>JAGTWJ010000003.1:1200000-2400000 GCA_020064725.1 Drechslerella dactyloides
GTAGCATGCGCATGCATTCCGTTATCGAAGTAGATTGTAGCTACCTGGCCTGCAGACGTACTGCAGACCGGCCCTGATCGATCACACCGATAGCGATGCTGATAGCCAAGACCAAACCTGAATACAGCGTCTAGACCTCAAAACATGATATCTGAACAAGGTAAAATCTGGAGCTCTCACAATGCATTTACGTAACAATACAACTTCAAGGTCTTTGCCCACATCTGTGCTGTCGCGCCCGGCCTGATTGCGAATTTGGGTATGAATGTCTTGTGAATACATCTATGCACGCGCTATCTTCTATTCCAGCATGTGTATACGATATCCGAGTGCCCAGGTTACACTGCATTATTCTTGGCTTTGAATATAGGCGGCAGTAGCTTGGTTGATTGATGGATGGCCATCGACGGGGATCACGTATGCATATGACTGGACCGTAGCTATAGCTGCAGCGCTTCTTCAAGCTGAATCTTAAGCCTAGATGGTTTAGGCCATGATATCTGCAGACTCGCCAAGAGTCTTCACAGTTGTGAGGCATTGCCAGGCTGCCGCAAGCCAGTGTTCCGTGTGCAATCTCGTTTGCTCGGCCACCAATTAATTGGTTATCGTCTTGTCTTGTGTCTGCCAAATCGCTAGTAGATGCCGCTGGCGAGAGACTAGCTCGCATTGTTTGCCCGCAAGCCACAAGTTTGCGCACGGCCACTTTAGCCGACACAAACATTCACCGCCACAATCCGCCGTCAAGAAAATTTCCGCTGTCTCGGCTCTTCTTCCTCTCTTCTCTTCTCTTCTTCTTTTCTTCTCTCCTCAGAAAACGTATTATTTACAACCCTCTCTATTCACTCCGGCTTTTCTCATCACCGTGGAAATACCATCGGAGGGGAAATGAGAGGGAAGAGCAATTTCTTCTCTTTGCAGCAATGTCTGCAAAGGGCCTCCGTTCCCTTATGTCCAGGAATTCATATTCATCCAACAATTTCGCAGGACAACATGTCGGTAGGAACATCATTCGACACATGCGACGCATTCTGACACGATGGTACGATCAATTGATCAAGTCAGTTAGTTAGAGCTATTAGTTGGGCTTCTGTAGCATCCCTCGAAGTAATTTCGTGTACGTTGTTCAGGACCGACGTCGCATTCGCAGTAGCCTCGATGCCAGATTGCCATCCGCGATCGTATGCCGGCTTCCCGTACGTGAGAATGGAGGCCTCGCTGCTGAGCGTTCTTAGTATCTATTATCAACATCCTGTCTTCGCCTCTTGGTGTCCAACATTCATTCCTGTAGACTGGCTCCCGTCGCATCTTGAGGCCGATGGTCGACGTGACCAATACGTGATATCTCGGAGCCTAACTGTTCCAACACTGGAAGAAGACCTTGCAGGAGGCTCTGCGTGACCGTGTGATTCGAAAGCTGGCATGTTTGATTGGTTGGCAAACACCTGACGTTTTAGTCGGTGCAGCTTCGGGCATCGTAGACGGATTGCCAACCCGACTAAAATCGACTCACGCAGAAATATATTTTTCTCGTTGCGTACATCTCTTGAATCCATCTCTCGGCATTTTTGCGACAGCTCTTACCTGTCTACGACAGCAACCCTTCGACCCCTGCCTCATACTCCGTCCGGTAGTCCCGATTTCCGATACATTCCCTACAGCTGCGGCCATATTCAGATATCACGAGTCAGCAAGATGCCGCGGGGAAAGTTTTCGAAGCCAACACGAGGAGGTGCGCTCCTGCCAGCGCTCTTACCGGCGCCCAACCCCTTCCAACTCCAACGATGCTAACTGTCTGTTCCATTCCTTTGAATAGGTGGAAAGAAGTTCTCGCGTGATGTCCGGCCAGCAGATGATGCCCCGGGCATGTGGTATGATGTCAGTAACCGCTCTCACCAGAGCTCAAGGGGCTGGGCAGAGCCTGCAGCCGCCACAGACAGTCCAGAGCTGACCTTACTACTCAGGGTCCGCGCGAGAAAGAGGAAGAGGACGATGTCGATTCCGAGGAAGAAGATTCATCTGAAGAAGGATCCGATGAAGACGAATCCGGAGCCGGCTCCTCTGCCAAGCCAAAAGCGCCCGTCATAACCGCCGATATGTCCCGCGACGAGCGCCGTGCCGCCCAGAAAGCCCTCAAGGAAGCGAAGAGAGCGCAGCTGTCAAAGGGCGTTGCCACCTTTCCGGAATCCGAAGACGAAGACGAAGAGGAGGAAGAAGAAGCCGCTGGCCCCTCCAAGCAAAAGCCACCCAAAGCTACTGTACCGGGTCTCCAGACGAGCAATCCAAACGCCGGTAATGTCGACCCAACGATTTCAAGAAGGGACAGAGAGGCCGCAGAAGCTGCAGCTGCGAAGGAACGCTATCGGAAACTCCACGAGGCTGGAAAGACAGAGGAGGCCAAGAGCGATCTGGCGAGACTGGCCATCATCAGGAAGGAGAGAGAGGAAAAGGCCAAGCAGCGACAGGCAGAGATTGATGAGAAGAAGCGACAGGCCGACATCAAGGCACTGCAGAGCAAGAAGAAGCTGAAGTGAGGGGTTACGCTGAATGCCGTGACAATCTCTGTACTATTGGCTTTAGCGGCTTTCTGCTATACTGCTTGCTCAAGGGATAATGATATAGACCTCTAGATCGCTCTATCCTCAGGAGGCCTGCAGCCTGCCTCGAATTTTTTGTCTGGAAAATATATCTAGATACATCTACCTTATCACGAGGTCTACAGATACGTTATCATGCAACGCCTCTATCGTCCTGCATATAAGTCCGATAGAGCTATTTACGAGGGTTAAAACCCTCAGAAACCCAATTAGAAGCGAGACTTTAACTATACAGTCCCGATGGAACTCATCACGTTCGATAAATTTATATTTACTACATGTCGATCATCACTGAAGGTCGGACTGTGTTCCCATATATTTCCATTAACAAGTGCTATCGCCTCCCCAAGCCAGAACTATGTATCAACTTCTAAGGTACATGTGGAGGACTGCATCCCATCGTAAAGGGAGCAGCTCGGTATATATGCACACGCAGATGAATTTCTTTTTCCTCTTTTCAGAGTATCAACTTGGTATTTTTAAATATAAAAAAACTCCTCCTGTATGCCGTATGATTCCCTAGCGAAGAATGATAAACATCGAAATAATAGCAAAGCTGCAACCGCATACACCCAAGTTACAGGGCAGTCGAGAACGACACGGTTGCGACCAATTAGAAATTCTCAAGTGACATCAGCACTGACTAGTTGGAGAAGGGAACAATGGTTCCGTCAGGCAGAGTCTTGACAGCGTCCTCCACGTTGGTCTGAGGCATCGGTGCTGCGATCGGAGCGGCGAGCACAGAGGAGAAAGAGGCAACAATGAGGACGGCGAGAGCGATGAACTTCTGCATTTTGATTGGATTGGATGGTTGTTTTTATCGACGGCAAGTATGGATATTCTTAAGAACGGGGATATAAATCGGTGTCGATATTTCGTTCAAGTAGCGAATGGCTGGAGCGACCGACTGAATGAACGGACTGGTTGAGGCCTTGATATTTTTGAAATCTCGAAAATGAAAGAGGATAAGAAACGTCGACCGGCGACAAAGGACGGAATTGATCCACGAATCTGCTTGTTTGGAACGAAGGGAAACGGTAGGCTTGTAATGGGACGGCTTGCGTGAAGAGAGAAGGAAAGAGGAAGGACTAGCTGTAAACACGGAAACAATGGATTTATATAGTATGATTCTTGAGGCGCCTGGCCAGCTGGGCAATTACCAAGTGTTCTGCTTTAATGTGGTGTAATGATTTACTTGAAGCCGTTCTATCCTATCTGTTTCAAGATCGTGACGACCTTGGCGATGAGTTTCCACACCAGACATGTTTCTTATTAACAGGCGCAGATGCCCAGCCCCAGGTAAACGGTGGGTCCCAGCAACGTGAACAAGTTTCAATACAAACGAGCTTGGCCCGTACTGGCGCCTGCCGAAAAACTTCGCAATGGTATTAATCACTGGCCTGCGTTCCTGCATCTGCAAACCAGCGTGGCATGATATCCACTAATACTCAGTGCAACGGAGAAGCAAGCTGTCGTGCTGATTGTTTCTGTCTTTCGATAATACGGGTTGTGTGTGAAGTTGGTCGTGTCGCGACATCGTGCGCGCTGTTGAGTGCAACAGTTGCGTTTCGCTTGCGTTTGAAGGGGCTTAGGTCGTCCTTTCAAGCTCCCCGTTTCGAGCCATATATCGAACGGACCCGCAAGTATCCACACTTCATGAACTGATGGTTTTCCGTAAAGCCGATCTCATTTAGTTATACACAAACTATCATAATACGTATCGAGTCTTGGTTAAAGTTATATATATGTTCGTGGCAAGGCCGGGCGAAATGGTGCCGAGACCGATCTGGGCCTCAAATTCGGCACCACATTCCAAATCGTCGACGTCCTCTCCACCCAGAGACGAAAAGGCTCAGCCTAAGCTACGAATGAGGATCCAAACCAAGCGTTTTCATATAATATCATTAATAGCTTTCTAGAGCTACGATTTCTGGTACTTTACTAGCGCTTGGCCTTCACGGGCCTCATTCAATCTTTCGCGAGGTTATACAGAGCTGTGACATGCAGTCACAATATCAGGGATTGATCTTTCCCTGCGCTCCACCTTGACCTGCGAATAACGAAAACCCGATTAATCTATAGGGATATTCGAGTTTTTTTTTCGGGCGCCAAAGACAATAAAATCAAATATATGATCTAGTCTGCTGGAATACTTACTGTATGCAGTTGTGATGTCGAGCATCTTAGGATAGATTGGAACAATGAGAAATGCGATACCAATGTCTAAATAAGAGAGGGTTGAAAAAGCAAATCTTGAAGTCATTCTTTGCGAACCAAACGCGCCTCACGATTAGAAATCTCTGATGAACGGTTAAAACTCATTCAGGCCTCTGCCGCTTCCTGGCCTCAGCCGGTTCATCACTCCAAAATGTCTGTCGTTCAAGCCGGCGCGCCAACTCAACCAGCTCACCGTCGAAAAGACTGTCCCATTGGTCGTTTTCCCTTTTCCTCTTCGCTGTTACCAGCGGCGCCCAGGGATCAACAAGCTGTCGGCTTTCCTCATCTCTCTGGAAATATGCTTTATCCACCTGACGCGACATATTGTATTCGAGGATTGTGAAACCATTCGACATCTGAGTCATCATCAAGCGCCGACCGCCCTCAGGGCTTACGAAAGAGGAGCACGAAAGCTGGTTGCAAGCGCGGTTGAAGACTTTTCCAAGCTCAAGCTTAAAGCACTCCTCTTCCGATCCCCGGACTGTCAACAGGTTGTTGTATCGGGTTATGCAGGCAGAAGCGGGACTAAAATCATTAACATTGTCAATGGGAAAGGTGATTGATGCGGTAGGGTCGACTTCATCTTTCAAAGCACCAACTGAAAAGGACTTTTTATCCCCCGAACAGTGCCCGTGGTGCTGAAATCTCGGTGGCCTTTCGGTCAGGTCCCAGCACCCGTACTCGCCATCATCCAGGACAGCCCATAATTGGTAGAGCGAGTCACCTGTGTGTCGCCTGTGAAGAAGAGAACTTATCACTAGAATTTTCTTCCGAGCTTCGAGATGAGACGGCATTGAGGGATGTGTATCAACCTCAAGCCGACGCTTGTCCCTCGTGGGGGCGTAAAGCGTCATCTTTTCCTCCAAAACGCCCTCGAAAGGATCCAGATGAAGGACCTTGACCAAGCCGTTCAGCTTCTGCACGACATGTAGAGCCAGTGTATTCGGCGTACTTTCAAACCCTGCGACCAGGCCAGCGCGTTTGAGATCGATAAAGATCTCACTGGTGTTGAAATTGAGCAGCCGACCCGTGATTTGACATTGCTGTCTGGCTCGGCCATCGGGACGAAGCATAGTGTTCCAAACGTAGACCTGCCCAGACACATGCGTAGATCCAATGATAAGATGCCAACTGGATTCATTCTCAGCTTCACCATTCTACGGTGAGCCAGAGTGTGCCACGCGTTGCAAGATACTCATGCAGATTCCTCTCGGACGGGGCTGTCTCCTAATACTGGGGCCGAGAGACATGATAGTAACCGGGAAATCAGGCGAAATATGTTCAGTCGAAGAAATCCCAGGCGGAGGCAGCCGTAAAGGAAGAGTGACCAACTGCACCGTGCCATCTTCAGTGATAGCGGTGACGTAGAGGCTATGGGACCACGGCTCCGATACAGAGTCTACATTCCCTAGGAGGGAGTTATCAAAGGTGGGAAATGCAAACTCCGTGACAGGGCTACTGAGATCGACGGAGTATTTCCATGGGAATCGAGCATTATGCCGGGAGCCGCATCTTTCTGACTCGCTATGAGATTCATACTTGAGATCGTAGTCTTCGTGGCTGAATGGCGGAGTCAATATATGCGACTGATCCGTGTGTCCATTGTCTTCTGTGGTTAGGTCGCTCTTGCTGATGATTTCGATGTCGCTGTCGCTATCTCCTAGCTTGAGACTGCAAATTCGGCGACGCTGCGACCGCCGAGGGTAGATAATCGACAGGCCGGTCTTAGTGCCATACACGACGATGCTTCGGTCGTAATGGCCTGGGATATCAAGAGATTCGCAAACGATTTTCCTGGAACCGTTTGATCGAGGCAGAGGGAGTGGATAGTATTGAGCTGGAGCCGTGACATAGTCTGTTTGTAGTGAGTAGCTATAGTATAAAGTGGTGTCAGCGAGCACGCATCACGAGAAAGGCGGAAACCGAGTCACCTGAGAAGACGTGTCTTGGGATTGATTTTGGTGATCGTGGGGACCTTCATGTCTTCTGAATCTGCCATGTTGGCGCTTCGTGGATGTTGAAGAAGAGAGCGTTGATGGAAGACAGCAGGCTTAACGAGCTGGTTTGTAAACCAAACCCTCGCGTCGGTTCGAATGTTAGCGCAAACAAACACTACCACCCGGGTGACAATAAAAAGTGAACAACCCGAGAATTAGCGAATACTCTCCATCGACCTCACGACACAACCAACCGGCACAACTCCAAATAAAATTTGGGGAAAGGATTCTCTAGTATCTTGAGAATCTTTAGAAGCTCGAAATTAATTTTTTCACTTAGAACTGATGGAATTATAGCAGTTTGAAAATTGGGGTTTGCTCGTGTGTTGTTTACTTTTTACTGTCACCCGGGTGACTACTTACGCTCAACGCGCAAGCAAGCAGAGGATCCAACACGAAGGAACAGACCCTTCGAATTCCAGAGGGCGGAATAGAAATAGTAGCAAGAAGCAAGAACTAACTCTACGTGAACAGACAGCACCCGCAGAAAACGCTGAGCAACAGATGTATCGATATGTAGCCTTTAGTTCAATCAACCTACTCTTGATCTATCGACTACACCAGAACGATTGGAAACTGCTAGGAAATATCATAATTTGTGGTGCTCTTCTCTGATACCATTGAAGCGATTTGAAGAGATCACCCCAAATATCAACGGATCTTGGAGCCACTGGAACTTCCATATGAATCTCAAACAGCTATAGCTTGGCGGTAATAATGCGTATATTAAGGGAATGCGTAGGAGTTACATCGTCAGACCGGCAAAACTCGACTAGTTCTCTTAGGCCTGCGCAATAAGCTGAAGTAAACTAGGCTGATCATTTCCCTCTTGATGAGGGATCCACTCTTGTGAGCTACAAATTGATCTCGTAGGCTAAACATTCTCTCTTTCAAAGATCATGCTCGCCCGTCTATAAATCCGTAGCTTAGTATTATTGCAGCTTGCTCAGGTATCTTCGTAGGTTTGACAAGCGGAGGAATGCTGGGGTTGGACAAAACCTCCATACATGCATGTTTCTGTCGCACATATGTTCTAGGTATAATGTTACTTGAACGAATTTGATTTATTTACTCGAATCTATTCCTATCTATCTATAACTGCTATAGTTCTATTTAGAGGCCTTGTGAAAAAGATTGCGGTACATATAAACCCCACTTCCCTCTTTGCCTTGTGTTTCCTCCACGAAATTGCAAGTGCGCCGATTCCTCCAGAATGCGGTCCAAAAACTGGTCTCAACGTCTGCTTTGTATTGTTTACCCATTACTCTCCTGATATGAATTGAGGCTTCAGCGGCGTGATAGAAGGGGATAGTGGAGATGAGGTGGTGGCAAACGTGCGTTCCAACGATGTTGTGGAAGAGATGCCTGTCAATGAAACCGAGATCACGGTCGATTGTAGCCGCTGCACCGCGAGCGAAAGTCCAGGTCTTGTTATCGTAATGGGGCATCGATGCGTCAGTGTGATGAAGGAAAGTAATTGCGACTGTTCTACTTGATTAGTTTTATTTTGCCATCCGACAGAGTTTTGAGTATATGGGTACAAGTGCTGACGAACCAATCCAGTTGTTTACCCATAACCATGGGATCCCCCACAGAACGATCACATACCAACTTCCGAAAATCTGGCCTGCAATTGCAAGGCAGGCAATCATAGCTGCAACGCCGATGTCAGAGAGCATAATTAGTGGGAGATCGTTCTCTTTATATAAGAGACTGTCTTTGCCGAAATAGAAATGTGAGAGAGGCATTCCCTTGACACCACCGTATTCCTGTCCCGATAAATTGAACAGAAGGTACGCAGGCCATCCACATAACTGGTGAATAAGATCATAATACAATGCGGAAATGGGAGAGTCCTCAACAAGTTCGGCTAACTCAATGATATTCGCCTGAGCCTTCTCTCCGAAATTGTCCTTGATCCATGACTCTCTCGTATGCGGCACGAAGGCAACGTCCCGTTCAATATTGCCCGTTGCCTTATGGTGCTGAGAGTGCGAGAGACGCCACGAGTGGAAAGGAACAAGGAGAAAAGAATGCATTATCAACCCCATGGTCCAGTTCAGCGTCTTGGATTTGGAGAATGCTCCATGGCCGCACTCATGCGCCAGGATCCAGATGCCGGTGAAAACAAACCCTTGGACCGTGGTGTAGGCAACCCATGCTGCGCAACGGAAGTATACGTTGGGCAGTTGAGGTATGTATGTGACAGCTAGATAGACTAAAGCCGAGAGATAAAAGCAATCGCGGACGACATATGCCATCGACCGAATCATGGAGGATTTGAAACAGTGGGCAGGAATGGCACCGTAGATCTCCTTCATCGTGAAGGTAGGTACCTCGAAAACATTGCCATGTAAATCGAGATGCTGATCCTCAGACGCCTTTAGTTTTAGGCTGACTGACTTTTCAGCAAGAAGAGTTACAGCGGCCATCTTTCCTGCTTTGGTGTTGGAAAGACAAGTAGCACACTACGCTGGAAGACAGTATAGATGTGATATATGGCACTATAGCCGTAGGTTATCGGACAAGTTATCGCGTATTGTCATCTAATTGAGGGATATTTCTGGGCTTTATAGACGTCTAGTCTCGAGGCTAGTAGATGTCAGCTCCCTGTTATCATCGGTTAGCTGGTATCACACGATCTAGTCTTCGAATTTTCTAGGTAGAGTGCGCAGACTCATGATTAATCGCGGATATCTTCCAACGTCTATGGTATGAATCTGTGAAATTTGCGATGAGAGACGAATCGAAATAAGACCCTGCAGGCTTATCTAGGGTCCTATTGCCGATCCGAGGCCGCAGTGACTTCTCTTGCTCCTTCGCGTTGACCTTGTTGTAGATTTGGCATAGTCTGAATAGTTTTAGTAGAGTCCGTAGCCAAACACGGTTTCGCGTCGAATACGGTAACTGTAACCATACCTTGGTATCCTCTTGAATATTTGCCAGAGAGGAAGATACCGCTGCTACCCAAAAGAGCGGCAGGGGTGGCCTGACAGTGTCTTCATCGGAGACCTTGGACCTATGCTCTTTGCTGCCGCAGGCATCACACCGCGCCACACTGCACTTTTCACTCGCTAGAATGTATGCACGTCAAACGCCGAACTTGCATTATCATCGTTTATCGGTATGTACCGGTACATGTACTACCCACTACACAAATTAGCCGCCATGAATACACAAACCTTATTCTATCGGTTCATTTGAACGAGAGCCGAGTCAAGCCATATCGTCTCGAAGCGTTCTGATGCAGGGTCTACTAGGCTCAGATATGCCTAATGACTTCCTGTCTATAGTCAAAACATTAGTCATGATATGCATATGCGCCGAAAGTCGCCAGTTTGCAATGGATATCGGATCATGATGATCAATCACGGCCTTCGGTCGAATCCGCCCGCGGGACGGCTACAGTTGAGCCTATAGCTAGATAACAGAATTCTACTATCAGAACACATATTCTGAAAGCTTCACTACAAGTATCATTGTACCAGTAATATGTGTAATGCAGCCAAGTCTCATTGAGCAGCGCTGTTTCGGGCGCCAAAGTCTTCTTATCTGATCATTGCATTGTTGACTCGGATGAGCTCGCTGTTTTCGCAAAAGCGAGCTAGCATTTTTGGCTGAAGACTAACTCCATATCTGGCATGATAACTTGCTAATAGCGGAGACTTCTCATATCTTCTAGACAGAAATACTTGTGCTCGATTCTATCAAAAAGACTAGTTCTTGTATAACGATGCTGTACAAACAGAACAGTTTCACCAGTTGGTGTTAAAGCTGCAACAAGCGAATGTGTTGTTCTACTCAACTGCAACTTCAGTGGTGCAAAAGTTCAAACGAGTTAACAGATCTTTGACAATAGGTGTGAGGTCTTGTGGGAAGCACTTAAGCCCCTGGCCCTACTGCTATCTCTTGCTACACTGAACGTGTTTGGTGTAAAAATCCCATCTGGGTCCGCCCTCGCCCTCACTTGCTTCAATTTGTTATATTTTGCTTCATCTTCGTAATATAACTTCCAACTCGCGTCAAGATCGAGGTTACCATAGGAGCCCCAAAGCAGGCGGCGATCCTCCTTGCTGAATTTTCCGTTGGGTCCGATTCCCTCTTGATAGTTTATAGCTTGCCAGGCCTTGGCTACTTGCTTTTGATCGGGGTGGTGATAAAGGTCCATGGTAGTGAGGAGCGTACTGTCACGCCAGCTGTAGGAGGTGCCGTTGCCACGGCTCGATGTGAACTTCGAGTGCTTCCCACCTATAACTTGCCATTGGGCAGAAACCCAACACTTGTTATCTGTAGGTTTGACGATGGAATCAATACGCTCCGTTTGCCAACTTGCCCACCCGTCTGCGACAAGGCTCCTTGACTTGGTGACTTGTATGTTCTTAATATATGGAAAATCGAACTCGCGATCTAGTGGAAAGATCCAATTGGCAACATGTTGCGACATCGGAAGTGTCTGTACAGGAAGATTGAAAACGGAACCCTCACGGATTCTCTCAAACCACGCTTCGTCACATTTGTCATTCTCGCTAAATGGCACCCACTGCGCGAAAACGACGATAAGACGGGGTGCATTTGGACGGCCGTCTTCGCCATAGAAGTGAGGATAACTCTGGCGCATAATCGGGTCAAGCTCTCCAATGGCGTCAAGGCATTTGTTTGTAGAGCTCATAATTGTGACACAAAGATCATAATTCCTTTCCAGATTGTCGTTGTCTGCCATTTCGGCAACTATGTTGAGAAGGCGTTCTAATATCTTAGGGTCATACCAAAACAAAGATTTGAGGCCTCGAGAGCCCTGATAATCTGCATCTCGGTACAGTTTGACAGTAATATGAGTAATTACGCCAAAATTTCCGGGGCTGCCGCCAAGAATAGCGCTGAACAGGTCTCTGTCGCTTTCTGGAGTGACGTCGATAGACTCCCCTTGGTAGTTGACGATTTCAATGCAGGTAACATGGTCACCAAAGAGACCAAAGCTGCGCTGTAGCTGTCCCCATCCCCCAGTTTGAACATGCCCACCGAGATGTACGCCAATACACTGGCCGTGTGCGACAAAAAGGCCGTATTGTGCGAGAAAGGCTTGGAATTCCCCCAGACCCCAACTAACGCTGGTACGAATAAAAGGCTGTCCGTCCTTTTCAAAAATGCACCTGTCACTAGGACCCTTGAAAGTTGTTTTCAAGTCCAGCTGGATATTTGGAGCAGGGGTAGATGATGCCCCGCTGTACTGATTCCCACCAGTTCTAATTGCAACAGCAATGTGGTGGGATTTAGCATATTTGAGGACGGTGGCGATATCGGCTTTATTTTTTGGCTTTACGATCAGTGCTGGACGCATACGATCTTCAGATTCAAAACTTGAAGTCGCAAATTGCTGGTAGTGTTTCTCGTAATCGTCAGTCCCCTTGAGATACTGCTCCCCAGCAACACCGTTGATGGTTGCCATGATCAATTGCAAAAGAAGAGTTATAAGTATAGGAATGATCTCGTATACGCAGTTTGATATAGAAGCAAAATGGAAGAATAATTTTGCTTGTGAGACTAGTGTGGCTATGATTGGGATTGGGTAAGTGCCTACTCCCCCTTAGCCAATCTTACTGTATATATATGTAAGTTAATCTTACGTTTACGAGTACATTCTATAGTTCTATAATCACAAATCATAAGATATGTCTCCATTTGCTTGCTTAACCGCCTCCAAAGTATAGTACACAAATTGAGAAAACTTGGCGTTTATTTGTCCCGTTCGCCGACCTTCCATGGACAACGTTGCTAGACGGAGACAAGTTATCAGTCTGCCTGTTCTTTTTCGTACGAATAAGTACATGTACTAAGTGAGTGAACTTAAATTCTGGGGTAGTATTTCCCATATTTACGTAAACCAACGACTGGATAAGAGTATGCAAGTGCTTGCTGATTCGCTGGGCTATATTTGAAGTTATAATGAGTGCTTTCTTTCCTTGATTTCTGCCTGATAATGGTCTTGAGAGTCATGTTGCAAGACCAACATTACCCGATTCTGGGTATCTATCCGATGTTGAACCTCTATCCGGATTCGAACCTGATTTCCGCCGAACCTGCATAAAACTGAATCGCTTGATACATCCGACCTTGCATCCGAGTTACCCGATTAAGAAGCCAATCTGTCTGATATCGCGATGAATACATGAATTTGCGATACGTTCATCGAAGTTTGCCACAAGTTGTCAAGCTGCTAACCGATTGCGGATGCAACTGCATGATGGAATTTCGCTGATTTCTCCATCTCGATCACATGGAATTAGGGGCCGATGTCAAAGATCTTGACAAAAGGCCGGAGAAAAGCCGCTAGTATTCATCTGTACGCTTTGACAGGTCGGGTTTTGCCGACAGACGTCCAGGACGGCGGGTATTTCCTATTTTGTAAGCATAGCACGTAAGACAACACTTCGGATTCGAGTCGACTCCAGTTAATCCATATGGCCATCGGTAATCGTTGTCCATATGCATACACCTCATGACAGAGTCAATTTAGTGCAGTTTACACATGTATACATATACGTATACAGTCGATAAAGGGAGGGACGCTTATGGAACTACGTACATGTACAATGCTGTAGTCATATTAAATATGAGCCTTTTACTATACTATATGGCATACCAGCAGCAGGGATTTCGAGAGCAGACATAGCCGCAGCAATTACTCTCTAGATATCCAAAATTGTTATTCCCTCGATCAACCTATTGATTTTTCTCCTCAAATATGTCGGCATCTTTTAGAGACTTTAAGAATAACTCGTTGCATTCATTGGGGAATATCACACAGAATGGCGCAGCAGCCAAACAACTGGAAGGTATCAAAATTGAAAATGCCATTGGATTTGCACAGGTACCCATTGGGATCGCTGGCCCGCTTGACATCCATGGTCTGTACCAGCAACAGAAAGGAGTGATGGCACCCCTGGCGACTCTCGAAGCAACACTGGTAGCAAGCTGTTCTCGAGGCTGTAAAGTGCTACAGGCATGTGGAGGTGTGCACGCAGCTGCACTCAGCGAGGGCATGTCTCGAGCTCCTGTCTTCCGCTTTTCGACTATAAGGGATGCAGTAGAATTTTACAGACAGATTCCCGCGCATTTTGAAGAGCTACAGGAGAGCGCACATAGTACTAGTCGTTTCGTCCGGCTGGTCAGCGTTACACCCCATGTTGTTGGTGCTGATGTCCACGTCAAGTTCGTCTATACTTCTGGGGACGCAGCCGGGCAGAATATGACGACGATTGCAACTCAGAAAGCATGTATGGATCTTCTGGAAAGCCGGAAAGATCTGGAGCCCAAGATTATTGGATTCTTCATTTGCGGACAGATGTCATCTGATAAGAAGATGTCTTGGGGGAATGTGCGAGAGCCGAGAGGAGTTCAGGTTTTGGCCTGGGCCACGATCACCAACGAGGCCTGCCAGAGAATACTGAGATGCAACACTGCCGACTTGAGTAGAGATTGTACGTATATCACCCCAGTATACTATCCGGAAACTGCTAACCTGGAGACTTGCTCTAGTTGCCTCTATGCGTGAGGGAATGATTCGAAACGGTGGCATGGGCACCAGCGTTAACACCGCAAACGTTATATCCGCCATGTTTCTCGCTTGTGGACAGGACAGTGCCAGTGTGCTCGAATCTGGGTGGGTGCAACTCACTCATGAGCATGATCCTAAAACTCAAGATTTGACGCTGAGCATGTTCTTCCCATCTTTGGTCGTCGGGACGACGGGTGGGGGGACTGGTTATGCTACACAGAGGGAGGCACTTGAGTTGATCGATTGTTATGGACCAGGCAAGAAATTTGCACTGGCCGAGACTATTGCTGCATTCTGTTTGGCCTTGGATGTGAGCACTACAAGCGCTGGCACAACCAATACTTTTAGTGATAGCCATAAACGTATGGCGCGAGCCGATAAAATGTCTAAGATATGATAGCATGCCGGCATCGGAGCTGATCGAAAAAGGATTGTGGGAATCTACAGGGTAGGAGTGTCGTTAAATTGTAGTCGATTATGATCCTGATAAACATGCAAGCTAGTGGATATAATGAATATTTGCCGTTGTTTTGCTATGTATGACTTGTCTTGTGAACCTGACTCCCGTACTTTACCCAGCGAAGTCGGGGTGCCAGAGTGCGTTATCTACAGGACATCTCTTATTCTCGTAGCGATAGCGAGAGAAAATCTACAGACAATATTATGGGAGGACAGAGAGCATCGTCTAACTGGACATGTGCTGGAGTAGAATTTGGAATTGCGGATCTATAGAGCTACTCTGCCGCTCCAGAGTCTTGTTTGAGCTGCCAGGTCGACCTATTCTTGTCAGACAGGTGTTGATTGCACACCTTCGTTAAGTCCGAGATACCGAACAGCCATTAAAAAATGCTGTAGCCATTTGACCACCTCCCTTACACACACATATCGCGACTCCGACATCAAATTACACTGTATACGAGCAATGCGTATTCAGAATTTGTCCAAGAAGAAAGATGGGTCGAACTCAACAGTTCGGCTGCCGCATCCCCATTGCCATGGCTCCCCTTCCTTCAATTCAGTATCCGCCAATAATGACCACACCCCGTCTCCCGGTTGGCCCATAGCCATATAACCCCCACAGACGGTGGCTTTGCTCAGAAGCGTCCTAGTATTGTCTTTCAGATCAATCATATCTTTTGTGTCGCCCGTGTCGGCATCTAGAAGCATTGTGTTGTCCTCGCTGGCAGGAGAGACCCTGTATATCCAGTACATCCATCGTCAGTCTCTTCCTATTAAATTCCGATCAAAAAAAGGGTTTCAAAGTGATGGCTCATCAAGTCGATTGGCCCAGTGGGCTATATCGCCTTACCAGCGCATCCAAGGCTTCGAATTTGGATCCGAAGTCTCCGTGCCCAATGGCACCTGAATCGTGTTCAAGAATCGTTGATTGGCATCATCAAGAGCCGTCCACGTCATTTTCTTGTACGCTTCCTGCACCTCCGAGCATGGTTCGAGCATCAAAAACCCCCTAGGACTCTCATCTGCCATAAATCCGGTGTCGAGCGTGTACAACATGCATGCGTCGAGCGCGACATGACGGATGAACCCGGTGAACTTGGGGAACGTCTCACGATCCGGCGCATGGAACATGCCGCGGATCTCCCAGGTGGTCCATCGATCCTTATCCCTCAAACCTTGCTCTTCCATGTCGGGACAACGGCGGGCGATTGGTCTCATGTACACAAGCTGAAGGGTATCCGGATCGGCAGCGAGACAGAGGGCACGTAGGTTTGTCCAGTTTGCGGGTTTTCCGACTTTTATATATGCGCAGGGTCTAATTAGTCCGTAATGATCTATCCTTGATTATGGGGAAAAGGGCAGAAAAAATTATGGGTTATCCTTACCGATTCTACCCTTCCAGCTGTATGCTACCGCAATTCGAGTGGGCTTTGTGGTCGGGAATTCCTTGGATTTTGTAGGTCCAGTGGCGGCCACTCCCGTAAAATAGAAATACGCCAGAGATATATATATCAAAACCCGAGCAAATTGTGACATGATGATTGTAATAATTTAGCCGTTCGGGTGCCGAGTCTTCGGGTTCCGTCCATGCGATGTCTGATTATATAATCTACAGAAATCGATGAATTGAGAGCGGATCTTCTGCCGCGAAAATGTGAGTTAAACTAGACGAGTCTAAACTTATACTGTAGAAAAAAATATCTATTAGAGGCCAGGACCTACAATGATAGGTGATATCATATCATCGTGATCGAACTGATTGACATCAATTGGGGGGGCGAAGTTAACATATGCGTCCGATCAAATTAGATACTCGTTAAGTAATCCATGTCCAGCACGACTACACCGCCATCATGTTACTAACAGGGCGTAGGGAAACTGATATATAACATGCATCAGGTCGCGAAGACCACAGCAGCCTATGCCTTTAGTAACCATTCAAAGTTCCAACGATTTGGACATGGGAATCTGTGCCCAAAACAACGCGCAACGTCGTCCCCGGTATCCTAATATGCCTATGAGTAAGAGCCCACGTCTAGGCATATAGTCGCGGGCGGCTGAGTATATATACGTGTACGTACCTAGGTATTCATCGTTGGGGATTAAGTGTTGGAGGCACGAGCGCTTTAGCTAGGTGCAAATGCGGGTTTCAACTGCAGCACTGGCAGTTGCACGCAGCTGCGCCGGTGTCTCGTAAATATATTGATATACTTGTAGTCAAAAAAGCCATTTGACAATTATGTAGTACAACGACTAGACAAATTCGCTAGTAGGGCAACAGTTGAATCATTTGAGAAGTTTTGATCCTTAACGTGGTTATCATAAAACGGGGCTCTGTAGCTGCGAAGTGGAGGCGCTAATACAAAATATCACATTGCTCAGGTACCCCTGCAATCAGTGGCTAGTGGAGACACTGGTATATATGGTACAGATTGAGACTATATAGTTATGGAGGGCTTTCGAACCAGCTACTTGCACGTTACTTCTAGTCTCCCTGGCCATCCAGACATGCGGCATATATTAGCCCAAACACTACCATCCCCAAACTCAACCTGAGGCACTCGCCGTGGGTGTTGCATTTATGCTGCGTTGATACTGATTATGTCATCGTGGCGTTTGACACTGCGTCTTTGACGGGCGCACAGGCCAGTCGCGGGGCGACGTCGGCGGGGCGGGCCCGTGGGGCACCCCGTGGACCCCCCCGTGCGCAGTCCCGTGCAACCCCGCGCTGGTGACATATGCGACATGCAGTGCGGATCACGGGCCCACTTCATCGAATCACCGTCATGTCATCGACAGCGCCTGGCCGTTATCTGGCAAGCAGTCGTGTGAACTAACACTCTGCTCGCAACGTGCGCAACATCATCGCCTCCCGCCGTCGCCGTCGCCGTCGCCATCTCAACATCACCATTCCCCAGGCCTCGGCCATTCCTCCTTACATCTGATCTGCCGCGCGATACAGGCCTGGCCCCTCGCAGTCTCGTCTTTTTTCTGTTGGGACCTGCCAGGCAACTTTTCCCTCCGTACCGCAGCCCGCCTTCCGTTCTGGGATCGCAGGACCCCGAAGGTCAAGCAGTAACTCCCCGACGGATCGAGCCAAAACGTCAGAGTGGGGGCTGTTTAGTAGCATCAAGAATAGCAGCAGGAACCAAGCGGCTGGCTGCAAGCTGCCGGGACGGACGTAACCTGGGTCTCGGCTGGCCTTTGATATCCGGAAGCAGGGGTTGCCCGCGGGCATTGCATTTTTCACATTCTGATAGCCCTCCAATCTGCTGTTTGCGAGGAAGCCTCGGAAATTGTGGCATCACAGCCTGGCGCCCGGAGCTGCTGTTTTGACATCGTTCGGGCTTCGCATGGAATGCTCTTTTCCCACCGCATGCAATTCTCGTTGCCGTTTCAGTCGGATATAAAACGCACCGCACCCAGAATTGCCCTCTCCAACCGATTGCTACAAACCCGACACGGAGGCATGAGCTAAAGTCGCTCGTGAGAGAGTTTTCGATCGCCAACAAAGCGCTCTCTTTCTCTCGCCCAAGCTAACGAAACCCCCTTCGCGCGACTACTAGCTGTCGTAAAGCTTCCTCGCAACATCTCGAAACAAGTCTGCTGCCACGTCCTCAGCGCCGTATAGGTGCACGCCGCCACGATGCCTGCCCCACCAGAGCAGCCGAAGACAAAGTTCCCCCAGCTGAACCCATGGACCTATGACATACTTATCTGGTTCTTCACCGGTGAGCAGCACAAACAACGCTCCTCTTGATTTCTGATCCAGGACGACGTGCTGATATGATACGGAGTTGGATAGTTCTCGTAGACCTTTTTTTCAGAGAGGTTCACCCCCGCGGTGCATACCGTATACCCAAGCGGGGTCCTATCATATTCGTCGCTGCCCCTCATGCGAACCAGGTTAGCGCCGAATCTATGTTGCAGCTCAACTCGCTTGCCTAGCTATTAGCTAACATCGCCTAGTTCGTCGACCCGCTTCTTCTCATGCGCTCCGTCAAACTGGAGGCTGGACGTCGCATCGCTTTCCTGGTCGCAGAAAAGTCCATGAGACGCAAGTTCGTCGGTTTCTTTGCCGGTGCGGCCGGCGCCGTACCGGTTTCCCGTGCCCTTGACATGACAAAACCGGCCAGCGGAAAGATATACCTATCTGATCCCGAGAATCCGACGCTCATTCGAGGAGAAGGCACGAAGTTCAAATCTGAGGCATCAATTGGGGGACTCCTTGTCTTGCCAACTCCACCCAGCGGAGGTAGCGCCGCCAGTGCCGAAATCCTTGAAATTATCAGCGACGAGGAGATTAGGTTGAAGAAAGAATTCAAGGGTGATGAAGCTCACGAGCAAATCAATGCCAAATCGGAAACTGGGAGAGGAACGAGATACAAAGTTGCACCAAAAGTAGACCAGAGCGAGGTTTATGATGCGGTGTTCCAGAGACTCAACGAGGGTGAATGTGTCGGTATCTTCCCAGAAGGCGGTAGCCATGACCGGACAGAGCTATTGCCATTGAAAGGTTCGCATGCCTTAGCTTTGCTTAACCCCGAGATGTTGTAGGTCGCTAACATAATGACGGATCAGCTGGTGTTGCTATCATGGCTCTGGGAGCACTCGCCGCGAACCCCAATTGCGATCTCAAGATCATACCTTGCGGCATGAACTACTTCCATCCCAACAAATTCCGGTCCCGTGCCGTCATTGAGTTCGGCAGTCCTATTGAAGTCCCACCGGAGCTTGTCAAACAGTACCAAAGCGGTGAGAAACGAGAAGCGGTTAGGGTCCTGCTTGAGATTGTCTACAACGCTTTGGTAGCTGTAACTGTCACAAGCCCCGATTATGAGACTCTTATGGTTATTCAAGCTGCTCGCCGTTTGTACAGGCCGACGAATAAAAAGCTCCCGCTACCGTATGTGGTTGAGCTGAATCGTAGGCTTGTCACCGGCTACACTCACTATAAAGACGACCCTCGGATCGTCAAGCTCAAGGACCTCGTGCTGGATTACAATAAGAATCTCCGGCTTATGGGACTCCGGGACCATCAGGTTGAGTACGCCAAGTTCTCCATCCCGCAGGTTATAGGAACGCTGCTGTATCGTACCGCGAAACTGTCGATCCTGGCTTTAGCGGCGCTCCCCGGTACAATTCTTTTCGCTCCGGTCTTTATCACCACCCGATATATCTCCCACAAGCGGGCCAAGGAAGCCCTCGCAGCCTCCACCGTGAAGATCAATGCGAAAGACGTCATTGCATCCTGGAAGCTGCTTGTTGCTCTTGCTTTCGCTCCTACTCTCTACTCCTTCTATACCTTCCTCCTGACTTACTGGGCATATCGACACCGTATCTGGGGTACTCTTCCTGAATGGGTTCCACTATGGCTCGTCGTCGTCTTCGGATACTGCTTCTTCCCGGCCATCACCTTCGCCGCCCTCCGCATCGGTGAAATCGGAATGGATATCTTCAAATCGCTTCGACCTCTCGTGCTATCTCTAAACCCCGGTACGGCCAACACGCTTGTCAAGCTCCGTCAGCGAAGAGAGGAGCTCGCCGTCGAAGTCGCCAACATGATCAATATCCTAGGACCCGAGCTGTTCTCCGACTTTGATAATAAGCGGATTATCGCGGATCCATTCCTCAGGAACGCTGAAAGCTCGCCCGCAACTGACGAAACGGAGACGCCAGTGCTATCGAGACGCGGGAGCCAGATATCGGAGAACCAGAGCGCCGCCATCCCAGAACTTAAAACACCAACGTCAGCCATCACCATGGTTAACGGATTACCCAGAAATGAAAGTTTCGGCAACCTCGGCAACATTGGCTTGTTCGCCTCCAGACCTGTCAGTCGAGCGAGAAGTCGAAGTAACAGCAACGGCGGATTTCAGTATGCCACCCCTATCCCCCTCTTCACGCCCCAACCTCCTTACTAACATCCTGTTTCGATTCAATAGCATTAAAGCGTTCAGCGCCTTCGACAACAAGGCTAGCTTTGAGGAGGTCAACCGTCGTCTTGTGGAACGTCGCAAGGAGCGCAGCAGGCGGCAGAGCGAGAGTGAAGAGAAGGAGGAACTGGACGAAGAGAGCGATGATGACACCGTCCGCCTTAACATTCGCCGGAAGAAGACGGTCTAGGAGATCGTTCGAGGTCTTGTGAGTGATAGGGATGTGACTTTTTGACGTATGGTTGGTAATTTCTCGGCTGAGTTTTGTAGCGGAGGTAGGAGGGTGGCTTGAGAGTGCTTTCGCTGGCGCGAAATGGTGAGCGTGGCATCTGTGTTTGAGTCTTTCGCTGCGATGTCGATGGCTTGTCGGAGCTTGTCTCTTTCTTTCTAGCTGCTTGTTGAAGGACGCTCGTTCAGTCTTCTAATTCTCCTTCCTTTTTTCTTCCTTTCTCCTGTTCATGCATTTTCTGTCGTTCGTCGTCTGCTTCTGGAAACACAAACCATGGGAACAAGTCTGGGCTTTGCTGGGGGTAAAAACAAAAACGGGCGTTCTATCAGTTTTTAAGTTAGGATTAATATAGTCTTTCGAATTTCTATTACCAGTGCCAACAGCATGTATAACGTTATCAATCGGGATTATTGACTAATGATACATATTACGGTTCGTGCTATTATGTCTAACCATGGAACTATACTACAGGACACCTAACGAAGGCTATTCTAATGCGCGTATGAGCCGACTGGCATGCGAATAATACATGAGTTGAAATCGAGAAATTAATGAAAAAAAGTAGACACGACCATCAACGAGGCGCCACGAGCATGTGACGGCGTGGAGAAACACCAGCCGATACCCGAGCAAGCATGTGAACACACCCATCCTCTCCTTCTCGAACGTCTCCGCGATCCCCCTTGTCTCTCCTAAGACATGCATGAAATACGTAAGCCACCTCGCCTACCTATCCGAACACCACCATCCCCTCCCGCGCCTTGATCGTCAGCTCCTTATACAGCACCTGGTCCTCCGTCAACGGCAGCCCGAGGATCCTATTGGCCTCGGCGGCCATCTCTCCGCCCTTGAGCACGTAATCCGCGAGCACGCGACTCATCTCCCGCACCGCGACGCCGGGCAGGAACTCGCGAATCTCCATCTTTGGCAGCGCGTCCATCAGCCGCTTTGCGAGGTCGCGGCGTGAGTTCGCCTTCGGCAGGCCGCGAATCTTCGGCACGGCCACACCGGTGCCCGGTGAAGAGGCGTGAGCGTGAGGACCGCCGTGCACGAGACTGGACAGGATGATGAAGTCGAGGTAAACCTGTGCGCCCGTCGCCCAGCCTGTGACGGCGGCGGCGTCTGTGAATTTGCCGATGACGCCGTACAGTTTTGATAGGTCTTCGTTGATGATGCACAGCGGCGCCGCGTGGTTGAGGAGGGTTTTGTGGGCCTCGTTCCACGCGGAAGCGTTGAGCAGGCAGTCAACTTCTTCAAAGTGGTCCTGCTGGAATCGTGCCTGTAGAGCCTTAGCTTCGTAGACCCACGCCGATGGGATCAGCAACTTGTGGAGGACAAAGTCGAGCTTGTCGCTGCCGGAGCTGAGGTCCGCGACGTGGCGCGCCAGCATGTCTTTGATCGCGTATGCGCGGCTATGACGAATTGCAGAAAACCTTGTTAGTGATACCGTCGTGAAGATGCGTCGCGTGGGGAGACGTATATATGTAGATGGATATGGCTTACCTCTCTGGGCTCCCAAGATGCATCAGCACAAAGACCGCCCAGTGCCACTCTCCCTCCGCCTCCAACTGGCTCGCAAAGTCAGTCGTGAGTCGATCCGCCGCGACAAAGCTCTCGCCCTCGTCCATCAACCCGCCGGCCTCCGCGAGATCCCGGATCTGCTTCTCCGCAAACATCATGCGCATCTGCCACGCGAGCCGGAAATCGCACGACGAAGGGCTATAGCTACGCGGCAGCAGAACCTTCTCCAGCTGGTAATTATCGTCCGTATAGATCTTCAGCAATCCCCAGAGTGTATCGTAGATGGGTGGCGCAGGTGTAGCGCCTTCCCGCGCCTGCTCGTCGGCAGTATTCGCATCGTAGTACCAGGGTTCGGGGTGCCGAACGTGCTCCGTGTCGGTAGCGCGGAACGCTTTCTCGTACTTGTCAACCGCCTGCTCGAGCTTCTCGTCCTCGAAAATCTCATACCAGAGCCGCAGCGCGAACGTCCGCCGCCAGTCGAGGTCGAACATCTCGCCGAGCCAGAAGGATGGAGTTGCATCTTCCATTGGCGCTGGGACACCCTCTGAGTAGCCCACGTTGCCGGCCACAAGCTCGTACAACGCCCTGACTGTCAGCGGGACTTCCGCGAGGACGCCGGACGATCTCCAAGATTGCAGCTGCTTGTTTACATCGTCGCGCGCCTGCTTGTCTCCACCAATCATAGGGACCAACGTTGCAAGGCGGAAGTCGTTCCCAGTGATGAGGTGCTCGACGGCTTCTTCGACTTTATGTCCACTCAACAGCGTGAATGCACCAGCCTCGGCGCTTGGCGCCGCCTTCTCCGCGTCAGCGACGTCTTGGGCGACGATTTTCTCAAAGAATTGCGATAGCCGGGCCTTGCGCTTCCTGTCGCGGATGTGCAACTTGACGTGAAACGGGACTGTCTCAGGAAGCTTATCCTCCAGCGGGTCAAAAAGTATGGACGCCAACTGCCAAACACTCTGTTCATGCTGTTGCTGCGGCGAAGCACCGAACCTTGCGCTGGCAAACTGTGAAAATTCCAAGCTACGGTCGAGTTTCGCAAGCGGAATGTTGGCGTGATCCTGCATGATCTCGGACGCGGCCAGTTGGAAACCGAGCAGGTTTGTCGCGGAGGGCTGCAATAAATGTCAGTTGAACGATCTGTTGATTCGTTCAGTGCATGTGAGGACGGATACATACCGTTGCATCGGCAGAGTACTTGAGCTTCGCCTTTCGAGTCTTCGATGCCTTGGTGTCTCCGAACGCTCTCGTTCGACCGCCTTCAATTACGCCAGAGTACACAATTTCGCTGCCAGGAGCCCAGGACGGCCGGACGGATTGATGCCATTCGCGATCGTCAGGCTGTTGGCCGTCTTTGTCAAAGGCTTCTGGACGTTTATACTGCGACACGGCACTGGCGGCCTTCTTGCTCTTCTTAATCACGGGGGACACGAAAGTCCGAACGGAGGGCCGGTAGGGAGACTACGTAGACCCAAGATTTTAGCCAACTGTTCTCTCTTAAATTTTTTTTTTCTTCATTTATTTGACCAGACTTCCGTTCGGGTAGAGTTATCTAAATACATGAGAGGGTCGCGAGTACAAGATGAAGTAATCAGAATAGAGCATGCTATGTGAAACCAAAACAAGCAATAGTTTTTGTGCTTCCAGGGAGGGCGATGGTGGATATCGAATGACGCGATAACTGCAAGGATGGGGGGAGGCTGGACAGCAGAGAGCGCAGGCTAACGATGGCGGAGAAAAGGAAAAATATTAAGGGGAGATCACACCTCAAAGTCTCGGTTCCTAGAAGCAAACAAGCTCTCCGAAAAGTCGACATTGCTGACATCGGTGAAAGGATTCCTCGACGCGGTGAAGGAGCCTTTGAACCCAAGCGGAATCCGATTCTTCACAGGGCTGATGGTTCGGCTGAGTTGGTCTGTCCAGTCGCGACCAACGCCAAGCTTGGCTTCCGGGGTTGCTTCACGGTAGTCTTCGGCGTTTGCGGTGAGCTGGGTGTCCTCTTCTTCGACAATAGAGACGTCGTCGTGGGGGAGGATCTGTGTGACGTCTTCTTCCTCGGAGAGATCGGAGTTTTCAACGGATTCTTCGGATTCTTCGGCCGGATCCAAGATGTCAGAGCTCTCCGGTTCGCTGACGAACCGCATGGCGGATGTCTTCCTCGAGCGCTTGAACTCGAAGGTATCATCGGCAATGCTGTCATCCTCAAACGTGATGTCGGCAGGAGAGGCGAAGCTCGACTCCTCCAAAGCACTCGATGCGTAATGGCCTTTCGTTGGTGTCGCTTCACTATAGATCGAATCTTCCATGTAGGCGTCGGTATTTTCTTCTTCCTCCTCGTCAGCCAAGCCGTAAGTAGTGAAATGCTTGACCTTGAAAATCCAAATTCCGTCCTGCACAAGGTAGTCGACAAACTCTGTATCTTTGATGTTCTTGAGTCGTCGGAGATGGAATTGGTAGCGAGGATGGTCGGGATCTCGGATTGGCTGCTTATGCTCACGATCTGTGGGGAAGCATTCTTCGAGCGTGATTGTAGCTGGCACATTGAGGCCATGGCCCGGTGGCGGTTTATCCCAGCCTGGAGGGTATACAGTACACACCCGATCTCCAAACGTGATAACGCCGCCGAGAAGGCCGTTGAGCTCATCCCCGAGTCCCGTGAGGTCAACAGGCTGGTCGAATCGAATCTGGCCAAAATTGGTTCTCCCGACGAGCAGATCAGGAACAGCTGATAGCTTCTCACGTGGCAATGATTTGAGCTTCTCAAGGGATGGAATAGACCAATAATCTCCTTGTTTTTCAGGAGCTATAGTGGCAGCCCTCATTCCAGAAGCCGAGATATCTTCCATCCCGGGCGCGGGCGCCTCCACTTCGGGCTCTGGAGAAGCGGGGACGGGGACCAGCGCGTTCTCTGGAGCGGGCGACGCGACAGGGGCGTTTGCTTGCTTAGTAGGTGTTCTCATGTAACCCAGATCGGCACCACTTGCAGGACTCGAATTTTGAGAACGAGTAGCAGTATCGAAACTGACGGTCTTTTTGATGGTGTCCGGTGTAGGCGTTTTGTCTTGGGAGCTCTTAATAGTTCGGAGTTCACCTTCTTTGACAAAAAGATCGTTATCTCTGAGATTGCGATCGATCACAAGTCGCTTCAAGTTTGCAGGTCGAGCACCGCCAGGCGTGAAAGCAGATGTGTTCAGTATAGAATCATCACTCGAGCCTGGAGAATCGAAGACAGAACCGCCGAGTCCGACTCTGCTTGAACTGCCGTTGAAAGTTCTGCCGAGACTTCCACCCAACATGGGAGAGCTAGTCCCAAGAGAAGATCTAGAGAAAGGAGATGCGACTCTGGCGGTTAAAGCAGGTTGACGAGGTGCGATTTTGCTATGAGGGATCATGGCTGCTTTTTTCTTAGTGTTCCCCGAAAGCGGAGTAGCTAGGAGGTTAGGGGTAGCAGCCGCAGTCAAAGACACGTCGAGTAATGGCACATTCCCATACGGCCGTTGGTCCATGATTGATGCGGTGAGTGGTTGCTGCATGCCAGGCTGCTGTTGCTGTTGCTGCGGCTGGAATAGACTGCCTCCGAACCCGGGCTGCGCTTGCTGCGGATTGCTACCAAAGAGTCCTCCAGCAGTCTGTCCTAGACCAAATCCACTACCAGCGTTTTGAGCGGGTTGTCCAAAGAGAGTAGAGCCTTGAGGCTGGTTGTTGGTATTAGTAGATCCGAAGAGTCCTCCGCCGGCAGCATTGGCCTGGGCAGGCTGTCCGAAGAGTCCACCAGCGGCTCCCTTATTCTGGTTTCCGAAGAGGCCACCAGCCTGCTGCTGCTGCTGCTGAGGTTGACCAAACAATCCAGGGTTTCCAGCAGGTGCTGCTGACTGTCCAAATAGCCCTCCAGATTGTGCTGGTTGCTGTGCAGGCTGCCCAAAGAGGTTCGTACCGGCCGCAGGGTTGTTTGTGGCGAATGGCTTATTGCCGAACAGTCCAGTACCACCTGTTTGCTGAGGTTGCGCCGGCTGGCCGAATAGACCACCACCAGGGGCAGGTGCTGGGGTTGTCGACGGAGCACCAAATCCCCCGCCGAAGGCTGGCTTACTGGGAGTCTGGGCTGGATTATTTCCAAAAGCCCCAAACCCAGCGGTGGCTGGTTGCTGTTGTGGTTGGTTTTGTGCCCCAAATCCTGCTCCTCCAAAAGCGTTTGTGGTTTGCTGGCCAAATCCACCAGCGTTCTGCTGAGCAGTGCCAAATAGACCGCCAGCTCCAGAAGCAGTCGATGTAGCAGGCTGTCCAAATAGACTACCGGAGGTTTGAGCGCCGAATCCTGCTGAACCGGCGCCGCCAAAGCCACCGGTTCCAAAGCCACCGGCAGGTTTTTGTTGGTTTTGGGCTCCAAACAGGCCTGTGCCGGTTGTCTGTGCAGCTTGACCAAAGCCACCGGTAGTTCCTGTCGTGCCGGTTGTTCCAAATCCACCGCCTGCGTTCTGCTGACCGAATAGCCCTGTACCGGTGGTTGCCGCACCGGCAGTGCTGTTGCCAAAAATGCCAGCTCCGGCAGGTTTCGCAGTTCCGAAAAGACCACCACCGGTGTTTGTCGTTGATGCGCCGAAACCTCCTCCTCCTCCTCCTCCAGTTGTACCTGCTCCGAAACCAGTACCAGGGTTAGAAGAAGTGCCAAATAGGCCGCCACCTGTCGCACTGGTTGTTTGCTGCTGACCAAATCCACCAGTATTCTGCTGTTGCCCGAATGCGCCAAAGCCCGTGCCAGCTGAACCAAAGCCAGTAGGTCCAGCTGCCTTCGTCCGGCCCTGAGCGTAATCTTGCAGTCGAAGTTCCTGGTGGTGAGATGTTAGCTGGAGTCTTATATATCAAAAAAAAAAAAGTTCAGACTCACCTCCAAACTCCATTTGGTGTACGGTTCCTGGAACGAAATCGTCTGGAAATGATTCGTCATGCTGCTCGCCTGGTCCTTCTCCGTGAACGGCGAGAAAGGTGAGGTGGCGGTTCCCTGAGCCGGGGGTTGGAGGCTACTGTTGGCTGCAGCATTTACAAAACCGCCGGCCGCCTGAGTCCCTGCTCCAAACCCAGTGGTTCCGCCAGTTGTGCTGCTGCCAAAGATACCTGCACCGGTGCCCGTTCCACCAAAACCTGTGGTTGCGGGTTTTGAGCCAAACAGTCCAGTCCCAGTGGTTGACGAACCGAAACCCGTACCTCCTGTTGTATTGCTATTTGAGCCAAATCCACCTGCTCCACCCCCAAACCCCGAGGTCGCTGTGTTCGACGCGAACAAACCGCCTCCCGTGGTTGCAGGGGTGCTACCGAAACCTTTGTTCTGACCAAATCCGCCAGTGGATTGACCAAAGCCTGTAGAAGTGGTTGAAGATACGTTAGCTGGCTGCGGTCCCCAATGAGATCTTTGCGCCCCCCAGCGATTGACGGAACCAGGTCCTTTGCTTTTCCCATTCTTCAGGCTCCATTTTGACATCTTGACTGAGGGACAAGCCGTTCAGCATTACCAAGGATCTTCCCAACCCGTCTTTGCTGCTTGAAAGAAAGCGTCCTAAACTCGAAATCTTTGGGAAGAATCGAACGTAGTGGCAAACCCGATCAAGAAGCTGGAGCGTCGAGAGAGAAAATCTTCATGGCGTCTCGCCGTTTCCTGTACGTACCGGTTGAACCGAAACCCGACGGCTGGGTATTCGCGCCGAAGCCTGTAGAACCGAATCCCGTCGATTGGGTTTGTGCAGCTTGACCGAAGCCTGGAAGATGGTTCCCCAGTAGGCGCAGGTTAGACACCTTCAGGAACGTGCCGGTTGCTTGTTGGTCCGGCGAGCCAATAGAGGAAACGCGGGGCCGCTAGGAGGAAGAAATAAGATAAAAGAGAAATGGCATTGCGACTTACCTCCGAATCCAGTACCTGTCGTGTTAGATCCAAAGCCGCCAGCCGACTGCTGCTGTTGCTGCTGCTGCTGCTGTTGCTGCTGATTGTTCTGGCCGAAGCCACCGAAACCACCACCACCACTTGATCCCGCGCCGCCGAACATTGCGATGAAAGCTCAATCAATTGGCTCGGAGGGTGGAGTAGATATACGACGCGCCGTTTGCGACGGGAGGCGTAGGAAGTACACGCGCGTGGTTCGTGTCGTCGACAGGACGAGAAGAGAATGTTTGAGGGGCGAAATCTCGTTCGGCGCGTGTCCTTTGAGCGCGTTTTATGGTAGAATGCGAAGAACAGGAGTTCGAACGATGCGGTAAGATATGCGCCGTTGGAAGTCAATTAAACTCGCGATAAACTCGAAATGCGACGAAAGAAAAAGGGAGGCAGTGGGGATAATGAAAACGGAGAGAAACGCCCAGAGAGAGATAAAAAAAAAACAGAGATACGGGCGGCGAGTGAAGAGATATCGATGGAGAGGAAAGAGCGTATGTGCACGACGATGAGAGAGGGCAGACAGGGTTGAAGCGCCGCCGATGGGGATGAATGTCGCAGCTTAGAGGCGATGATGGGGGAGGTGAAGCGGCGGGAGTTGTTGTAGTGAGGTTGGCCTTTAACAGGAAAAAAGGCGCCCATATAAAACCGCTGCGGCCGGCAAACCGCTGACTAAGCCCCACAACACAGTCATTGCTCGTGGATCCTGTGTGCCAGGCAGCTGTACGAAAGGTGCTTTCCGGACGACGGTCAGGCCATGCCTGCGATCGAGAGCGGACGCTGATAGGCGCGCTGGCGGGGCTTGAGGCGAGCAGAGCGTCTGGACCGGTCTCTCGAGTCGTCTCGAGCATCAGCCTGCCATTGGCGCTTCGTCGGGCAAATCACACGACCCGAGTATAACTACCAATGCAATGATCCTGAGAGCTGAATTCGTGAAGGCAATCCGGATCCTCGTCAAGTATGACTCTGGAGAGGAACAGCCTCTCCAGTGCTACCGGCAGGGAAGGCCTATCGTATTCATGACGTACAAGCATGTTCCTGGCTACCGAGCAGACGTCAACGGAGATATATCTGTTGTCGACGTCGAATTTGGCGATTCGGAGCTCGGGCCACCGGCTGGCTGCTGCGTGTTGCGGTGTTGTTATCAGCACGCGTTTGTCCCACGCGTTTGTCCCACATTGCACGTTCGCCGCTGCTGCACGACGCGTCCGCCGCAGCGCAGCAACCAGCCCACCGCGCAATAGCGAGGCGACCAGTCAACCACGCTCCAGCATCGCCATCCATCACATCTCCGCCACCTTCCTCGAGCAGCCCCACACCGCGATTTAAAAAATACAATACGCACCTTCGTCCACATCTCCCAGCTTCTCCTACATGCGCGCCTAAATGTTCGCCACATCCGTTGCGCAATCGTCCAAGCCGCAGCCTCCCAATCCGCGATCTCGACGACCAGCCCAGCAGCAATCCGCTGCGAGCTCCTCACAAGCCCCGCCCACCGGGCCCGTAACCTCTATCGCCGCGCAAAAACAGCCTCAGCGATCCCATTCACCCTCCGGAGTGGCAGGCTCCTCGTCGCGCCAAATGCCCGGAGGCGCTTCTTCGACCGGGGTGCTCTTCGGCCGGTCTACTATTGGCGGTGGAACGGCCGGAGTCGGGTCTGCAGCAGGTTCGCACCATCAACAACATCAGCATCAGTCGAATGGTGGGGCTGCCGCTCGAGAATTAAGCGAGGAGCAGCGAGAGGAGATCAATGAAGCCGTATGTCCAACATCAATCAACTTGCCCCGGAGCTCTAAGCCATTCAATGCCGCTCGCATCCCGACCCAGGTGTATATTAAAGCATGACTAAGTCTTGTCGCTTTACGCAAGCTAGTTCGGCCTCTTTGACATGGACAAAGACCAGCGGATAGACTTTCACGAGCTCAAAGTTGCTCTCCGGGCGCTTGGCTTCGAAGACATCCCCAAATCCGAGCTGCTGAACATCCTCCACCGGTACCAAGCGCCGACATCCGGCAACTCCTCCCGTCTGCTCATTGGCCGTGACGACTTTATCACAGTAGCCACCCAGAAGATGCTGAACCGCGACCCGCTAGAGGAGATCAGACGTGCCTACACAATGTTCGACGAGGATGGAAAAGGCGGCATAAGTATCGCAGATTTGAGAAGGATCGCCAAGGATATCGGCGAGAACCTCGAAGAAGACGAGATCAGAGCTATGATTGAGGAGTTTGACTTGGATGGAGACGGATTAAGTATGTCTTGTCGCCTCTTACTCGCAAGCTTAAAATGGCCAGTCGAAACTAATCGCCATATTTCGTGTAGTAAACGAGCAGGAGTTTATTGCAATTTGTCGTGGGGAATGATGATTGAACATCGCTTGCCACTCACAAACTTCCAAAGCACGCCCTGCACATCACTCTATGAGCATCGGCAGCCCAACGTCCCTCTGCATCCCACATCCATTAGAGCTTCCGTCCCCTACGCCCCGTTCCTGAAGAGCCAGTACCGGCGCATATATACCCAGCACCATTATTATGTCATGGTTTGTTTATACCATTCTGTCCTTTCGGCTTCATGCCTCCTTGGATTTTTGACCGCACGAGCGCCCCTGTTTCTAGTTCAATTGACAAATTCAAAGTTTCGCATATGTCTGCTGCCCGTCCTATCACTCAATACCTTCACATCCGAGTGATCAAACTCTTTCGAGGAGCTAGTACCACCAACTATAAATGCGCAAAGATTCTCCAGCTCTGAATTATATCGGTGGAATTAGGCGACGCTTTGCTTTGCTTCCTTAGCCTCGGCCCCTCGTGGCCGCTAAGAGGTCTGTTCATCCAGCCGATCACCTGAAACACCTAGAGCGATACCAAGGTCGGTATGCCAGATGCCCAAAGCATCCTACCATCTGCTCCTCCTCTTCCTCTCCTGCGGTAACGCAGGTGAATCCAACAGCCTCTACCTTGAGTCCCAAGCCCTACCTTCAGCGTCTCGGAGACTAGCTCTACCCTACGCTTTGCTCTACCCAAATTTGTTCACGCCAGGCACAAGGGCGTTGGTAGTCTCGGGGGGCATCCCCGAGACTAGGACGTCGGAAGGCAGAGAGGATGAAACAGACCGACATGTCTTTGAGAGATATCCTAAGCAAAGCATATTCTGAATCAGACAATCACGATATTGTGATAACTCGCACATACATGAAATGTGCAGTATGCATTACGCTAGCATCACGATAGTCGTCTACCGAAATTCTAACCAGGCAACTACTATGCGTCCGAACAGCTCCATCTATATTTTAATCCCCTCCCTCGTTCCAGTACGCTTATACGCACTCGAGCGTGCAATACAGCACCACCATCGTTGCGAGTCTACACAAGTCGGCTATGTGCACGCATATAATTTAGCTAAACCCACGCCCGTGCTTTAGCCCATGCTAAGCTGCGCCACTTTGACAATTAGCTTATCGGCAGTTCATGCATTAACTCGTTACCGCTGTTGGGTCCAAAACGCCGAGGACGATCCTAGCGTGCTGCCAGATGTATATCAATCTCGAATATGATGCCCAATGCGTCGAGCTGAATTCACATCGAATTGTGGTCTCCAAATTACTCATGCACCCACGGATATGCAGATGACTATCGGGAGCTTGGGTCTAATTTGCAAATTTCGACTCCCGGATCAATATCCCCGCGCCGACGAGACGGTGCTCCACGTCAATAAACTTAATTGACACATTCTATTGAGTTCATACCCCTAGCTACTGTATTATGGAACATGCTCATGTATGTCTGTACTTGCATTGTTGGATACGTGTTTCGCTGGATATTGTCCGTTGGGAGTTCATTTGGTAAAGTGGACATAGTCCTGAGCTGCGCCGCGCACACGCACGGTCCGTCAAAATAGCAAAAATGCACCACTAGATATGCCAAAGATGGGAAGGGTGGGTCAAAGCTAGCCCCAAGCCAAAACAAGGCCAACTTGCGAGAGCTAGTTAGATCGATCTCGAACGGAGCCAAGATCCATAGCAGACGAGGCAATGGTAGCTGTCAGTCCGCCCTGAAAATGGAATGCACTTGTTCAAGAAAGAAACCGGAAGGCTGGTTTATTAGTATAATAATAGTAAGTCCGTGCTGGGTATCGCACTAGGAGTAGGACGCGTGATTCAAATTAAGGACATCTTGCTATCCGTTCACGATGTCCGGACATTCGACGTTTGCATCCTTCTCCACAGCTTAGTCTTTCCCTATTCGCCGACAGATTTGTGGGGACGACAAATATTCTACATTTACGAGATAATAATCTTCGTCAGTGGGGAGCTACGCGATTTCCAAAATCGAGATGAACGGTTTAGCTAGTAGCTATGCATACTTTAGTCTCGAGGCCAGACTTACCTGTGCATATGTGTGCCACGACTAGTCGACTAGTCGAATCCTCAAACGTTCCAAATCTCTGGTTCATTTTATCCACAGCATGCTAGCACACGCGGCAGCCTAAAATTTAGTCTATGAAATACGCCCTTCGCGGGCTATCGTTACACCGAGGAAGGGAACTAATCGCTAACACCTACATAGTCAAAGCGTCGGCGGTCAACCCCGAGGGTTGTGAAACCACACTCATTGCATCTTCAATGGAAGATGTGTCAGCACCGGCCGTGCTTAAGCCACCCTTCCCTCATGCCCCCCGTAACTCAGTCAGGTGCTAGCATGCTTAATCCTTATACTTGTAAACCGAAGTTCAGCAATATCATCGTTACGTCGATTACGTGCTATACCCGAAATCGGTTAGATGCGTCGTTGATACCATATATGCATGGGCCTCCTCGGGGTTGGCTTGCAGGCTGACAAGCGTCTCCGAAGCTATAATACCATATCTAACATCAACGTTGCCATCGATCGAAATCGGGTCTGAAATCGATGTGAATGAGCTCAGTAGCCAACAGAACTAGGCGATTGCCAGTAGCCAGGGCCTGCACCGTACACTAATGCATGCATGCACGCATGGACCGTCGCTATAATCGATCTCTGACCTGTGCAGGTGACCCAGTACACTATTTCTGCAATGCATGTTGACGGCTTCTGCATGCAGCATCGACAAGCATCACATAGATTGATCCACTATACTTCGCGGAGTCGACGAGCGCCGTCCGTTGCCGAGATCAGGCGTCGACTAGTTATACCAGCATTCGACTTGTCATGCATGAACTAAAAGTTAATCCTGATAGCAGAAGTACTGAAAGCTGGATTCTTTCACGAGGCCTTTGCGCCTCACGTTGCGCTACCCTGAACAATAATACAGCAAGCAAGACTGCCAATTTAGCGTGTTGGCGTTGCAGATTAACACTTTGTCGATATCTGGTCCAAAAAGAGCAATCCAGATTCGACTCCAACTCTAGCAAGCATCCCCCGGCACCCGAGCGAGTACCCAGTGCCGAAGGCCCGGCTGGGCTGCTATTGATCACAAAGACGATAGCGCACTAGACCTAAGAATATGGGCTGGTATGTCAACCAGGGTCAGACAGAAAAGTGCATAGGATGCATCAATGCATCGATCGATTGCCCCGCATTCCACGCCCGTGCCAGCAGATCGAATCAGGGCTGAGCTCTAGTCGTAACCGAAGGGATTTTCACCGGGAATTCCTTTCTCCGATTCCCAAATTTTGTCAACGAATTTATGGGTGTGCTCATATATCTGAAAATAAAGCAATAAGTTTTACTAAGTCTCGGATAAAGGAGGAAGCGGGATGGCTTCGTCGTCAAATATCATACCTATATGGCCTACACCAACACGCGTACATGCAAGAGAATACAACTTGTCATTGTCAAATTTGCAAAACGTATACTACCAGCTATCATACACGAACAAATGCTAGTACAATTAATCACCAGTATCCCGTCCGAGACCCGCTAGTAATACTAATCAAAATATCAGCGTCCCCGAGGTCATCAGAAATAGTATTGTTGGAGGACCTACTAGTTCGGGGCGAAAGACCACGGTCTATTTCTGGTATTGGCTCAACTCATTTTTTCTCCACTCCCCTCTATCCAATGTCAGTGGATCGGCCCAGCTCCCGTGGTCTCAATTAGTTTATCTCGGGATTGCCGTGAGTTGTTTGTGTGCGACCATACAGCAATTTACCCCGTTCGATACACTGCAAAGCATGTCATATAAGTCAAACAATCGCGAGCGAAACCTAAATGCAATCGCCATGTCTGAACATCAGAGAAACTGATTGACGAAACCAGCCATATCCATATGCATGCGTACATCCAGACGTCTACAACGCAACAGATCGTGCGAGGCTGGTAACATGACTAAAATCACTATTCAAACTCCGAGGTGGCGAGATAGTCTTTAGGAATCCTGACTCTCTCCAGCTTGGCGGAACCTTAAAGACATCCTCGTGCTCCGCAAAACATCTACAACCTACTTATATATCGCCCGAGAAATTGAACCCAAATTCAAGGCGCCTGCTGCACGCCTGAGAGGTTGGACGCCTGCGTCTCAGCGAACAAACATCCCATCGGCTTCTTCGCATCGTGCGAGTTCGCCTCGGGCCTCTCAAGCTCGAGCCGTATTTATTGCTAGCGCCCAGGCCAAGGCAATCAATAACAAGCTGATCTTATGAACTAGGATCGGGCTGCAGGATTGTGTCTACAGTTACATACATAGTATGTAACCCTGATCGAATGCTCAAAGCTGTCCGTGCGAAACAGAAACACTTTTTTCTAAATCGACAGCCTCGTCAAGAATATTACTGGCCTGTCAACCTCCTGGTAATGAGTCGGGTGGGGAACTCGCTCGGGATCCGTTACGCGAAGCCACCAAAACGCAAAAAAAAAGAAAATAACCCACGAAACCCGATCTCCGATCCAACCTCCACCAGAAAGACAGCAGAAACCTTGCCCGAGACTATGTAGAAACCTTGCATGAGTGTCCCAGCTCGATATCACTAAGGGATATCGAGAGGAGCATACGAGCCTTGGAGGACAGCGCCCATGAAATCAGAGGGAATTTTCAGATCACTCACAGGGATTGACAGACTGAACCGAGCTATGGACTCGGCTCTTCGTGAAAAATATTCCCTCTCTATAGTGTATATTTACGATGCGACTGGCGCTCTCAGCCGCTAATGAATTGTGCCAACTTTACGCCTCCTAGTAGTACTTGAGATAAACTGGGGTATCTTGGCCGGCTGGCAGAGCTGCCTCAAGCTTTGGAACCACCAAGCTGCGCTGGTTTCTCAGACAGAGTAGACAACCGGTGTTGACTGTGCAGCACTGTGATGGGCCGGCGGAAGACCCAGATATAGTTAAAGAAAATTTTCCGTTTGACCAATTAGGTGAAGTAACCCCGAGAGCCTGTCCCAAGAAAGAGAATAAACTACCGAGCATGTTCCAAAAAAGAGTTTCTGACCTGTCACGTCAACTTAGCGAGCTGACTCGTAATCATTCTCAGCGAACAAATCGGCCTTTCGACGGGGAAGTTCTTTAAGTTAACGTTATAGCCAATAGAATCGCAGTATGCATATGCGCCCATGCATCCACGCCGCGTACCCAACATTCTCTCAAGCGGTCCAAGCTGATACGATCGGGACGGGTCATGTTAGCCACAGGTCGCTAGCTGGCCAGCGTGCTACACCCATATCGATTGCTTTCACGTATGCGCATGCATGCTGCATGCATGCACCAGCACACTGACCGCCAACGGAGGATAGCCAGACCTGCATATCTGGTAGCACTATCTTCGTTATGCGTTCGAGCTGGTTTTCGGCGTCCAAGATTTAGTTTGATGCATGGACCCCGCGAGGCACGCGATGCAAGCTCAGTTGGCACCAGCGTTTTTCTTCGAACGCTAACTGATGACTATTGATCTAGATGAAATGACAATGCTTGTCAGCACACATTATTCATTATGGCATTTCGTGGACAAGACTGCAGCCCACAAATTAACATGAGAGAGGGCAGAAACACGTCTGCGCCAAAACCGTATACCTTTAATCAATAACGAAAGCCAGCGCAAGCCAGCGGATAATAGATACGATCCGCATGCCGATGAAAGGAGCCCTTCGATAGCTTTCTTAAATCACAAAATCTACCTGCATACGCACTGGGACTCTTCAATTATCTGTAGAGAAAGGGTTCAATTTCATTCGTTCTCGGTGCTTCACAGCCTGTCCCTTCTGCAGTTCCGGAGGCCGCCCAATGCAATGCAATGCAGCAGAAACGCCAGCTGGCCAAGGCTGAAGAACTTCCCTGCTGAACTTCCATACTGGGGAAGTACCTAGGTACTCCGGTCACATCCAAGCTTAACGAGCTATTCACCGTAGTCTCCCTGACTCAGGGTGTCTGGCAAATGGACAACATAGGTGTGAATTCGTGAGACCAAACATCCCGGATCAGGAACGCTCTGCATACTCTAACACAAGTAGATCGCAATCCAATATGAATATGGACAGGAGTGAAATTTTCATGCAAAAGTACTTTACTTAAAGTCAAGGGGTCTTGGTGGACTGATATCTCTGGGGTTCATGTCAGGAGTGCAAAGTGCGAAAGGGAATCGAGAGCCAAAAGGGAAAGGTCTGGAAACTTAATGGTTCCTCCACTAGGCTTCGAGAAGGAAATTCTTGGGCGAAACAGGGCGTAAGTGAGACCATGAAAAGACCCTCTGCCGCCGGATGGGGTAAAATAGCTTCACACCCCTCGTACGATCCATCGCGTCGGACTACATTGCAATGTCGATCGCGGGCTGGCGTGTAATGTCGACAACTGTGCTAATAGATATGCGAGATAGAGAATTAGATACACTATATACATCCAAGATCAAGGAAGATCTCATCTGAGAAGAGACAAGTACGTTAAACTTGCAAGAACACTTAGTATTAATGACCATCATGACTTGTTTTCTATAGTTAACTTGATAAATTTTAAGGCGCGCGCTACTTCTATATCGGCAGAGTTCAAGATGTGATCAAAGCATAGCAGAAAATATCCAAGTAACTTCATGGCGAAAACGACAAGCCAACACAGTGCAAGAAAACGCAACTAAGAGCAGGAACACTTCATCCGCCAGAGCGGGATCCAACCTAGGCACCCGGCACCCGGCACCCAGCATCTGCTCTTATGATAGATCAAGTAGAAAACCGAGCAACTCCATATATTGCGCCGTGAAACAGGCAATTCCAAAAAAAAAGATAAAAAATAAAAATAAAGTACAGGAAGGATTGAAAGGGCGTATTCGGATTTGTAAAGATCCCGTCCGTCCGTCCGTCCGTCCATCCGTCCGCACCAAGACACAAACACCATTTGCTAGATTAGGAAACCGCGAATGCATCTAGATTTATAACAAAAGAACAACAAAGTAACTGTAGAGGGTATTACAGTCTCATGCGGACGAATAGGGACTGTGAAATTTAACAAAAAGTAAACAAAGCACGGGTACTTTTGATAGTCTTCATATGAAGGCGCATGCTACCGATAGGCTAGTCGCGGCGACAGGCTCACAGGAGCATGTAGAGGTAGGAGGGCTATCATACAATGGTATTAGTGTACTGAAGCTCTTCCGGGTCGCAGATATAAGAAATTGAACTTACAACGAGGGGAACCATGTGGCATATGGGACTGCCATTCATGAGGTGCCATTCCTGAGCTAGGACTGGTATGGAGAGGGCTGAGCGATCGGGGCTGGGAGGAAATGCTCAGCACCGGTGGTAAACCTCTTTGCTTTGGCCGGGTGTCCGAAATATGTAGTGCGGCTGTACCGGCCACTAAGTTTGCGGAAATTGTCGGTGTCGACACGGGGGTGGGTAGCGACGTTACGGCCTGGTAGTTCTGACCATCATGCCATGCTAGAATTGCTGACTTGTCGCGATCTGCTCCCGGGCTCCCGCCTTGAGATAATCTTAATGATGAGTTTGGCCCGGTGCGGGATTGGGAGACTGACTCCAAAATGTCTTCATGGGCTGTACTACCGGTCAGTTGTAGAGACTGCGCACCAGATTTATTCAACGACCTTCTGCTTGCTAACGCTGCAGCTGTTGCTGCAGCTGCTTCACTGATCGTCCCGGTGTGATGGTTCTGGTGGCGGGTTAAAGTGGTCCGTCTATAGGGATGGACATTAGCATCAATCACGAGAAGCGTTCATCTACTAGGCTCACCTTGTAAATGTCTTCTGACAATCAGCGTAGGGACATTTGTATGGGCGCTTGCCAGAATGAATGCGACGATGTCTCGCGAGAGAACTTGAATCGCTAAAAGGCTATTACCAAGAAGTGTTAGCAAATACCTTTTTGAGGATTGGAATGTGTCAAATCATGTTACCTTTCCACAGGCCTCACACATGTGAGGTTTCTCTCCGGTATGCACCCTTGCATGCACAGTCAAAGCTGATCGTTGGATAAATTGTTTACCGCAACCTTCGAACTCACAGACATGTGGTCTGATACCGCTGTGAATACGCTCTTGGAGAATGTCAATACTTTATCCGTGAAATATATCGAGTCTACACCAAACTTACCATGACGCGATAGGTCACTCCGTCTAGCAAAACCTTTCTGGCATGTCTTGCAGTGATACGGTTTCGAGTCGTCGCCTGCGCTAAGAGATGGGTCTGCACCTGATATTGCCGTTGGACTGTAGGAACCCGAAGGGGGTGGTACACTAGGTTGTTGCGACTCATATGCGAACCTAGGAGGAGGGGGTGCATGAGGGTATGTTGGATACGAAGAGCTCGTGTGTGTGAACGTGGTCGGTCGGACGTTCTTCCGCCTATCGGATTGCGGCTGATTGCTGCTCTCTTCGACTGTTGACCATGCAGTTTGGGTCGAGGAAGATGCTGTAACACCACTTGCAGAGATACCGGCCCCACTCTCGTTGAGAATATTGATAATGTCCATTGTAGGAGCTGAATGTTGGCTTTCGAACGAAAGAGTCTACGTGGATACCGATCAAGCAGGTAGGGTCGAGCTTTATCAATGCGAAATTGTTTGCAAGGGATAAAATCCTGTCTGCTGGTCCGGGGTAAAGACAGTGGAAGAGGTGCGGCGAGAGTCGAAAATCTTCGAGGTTAGGAAAATGATATGTCAGGGCGTCGGGGTGCTAGTCTCGACTTTTATATCAGTTTGGAGCACTTGAACCACGGCTCCGGAACTTGGACTCGAGGATAGGTAACGCAAAATCTCCGCACGGCTCGCCTGCAGGCGAGGGAGCGCGAGATCCCAAAGAAATTAGACTCTGGCGGTAATGGTGGCCGACTGAGACCCGACTTTCGAAGCTTTCCCAATTGCAGGCCCACAACAAGCACAAGACTGGGCGGCGCCCGGGCGGCTGCACCCTGCGGGAAACAAAGGTCACACTGTTGCCTCAAGCCCGCGAATTCCGGCGATGAGCATCCATCGGCATGAACTTTATGGACTTTAAACTACCGAGATTGATAAATTCAGCTGAATCTTCTTTTTCTTCGGGACCATACGTCTCGCACGACGGCTGTCGACGGTTGTGCCGCGTGTTGCACGTTGTCGAAAGTTAGGAACGCTCAAAGCAAACACAAATCGGGAAATATGTTCACAAGCGCAGGAGATTGACTGTTCTTTCAAAGTTTGAGCTTCAGTTCCACTACAGCTACAGCGGAAAACGCCCAGCGTGGCTTGCATCAGCCAAAGACAGACAATCGGGCAAAAGCTTTGTCAACAGCACAAAATGCTCCGTGTGAAAATTAATAGAATTTCGCAGATGCATCTCGGGGCTCGGGGCTAAGTATCGATGCGGCAGAGGCAGCTCATACGAATGAGACGATAATGCCAAAAGCTTCTGAGTCGGACAATTGACGGACAATATGCACCTTTCCGCTGTCAAATGAAGCGGACATCTCGGAAACTGCCAAGGAGGCAGCTGTGGACAGGACCTCAAAGGCAAACCCGCCATAAAGCACTGGCTTTCGAAGCACCGTCCACGGTGATATGCCAGCAGTCTCGGGATGCAGAAGCATTGCTGGATAGTAATTGCAGAACGGGATGTTGCATGACATGATATATTTCGGCCGGCAGGCCACCGCCGCAAACAAAGGCAAATAAAGGATATTGCGTTTTGATGTACTGACCTTCAAGCCGTCTTCATTAACTGATAGAGCTTTTAGTCTCGAGTAGAGCCAGAAACTATCTCGAGCCGATTCACGCAAAGCCGGAGTAAAGATCTGAGCACCAGCAACCTCTATAGTCCCTCGAACTCGATGTGATCGTCCCTACCCATATATCAGGGCGATCTGGAACATTCGAACCGGTTCCCAGTTTCTTTGGTGGCGTGATGTCCCGGAATGCTACTTCCAAATACACCGATATAGCGCAGCTGTCCACAACCCTTGAACTCCTTTGAAAATTTGATAGTCGAATTTGAGCTGAGTGACGAAATGGTTTAATGGCTATGACAATTGCATCAGTAGCAGGAACAAGCGGAGTACTAGCAACGATGCGAAATCAACGGGCACGGGCGCAATGTTTTCAGTCGATGAAACCAGCGCTAGTGGTGCATCAATGGGGAGAAAGTCGACGTACCCAAACTGAGTTAGACCCTCTGTTCGTTACACCTTACTGAAAAATGGTAGATGTCGGAGTTTGCCCACATTCGTGATTATTTTGCAATTTCTGTAGATTTCTGCTGGAAACACACCTGCCAGTGTATTTTACGATCCCGATGTCAAATAGCCAGGCGGAGTTTTGGGTAAGTTTCAAAATAGGGGACTAAAGTCGTTTCAGCAGAACAATAGAATCTGCAGATCTGGTCTATAGTCTTATCGTCCTGAAAGCATATAGCTATTTGAGTTGTTAGCGATATAAATAGTAAAAAAGTCCACGCCAGCTGGGAGGCAAAAATAATCAAAAAAGAAAATTTTATATCTATAAGGAAAAGTGACTTGTGATCCCTTGCTGGCTCGTAGACATAAAGCAAACGATAGAGATGAGAGATCCTTGTGCATGTATACGTAGCGTGTAGCTTGACAACCTCCAATCAATCTTTGCCAGCTAGCGCTAGCTACGAAGAACACCATCGGATCTCACCCAACCCATATTTGCCAGCTATAAGGCTTAATGAAAGAGCTGTCCATCCAATAAGAGCCTTCAAGATGTCACAAAGCGAAACGTATGTGTATGCTCGCAAATAGGAGGATCAGGTATAGAATCATACTCGCTGGCGAATGTCTGAGGAAATATCTTCTTACCGCGGGAAAGCGTGTGTACCGAGATAAGCCGCCCTTGATGTTGTGATGAGGACGGAAAACCGGATATCAGGAATGACTGGTAGATATTTGATTCAAGTTGTCCTGCAGTCAGAGGGTGGGTCTCGGTCACAAGATATTCCTCCTTCGCCTCGCTCAGGTTCTATGTTAGATATATCGATGCAAACCTGCAACTCTCTAAGACACTCCGAGAATTAATGAAGCATAGATTCAATCTGATGTAGTCGAGATGGTTCGTAGTAGTTGTAGCCCCCCCTCGGTTTGTGGCTTCAGGTATGGTCTGAAGTTTTAAAGCTCGACTGGTAATTTGGATTCCAAGCGTTGAGAAGAGCGCAATGACGAAGAAATCTGTGCTGTGCACTGTTGTTTCACTAGCTGCAGAGGGTAGGGGCCGATTGATTCTCAAGATATAGAAATCCTGGATTGAGAGATCAATGCGTAAGTCGGATGGGTCTGACAGTGACTGGGCTATTGCCGGGGCGAGCGCGGGACTTGAGTCTCGGACTGGCGGGAGTCACCTTCGGACGAGGAGAAGAAGTTTTGTATGTGGGGAAGAGAGCCTTCCTTGAAGATTACCATATAGTCCTGCAGGACACAGGTAAGGCCAGAAACTGATCGTGCCACTGAAACAGGATAGGAGCGACTCAAGAACCTCAAATCGCGGGATCCATGGGGAGCCAGCTAACGCTTGTAGGTACTTGGTACATGCACCTCACGTACGAGCGCTAGTACTAGGTCCGATGCACGGATGTAGTATTAGCGAATATCATGTCTTGATCGATGATGAAACCACAGTCCCAACCGAAGCGGGAGGATGGCAGGGGGAAGAATAAAGCTGGTAGCCTCGCTATTAAAGCTGACTGGGCCTGTCGTCGGATAGATGATTGACCGTTGACGAAGCTAGTTGGTAAAGGTCTGCAATACGGAGTGGACGTGCTGAGGTGAGGTGTGCAGTGACAGAGTGCGCACGGACTAACATTTGACTTAGTGACCCTCGATCGGATTATTTCTTTGCTTTCGATCCCTGGCCTGACACCAGATCGAAAATATATGTACTTTGTTACGGTGCAAGAATCCAGGCGTTAAAAAGCAATCATGTTGCATTTCCATTCGCAGAAATGTCACACTGAGGATTTGGTTGGCAGCTGATTTGTGAGTTTTGGCGGCTATGATATTTTATCCCGTCTATGAAGCTAGATTGCCCAACGTTGATCATGGCGGTTTCATTGATCTTTGTTTCCGAGCAGACAATCTGTCGAGATATCTTTGCATCGGATTGGCGAGAGGAACCGAGACTGGGTTGAAAGAGAAATCTGACCGTTACTGTTCTTTTTTCGGGCTCTTAATAATCCAGTTTTTGATTTTGCTGCAGCGTGCTGCACCAGCACCGACACATCACATCCACGGCACATACGCACAATCCCCAGGCCAGGCAGAACAGCTTGGGTGATAATATTTGGCTCAATTCGGAAGTCGCGAAGACGGTTTTTGTCCAAAAGAGCACCTTGAGCAAGGGAAACTCCGTGTCTCCAGAGGGGGTATATGGATATTCAGCGTGCGCGTGCAGGCTCAATACCCAGGTTGAATCTGCATTATTTGGGGGCGTGACCCGCTGCAGGTGAAGTGGGACACAGAAGGCCCAGTCTCGGTACTGGAAACGCCAAATCATGAATCATCTGGCGCATGGGATAGTGGACGATTATTCGGCGTGGGTACAAAATATTCCGGTGTACATGTACTAGGCCGCGATCGCGCAGGTGCCATTTCGCAATTATGGGGCGGGGAGCTTAAGGTCGATATCGACTCGCGACGAAGCTCAACCCCTTATCCAAGGCTAGCTCGCTGTGAACTTTGGCACATGGGTTTCTATCCATGGCCAGGTCTAATCAATCCGCTGCACAGTGTTTCTTTTCTGTTGCCACGATACCCTAGAGTTTTGCATTTCGCGAAAGTCTCTAGTCGATTCTGAAGCAAGAAATATACGGAGCATACGCATTGTATTTTTATTTCTTTTACTTCTTTTATTTTTATTGATAGTACTTTTATATTTTTACTTTTGCTCCCCCGTCTGTTCAGCCCTTCCCCTGTCAAAGCTGGTCGATTTTCCCGATTTATCCGGTGCTGTATGCACGGATTACATTCACCGGCCGGAAGGATGGCTGGCCTTTCTCTTATTGTTCCCTTTCTTTTTTCTTTCCTTGCAGGGATTTTAAGCTAGAAATTAAAATTCTCCCTGCTTGCCGAGGTCTTTACGTGATGTCCTCCAGCTCGTTCTTCCTTACCACGCAACGAGAAATTTCTACGCAGGCCGGAAGCATTCCTTCCATCGGAGCGCTGAGGTAGAAGGGTCTCTAAAGATAAGAATACTTGGGTTGTCGATCTGGTAAAGTGTTCGTGGCAAAAGGCGGTGCGGATCGCAGGCATGAACAGTACCGCACATTGTCGATGTTGCCAGTGGCCAATCAGGATTATTCACAATATGTGATAGGGATAGGACACAGCGGTGTGTCGCGCGGGTGAGCCGAAACACGTCTGATTTGAACGCTGCGGTTCGGGGCGATGTCTAAGTTCAGAGCCTATTCGCTCCGGCGTAGGTTTGTCCCCAGAGATTATCCGGGATGCAGTGCAGACTGTGGATTACATGCATATGTACAGTACCCCGTATATGCATACACTCACAAGGAAATTTTGAACCTGGCAGGCTCAGGCTTTGCCGAACATAATCCTCGCGTCGATCATGAGTTTCCTGGGACTTCTCCGCAAAGTCTCGATACCTGGAACCGATCCTTCAAGCGAACGGTGGCACCAACAAATACATCCGCTGGGAAACAGCAGCACGTTCGCCCCTTCCTTGATCGATATTTAACCGGCCACTGTCGGCTTCTACTACTCGATCATTGATGGTTGGATTTTCTGAGTTCGTGAACTTTTTCGGGCTCCCCAAATATCCTGCAATTTCGAATGGTGCGGCAAGGGCCGCTGGTCGGTCATTGTTGCCTCCGCGGCCCGGCTAACGATTCCTCGATATCACGTTCGGTTCGTTCGGTTCACGTTCCATACCACCTTCGCATACAGATTGCAAGAATACCTTCGGCACAAGCCAAGCAACACAAGTGCACAAGAAAATCCGAGCCTTGATAGCAGGACAGGCTACAAGGAGCGGCATCCAGGACACCAAAGCACGCTCTGGCCCAGTGCGGATCCATGCACCAGATCACACAACTGCAGGCTATAAAAGATTGAGCTGGAGACAGGTTAGGCACAGGGTGCGAAAATGCGAGCTTTCCAGGAACAATTGGCCTATAACAAGCCATTATATTGCATATCGGCTCCGGGCAACTTTAGAGTGTGGTCTGTGAATTGATGGACAGACCGGTGACAGATCAGCTTCATAGAAGCATTTTGGAAATTTTCTTTTCCACATCGAAGAGTTAAGTTTCGGCACTTGACTTTTAAAAGTAACCCCAGAGAGCTTGAGGTCGCGTAGCATTTCATATATGAATGATGGAGCTGGTGGTTCACATGTCGAAAAATATGTTCAGAAAAACTTAATCTCAGACGCGAAAGCAAGGGCGAAGAAGGGAAATCGCCAGTCAGGAGCTCCTCGGTTGCTCTCGACCAATGTTACGTTGCAGTTTTCCTCCAGTACAAGGCCTACAAACGCCGTGCATTAGATTAAAATGCATGCCGGAGAGCTCGAGCTTACCAGGGAACCGGAGCATTGCGATCTCGCAGTATCGATTTGTTCATCGAATAGCAGCGGCGTCGCGCTGAAGAAGTTATCGATAATTATCATGGTATCAGGAAACCCTATCGTAATCCCTCATAACAGCCGTCAGCTGATAGTCATACCTTCTCAACCCCCAGGGGTATCGATGCTTGCACTGAAGTACGTATACGAGCTAGCAGAAAATCATGTCTTTGTGCAAATATCTCTATCAAATTAAGTGATAGATTGTCGAAGAATTGCTTGTGTCTCTCTTACAGTAACCCCAGTGGTGGAGTTTTGTTTCAATTTTCGCGTCGGCATGCATGAGTCTCTGGATGACCCATGGCTGGTTGCAAGTCTGCGTGATTTTTCTCTGGCCACTAACCCGGCTGCTGCAATCGCGGCGGCCTGTTGCTGCATGCAGGGTCACTTGGGTCCCGGAGACCTATGAGAACGAGAGCTACGCGAACGAGAGTATCATGGGCATCGCGGCACATGTGCATGCATGCAGTTGTCTTGGGAGCCGTACTGTGCATATATGCAGAAATGCAGCAACTTAACTCGGTATCATTCAGCTTAGATGGTTTCGAAACTACCATGGAAGTAAATAATTTACTTGAATGGCCTTGCTTAGCTGACATACCATTTGTGTTTGCGCCTGCTTCGTTTGCGGTTGTACATTTGCCAGAAACACACAGCGCCAGGTAACTGGTTGTGCAGTTGACTTCGCCTCCACATGCCAGTGGTCCGGGGCGGTGGACCAATCGCGAGAACACTCGGGCGGCAACTTTGACGAGAAAGCGGGAGCGAGGGAGCAAAGCTTTGACCTTGCAGCTGCAGCCTAATGCGGTACAACTGGTTTTCTGGACATCTGTGGAATTCACTGACACCAAGCATCCGCCTTGATCTACGCAGCGCAAGGATGATCTCAATGGCGACACTGGAGAGTTCCTTCAAAAAAAAAAAAAAAAAAAAAGAAGAAGAAGATGATGAAGAAGGAACATGAAGCTTGGCTCAGCTCAGCCTCCTCGCTAGATATGGATCGCTGAGCAAACTCATGATCACAGAACGTCCGTATTCGAGTTTAGACATCGTAAATGTAGCCTACGGGAGGCCGCCATGACATTGAATTGATCATGTGGCGACATCTAGATCTGGACGGCGCTTAGCTAATTAGCGAGTTGAATGCCTGGCATACACAAGATTGTCTTAATCGACTACGTGTCAAAAAATTAACATAAACTTAAAATAAAGGATTTCTCGTATCGATATCGCGATACGTCCGGCGGGATGCGGATACCCACTTCTTCGAACTTTCGAATTCAAGGTTGCCCGAAATCCTGACCCGAAGAACGTTGACAGCTGAGGGATTCCGTTGATCTTTGTTCCAAGGACTAGCTCGAGCTAGGTACATTTCACAACCCAAACCATGACCACTTGATTAGTCAATTGAGACAGAAGTGCAGAGATATCTTTCTAAGCATGCAAGGACATCTCGTATCCACTGGCAGGTGCCCCTGCGTCGAGCATCCTACTTTTCAACTTATTGTTTACGAAGTATTCTCGGGACCAGACGCCGGCAACTTCGCGTAGTTAACCAGATCGAGGGTTTGTTTGTCTTGAGGTCTGGCACTTGACCTTCGGCTTTGCCCCCACCCACATGCGCGTCCGTGTCCTGCAGGAGGACCATGGTCAATTGGTAAAAAAAAGTCAGTAGAATATTCATAAGAAATGGTATAATAGTAGGACAGAGCTATGAGTTCTTCAAGTGTACAAGGTAATACATTGGGCCCCAGCCGAGAATGTTAATCCAGCGACTATACGAGACTGGGCAGTTGGTGTGAATGTTGCAGCATGGACACGGACGCAGCTAGCTTTGCACGGGTCCTGGACGTAAAGCTTAAAGCCTTCTCACGTCAGCCCGACTAATTGGCTCCCCGCAGTCACTTGGCTCGAGTGCTTCGGCTCCCCACCCGATCGCATGTAGGACTATAGTTTCGTCGGATCCCGGAGCTGCGGGGTAGCCTAGCTTTGCATATTCCAGATTATTTTGGGACCAGAATTGCATGTGGTAATAGGTCTCAGTCTAAAGTACTCTAGACACCAAAAACCAAAATTATCAATATGGCATGCTTTGGCGCTTTATTAACGTTACAACCAGCACGAAGAAAAACTAAAGACGTACATGTACTTGATATATATCCCTACGTCTTGCTCGGTAGCTACAGTTAGGATTGAGGGACTTTGAATGTTCCGTAATCCACATACACAATAATCCAGTACAAAACGCGACTTCGTAGTATCAAGTAGGAAGATCTAAGATGGTATTTGTAAATCGGTCGCAGTCTTGGGTCTAAATCTTAGCTTTGGATCAATCTCTAGGATTGGGTTATACTACATGTGATCCCCCCCGACTAGGTAGCTGAAGACTGGCTTGATTTCTAGATGCAAGTAGAATCCTATAACCCCACAAGCAAATTAAGAGTGCTTACGAAGAGATCTTTGCTTGCTTCGGCTCGGGCTGCCGATACGATTTCTATTATAAAGTAGGATGAACGATAATTTCGGGGTCACCGATTAACTGCTTACTTACTTAGCTACATTGTCTCATGAACCAGAAGCTAGCTACCTGTATACAGTTAACGTCTACAGTGATTGGGTATTGGAATTAAGAATGCGTGCTAGTCCATGTTGTCTCTGCTTCCCCAATCGGGAAACTCGACGCTTTATGTTGTGTCGACGGCATGCTATCGATAAGTTCTTACCCATGTCAACCTTCTGCCGCACACAATAAGGCAATAGTAGTAATCGAGTGATTAATAATCGATCGTTTGTTTTCTTGGGACCTAGACACGTTAGAGGCAGGTTACAGGCGGGCTCACGGTCTATAGAGCTATGCGGCACCAATGGCACCCGGTCTATGAGGCAAAGAACAAACGCTAGGAAAGAAAATTTCTTTCGAGTTCGTATCCGTATCGATCGATGATCTAGCAACCGCGATGAATCTAGACCATGACCGGCGCGAGTCTAAATCTAATTTTCTGAAATCAACCCATTCTTTGTTTTTTTTTTTTAATTACAAAAGTGAAAGCTCCGTCATGCATGCATGCAGATATCACAATCTATATTTCGCGAAGCTAGCCCCGCTGTCATTTGAATGTATCATAATTTCGAATAATCTATGCCTTATCGCATTCGATCTAGATACTAGTCTCACACATGTATCGAATGCCTGGCAAAGAAAGTATGCCTTGGGACTCTGTGTATAACGCGGTTATCATGCGGTGACCACTTTCGTTATCAGTTTGCCGGTATTTTCCCTAACGTTATTATTCCAATCATGTCAGCATAAGATGCACTGAGATTGATATCGCCGTACACATGTATGTATTCGGCTGGAATCCGGTATATAACGTACCCGCGCAGCAGCTTTAGCATGCCCTGTGGTATGTCTTCGACCTTGGCCCCCCACTCCTGCTTGATCAGCTTGAGCTTCCCTTCTTGCGCCCATTGACCGAGGTCTCCTAGCCCCTTTGCGAACTGATCCGCAAACTGGAAGATGATGAAGCCTTCGATTCTAATCTTATGGCAGATCTGAATAGGCCAAGATAATGTCAGTGATCTCAACTGTAATTCCGGGTCGTCTGGTAACCAGACTGTGTCTTCGACTTTGGGAGCTTCCTAGTTTTCGAAACGAAATGTACCACGTGAAAGATGGCGTTATGATAAAAGGGATGCAGCATATTGATTCGTGCGCAATTTAAAGCAGCCACTTACTATTTGCATCCAAGAAGCCCGCGACAGCTCACCCTTCTGCTCATAGTTATCATAGTAGCCAATAGCACCACACACCACCACCCTCCCAAATTCCTTCATCCGCAATATCGCCAGATCAGTCGCTTCGCCACCCGTATTATCAAAGTACACGTCGATATCGTCGGGTGTCGCAGCCTCGAAGTCCCGTTTGAACGTCGGTGATTTATAGTTCAACGCGACATCGCACCCGCAATCCCGTTTTAGAACCTCGCACTTGGCGTCCGAACCGGCGATGCCGACGACGTTCTTGATGCCGAGGACATTCTTGGCGATTTGACAGACGATCGAACCGGTTGATCCGGCGGCGCCGGAGACGACGACGGTGGCGTCCTTGGGGGTTGTGGCGCCGACGTTCAGGAGGCCAAAGTATGCGGTTAGTCCCTGCCGTTTTTTCAAGATTGGTATTACGTACGGTCAGCACTAGTGCTCGGTGAGGGCGGGGGTATGGGGACTTTGATAGCAGGGGTATGTGCTTACGGTGATCCCGAGAGTGATAGTGTCCGTTGGGTCACCTGCGACTTTGAAGACAATAGCGCTGGGGGTTAGAACGCAGTAGTCGGACCAGAGCATGCTGGCGAAGACTTGTTCTCCTTTTTGATAATCTGGGTTTTTTGATTCGACTATTTCTGCGACTCCAAAAGCTTCCATTGGGTCTCCAGCTCCAATGGGCTATCGCAACGAGGACCTGGTGTTAGCATTTTTATTCATTATTATCACCAAGCATGCCTGATCTTGGAGATCTCGATTATTGGCCGGTCTGGAAAGAGACCCAGACGCGGTATCCTAAACCAAAATTCCGATATCTAGATATATGTGGAGTTCGGATTGGACATTGTGGATCTTACTGTTCTGTATAGTCTTCCCTCGACGTTATTTTTATGAATCCAGGCCCTCTGCGCGGGGTCGTTGGACAGGTATAGAGTCTTGGAGATGACCTCTCCATCCTTGAGGTCACCAACTGTCAATTCCCTCGTGACCATCTTGAAGCTCTTATCGATCTCAAGGTTGTCGCCCGTCGGCTCTCTGAGCATCCACAGTTTCGAGGAATACGACATTTTTGTAGGATTAACGACGATACGCCAATGAATCAAAATTCGATATATAGAATCTGGCTCGCGTTGACAAATTTAAATTTTACTGGGTAAAATACGTCTAGATAGGTATCTTGGCTCAGAGGATGACTGGATGGTGGGCGTCAGGTACTTATTTATACCTGACAAATTTACGTGGATGCTCACCTAGCCTCCCTGTGCCGCAGCTAGATCAGCAATTGCCTCCATGTCCACGAGGCTAATCAAGCCAGTATAGTCACTGGATATATCCCGAATAGCCGCATGCCAACAATGCTAAACATCAGCTTGCAAGCTTGCAGCATCTGCATGCCATATGCAACTCAAGTTCGCGAGCGCCGCATCAAGTGTTCAACAGATAAGACTGCAAGCGAGGGTTCTGAACTTTATTTCGGACATACATACATCTTGTTTTGGCCGCTGCAGGTTTATTAATTTGATCGTCAGCATATGGAACTAATTCTCTATACCACAATGTTGGATTTCGTAATCGCGATATGTTTTCCATATACCGCGGGACAAGCGGTATACCTAGCAAAAGTACCAGCAACCGCTACATGTCAATGTACCCTCCGAAAATCCAGGGCTATATTATACAAGGATTTTCCACACTTAGGGTTCGAAATACTCAAGGCGGATAGGTCCTCGCCGATCAGGGTTCAGATGGGGCTAGATAGATCTGAGATTCGGCCCTACTGGTGTCCGTGTTGCATGGTGCTATTCCGTTGCGGGTGGCTTGTACGTATCGAATTGGCGATAGTCTATGGCTGGAAGCGAGAGGCGAGTTTACTCTTATTCATAGTTTTTGCTTCGTAAGCAATGGGACGGGCGTCCGGATTACGAGAGAAATGGCATTATCGCACTAAATTATGCATTTGTTGGATGGATGTCGCTTGTTGAGCTGTGCACATGTATAAACACCGTGCACTAATGGCAGTTTTTTTCTCTTGGAATGTTGAGAAATTCGATTCAAGTTTCTTGTTTTTTTTGTCAATTGCCATAGATCTATAGAGCGCTCGATGCGCCATGAGGATTGGCAATCTGAACGTCGAGTGCACTTACCTCGTTGAATTAAGACGGTAGAATAAACTCGCATCTCCGGTATTTGCCATGTAACGTTGCTGGACTCAAATTGTCGATTGACACTAACTCAATAATGTATGGATCCATTCTCCCAGCGGACAATTGTCCAACTAGTATACTAGCGACCAGTACACTAGAACCTACGTATCCAACTTGAAACTTGAATACTCGCAACCTTACGACTGAGCTCGAAGGCTCACAGTCAGTACAGCCGAGTGAATCTACGAGTGCCACACCTTGGAATGTTAAGTCCTTACCTTTCTGGGCGCTTTCGCGCAAACGCCTAATAGAATAAGCAAGCAGTCTATCGATCGATCGAAAACCGCCACGATTGTCGATCAGATACGTCCGAATGTAAGAGTCACTGGTCTCACGAGCTCGGTCGTCACGTTGAGTGCGGGCTGGTCAATTGTTGCATTTTGTTGGCTGCAACAACAACGTCGAAAAAGTTACACAAAAAGCCTAAACGACAAAGCGAAGGTTTGCTACAAGATTTTATAGAAAAAACGTGGACAAGGTATTCTGATTTTCCGGGGAAAAAAAGCGAAAGTATGATACATGCATGCATTTATTCGGGTCGGGACAAAGTTAAATCGAAAGGTGCTGTTCAAAGAACGGCCCGTGCGGCCGGGTCGAACATGGGTACTTGTAAGGATCAAAGGGTGTTGCTTGGTCCGAAGTCGAAGTTCGAATCGTCAACCACATCACAGGATAAGAATAGAGAAAATTATCAAATTTTGAATCAATACCTGCGCGACAACTCCTAGTTTAAAAAATAGATCGAGTGGGATAGAAAACCAGAGCCTCTGAAGCATTGATAGATAATAAAAAACATAATAAGAAGAAAAATATCGTTAAGAAGATAAAAAATACCGAAACACGCCGAAGTGTTGTCGAGCTGCGGTGCTGACAATATCAGTCCTGAGATTATACGAAAGAGCGGGACGATTCCCGAATCTTCGAATCGTATATGAATCTCACGTATTAGCAACGACAACGATGTTGATCCAGAAAACAGCTTTCTCGAGCGCCTCTTTCCCCGGTCTGTCGTTACGCAACATGTCGCAGACTACCTCAATCACATTATCTCTTCCAATCGTCAGATTAAGATCCCAGAAATGGAGGACGCCGTTATTGTTATCGGGCGCGTGCTGAGGGGGGACGAAGCTGCTCCCGTGTTTGACCCAGATGCCGTATCCCTTCTTGGTGCTGGCGATCATGGGGTGGAGGTGGGGCTCGATGCGGATGTACGACTGTCTGGCGCCGATGGTGAAGATGCTATTGCTTCTGAAGGTTGAATCCTCCGCCTCGATGTACGCCGACCACCGGGCTTTAGACCCGGCGCGAGCGGATAGTCGAATTCCCTTGATCGGAGAGTCCTCAATGGCTTGAATGCATGATGACGGTGAGCGGTTGCTGGGGTATCCACATGAAAAGGGGTGGTGGCGACTTACACGTTCCCGGCCTGCGACGAATGGAGTAGCCTGAGACCAGCGACGGCTGTGTGAGCATGCCGTCTTTGCCAACAGGCCCTCCAAGCGTGAATTCGGGGTATTCTGGAATTTTCGGCATGGGGGCGACGGGTGCTTGAGGTGCGACAGATGCAGGAGCAGCGGCGTTAGAAGGCTGGCGACTGAGCTGCGGTGTGGGAAGACCCATCGACGCATGTTGAATCATGGGCGAGATGGAGGACGTATTTCTCGCGCTAGCAGAGCTTGCAACAATCGGGTGGGGCGAATAAGGCGGTTTGAATGTGATGCGAGATGTGCCTGGCTGCTCCGAGATCATGGGAGGTGACTGGGCGGTGCTCATGGCAGCTGGTGTGGACACCGCTGTTGTGTGCTTTGAGGTATCGGCGGAGGCAGCAGGGCTTTCGGCTTTCTTCTGGCCGTTCATCTTGAGGAGGATGCGGGGGGTAGACTCGACGCCATTTGTCATGACTACATCTTCTGATTTCACCTCCTTGTCGAAATTGCGTTCTTCGGGAGGCAGGGCCCGTGCTGGTAACCCGAGCTTCTTCCTTTCTTCAGGCAAACGCTTTAGGAAGAATTTCTGGCGAGAGGTAACGTTAGTTCTGATACGACCACAAGCGGGAAGCGGCTAGAAAATCTAGGGGTGGGCGCGGCACACCTCAAGAATCCTTGCATCTTGCATCACTTCACTGTCCGCCTCGTTGTATTCGGCAGCATTCTCCAACATGAGCCAGAGGTCGTCCTCAAAGTTGTCGACAATCGAATCCAGCGGCCACTCCTTCGCCTTCAATTTCTTTTCGATCACGGAGATTGCCATCGGTCTCTTTATCAGCTTGTAATAATCCGGGTACTTTTTCTTCGACACCATCACGCGGAACAAGTCTCCTGCATAGTGTTCTCCTCTGACGATTGTTGTGTTAGCGAGGGTATGCTAACATGTGCTGGCGACAACAGGTACCGAAGCTTACCCCGAGTCTTTGAGGTTGTTAAGGGCGTAATCAAGGACGCCGAGCATTGCGTCTCTGATTTCGTCGTACCGGGCCTGCGATGCTTCATCGGACTTTTGGCCGTTGCCGTTTGCGCCTGCTTTGAGCTTTTCGTTGCGGGCGGCAGCGAATTCTTCAAACATGGCCTTAATCCGTGTCGCGTATTGGGCGATCAAGGAGTTTGACTTGTTGAAGGTGTGGGCATTGGTCTCCATGAGCTTGAAGTCCTCGATCATGTCGTCGACGGACTTGTACGAGTCGAGCTTGGACTGTAGATGGACATCGTGGACGTCAACACAATAGAGGTTAGTAAAAGTCGTTTTCGCGGGCAAAGCTCCAGGAAGGGCCGGATCTTACTGACCTCGATGGTGTCAAGGGCGACGGGGTTTTTGATAATCTGGTGATAGCCGGGGAGGTCATCCTGGAGCCGGCAACGCAAGGCAAGGGTCTGTCAGCGGCTGGACCTCGATTCGGAGGCTCGGGAGCGGGTAGCTGCATGTCGGCCCGCCGGATAGAAGCGATAGGGTCGCGATATCAGTTAATCCGCGGTTGCTTACCTTGGTGGGCACGGTCTGGAAGTCGGCGGCGATGAGCTGGCCCCTGGTGGGTTTGTCCACGGCCTGTTAGCATCGAGAAGTGCTGACATCATTCTTGAGACTCTCGCCCTCTCTCTCGGGGTCTCGCCCTTGGATGACATGCCATTTCAACCTTTCCGAAACAGACTGGTTGCCAATGTTTCCTTCATCCACAAACCCGCGAGCATGCTTTGCATATCTAAACGACAGGAGCAAACCCACCTTCTCGAGTCCTTCGCCTCATTTATCTGCTTCAGGGCTGTTCTGCCAAACTCAGCGATCGACTGGCTGTCGCTGAACTCGAGCGACACGGGCTGCGACGGTACGACACGAGACGGAGACGGGGAACCAGGTCAGTTTCTCTCGCGAACGAACGACGATGGATCGAACATGACGGGACGGGACGGGACGCGATGAGGACGGATTCCGCGAAGGCCAGGCTTACAGTTGATGTTTGACGTCGTCTCTTGGAGGAATCGCTTTCTTTGGCCGGCGAGCCCGACTGCTCCTTACGTTTGGGCCTTCCCATCTGTTCGGCTACCGCTTTCGCGCCCAACAACGATCGAAGCCGAGAAAGCTCGAAAACAGGGTCGGTTGCAGGGTCGGGCAGGCTGACAACGACGGCCGGCGGCGAGGAATCGCGTAAGATTGATGGCGAGCGGGATGGGCGTCTCGATGGGGTGGGATCGTGGGTTATCCTCCGAAGTGCGAACTTGTCAGGGATGTTTTTTTTCCTTTGACGCGATCGGGACGGGAGATGACAGCCGAGAGGCGATGGAGGCGGGCGTCTAGCGGGGGGATTGGGAGCGGGTCGTGGAAGGATGGAGGTGTCTGGCTTGGGGGGAAGTGTCGATGGCGGGCGGGCTGGCTGGCTGGGGGGGCAGGCGGGATGAGGAAGCGCGACCGGGTGGTTGTCGATGGCTGCTGGCAGGCGAAGTGATACGCGGGAATTGGGGGGCGACACCACCAAAAAACAGGACGGGGAGCACCACTGCTGCGAACGCTTTCAATGCGCCTGGCTGGCCCGGGCTGGCGCATTCGATTCGGCAGGCTCGCACCACGGACGACTGCTGACCGGTGTCTCTCGGTCCGATCCGGCTTCCTCGTTCTCGCTCTACCGACGGCGTCTACGGAGCTCGCTGGGCGGTCCTCGAGGCGGCTTCGACGGGGCGGTTGAGACTACAGCTCGTTCTCTCTCGGCCGTTGTTCTTTATGCAAGGTACATCTTTCTCGGCGCCAGCTCCAACTCACTCGATCGCGTCAAACACCACACGCAGGACGCTAGACTACTACTTACTACTCGACGATGATGCTTCTTTGTGCTCGGCCGGACGCTGCAGACGGCGACAAGGGAGCATTGTCCGCCGGCTTTATATTTAGATCCGGCCCCATGCCGCCGTCGTCTCGAGCCAGCCGTCTCCGCCGTCTCGATCGCAGGGCCCCGTCGGCCGCGGCCTGCGCAGGTGTTGCATGTTGTTTTGTTTGACCGCTTAGTACTCACCTGCTACCTCCGTTTTGTATGGCAAACAGCCAAGCCGTGGCCGCTGCTGCTTCTTTCACCACCAAAATTCTGCCTCGCTTCTGGCGGTGTTGATACCACGCTGCCTCAGAGAGCCCGACGGCTGCAGCTCTCCGTCTCCCTCTCCGTCTCCACCCTCATCGCATCCTTCACCGGACGCCTCAGCCCGTCGTCGCCCAGCATCCAGCTCCTCCGGACCTCCGTCTGTGAATCTCCGTCTCTCCTTCAATCCTCAAAGCTTCGGCTGAGAGCCTGTCCGTGCTCCCCGTCCCTCACCCCACCGACCCAAGCTCTCTCCGTTCTGACAGCATTCTTTCTCCTAGCAGGCAGCTTTCCACCAATCAGCCACCCACTCCGTCTCTTCCCTCCCAGCACCAACCATGTCTCGCTCGCAGGCCTCTCGCATGGTCCAACGGCCGCGCCTCTTGACCAACTCGGAACGGCAGAAGCTCGACGAGTTCATTCCGGACATCAACTACTCATCTCGGTACGCGTAGCTTCCCGTCGCCATGCATGCATGCACGTAGCTCAACTTGGCTGACTCACAGACCGACGCAGGTATTCGGATAGCAAATACGAGTACCGGTACGCTGCTGCTGCATCGAGTTTCTTTCCGCGCTAGCCTGTCGTCCGGAGTGCTAAGATGGTCGTCTCCGTAGTCACGTCATGCTCCCAAAGGCGATGCTCGACTACATCCCCGATGATTACAAGGACTCCAACGGGCTCCTCAAGATTCTCCTGGAAGACGAGTGGCGCGGGCTAGGGATCACGCAGGTACGGCCGATGACGTTGATGCGGATGAGCGAAGACGGTAGAACTCGATGGAGCTGACCCGCTGGATGGGAATTTTTTTTTATAGTCGCTTGGGTGGGAACATTACGAAGTCCACGCACCGGAACCGCATATCCTCCTCTTCAAGTAAGCTCACTCAAAGCCCCTCCTCTCAGGACCGGTCGTGACGAAGGGGCAAAGGGGTGTGCTGACACGCGACGTAACTTTCCAGACGCCCGAAGAATTATGGTCAACCAGCTGCAAATTAGACTTTCCTTCTCGATGTCCCTTATGCAATAGTCGCGTATATACACACGCAAGCAACAGCTACAAGATGATAGAGATGCCCTTCCAGCGCGTACGCACCGGGGGCTAGCGACGGATAATGACCGGTGGTACTCTGGGGGAGGAGGGCGGCTGTACAGAGAAGGCTTCCCGGCAGCAAGTTCTAGATTGTCGGATGAGGCCCGAATAAGCAAGAGACCGGAAACCGTAATTGAAAACATCTCAAAAGCGAGCAAGACGAAACATATCCCACCCCATTTTCAGGCGTCCCCAGGAGTTTATTTGGATTCGCAGTTTTTTCCTCGTTTAGTTCTGTATTTCCTTCCGTCCGTTCATGCTGGCACCTGTACTACTTCACGTGTGTGCACTCGAGCTTGCTTGGTATACTTCTGTCCGTCGTCTGTATCCTGTCGTCATTTCCGTCCGAGCATTGCCGCATGCGCACTATATCGTCAAAGAGAATAGCCAAAGAAATTTCCCGCCCGAGCTCCGCCGACGTGTAGTAGTAGACGCGTCGTCCCCCACTCTGCCTGCCCGTAGACACCGGCGGCCTCGCGACCCCGAGCGCTAGCCTCGCGATAAGGCGATAAGTCGCGGGAAATGCCGCGGCGTGCCCAAAGTTGCCCGAAGCGGCCTAGCCGGGCACGAGTTGCCCCATTCAGCAGTTTTTGGCGGCCGCTGCACGCAAAATTACGCCCTGGAAAGATCCGCCGCCGCTCCACCGTGCCGAAAGCCTTTCTCTTCTCCTTCTTTCCTCTCCGCCCCCATCATCACATCATCACCGCTCTCACCGCCGACTCTTCTCGCTACCCGGCCTGGTCACGGCCCCGAAATCAGCCTCTCCATGCAGAGGCTATGATCCGCTTCACGTCCTGTTGCCCTCCGTGCTCCTGATCTCACTTTTCCGGCTCCGACTTGCGGCGTCGTCTGGGAACGGCTCCTCGCGACACGCGCCGACGCTACAGATCTTTTATCCTTCAACGCCCCTCCTCCTGCTCCACCACCTCCACCACCTCCTCCCTCGCTCCCTGGTATCTCTACACGATCCTCCACCCTTCACCGCTACGTAAGGAGCGAGTAAAACTATCTTTTTCGCCGTCGTAACCTTGCTCTTTCGTACTCCGGACATTTCCCACCGTCATGTCGTCGGGGAAAGAAGGTTGGCATCCGGCCGACCAGCGGGACCAGCCTCCCACGAGTGCACATCTCCCTCCCTCGCAACCTGGCAGACAGTCTCCCGGCGCCATGCACCGCTATCCGTAAGCCCATTCTGTCCCTACTCAAGACCCTCCGCTATCCTCTTGAAGAGAGCGTCGGCTAATCATTTGCTGTGGAACTTTGCAGGCCGCCTAGCAACCAAGGTACGCCGACTCACCATTTCTACGTCCTCCAGATTCTCCCATCACCGCCTCCCAAACCTACCCTGCTCTTCTTCCCCACACCACAGGTCGCCGAGTCTAGCTCATAGGACCGAAATCTGGATTTCCGTGCTGCTTCTCGCTGTCGAATATCGCTAACCCGACATGCTGATCTTGTCTAGGTGGATTTTATCCTTCGGGTCCTCCTCCACCTGCCTCTCAATCGGCCCCACAAACCCAGCAGCAAGGCCCCCTACCTCACCTACCCGGACTTGCATCTGGACAATCACCGTATCCACTGCCTTCTCTGCAGGGGAACCCACCGCCGCTATCGCAACAGGGCCCACCTCACAGCCACATGCTCGATCGTCCTCAACACGAGACAAGGCCACCTCACAGCCAGATCCCGCAGCTGGCTAGCCCACCAGTTCCCATGAACCAGCAGCAGCAGCCCGCCCAAGGCCATATATTCTCCTCTTCGAACCCGCCTGGATCGATCCAGCAGCCTCCCCCGGGTCCCCCTCCGCAGGATCGATTAGCCGGGATGTCTGCGAACCCGCCTCAACCCCTTGTTCCCGGATTGGCATCCCATCCCGTCCAGAATCTGTCCCAGGTCCAATCGCAACCCCCACCGCTATCCCACCAAGAGGCCGTCGCGAGCATCGTCAATGCACCTACGCCCGGCATGGTGAACGTTCAAATGAGTGTCCCTCCAGGGATGCCTGCGTCGTATCGACCGTTAAACGTTAAAGACGCCCTATCGTATCTCGACCAGGTCAAAGTGCAGTTCGCCGATCACCCAGACGTCTATAACCGTTTCTTGGACATCATGAAGGACTTTAAGAGCCAGGCGTATGTGTTTCCCCTGTTGTATTTTTTAATCCGCTCAATTGTACTCATCTAACACGCGTGGCTTTAGCATCGATACTCCAGGTGTGATCGAGCGCGTTTCGACACTTTTTGCTGGTCATCCGAACCTCATCCAGGGATTTAATACGTTTCTTCCGCCAGGCTATAGGATCGAATGCTCCAGCGACCCGTCGGACCCCCATTCCATCCGCGTTACAACCCCTCAAGGAACTACAACGGCCACATCGGGCCATCCTCCACACCTCCTGTCGCAGGCGGGGATGCCTCCTGCAGGACAGAACGGCAATTGGCGAGCTCAGGACGCCTGGGGCGAACCGGCTAGATTCCGATTCGACGGCGCGGAAGCACCTGGCCCACAAGAACAACCTTCACGTGAGCAGCTAAGAGCAGCTCAGGTCCAAGGTCGCCCGGGACACCCCATCCCAAACCAACCGGTTCACCTGCAACAGCCACAACCCCTACAACCAGCCCTTGGGCAACCTTCCACCTCCGATACCGTCAACCAACTCCAAAACGCTGCGGCTGCGGCAAACGGGGCCGGTCCTATGCCACAGGGTCAGATGAGACAGGCGCAGCCTGCCGGGCCCATGGGGCATCCATCTCAGAACAGCCCCTTAACTCCCGGCGCTGACATTAAGCGCGGACCTGTCGAGTTCAATCACGCAATAAGCTACGTGAACAAGATCAAGGCAAGCCTGGTTTTCCCACCCATACGCTGGAATCAATCCCGCTAACATCCGTGATGTTCAGACTCGATTTTCGTCTCAGCCGGAAATATATAAGAACTTCCTGGAAATATTGCAGACTTACCAGCGAGAATCGAAACCGATCCAGGAGGTTTACAGCCAGGTCACCCAGCTTTTCAATGCCGCGCCGGACCTCCTCGAAGATTTTAAGCAATTTCTGCCCGAGAGCGCAGCGCAAGCCCGCCAGAAACCAGATGAGCATCTCAGAGACGTCGTAAGTTTCAAGCATTCGGCGACCATGGCGGAGGATTTGGGTAACTGACCATCTAATCCAGAACGGCATGGGCGGACCGGGCTCTGGTGGCTCGAGGGGTCCACCTCCGCAAGGCCATTTTGCCCCTCCCCTAGCCGCTCCTAAGGATACTGGAAAACGAAAGAGAACAACTCAGCCGGTCTTATCGAGTTCTAGAGACTCTGGTATTGCTCCTCTCCAGAACAACCCTCTGAATGATTTGAACCCTGCCGCCGGATCCCGCGGGCCCGCTGCGAATAAAGTAATGTCCACCACGACGCTAGAAACTCGTCTCGGGATGAATTGCTAACACAATATCCTTCTTCTATAGCGGCCGAAGATAATGCATAAAGCCGTTCCCGATGCACCCGTCTCTCCTACACTAATTCCTGCGAATCCTTCACCACTTGTCCCGGCTGATCCCGTTGGTGCTTCAAGCGAAGAAATCGCGTTCTTCGACCGGGTACGCAAATATATCGGTAATAAGCAAACCTACAACGAGTTCCTCAAGCTACTCAACATGTTTAGCCAAGACCTCATGGACAAATCTCTGCTCGTATCTACGCTCGAGAGCTTTCTCGGCACAAACCCTGAGCTGTTTAACTGGATCAAACGTTTTCTCGGAGTTGGCGAAAAGAACGACGACAACATCCAAAATGCCCTTAAGAGGAGCCATAAGGTCCGCTTGAACGTCTGCAGGGCATTAGGACCTAGTTATCGCCTTTTGCCCAAGCTTGTAAGCCTACCCTCTTTTATCTTCCCGAGCTTCTATCATTTCTAATATGGGTGTAGGAAGCCAATAAACCGTGCAGCGGCAGAGATGATATGTGTCGGGAAGTGCTGAATGACGAGTGGGCCTCACATCCAACCTGGGCCAGCGAGGATAGCGGTTTCGTCGGGCATAAGAAGAACCAATACGAGGAAATGCTCCATCGCGTCGAAGAAGAGAGACACGATTATGATTTCCATATTGAGTGCAACTCCCGAACGATCCAGCTCCTCGAGCCCATCGCTCAACGAATTGCCAGCATGAGTCCAGAAGAGCAGGCCAATTTCCGACTAAACCCGGGACTTGGTGGCCAAAGCAGGACGATCTACCAACGAGCCATCAAGAAAGTCTACAGAGACGATGGCCTTGAGGTGATCAGATTGCTCCACGATAGGCCTGCTAGCGCCGTCCCAATAATACTGAGACGTCTCAAAATGAAGGACGAAGAGTGGCGATTCGCACAGGTATGTGGTGCTCGTCTGTATTGCAAGTAGAAGCATCCGCTAACATATAAAATAGCGAGAGTGGAACAAGGTTTGGAGAGAGCAAACGGGCAAGATTTTCTACAAGAGTTTGGACCACCAAGGCAACACGTTCAAGCAAAATGACAAGCGCATGACGACAAACCGTCACTTCATCAGCGAAATCGATGGACTTTACAAGGCCACCGATTCCAATGCAGCCGACAAGTCGTATCACCTCAAGTTTGGCTTTCCGGATCTCAGCGTGCTGCTGGATGTCTGCCGTCTCCTTGCCACACAGCTTGATAGAGACGGCGCCTATTCGCACTCTGATCGCGTCAAGATTGCCAACTTTATCCAAGACTTCATTCCCAGATTCTTCGGCCTTCGGAAGGAGGATGTTGAGAATGCAATGGGAAATGCATCACGCAAATCGCCCGATGACGACATGGATACAGACAATGCCGACTCCACTTCTGGACGAACGAGCCGGAAAAAGACCGAGCAGAACTTACGTCAGGACGTCTTGAGGCGTGCGAAGGCCGGAAAGTCTCATAAAATCGATGGCGCCGGTAGCACCGGAACGACTCCGGAGCCTTCGAACGATGACGATCATACAGACGGCGATCCTATGGACGTCGAACCCGCTCCGCCAAACCCCCCCACAACCTGGATCAACCCAGTTGGACCCCGCCAATCGAACGGAGGAGAGTTGCCTGGTTCTACGTCGGGCACCGATGCTCGCGACATAGTCGTGTCAGAGCTTAAGGAACGTTCTGCGTACAATCTTTTTGCCAATAGCAACATCTACTGTTTCATCAGACTTCTCCAAGTGGTTTATCAACGCCTGCTCGATGTGAAGACCTGCGAGGAAGAGGCAAAGGCGACTCTCGTACGACGCAAGAACAACACGACTGCTCGGAAGCTTGGGCTAATCCCGCAGATGTACGATGACTTTTTCTCGGTAACTGATAAGTCGGTTTACTACAATCAAGTCCTCGAGCATTGCGAGCGGCTCATCCTGAGCAGCATTGAGTCCAGCGTCTTTGAAGATGGCATGCGATCGGTTTACATCCAGAAGGGCTGGCAACTTTACACTATCGACAAGCATATCGCTACGCTCAACAAGATGATTCAAACATTCTGCAGTGAGAATCGCGACAATTGTAGCGAGATCTTCAACTTGTATGCGAAGGATCGTGCTACGGATAAGACCAACTTTCAGCTTCAGATGTCGTACCGGAGGGAAGTCGAAGCGTACATCGGCCGGGAGGAGCCAACCTACCGGATTGAATGGGTAAGCATACTCTATTTTACCATCAACTGAGAAAGTGATGTCCTAACGCTTTTCTATAGAATACGGAAACCAAAGACATGGCCATTCAATTGCTCTTCCGTGTTGATCCAACTCACACCGCCAAGCTGACCAGGGACGAGAAGTGGTCTTACTATGTGGACGCTTTCATAATGTCACAGCCCACAGAAGGAGTCCCGGCGCCAGCGCGACCGCCTTTCCTTGTCCGCAATCTGCCATCACAGGACGTCATTGACGACTTTTCGGCCCGTGACTGCCAGCTTGGTGGTGTGTATAGCTACAAGAAGCCGATAGTACAGGAGGGTCTGGAGTTGAAGATTTGTGTGAACTCTTACAAGTTGTTCTTCACGCCTGGGTCCACAGACGCAATGATCCTAAGCGGGGAGCAACGGCTCAAGAATTCCGAGGCGGAGAAGCGGGCGACTTTGAAGAGGAAGAGGTTGTTCGAGAGCGAGTTTGTGAACAACGCGAAGAGGCTCAAGGATGCTGCCCCGGAGAACCGGGTGCTCGGGCACGATGGATTGGAGGGATTGTGGAAGCCGTGAGGCTGGCCGTAGACGGAACGTGAAAGTGATTGTGGGTATTGTAATTTTTACGCGTAACGGGCAGATATCAGGATGGGATATAAGGATGAGAAGATGCGAAGGAGAGGGCTGTATCTGTACTCTACGTCCAGCATTTTCTATCTTGATTTCCTTTCTACTCCTCCTTCGCTTTCTTTATTTGGAGCTTGAATGCCGGTGTGCGGCTTTGATCCCGTGTGTTCAAGTTTTACCAGGTTGAATGGTGGGTATTATACTACGCATAGTTTTTTTTTTCTTGTTTATGTTACGTTTTTTGCTGCAGACAGTACAGTATATTCTACTATTGCTAGTGGAGGTTTTGTGGGTATCATCCTTTTTTATCATTACCGATCGATGAGAGGTCGTGGGCGTGTCGTGTCGTGTCGCGTTTTATTGTTCGATTTTTCACTAATTATATAAATGGCTCGTGCAGTGTATACAAGAATAGAATTACAGGGTCTCAGTAGACTTATATTGCATGGTCTTCTACTCGCGGTACGTATCCTATACTAGCATGTAACCGGGGCTTGTGGGTCGATAGTTGGACATGGCCTGACGCCGTTCGCTTGAATGAAACCCAGTGCGGTCACCGCTGCCGTGCAATTCGAATAGTCGATATCCTTCGCACTCCCCGGGTCAGCGGGCACCACCGGCTGGTCCGCCTTACGGAGTTCGTTGCACTTGTTGATCGTGTCGGCCAAGGCACCCGTTACGATGTCCGAGCCGATGTTTACGAGCGGCACCGATTTGCAAAAGTTGTAGGCGTCAAGTGCCTTCTTCGCGTTTTGGTACGCGCATTTGGCGGCTCGCCATGCTTCGTCCTTGTCGCAGAAGCACTTTTGCGCGTCGGCGATTGCCATGATCCACTCGAGGCGAGGGGAGGGCAGGGCGAAGGCGATTCTCGAGCCGGTTGACTCCCAATCGAATTGCCAAAGCGCGCAGCCCCAGAGGGCTTCTGTGAATGTGGTGTATGGATTGCTGCGGGTCTCCGGGACCATTATTGTTTGGGTTGTGTTTTCCGGACAGCTCCATGTATTGCTGTCGTTTAAATTTCCGAACGATGGGTATATGTATTCGCGACCTCTGGGTACGCATATGTTAGAGCTGTGGTAACTATATATATATATCGATAACGACGTAACGCGTGCGCATGTACCACTGCATTCATTTCAAAATCGCAATGTGTGCGTAGATAGCAGGCACGATCGAGATTTCAAAGGTATGGGAGAGACCGGAGGAACATACAGGTTGTCGTATGGATCAATAGTAACCGAATCCATATCGGGACCTTCTGGATCTATGGAGTCCCGGCACGGCGCAAGGTAAATCGGACCGAAGGCGCGATAGCCGTCCGGATATATGTCCGCCTCAAGTCGTTGGCTGGCGCTGTTGTAGCGCGAAAAGTACAGGCAGCGGCCGGTGAGCACGCTTTTGAATTTTCCCTTGGACCAGGTTCTCTCGAGACTCGGGTTTCGGGGTCGCACCAGCGAGAATCTGGTACGCATTACTCCGTTCGCGATCTTCCACCGCTGGCGGCTGTCGTTTGCGCTACATCTTGCGATTTGCGCAATTTCGCGGGATGATGCTGCTGAGCTGCCGACTCCGGGGTCCACCAGGCAGTACGGGGTATTGTTTTTCCAAAAGCTGACTTTATATATCGAGCGTGACGGTATACGCGGTATACGAAGAAGAGGTTAGCAAACTGGCTAGCCGGAAGATTGGTCGCACAGATGAGATGATTATATATATAATATCTTGTCACAACTTAAGGGCTTCAGGGGAGAGTTATCGATGTAGCGAGGATCGATATATCAATCCGACTGTGCAGGCGGGAAAGTTTAAGCTCACGTGTAATTTCATCGCGCCCGTCGTAGCTGTAGGCGCCCATTGCAAAATTTACGAGCCCTTCGGTAGCCGCGCCTTCGCCGTTCGCCACGTACGTGCGGAGTTCGTTGATGTCGACAGTCCGTTCCGGCTCCTCACCCGCCGCTGTGTCAACGAGCGAGACGAGCGACAGCAGTAGGCTGCAGAAGGGTATCACGACCTGCATGATGGTAGTAAATGTTCGTAAATGAGTGTGAATATGCGTGTATGTGCGCTGAGCGTCGTCAGGAGCTAGATGACTGTGTCTCGAACTGAAGAATATCGCCAATGTCGGTGGCGCGATGGCTTGTTTAAAAATACATAAAACTGCGGTTAGCTAGATATCTCGAAAGAACATGAATTTAGTACAGCAAAGAGCATCCCTGTTGTCTATTCGGGAAACAACATAACGATATTCCATACACGGAGCTTGTGTTCGTAGAGGATCAAGCAAACTAGGCTATTAATTTCTAGTGACCCGGTACCGCCGCTATAATATTCGACTACAACAATCGACGATGAAACGAACATCCACGTATGAAACGGAGCCGAGTTAACAGCATATCATCACCTGGTTCGCCGGCATGGCAGGGAAGGATAAAACACCCTAATTAGACAGCGAACGGCGTCTTTTCGACGACGCGAAACAAGGATTTTGGCTGGCAAGCCTACAGGGCCGGTCACGGAACTGTCAATGTTGTAATAATGAAACACCTTCGTTGGACGCCAGCTGTTGTACTGTACGTATACATGGCAAAGGTGGTGTTGGTCTCTTGTTGTATTTTGGCCTTTATGCCTACAGGAGGCACTGACATGTTCGCAACATGACGTGGCTCACATATCTATATTGAGGAATAGACCACATATTCGAATAGGAAAGAATTGTGCATTTAGGTATTTGAATATTTCGCAAAATGAGACTCTCGGCATATTGTATGTTACAGAAATTGTATCGTGTATCCGTATTAAACTAAATGGAGGTATTAAGTCGGTACTTAATTAAGTGTCGACGCGGCCCCGGCCAGCCATTCAGACGCTTGAAGTACCAAGGCAAAGGAAATTGGGGAAAAGGTGTACCGAAGAGGTCTTCGGTCAATTAAAACTAAAGGATTAATTAATATATTGGGGACGCTCGGTTCGCTTGATTCAGTTGTAGCGTCAGGTAAGAGCCGTAGGAAGGGGAGAGACAGTTGCACAGTCAATGATATCTTTGACATCGGAGGGGAGATCGGCACAAGGTTTAACACCGTCCGCAGATGGGAAGCCAAGATATGACCATGCATCGTCGCAGACCTTGGGGTCTATCTCTGGCACGATAGGTTCAGGCGGCTTGTCGCTCTGTTTGAATCGCTCGCACTCATCCATCCGTTCGAGAGCGTCCGCATTCCCAGTCCTCGAAACCATATCACAGAGGCTCCAGTGATCGAACACGGCCTGCTCTCGTTGATATTGGCATAAACTCACAGGATATATCTGTTGCTGTTCGCATCGACATTGTTCTTGAAGGCCGACATTCTCAACCCAGTTTCCGATAGGGGAAACGCTAATGTCGGCGATGTGCGAGGATGTTCCAAAGTCCCATTGGGCACACCCCCAAGCTGCTGGTGTGATAGTGGTGTTGGCGAATGGGAAGGATCGCGTTTCTGGGACTAAGAGGGTTTTGGCTGTGTCATGAGGGCAGTTGTAGGGTTCATCGATATAACCGAGGGGGGAATTAACCATAGCGCTGACGGGGTATATGAATTCGTTGCTGAGTGAGTGTAACGGATTGGTTAGTTGGTTAGAAATATTAGATCCAATGCCACTTCTGTGATCTATAGATCGTCTGGAAAGTGCAAATACGTGGAAATTTGCAATGTCAAAGAACAGTAAAGATGACCGAGCTCATGAGATGCTCGGAGCTGTGGTAGGAGATTGCATATACTAGAAATCGCTGGTTTTTGTACATACGATTTGCTATCATAAGGATCTATTTCAATTTGGCCGATTCCTTCTCTAAATATTGAACCATCGTCGCAGTCTGCAAGATACAGCATTCCAATAGCCTTGTATCCGTCCGTGGTAATATTTGAAGGAAAGTACAGATTGCCGGGGCTGTTGTATTTCGCATAGATGCAGCGCCGGGTCAAGACGTTGCTGATAAACCCTTTCCACCATGTTCCCCCGATATAGGGATTTTCTTTTCCGACCTCAAATCTCGTGTATTGGGTCCCATTGAGGTGCCATCTTTGGCCGTCGGTATGATTTCTGCATTCTTCTATGACCGCGTATATATATTGATCTGCAGGCTTTGTCGGATCGTAGGGGTCGGCGTTGTCTTTGAGACAGTATCTTTTGTTGTCTTTTGTAAAGAAAACTGAGAATCCGGAGAGGGACAGCAGTCATGACGTTGACGGCGTTGATCGTTAGCTAGCTGAACTGCGTATGAGTATTTACGTCACTTGCAATGGGGTATGGCTGTTTCAAGGTACCGGATTCCGAAGTGCCAGCGATATAGTTGAAGCGACCTTGGTTGCTACCTACTTTGCACGTAGTCTAAACTGTATTGATACGACGAAATCTTATTGTTCTCCACGACCCGGGCCTTACCGTCTGCGTACGGTTTGACTGGTGCACTCTTGATATGTTCGATATCGACATCTCGGTTCGGAATGAGCTGCCCGCCGTTGACGACGTAGATGATCCATAGCAGCAAGCAAATATGTATCGTATACGTAATCAACATACTACAAGATGAATGCGTTTCAAGAAGAAGTTATTGTAGGTGTATAGCTGCACATCATTGTTGTATATATATTCCGGGCAAGCGTGGGCTTGGGAATCCGTATATATTTGTCTGGGCATCCGCGGTCAGATCAAATGTAAGAGATCTTGAGATTTGCTTGATATAAGAACTGAATACTGCCTGAATTTCTATGTTTGTCTAGACACTATAGGTCTCCTAATAGAAGCTTCAGTGCACAGTACTCAATTTTTATTACCTACAGCCGACGAGCTCGAGTGGAGCCGCCTATTGATGTGTAAATAGCTGCGACAGATTGAAACGTGTACGGATGCTGCACAGAGTCATTATCTAGTGTGGCACCCTACAGTGCCTACAGTGCCGGCACACTATGTAGACGGTGTATTGAGCATCGGCATATTAATTTGCAACGAGATAGCGCAAAGTAAGCTTGACCACTAAATCATGAATATTTAGCAAATTAACATTTAGCTACCAGCGCTGCTGCCAAATCAAGACTGCGCGCCTCAGTGTTTGTATAACGCACAGCCCGATATCGATACCAGTGTTATAAGAGATATGGCTGTCGTAATGAATTGATATTTAGAACTGCTACTACAATACTGATCTCCACCAGCAATGTTAGCCAACACGCTTGCCCACATGATCTATATGCACAGATCAATGGGGATGGCGCAACTGAATAGGCGTACAAATACCGAATCCCGGCTGAGATATATATCTATATTGCATCGTAGTAGTCCTGCCATATTTAACAAAACGCAGCCACCGCCCGGGCGACCGTCTCTTCGAAATGAGCACAGATATGCTTATGTATACAATTTGCATTGAATATTTCTGTTATAGATACATTTTGAGTGTGTGCAGCTAATATCATAATGATCTCTGATAGCATGGCGTTGTGCTAGAGAAAGGTAGAAGACTGGAAAAAATTAAGAGACCCGTATAGATTGCAGGCACTATATATCGGTTCTACCGGCTCTGGAGGGACATCTGGCACCTTATTCCGGTTTAAGCTGCCGCACGCGTCTCTCGACTTCACCAGGATCTCCAACCCAGAGTTCCAGAGTGGTCTACGCAACATCCAAACATTCTGGAGGTCTTGTGCGTCTTTACAGGCGCGTAGATCAAGCTCGTACTTGCTCTTCTTGGCGGCTTCGTTAAACCTTCAATCAAATTCAGAACGCGCGCGGTCAATCCACGCTAGACGTGGTGACGGATCCATGATTGCACTATGGTCGGTATCACCAAAAGTGGGGAATGCGCAGCCGAAGAATGCAGGGAAATGGCGATCGCGAGACCCAGCCGCAGGTGCGAGGGGGATATCGATCAGGAAAGTTCTGGTATGGGTCCCATTGAGACAGGCATATTTCAAGTATGTATTGCCAGGGTTACCCGGTAGCATGGATTCGAGGGTGAAGTTTCGCCATGCTGAGAGTCCATCAACAGGGAAAAAGATCTCTTTGCTGAAGTCATATGAAGAACGTCAGTATGAATCTCTGTATGCTTGCGCAGAATACACATTCGTATATCGCTCTGATGTCTGAACCCACTCAGCGAACGTCGCAGTGGTGATATACACCATTGCGGGGCTTTGATTAAACTGAGATGGGCCAGAAAGACGCAGTGTATGTATACAAAAAGCTTGCGCTACCTTTTCTCAGGCTATCGGGCAGCTTTTGGTTTCACGAGACAGCCCTACCGGCAGATATCATATATTTGAACTGAGGCAGAACGGCATGACTTACCGGTCTTCAAAGGGGTCGATCTCGATCTGCCTGGGACCTCGGTCATAGCTACAATCTGTAAGGTAGATGCGCCCGTATGGAACGTAGTCGACGTTGATCAGCCCATTTAGGCCGATTTCGCCAATTTGGTAGCGGCTCCCGGTTGTGTTGAACACTCTACCATAAACACAGCGCCGAGTCGCGCTATTTCGAATTGTACCAGTAAACCATGTCCTCTCATTACTAGGGAGTCGTGTTCTGTTACGATAGCGGGCGTGTTCTGTCCCATTGACAAACCAACGCTGCGCTAGATTTGTTTCATTACATTTCAAGATGATGGCATCTTCGTCAGGAAGGTTGTATCTTGGGAGCTCGAGTCTTCGTTCTGTGAGGCAGTACCTTGTCCCGTTTCTGGCGAAGTAGACTAGTTGCGAGTGCAGTCGCGCAATGGTCAGCCAATATATCAAGGTATCATAATTGAGTTAATTTCGAAGGCAGAAAGATGTAAAAGATACAAAGCTGTCATCCTCAATAAAGAAGAACCGAAGTCCGTATGTACCCTGTCAAGACGTGGTAATGTGTAACTGAAAAATGTTGGAAGAGATGGACAGAGGCACCTTGAGATATTTATTCATTTACGTGTGAACTGCCTTCGGTCCTGGGTATTTTCACTATCAACTTACTCATTACACCGTTTATCGAGAAGGTGTGATTGTTGACGGGGTCGGAGTCAATGCCTGTTGCGCTAGGGCCGGTAAGGAACTTGGTTTGTAGCCTTTTGATATCGACGATTGCGTGGATACCAGTCAATGTACTGAGCCAAAAGAGAAGATAGAACATTGGTATCATAGCCAGCATGATGGTGCTATATTAGGATAAAGAAAGTCCCGCAATAATATAAGAGAGTTTGGTTTACGAGACAAATATCAGAGGATAAAATGTGTATAATAATGATCAATTGCTTGCGATCGTCTATCGCGGAATGGAGATAAATATCAAGTTTTCGAATTGAAATGCATTCAGCAGCAATTAAATATTGATGAACACCGTCGTCAGGGCCCCCAGGTGGCCACGTGGTCACCGTAGTTGAGCATGAGTCGCATGGCGACAGCATGTTGCGTTTCGGCAGAGGCGTTTGGAACGTTTCAAGATATGTTGTATACTATATATACCAATGCACCTATCGGTACCTATTACTTAAAGCTCGGAGTGAAAAATAAATCAGCGAGATAAAAGCAGCTTTCTACTCGATTCGTGTTGGTGGGCTGTGATGAGCCCGCCTAGGCGCCTACGGGCTGCCTGCGTATGTTATCTAAATTAATGGCCATATGGCCTTAGCTTGGACTTGAACTTTAATACTATAGGAAAGGTGAACATTCGAACTTCGCAAGGGCGCTCGATCCGTGTCGATAAATGAGACAAGCTAACGCGCACCTGACAAGCAATACTACAAATATTAACCGTAAAGCGTCTATATCTATATGTGTGTGCCGTGTATGTACAGGTATCTATTTCCGTTTTTGTTATAGGCGGTGACGCACGCTGGCGCCCGATAGCTACATTATAATATTACCTGCGTGAAAGTTGCAACACCACTATTTTAATTTTCGAAAGTGGTTGATCAGCCGGCTTATTGTCAATTTGTCATATATACGCAGTATTTCAACTCGCAGATCTACTTGAATCACGATGTCTGCTACGATCTTGATATATATTCTGCCTGAGAATACTCAGCTGCACTGCCTGACGCTGAAAGGTCAGTAGATCAGGGGTCAGGGCCGGAATGATTATAGCCTATGAACTACCATTGGCTCCAAGCTGACAGGATGCGTTGGCTGGAGCTCGTGCAACTTTCTATCGATGACGATCGAATATGACAAAGGTATACTGGAATCATGGCATGGTAAGTTAACTTCTCGCTAGAGATTATCCTAAGTAATCGGTGCCTCTCAAAACGTGCTTCTGTTTCCATTGAGTCTAATGGATCCGAATCAAGTGCTTAAGCGGCAGCAACAAGCTCCTGCCAGTAATAAGTATAGATAATTATCCGTATCTATATCTGCAACTTAGAGGCCTTTCTGAACTACTGTAAAGATATAAAGTAAACCCTATCAGCCCCTTCATTAATTATATTCTCGATGTCTTTCTGGGTAAGCCTACTGCGTCGGGCAATTTCAGACAAACTGGAGATGCGGGTGTCGGTGTATGCAGTCGGCGGATCTTCGTCACTGGCACGAATCTCCAGCGACTGGCCTTTTGTGTTTCTGAAATTCTGTATTATTTGGGGGATGATTCTTGAAGTGGCGAAGAGATTTACTCCAGATTGGGCCTGGAGTACGAAGAGCTCTGATAGAAGGGTATCCGGGCTGCCACCTAAGGATTGGCATCCATCCAGTACGTCAATAACGATAAAGACTCGTGAGTAAATGCGAAGTACATCTATAAGTGTTCCCAAGATTTCGGTCGTTGAAGGTCGCGTTTGCATTTCTTTGTATTTATCGTAGAGAAGCTTCACGTGATCCGGTATAGAAGATCGGCTTTGAGCAAGCTGCTTAAGGAGACTCCCGAGTATATCTTCCAGCTTCTGCTCATATTCTCGCCTGTAACCGCAGTAGATATGTGCGATGCCGACGGTGAGATCATTCTGGAATCTGCTCCGGAGATCATTGACTACAATCGATGTAAGGATTGTCTTCCCAGTCCCAGGACCACCAGAACAGAACAACGTCCGCTTGCTTGTCTTCAGCCACGCCTGGTATTCTGGTGAACCCAGGAGCCATTCACCAGTTTCTGGTTGTCGCTTTTTGAGATAGACGCTTTGCGGGGAACCATAGTCTACTGGCGCAAGCCGGTCCAAGAATTTCCCAACGTCTTGCTTCTCTTGTCGGATCTGAATATCTCGAAGTTCGCGCTCTGGTCTTTCGGATATATAACTATATGCCATCATTAGCTACTTGCAAATCTACCGTCTTCTCTGACGTTGATACGTGTGTACATACCGCTTTACATAGCCTTCGTCAATGGGCATATGGGAAAAAAGCCCTCTGGCATAGGCAGCTGCTGCGGCTGCTGCATATCCGTGCCATCTATTGCTGGCATGTGAGTCGCAGTAGTCTGCGATCCCACGAATCACAAGACAAGGGAAGTCTGCCAAAGCACCAGCTGCGCCAACCTCGAAACACAACAATCCGTAGTGATTTGCGAGTTGGTCCCTTAGTAGAGCATCTTGAATTATCAGCTCCCCAGATGCGATCGTGCCTCTATGTACAATGACATCCGTCGCATCGTTGTCGCTATCGTCCTCCTCCTCATCATTTGCCCTCCGGACCTGTTGTGACTGGTCACATCCACATCTATCGCAAGACACACGTGGGTCTAGGTGTAAGTAATCTGGTTTGTATAGATTGTCATGGTCTGCCCCTGGGTGCTTGTATCGTCGAAGCGCTTTCGTATTTGTGTTAATTCTCCCAAGATTTTCTTTTAATGGATCTTCTCTTGACCGAGCTCGCTTGACTGCTAATTCCCGCGCAGCATTAAGGAGCACCGACGGCGGTGGTGGAAGAGCACCCGTCCGCTCAAATTGCCCAACTTTGGCTTTTCCGTGATCATATTGTACTACACCCGGATGCTCACCCGCAGGTGCGCTAACGACCACATCTCCAAGTCGCACCACTCCATTGTCAGTCGTTACGGGCACTCCGCCCCCAATGCCAACTAAGAGACCGTATCTGAGATTGGGGAATGTCATCCTCATCCGCGTGACAGCCGTAGCGGCGGGGTTATTGCCTGGTTGATAGAGCCCAACAAGAACGACATTATGGCCATTGATACTCCCAAGATGATATACGTTGTGATCCGACGAAGGCTGCGAGAGGTGCTCATGTTCGTCATCAAGCATCTCCAGTGCGGCAATTTGCTCTACCTCCAGTGAACATATCCAGCCCACGGTATATTCATCGCGAGTAAGCTTGATTCGGCATGTTTGCATGTTGAAAGTCAATTACTTGAGTAGGTATCTTTTTAACTTTGGTTTCTTCCTATTGTTAAGCCAAAATTTCATATATCGGATCCTAGATCCACTGAAGGTACATGGCGCTCTATAGAAAGAAGATCTTGCGCAGGGGCAGGCGGGGTAGAAGCCCCTGGTATGCCATATCAAGCCGTCTGCGATATCAAACGTGTTTGACACGGCGCTTGAGACCGAAAACAAATGGACAAACTTCAAGACGTGCAGCATACAGCGCATGTATGCTTTTTGTATGTGTACTTCTCGACGGCATAACTTTCTAGACGTATTAAACGATTCCCCGCCAGAGCTTAGAGATCAACTCTCTTTCAAAGAATAGTCCCACAAAACGACGAAAAACAGAAAAGAAGAGAGTAGAATGGTTTTGAAACCAATATCGATAGCCTGACGCCAGGGGGGATGTGGAGACAAATAGCTACCTACAGAGCAGGCTAATCCGCGAAACTAGAAAGATTTGGCTTACAACGCCAGGTAACCCCAAATATAGATATGATACACACATATATTGGCGAGCTGAATGTTTAAATCTGGCCTAGAGTAGCCAATCTTTGCCTCGTGCACTAGACTCTTGTATTTCGGCTAGAGATATTATATTGATACAGATCGCTATACACATACTAGTATGAGTTATATGCTCTTTTCCTAAATCTTCGTGTGTGCTATAGGATATACCTGAATTGTAAATGGTAAATAAGCGCTAGCCTTCGTCAGACCTGTGATCAGCGCCGGCTGGTATGTTAGCTCGAGCTAAGCTTGTAAGGCGTCATATTTGCGAAACCTATCGGTCTACAAAAATACAACATGGACTTTATTTCGCCGTTGGCCATTGTCTCGCAAGCCAGAATGGCCCAAGGACTGGCAGTCTGGTTTACGAGACAACGTTGGCCACTATTTCTAGGTATACCCGCGAATATATCGAGATTGTGATTCTTCGACTCGCACTTATAAGATATTAGGAAATATAGACGAATAACTCACAAACCCGACGCGTAGATATACGATACACACCTGGTGTCTCAACAAGATTATGACATCAAATTTCTCCATATAAATACATAAGCTACGTAAGTGAAGTACCCACGTGCAAATCTACGGGCAATGCCTCATCGATCGTGCGCAAGCACTGGAGAGTTCACCCCGATGCCACATGTACAACCACAAATAACTCCACCGGCCATGTACCGTCGCCCAAGTTAACTTTCAACACCTATAATAATCCGCTCAGCTGCACTACCGGCCAATGCATATTGTTACATCCATATTGGATAACTTGTTCGTTATCGCGACTGTTCCTTATCTCGTCGCACTTTTGGAAAAAGTCGTAGTGTTCAGCCAGTTCTTTCTGGTCCCTGGAATAATCCCAACGATTCGGGGGCAAAACCCCCCAGTCTCTCTTCGCGACACACGGTGCTACCGTCGTCTCGAACGTTGGCGTCGCGCTCGCTGTTAGCGACGGCTGGAGTTTGGCTTGCTCTGCCAACTTGTTAGCGACGGCCTGCAGCGGCGACGGGTTCATGCTTGCGAAGGCAGTTTCCAAGTCGGAGCGGTTGGTGCTACAGCAGCCCCAGGCGGCGACGTGGTAGGTATCATTTTTGTGTTTGAGGAGGCGAGGGATAGCGATTGTCTGTGCAGAGTTTGGAGGGCAGCTGTAGATATAGTCCCAATAGTTTTGCTGATTGGAGTTGTATCTGGCGGGGTCCAAGACGAGCGGGGCTTTAGGGTAGATACGTTCGAGAGGTAAGCTAGCGACACGGACGCGGAATAGGAGATAACCGTTAGCGCGCTGGACTTATTTCCGTGCGTGTGTGTACGTGTATGTGATGTTTGCGGGCACCTACCCTTCGTCCGTCGAATTTAGCGGATCGAACCGAAATTGTAAAGCTTCCGGCTGTAGCTTTAGATCTTTCGTCCCGCAGTCCTGAGAACGCATCATACCTAACGCCAACATTCCATCGTCTTCCATGCTTCCTGGATCTCCAAACTTGGTAGCCTCCGCCACGAGGCACCGCTCCGTCTTGCTGTTTTTTAAGAAGCCCGAGTAAATGAGCGTGTTGAAGGCCACATGGCCCGCGTGGCGGCTTCCGCGGCCTCTTGTCCCCCAGCTCTGCGTAGGATCGCCGGGACGGCATTCCTCGAGCCTGACAATGTCGCCTTGCTGGTAGGCGTTGAGATTTGGGTCGGTAATGCAATAGCGTTTGCCGAGACTGCTCACGCGGTCCGATATCATCAGGGAGACTATGAGTCGTAAGGATACGGCAAGTGGTACGTGCATATTAGAAGACACTCAATCGTGGATGTACGTATCGATGTACGTCATGTGAACTGAATAGGATTCATGGATTCATGGACCGAAACGAGTGAGATAAGACGTACTAGTGCCGTCTTTGGCTTCTTCGTCGGTCATATAAAAGGGTATGCCGTCGGTATTTGCGTCGCGGCGGAATATGGCATCGAAGGCCGGTGGGCCGACGACGGTTTTCAGCGCATGTTTTGAGACTCGGATTAAGCTATCATAGCTGCTGTGTATCAAGCCGATGGAGCTTAGGAGGAAGAACGGCAGCAGGAGCAAGAGGATGAAGCTACTCAGGACGAGCATCGAGCTTGGGCCAAACCATTCGTAACACTCCGTAAGAAGGTCGAAGCAACCGCGAAACGTATGGAGCTGGCGGTGATCAAATTTGATTTCCCAGGTCAGTGGTTTAATGTTTGAAAGCTAAAAATACAATATGTGTAGGTTGATTGTACGCAATGAAGGGTCTGCTTGTCGGATACTGTAGCTGGATCCGGCTTGGCGGGGCGATAGTGGAACAGATATCTGACATACGGTCGAGACGGCGAGACGGCGAGAATATTATCGAAGTGTTTGTGGAATGGCCTCCGAGGCCGAGATTGTCAATGGAACCGCGAAAAGGAAAGATATTACGCTCGATGCTAAAGTCAAGACTAACGGTCCGCAGTCCGACGTTACCAATACGGTGGCTTGCTTTGCCAGCAACGTGAAATCTGCCTGGCTGTGCTTTCGTGTTGACGCTGTTGGATTTTGGCCACAGCCACTTTGGCGCAGCTGTGCCACAGCACGTTGATATCCGTTTTTGAGTATCCACTTCAACTTCAAAACCCCACCGAAAGCGTTATCGAGTGTCCGTATGATCACGTTCATAGTGTATGCATCTCGATTGTAGTGTACCCCTGTGAAGTTGAAGCACTCACCGTTGAATTACTTGTGCCGGCGCGGCCAACGTTGCGACATTGGCGCGCATAGCGCCCGCCAAAGTCGTCACGTGCCATCTATAAATTTCTGTCGACGCTGCGCAAAGCTAACCTTCGAACGAACCTTCCCTCGCCGTCCAATCCAATCCAATCCAATCGCCAACCAACCCCACGGCCACAGCACGTCCGGCCGCCGACGATGCCTCTCGCACGGTCACGGTGACACCGATAACCCGTCCACTCATTCACCCACGTACCGCCCACACACATACCATCTCCACCCACCCACCGAGATACACACTACCGACACCGAAAGATCGCATCTACAGTCGCATCCGTCACCATGTCGGCGAAAAAGGTCAATTTCATGCTGCCCTCGCTCCCGCGCTTCCGGCTGCGGTCGAGCCGCAAGCAGCAGACGCAGCCGTGCGCAGTCGTGATGGCGAGCGTGCTCAGCTGCTGGGCGTCGCAGGGTCACGCGGCGCAGGGCTGCGAGGCGTTCGAGCAGGCGCTGCGGGTGTGCATGGATACAAGTGTGCGTTTTGCAACCCTATTCGTTTGGTCTCCTTCAATCAAGTTCAATTCAATTCACAACACTGCCCTGCCCCCTCGATCTTATATATATCCTACGAGTTGCATTGTTATATACGGCGAAGTAGGATGAACGGATGGATGGATAGAATGAAGCATTGCTAACGGTGTATATGCACTGTGTAGAAACGAATGGAGCCGAAACGGAGTACGATCAACTACCACATGGCGCGGCTGTATCCCAAGATCGCCGGCCCGCAGAAGCCACACGGCTAGTAATGGCATTGACGCAGCTGCGGTCCCATGCAGCCGCTACCACGTCACATGGTCGGCGGAGACTCGGGCGGTGGGAACTAACTGTACATACTGGAAAGGAGAGAGGGGACTGTACATATATAATAAATACACGCTATAGATCGTTCGAGGGAGGTAGCTGCGCTGCTACAACAGCGGAGCCATACAGCCCAGTATCATGCTGTCAACAAATGTAAACGGAAGATGGTTAATCGACACGGAATGAGTGTAAGCTGTAGGTTGTAGAAACCTAGCAAATGCGACGCTACCGTGAGCTTGCATGCATGCTATATATTTATATACCCGTCTATAATATCTGATAATACACGATGCACCCATCCGTCCGTCCATACTCGCAAATACACGAATTACATACAATACAGTATACGCTCCATCCATCCATCCCACCCATGACCCCACCCCATACAATTCAACCTTACCGTATCTACCTCGGTAAATATATATAAACGAAAAGCAGTATACCGCCACTCGAAGTGTCTGCGGCTACTGCTCCTCCAACGTCCCCTCCGTCGCCTCAACATACGCGACCAAATCCTCAATCGTACAAACCCGAACCCCCCACCGCCTCGCAAAAGCGACACAATCGTCCCTCCGCGCCATCAACCCGTCTTCCTCGCGTACGATCTCACAAATCACACCAACAGGACTCTTCCCCGCCAACCGGCACAGCTCGACGGCAGCCTCGGTATGGCCCCGTCGAACCCTCACGCCGCCGACGCGCGCGCGCAGCGGGAGAATGTGGCCCGGCCGTCGGAAGTCCTCGGGTTTCGTGGTTGGATCTGCGAGTTTACGCGCGGTGAGGGCGCGGTCGTGCGCGGAGATGCCGGTTGTGGTGTTGTGCGCGTAGTCGGCTGAGATTGTGTAGGCCGTTCCGAGGCCGTCTTGGTTGTCCGCGACCATTTGCGGGAGGTTCAGGCGCTTGGTGCGGTCGGGCGTCATCGGCACGCAGACGTAGCCACTATATTCATTACACTCGTTAGCTTGACTGCTTCTGCTGGATGTATGGGTCGTGGGGCGGATAACGGACCTGGTGTGCCGGACCATGAAGGCCATCTTGTCCGTCGTCATGTCCTCGGCGGCAATGATCAAATCGCCCTCATTCTCGCGGTCCGTCGAGTCCAGCACGACCAGAAACTCCCCACGCTCTACCGTCACATGAAACTCCGTCAGCACCCTTCTTTACTAGCTTCCGTTCGATCCGCACATGGATGTGTATACAGCGCCCGTGCACATCCGGTGTAGACATCGCAAGAGGACAAGTAGTAGGGGAGAAAAAACGCACTGAAAGCCTCAATAGAGTCCTCGATAGTATCGAACAGCCGCTCCACCCCGTTCGAGCTCCCGTTCGAGCTCCCGTTCGCACTCCCGTTTACACTGGCGCCGTTTGTGCCGTTCGTCGCCATCGTCGCCGGCATGGTGTGATGTTTGGTTATATGACGTCGAACCGAGTCGAGGGGCGAAAGCTTGTATGTAGGTCGTTCGTTATGCGCGCAAGGTTTTAACGTAACGTAACGTAACGTACGTTTGTCGACTCGACGGTTGAAATGTATGTCTGTCTGTCTGCACGTTGTGCGACGAATGCAGCAGGTACCTGCAGCTAGCTCGTATGCTTCGTCAATTGGCCGATGCTCAAGAATTCACCCGGCCGGCGGTCCGTTCGATATCAAAGCAGCCGTCTACAAATTTTAAAAGCGTCGCCGTATAGGCCTATAGGCAAGAAATGACGGCGATGGTAATATACGGTAACGAAGAAGGCAAGCGGTATAATTTTGGAGCGAGGCAAAACCGCATGAAGAGCAGCAGCGATATATAAATATCCAGCTAGCCGGCCAGTACCGAGGCACCGACGCCCGCTCGCCTCCCGCAGTCCTTCTTTCCTTCCAAAGAATAAAAAAAAAATCGCATGCGGCGCTAGCTTAGCCAGCTGCCTGCCTCACCCTGCATACAGCCGCAAACCTTCCTTAGCAATGCTGACCGAACTTCGCTCCCGCTGACTAATGCCGCTTACCCTTCCTCCCATCCCATCACGTTACTCTAGTCGGCCGATTATTCACGTTTACGCCTCACCATTCTAAAGTACTGTATGTGTGTATATATGTATGGAGGTAGATTCATTTAATTATGTAAAGACAGTGCATTCATTATCATTCATCTGGCATAACGCCACTCATAAGTAAAACAGAACAGCGAAAGAAACCGTCATATTCGCAAATTGACGACAAGAATGAACGAAAGACAGACAGACAGGTAAAAAAAAACGAAGGAAAGCCAAAGCCACCAACTCCAGCCGTAATGACAAAAAAAGAACGACAGACAAAGATACACCAGTCAGCAAGACGGTGTCCCGTATACCATACCGTGATCACATCACTCATCCTTCTTCTTCAGCCTTGTGTTCCGTTCCATCCTATTTCTCTCCACTTCCGCTTCATCCGACAGACAAAAGGAAAATCGTACCTCGTAATCCGCTTTCTTCCCCGTAACCAACCAATCAGTAGTCCCACCAGCAAGAGAAGAATGCCAAAAAAGCACCCTTGGTGGTAAAATATAGTACAGTCGAATGATCCGATCAATCCATCAATCCAATCGAATCCGAAAAAAAAAAGCCGTATCCAAAAACGGTACCACCGAGAATAAAATACGCACCAGAAAAGTGGGTGGTCACAATAGAATACCACCAAAACCGTGCATGTCGACTCCAAGTATTCGACTCGCACAGTGCTGTCATCAATAATCATGCGGACAGACAGCCCGCACAAAACAGTCGCCAATAATCAATGCATGCGGATATATCCGCACGGAATGGTCGCAATGGTCGCAAATTCGCAATGGTCGCACAATCAATAAAAACGATCCTCGGGTCGACAAGTGCATGCAATATATCGCACACGCACAAGTCCAGCGGAGAAAAGTCCGCCTAGAAGTCCCATTTGGGGACAACTTGTCCATCCTCATCAACCTCAAACGCCACTTCTTCACCACCCTGAATCGACATGCGGTTGCGGGCAGCCACAGTGTCCCCCAACCCGCCGATGTTGGGCAATTCGTACTGTGGCCCATAGATTGCCTCAATCTTGCGCATAGCGCGCACAGCCTGCTCTCCGCCGGCGGTCGCGTTACCGCTAATCGAGCGCCGCTGCGGCCATTTGCCGTTGCGGACGTTCTCCCAGCTGGTCCACTCGTCAGCTTTGGCAGCGGTGACCCAGTCGGACAAGGCGGAGTGCAAATTCGCAAGATGCTCATAGTGGGGGCCTTTTCCGGCAAGCCGAAGGACTGTGCCCATGGTCCTCTCCATGCCAGAGCGTCTGATCAGCTCGCGGAAGTCATTGCGCTCTCCGACAGTCGGCAAATATGCGATAATTGCATTCATGATCTCCAAGTGGAGAGCGGCGTAGTTCGCAACGTGATTTTCAACCGAGCTGACGCTGCCGCCGTCGATCGCCATAAATTCGCGCGGTGTAGGGAAATGCGCGATATTGTACGGCACCTCCGGGTCAACGTCCTCCCGCAGTGCGATGCGGTTGCTGGGGTGGTACCACACCCACCCGGTCTCGTAGGTGAGGCGTGCGACCTCCCCGCTCCACCGAGTATAGGGGCGCGGCGGCGAAACAGACGCAATCCACGTCGGACCCAAGTTGGTCCTCGTGACCTCCGGACCCCCGAGAATGCTTGCGACGGAACGGGCGCGTTCGACCTGCTTGTCGAGCGGTGCCTGCGCCAAATACGTGAAGAGTATTCCGATGGCGGCCTCACGAGTCTCGTACTCATGGGGCGTTTTCTTGCGCTCTTCATCAAACATGATGGAGAGAATCAGCGGGAACAGATCCCTGTGCATAGCGTCGAACCGGACGTCTGCCATGGGCGCCGTGTACGCGGCCTTGAGGCACAGGAAGACCTCCTTGAGCACATTTCCGCTTTGCAGATCACTATAAAGGACACCGTTAGCATTAATAAATAAAGGGATATCTGTCCGGATGGGGTTGCACGTACTGGTATTCCAGCTCATAAATATTTTTGAGCAAGGCCACAAGGCAGTCGAGGCCGTTGAGTTCGAAAAATGCCTCGACCCAGGCAAGGCGCTCGCCGCGAAGAAGGCGTCTGAGCTGTCGCAGCCAGCCGAGGTTCACGGCCTGGTATTCCTTACCCTTCAGGTAATCGACAAAGTCGTTCGGGGAACGCGCGTGAAGTGGGTCCGTAATAGGATTGGACACTGCGTTCGGGCTCGTGGGAGTAACGGGGACAGCGGCAACCTCAGTTTTGGAAGCCTTCTCCGAAACCGTCGTGCGCGGACGAACCTTCTCGTCGCTATGCTTGGGAAGACCGGGCAGACCAATCGTGCTGAGGGTTTTCCCTCGCGGACGGACGTTATCCACGCTGCGGAAAATGGCCGCGCCAATCGAGCTGAGCGGCCTACGCTTCTTCTCGCGGGGCTGGCCATTTGCCTGCGTGCTCGGCCGTGGGGGTGGCGGAGGTGGCATTGTGGTAAAATCCGTAGCCGGAGCGTCTGTCTGACCGCCGCGACTGGGTGGCGGGAGTGGCGTGCTCGACATGACTTTGCTCCCCTTTAGCAGCGAGGCCTTGACGTGAGGTGCCATTTCTGATGCGCCGCTCTTGATGTTCCTCGGCAGCCCGAAACCCGAGAGTAAATCGCTGAACTCGCGGTTGACCGAATAGGTAGACTGGCCCCGAAGTGCTGCTGGGTGCACTCGCTTGGAGCCGACTCCCCTGACGCGTGTCAATACACGGGAGGGTTTCACGTCACTGGCGACGCTGTCGTTGCTGAAGACCGTCTTTGCGTCGGACGTCGTCTCCATGGTGCTGTTGCGGCGGCCAATGGATTTGGCACTGCCCCAGCTGGTCTTGCGCTCAGTGGGACCGTAGACGCTGGTCGGACGAGATGGGGTGCGGAGACTGGGGGTTGTAGAAAAATTGCGCTGCTGAGACGCCGTGTAGTTACGTGGGGTGTAGAGGGAGATTTCCGCAGCGAGGTCAGCTGGGATGTCGGTGTTGATAGGTGGTAGATTCGGGCGGCAGGACCGCGGGACGCTGTTGTCCCTGTCACCGGGGGCGTAGGTGGCTGCATCCTCGCCGGACGATTCTTGAGATGGTTCTCCGTTCAGCATGGTGGTGCCTTCCTCTTCTGCCGGGGTGTCTCGCTCGTTAGAGAAGGAAGGCGAGGGCAGAAGGGCGCGTGATTCGACGACGGTGGTCGAGTTCTCGGTGAGATTGGTGTAGCCGGACTGTGTGGATTCCGGTGAGAAAATGCGGTGATGCTGCATCGTAGTCGTGGAATTATTCGTGGTCGCGTAGTCATAAAAATGCAGATGGTGGTCATCTGCGTCGTAGATTGTGAAATTTTTGTCTTTCTTTTTGAAGAGGTCCATGAGAGATGGTGATTTCCCATGCTTGGGTTTATTCGGATGCCCTTTGGAGGGCTGGACGTTCTGCGGCTTGGGAGGCACCTGCGGAGGTGCACCGCTGACAAAGTTGAAATCCAGGGGAGGAAGTTGGGGTGGTTGCCCCGGCGTTTGGACAAGGAAGTCGCCAATCGACATCGAGTGTCTGTGACGTCCGAGCAGGCGGGACGCCCGTTTCAACGGAGACAACGGCGGCTCAGCCATCATCTGTCGGTATGCGGACGCTATGTGGAAATCTAACTGGTTCATAAGATGCTCGAAATGTTCGAGCTCTTGCGGATTAACAACGGGTTCTTCTGGTTTCATGCGTGCAAAGATGCGTGATGCACGTTCGCGCAATCGGCGACTCAGTCGCTTGCGCGGAGGCGGAGGTGGAACTCTCATAGTGGTCCTCATCGTGATGGTTGTCTCGACAATGCGGTTTACAAGGCTCTTTTTTCTTTGAAGGTACGGATGAAGGTAGAAGAGGAAGAGGAGGATGGCGACGAGCAGGAAGAGGGACCGGGGGGGGATACGGGATATAGCATACGACGGGGAGAGGCCAGAATGACATACCTGCTGCTCAGCTGGATCTACGGCCACCAATGCGCTCACGGGAGCGAGATCGCGAGAGAATCGACGGTATCGACAGGACAATTGGCGCGAGAGACGGAGCGAGAGAGATAGAAAGATCGGGACGAGGTGTCTGGACAGCAAGCAAGCAAGACGAGTCAGCAAAAAGTGCACACGTAGCAGAATAACAGGCCGGCGAGCAGCGGCGCGCCGCGAGATGAGCCCGCGTAGTCAATTCATATCAGGGAAATTAATTGAGCAGAGGTCAATTAGCACTCACCAGCTTAGCGGGACCGCCCTGTCACCCAATTGGTCCAGTTGGCGATGACGGAGAAGCGAAGCTCGGACGACGGACGGACGGACGGACGGTGATATGTAGATGATAGGAATTGATCGATTGATAGGAAACTCGTTTCGTTATAACATAAGAACGTCAGTCAGAACGAGGAGGACGGGACGGGACGCGCGCAAGAATAGAAGAGGCTAAGAGAAGCAGGTACGAGGCATGTGCGGTATGTACAACGGGGCAGTGGAGGTATGCAAGCACACACACACAAGCAAATGTGGAGAGGGAAGTAAGTAAGAACAGAGAGAATGGACGATGATGGCTGCCCTGGGAAGAGATCAGAAGAATTAAAAAGAGGAGGCCGGTGATATGATATATAATTCCCACCGCCCCAAGCCATCCGCGCCGTCCGCGATAGCCACGCAGCCTGGCTGGCACAACTATCACCGAGTCCTTGGCACGTACACAATTGCGCATCCGCCTGCTAACCGCATCCGCTCACAAGTAAACAATACACCCAACGTTACTGGCTGTAAAGCTCTCCGTACGGGGTGGTATAGTGTAGCGGTTGTCAGCCAGCTCCCCAAGCGCAGCCAGGCCCGCGATAGCAAAAGACAAGCAACATAGCGCAAGCACCCCTGCCAGCTCAGCTATAATATAATAGGAGAGTGCATTTCCACAGCAACGATATAGTCCAGCTACCCGATCGGGAGCATTGAAATCTGCAGGCTGCCGCCGTCGGGCGGTCAGCCCTGTCACCCCGTCCAGGCCCGCCAATGACAGCCCTTCCTCCGTGCATCGCCATCGCCGTTTTATCCCACAATCTCGCCCCGTCCAGTCACCTCCCATCGGATGAATCAGTCAAATGAGAATGAAGGGTTGTGCATTGCATTGCATAATACTATACTCCATATACATGTACATCATTTATAAATCCTTCCCAATCGATATGGAAATACTCTCCAACCGGACTAAATAAATGCACGAGTACGGCAAATTGGGACGACGCGTGCGTGCCTGCGTGCGTGTGTATGATACATGTATGTTGTAATGACCTGTAACGTCCGACACACGTCCACCGGCCAATTGGGTAATTGCACCGGCCGACGCAACGAAATCAAGTAACAGCCGGCTCCGAAGTTTAAAGTCGCACCGGTCAAATCATCTGTCCATGTCACACATGACACCACTGCGCGATTATTACTACAAGTACATAGAAAGTACTCAATCGTGACGGTGTGTCTTCGTACACAAACACCCGTAGAAGGTGTTTCTCCGGCATAGCAACGCTGCTTGTGACCCCATCCCTGCCAAAGCGCACCAGTCCTACTGCCGCAAACAGCCCAAAGCAGGGTCCACGCTAACGCATGACGGCCACTCCTCTTACCCTCCCCCAATTAAACACTCATACACTCTCTCACGACCTGTCCCACTCCACTCTCACATGTACTATAAAGTAGACATTACATACGATATGTATATACATATACCGTGTAGACGTCGATAAGATACTTGTATTAACTAACCCAGACAGCCGACAGCGCCCTGTACACGATCCCATAATTAAAAAAAAGACAAAAAAAAAGAAAAGCAAACTTTTGCCAAAACGTAAACATGATCCGCTCCGGTAGAATCCCCAAAACAAAGAAGAAAAAAAAATTACCCACCGCAAGACCCACAAATAAAATAAGATGGAATAAAATAAATGAAAATAAGATAGCGAACGTTACGACCCACCGTGAAGGTCCCCACTGGTCCGGCTTCAAGACTAGGTCCCCACCACGGACGCAATCACGCTATTCCACAGCGCACTCGTCCGCTTCCCCCACATTGCTGTACATCACCACGCCCCGCAGCCCCTCCGCCGCCTCCACTATCAAACACTCCGAACTCGCCGTCCGTCTCCTCCGTCGCTTCTTCTCTTCCATGCTCGTCATGAACCCGCCGTACACCTCCGTCGGCGTCAGCGGCAGCGGGCCCTCGACCGACTCTCTGTTCGAGTTACCTCCAAACTCCAGCGAGGGCACCCTCGGTACCCCGCGCCACTCTTCCTCCCCCTCTTCCATCCACCAATCGGACACATCTTCATCACCCTCGCCGTCTTCCTCCGCGATCCGGTGTAACCCATCGCACCCCTCCTCCTCATCCTCATCCTCACTCTCAGAATCGTAGAACCCGCCCGCTAGAATCTGCGCGGTAACCTTCGCAGCCCTCTCCTCGTGACTGCCCCTCCTACCCGCACGTGATGCAACAGCCGCAACTCTCGGCTTCGTCGCTTCGCAGAATGCTGTAAACGGGTCTTCGCCTACCGGCGGCAACGGCGGGGGTGTCCACGGTACGCGAACCGCAGTGCTACACCGCTCGACAATCTCGCGCACCGAGCTGCCGTCCGACGCTGCGCTCGCAGCGCTAAGCCTTGCACCCGCATCGGACCTCCCCTTCGTAGCAGCATTCGCGTTCACCGCAGAGGAATTCCGCCACGACGACATGAGGTGTGCGTACGCCGTAACAGGCACAGCTCCCCACGCCAGCTCCGCGACGCTGGAACCGCTGAGCGACTGCCGATGCCGCTCCCCTCCATCCGAGTACCGTGTGCCGCTGCTGCTAGGGCCGCTCGTAAGTCCCGTGCAGCTGCTGCCGTCGCCTGAGCTGTTTGTGGAGGCATGGCTGGTGCTCTGCGACGCCATCGAGAACCGACTGCTCCGTCGTCCGAAGCTGCGACTGTTGTTCACCCGCTCCGCCGCTGTGGTAGCGTTGGTATTGGCGGCCCCGTCCGCATTCGTAGTATTGCTGTTAATCGACGCGACCGACAGGCGGGACCAGCTGCGCCAGCTGCGGTGCGGCGACCGTGCTTCCCCACCTGCACCGTCACCGTCATCCCCGGCGCCGAGGTACGCAAGGCTAAACCGTCGGAACCGGCCTCCCTTATCCCTCTCCTTCTCCTTGGTATTCTCCTCCTTTCGTCCGCCGACCATGTCCGGTCTCTCTTTCTCCGTGGTGGTATTGGTATTATTCGCGCCGGTATCCTCTTCCTCCTCGTCGACCTCGTGCAGCCGGAACGAAAAAACGCTGCCGCGAACTCTACCCAAGCTGCCGCCGCTGCAGCCGCCGTAATTGCAGTTCGCCGGCGCGCCGTAATTGCAGTTCGCCGGCGCGCCGTAACTGTCGCTCGTGCTGTTATTCCTGCTGTGCGTAACGCTCGTGTCGGTGGTAATCGTGGAAGAAATGCTCGCGCTCGTCGCCGTCGAGTCGCTGGAAAACCGCCGTCGCGCCCCCAGCGGACTTAAAAGCAATGCATGCAGCGGCAATCGACTGCTCGACGTCCGGCGGCGGTGCATGGCCTGTGTCGGCCGGCGCGACGTCGATGTCTCACTCTCAGCTCGCTGCGACGACGGTCTTGAAACGTCAGGAGGAGACGTGGAACGCGTGGAACGGTCCTTGCTGATATTATCATTATTATTACTGTTATGCGCGCCCGTAGGCGCATTTATAATTGGCTGCGGCGTAGGAGCGCGCTGGTTGGCGACGATGAGGGATGTGCGTAGACGCAGCTTTGGTCGCAGCTTTTTCAAGTTCGCCGCCTTCTTCGGCGACCGCGGTGTGGGTGGTGGTGTTGCGGTGACGCTCTCCACTGTTACTGTAGCGCATTTCTTATCGTCCGCAGCGGCAAGTGAAATTGGGATGGTGTTTGAGTTCTCGAGCAGGATGCTTTTGCCCTCCGATCCGGTGCACTTCTCCGTCGACGCTTCGATGTCGACGTTCTCTTCGGTAATGTCGCCGCAACCACGACTACCACACATCTCCGCGTTGCGCGCCGCATCACGAAAGAAATCAGGACTGAACCCGCCGGTTGCCGTCCGCCGACAGTCCAATCCAGATGCAAAGTGCAGCGGCAGTGGCCGTCGACGGTTGGGCTTCCCGCGATCCACACTCAGCTTCGCGGCTACATCGCGACGCACGAGCGCCGCGTAACCCGCACTATCACAGGTAGCTGCGGCGTCACCCAGCGTGAAGAACGGGTGCATATGCGCCGGCAGCGACTTGGGGGACAGCGGCACTTCGAGGTCCAGGTCGACGTCATACTTGCACGTCGGCGTGGTGATAGTCAGCCGGGTAGCCGACGCCGGCGTCACCGGCGACTCGCCGTCAAGCCACGACGTCGACTTTCCCCGAATATGCGCGACACCACGAGACCGCGTGCGGCTGTGTGAAGTCTTGGTAGTGGTAGTGGTAGTAGTGCGGATCGTCCCCGCGAAGCTAAAGTCCGGGTTGAAAATCATGACTGTCGACGAGGAAGTGGCGGTAAGACACTCGTATTCAAGCTGCAGGAAGCTGTAGCTGTATGCGTCCACAGGCACGGACGCACGCACAGGGGTGGTACGAACGGTGCTACTAGCAGCGTTCGGATCGCGGGAGTGTAGGTTTGAGGGTACCGCTACGGGGAGGGCGGCGGGAAGGCTTTCGTCCAAAGGGATAAGATCGCTCTGGCTCGCCATGTTTGAAGCAGGCCGGGACGAAAGTTTATATTAGCGGTACGAACGTGTGAGAATGCTGCTGCAGCGGAGCACGCTGCAGGTAACGAACGGCCGGGCGAGCTCGTTTCGGCGGGAGTGATGGTTTCTATGACGAGGGAGTGACGCGTGCTATACTGCGTATGGGGGTATGGCCGGTATCGCGGGTCGGCAACAGGCTGGCGAAGGCTTGTCCGCGCAGCGAGTTGCCCCGTTGGGACGCCGTATCATTGGGTGTCCCTGCTGCTTCGCCGGCCGGCGAGAGAGACGTTGCAGCTCGTACGGTGAGCTCGACCGTGCGTTCTATTGTTGCAGTATGATATGATGTGATATCGCTGGACGTTGATTGTCGGTTTCTTTTGGTAGTGGGGTGTTTTTTTTTTGTTTCAGTTGGGCTGCGCTGGCGGACAGCGGTGGATGAATATCGTGGTGATAGCGGCGCCGGGGTGTGGAACAGTTTTTGCAAAAGTGCTCAGCGGTATAAGTCTGCAAACTGGGGGAGAGCCGGTCGCGCAAGGTGTGACAGACGGGTCGGAGGGACAAGGGGCGGCAGGTGTCGACAGTGGTGGTTTTCGGAGTGGACGCGGACGGTCCGGCAGTGTGAGCAGATATATATATCGTCCGTCGACGGTGAACAGCCTGCGCGAAGACAGCAAGTCAGCGATCGTGTAATGAATCGACAAACAAATTGACAGATCGGGCAGCATCGACCAATTGGCAATTTGTCGATTGATTGGATGTCTCGTAAACGAAACGAAACGCAGCTGCTAGTTGGCAGCGGTAGACGCAATGCACAGCTGCATGCCCGGCGGGCGATAGCGATAGCGGCGACCAAACAATCCGAACCAGAGGATGGGGTGATACTGACCGACTGGATCGAGAACCGGGTCGAATGAATTCCGCATGAACGGGGGGGAGCGAGTGATCGAGTGAACGGCAGCGATGGCCGACTTTGGAAGCAGCGAAAGGGATCGTGGGCTGGAAAAGGTAGGCGCGGAGCTTTTTGGGTATACCACCTGTATATATATACTATATACAAGGAATTTTTTCCTTTCTATCCTACCCTTCTTTCTCGAGAGTCAAGAGGGCGATATTAATTGTAACCCGGCTCGCTCACTCGTTCATGCGCAGGCGTCCTATCCATCCCACCCCGTCAGTTGGGAGCGGCCGGGTGTGGGACAGGACAGGATGCATGCCCTCCCTGCATGTCTCGCTCGCCTGCATGCTCGCCTGGCGTGCTGCTCCCTTCTGTGTAGAGTTAGCTAACTGCTCCTTAAACCTGAGCTACCGATAGAGACCCGGGATAGAGAGCGGACCAGGCAGCCATGACGACGCAGGCGGTGGATGGAGCGCATCAGGCACGGTGGGTTGTAATGACGGCGGGTGGTTTCGTCGCACGATCAACGAGCGCTCATGCTGGTGTTGGGATAGCGCGGCGGGCGTATGGGCAGCGCGGGCCAATGGCGGCGGCGGCAGCGGGCAGGGGGGGAGATTACCGAGGCGGTGATCACTAGTTGGGAAGGTTCCGGGTGGTCGAAGCACCTCTCAGCGCTCATTTTGCTGGGACGGGCACCCTGGCGGGATAAGATTAATGGAGCGACGAGCACACGTTCATTGGCATCGTCTTGAGATATTGGCAACGTGATGGTGGTGGTTCGTTGGCAAGAGGGTAGAAACGGCAGAAGGTAATTTTTTCTTGTCCCTGATATGATGTTATCACCGCCCCTGACGAAAATTTTCGCCCGCCGCGCCGACTGTCGTGATCACGATGATGCCTGGCCTGCCTGCCTGAATGCATGGACTGCTCGTGATATCGGCCCCTGCACCAGTAGCTCCAGGGACGGACGGCCTGAAGGCCAGGACTGAATCTGGTGGTGGTGCTCGCTTGGGGGCCAATAAACGGGGGCCTGCAGGTGGACCGGGCGGCCGCCGCCAGTGAGATAGACGAGCGAGGGGAAGAGGGAAGTCCATCCGAAACGTCAGGCCGCGGACAGGCAGACGCAAAACCGTGACTTCCTGCCCGAGCTCGAGCTTGTTTTGCGTTTGGGGCAGTCAATCGCGGTCTTAAGGCTCGGAACTTTCCTTTCGGACGACCGTGCACTCTCGCGTACATTACCATTGGCGGGTACGCGGTGGAGATGACTGAAAGAAGGGCTCTCCTGCAACGGTTTGATAGCGGTTTGTCAGCCATGCGTCTCATGAGTAAGTGCAGCATCATGCGTCCGACGTCGACAGAACAAACCTGTCATCCATGCACTGGCATAGTATGCATATCTGGGTTGTACGCAGTAGCGTCGACAGCAGGATGCATATAAATATGTCCGTAGACTATCTGCCGTATGTGCTTGATTGGGCCGACAGGGCCTGGAGGCGGCTCGCTAGCTAAGCATACTAGCGAGCAAAATTTCGACGAGGAAATGTCGTGACGGGCTGGACATACAGGCCGCGTCCTGGAAGCTTGGTCGTCGAGGATAACAGGATTCACGGATCGCAGTGAGGCGAGCGGCCAGCTGGGCGATATCAGTCAGCAAGCAAGCATGGCGAGCAGATAATAGCACACAGGCACATGCACAGGGAAGAATCTTTAGACGGACGAGGGTTCAGTTTGAAACAGCAGCGGCCAGGCCTCGGGGCTGGCCAGCAGGCACAGTTGCAGTCTGCCGTTGCACCGGTTACCTCATTGCTGTCGTTCTGCGAGCGTGTGTACATGTACCTGCATGAGCAGCAGGGTTCCATCGACGGTCGACAAGGCCGTTGTACCAGTATCCTAGGAGCAGGTGGAGATGTAGATGGAAAAGAGAAGTCGTGAAAGTTCGCCATGGTGAGATACTCATAGGACGCAGCAATTGACATGTGACGGTGCAATGGGTGCCCGTCACTCTGAGACACACGCGCTTAGTCATCGTCTCTATGCCCGACGGCAAGAAGGGGATATGTTGAACATAGGAGATAAATATAACACACATACAAGTTGTCTCGTGAGCCGTACTGGTTGAGGCTACCTCTATGAGCTGCACGCACATTTAAGTTACGTTGGAGATCTCGAGGCCTGGTCTATGAATTGCGTTGTTTTCTTCGAGAGACTCTGTATTCATATCTATACCCATTTACCTAAGTATATAGTCTCTAGGCCAGACTTGCCTGGTCTTTATATAGATAAGTTAAATTATAAAGATAGTCAACATAGTACCTGCAAGACGGGGAACTATTTGTGCACTCAAAGAAGTAGAATCCAATATCTAATCAGATGCGATGACCGATTTGATACAGTAAGGAAACTAGTGCAAGTAAGCTTCTGACAGCATTACAACAAGCTGCGAGCTTGCAACCGCTCCACCACCAACGTCTGAAATTGGCTTATCAAGAGTGTATGCTTTTCGTCTTCCTGTTCCTCGTCGACCTCAAAATCTGTCTTCAAGCACCTCCGCACAATTCTTCCATACTCGCGACCCATCGCCCGCGCGAGTTCGCTCCCATCACTCTTCTTCATCAAGTTGCCCAAGATGACATTGTATGGAGGCAATTGACCTCTTCTTTCTGCTTGGGCGCACGCGCCCTCAAACAGTTTACCCATAGGCTTCTAGAGACCAATCTCCAGCAAAACAACCCCCAAAGAGTAGATGTCGTGCTTGCTTTCGAAGCCTTTGGTTGTGCCCCCGTACCTGTCTGCGTGCATATAGAACTGAGGCTCCAGCAATACCACTGGCTTTTGACTGCGTTCTTGTTTCCGTTCCAGTTCGCCTCTAGCCTCGGAGACAATTTTCATTTGCTTATCTTGCGGTCTTGCCATTGTCCAGCCCACCAGATATGGGGTCGGCCTAGATGACTCCTTCGCGGCAGATAGAAGAATACCCCGAGACCGGATATTCTTGTGTACCCAGCCAGATGTGTGTATATCAAAGACTGTCGATGCTAAAGACCAGGCTATGAAGAATCTATCTCCTAGAGAAGGCGCCGGAGCAGTATTGAAGTAGTCGTACAACGTCTGACTTACTCCCGCTGAGGGGAGACAATAGAGCAAGGCTGGGTAGCTATTGCCGTTATCTTCCACGTAGCCAATACATCGCAAGAGGTCCGTCGAATTCTCGCCATGGCCTTCTGTCCAGTCTTGCGATTTACTATCTACGGTCAGGATCCAAGCTAACGATCGTATCAACTGAAGCCTGATTTTTTGTTTCGTCGCAGCATCCGTATCTTCCGTGAAGATATCGAATACATGCTGTTCGCTGATCGCCGCAATGGACTCGCCGAGCTCGTCGATATAGGTGCCGACTTGGTAGGACGCCGGTGCATCTTGAGCGTCGGGCTCGAGTGCCGTTCCTGCAACGAATTCTCCATTCACGGCGGCAAGTTCGGACGGCGGCTCGGTGTCTTGAGCACGGATCTGTCGGGTTGCTATCTTACGCAGCCCATTAACTTGAGAAAGTTCGGTATGGCCGCTCGCTAGGTCAGCTCGCGTCTGGCTTCCTACCCGGCCTTCTGCGAGAAGCATCAGCTGCATCACTTTTCGAAGTTCTTCGGACCAGGGCTGGTATCGGCTAAGCAAGGCTTCGATTTTCTCCTTGCCGAACAGCGCCCACTTGAGAAACTTTTTTTGGTCTCGCGCGTCTCCTTTCAAGTCGTCCCAAAAGCCTTTCAATTTAGAGGATTTAGCTGTCGATATGGATGCTTCTCCCGGCGAGTCGGGAGCTGCAGTGACGGCAGATGCCGGATCGGCATCCCCGTTCCTCAGTTGAGCAGCTACCGTCACAGCCGCCGAGTTGACCTCTAGATTGGAGGCGTGCAAACCCTGACTCTCGAGAAAAAGACGGTAATCAGCTAAGCCTTTGTTGAGCTCCATGACAATGCTATTGATTGGTTGCGTTATGTGCGGTGGCAAAGATCTATATTGCCGCGACTTGGTTTTTCCGTCGCCGTCGAACAAGAGTAGCTTGAATTCGACGAGAAACGCATGAATGATTCACCAACGGGTAACAGCAAGCTCGTCGAGATAACACCTACATGGGTACTAGCATTAGCACTGTACGCTGGGGATGTCGTAACGGCCAGTATATTGCTCAAGTCCGGTATGAAACGCCGTCTGAACGAGGCTCTCGATTTCCCGAGGTTCGTCCGTGCCCCATGGCTAAGCGGAAGCAGCAAACCGAGGTCAAAGGAACTACGGGTGTTATGGAGGAAACTGCAGCAACCGATACTGACAGTGTTTGATATTGCTTTCTGCCAATTCACGTTGTCAGAGGTTGCGGACTCTTTGCTGCAGCTGCCATATCGGTCATTTCCGAAGTATGCTGGCAGCGTTGAGTCCTCGGGACCGAGCCCTAGCGATTCCTCGTTCGACGAAGATGATCAAGATGATGGAGAGGATGATAACAGGACTTGGTCTTGCAAAAGCTCGACGCACGGTTCCTGTCAGTGTAACAGGGGTATTGATGAGGATGGCGAATCTGATGAATGGATTGATGAAGACGATGAAACCGGCGATGAGGCTGATGACAGCGATAATGAATATGTCCCTCTCGACCTCGACCAGCTCGCCAGTGGTAAGTACGACGATGAGGGAAGCGAATATTTTGATGACAGTGATGGAGAGGGCGACGATGAGGAGAGTAATATGAATAGACAGGAAAATGAAGTTGATGAGAGGCTTGGAGCAATAACCTTTATCGCTGGTATACCATTTGGAGCCCGCAGAGACTTTGGGCTTAAATTCCGCGCCTACCACAGTCTTTCCAAGGACCATCTGAGTCCGTTATTAAAACAAGACGTCTTTCATGTTCCCGCGGAAATCCTTAAGGAGATAGAGGAAATTTTACAGAGTTAGAGGTATAGAGGTATACCGGTACCGAGGTCAGACGTAAGATATATATATAGAAATTAGAACAACAAAGTAATGATTATAGCGAATCTGCGATTGAACCATTATACTTGGATTGTATCTCTGGCGGTGACGATGTATGATCGCAATCTGTGGGCATGGATTCAGGGTCAGAGTATGGTAGTTACGACGTCTGCACGCGTATTTACAGAATATGGTGCTGGTGGAGACCCGGATGAGGGTAATGAAGGTGAAGTTGTTGCGTGTTGTGTGTGTTTCCTGTGTGACTGCGGCTCTGCGCGGTGACGTGTGTTTGCCGGGTAGCAGCTTCCGGATCTAGCAATTGTGGCAGCCAATGGCAGCGACTGATCGGCGGCCACTTGGCCCGATCGGGCGCCACAACAACAACACTTCCCCAAAAATCAACAGCATAAACAATTTCGCCCGTCGCGTCGTCTTTTCCGCACCAATTTGCGACTGCTAATTAATTGCCGTTTCCTCCCTCCACCATCAACATCTTCAACTTCAACTCTTTCCTCGACCATCGACACCGCTCCTGCTGTCTACTGATCTCACCATCGACGTGACACTCTCCTCCACCATCACCATCATCGGATTCATCACGACAGACCGTCCGCCTGCTTCTAACCATCGCGCGCCATCGATTGCCTGCACCGCGTCTCCCGCCCCGCAGCATCGAAGACACATTCACAACAGCATCAATTGCAACTCCGCATCGCATCGAGATATCTCCACGTTCACCCGCAATGCCTCCGCGACGGAAGCCCGCCGCGAAGGGAAGTGCTGCCGCCGTCGTGCAGCAGGCTCAGCCGTACGACGTTCCCCCTCCCACGCGCCGAAGCACACGAGCCAATGCAAAGGCCACCTCCACCGTCGAAGTTACTCAAGCTATCGCCGTCGACACTATCGCCGCTCAGCCAGAGCCACCTGCAAAGCCTGCTCGCAGGACACGAGGAAGAGCAGCCTCTGCCACAACCACTACTGCTGTTGCTACTGCTCAGCCGCCAGCTGCTTCTCCACCAGCCGAGGAGTCAGTCACAAAGAAGGAGCCAGTAGCTAAGAAGAAGTCAGTCACGAAGAAGACAGCCACGAAAAAGTCAGTCACGAAGAAGCCGGTTGCCGAGGAGCAAGTCGCCGAGGAGCAGGTCGCCGAGGAACCAGCCGCCGAAGAACCAGCCGCCGAAGAACCAGCCGCCGAAGAACCAGTCGTCGAAGAACCAGTCGTCGAAGAACCAGTCGTCGAAGAACCAGTCGTCGAAGAACCAGTCGTTGAGCAACCAGTCGTTGAGCAACCAGTCGCCGCTGCCGGCCCCATTCGCCGAAGCGGTCGAACTCGAGGGCAGGCTCAGCTACCAGAAGCTGCTGCTCCCGCTCCCGCTGATCCACCTGCACCTGAACCTGCACCTGCACCTGCACCAAAGCGAGCCACACGTCGCAAGAAGGCCGCTACTATTGTCACTACTACCACTACCACCATTGAGGTCACCATCCCGGTCCCTTCATCATCCTCCCCCGTCACCGAAGAAAGACCAGCTTCTCCCCCTCCTCCTCCAGCCACTCAAGCCCCAGCTCCCAAACGCCAAACGAGATCACGAAAAGGCGCAACTACCGAAGAGGTCTCCGAGGTACCAGCCACACGGTCGACCCGTTCGAAACGGTCAATTGAGGCTGTTGTTGGCGTCGAAGAAGCTCCACCCGTCAAGCGGCCGCGTGCCCGGCGGGGTAGAAAACACGTTTCGCCAGAGTCAGAACATCAACCGGAGCCTGCCACCCAGGAACCAGCTGTCCAGGAGCCGACTGTCGAGCAACCAGCTGTCAAGGAGCCCGCCATAGCCGAAGAACCCGCCACACAAGAGCCCATTATAGAGGAGCCCATCACGGAGCAGCCCACAGAGAAGCCCGTCACAGAGGAACCCGTCACAGAGGAACCCGTCACAGAGGTGCCCGTCACAGAGGACCCTGTTGCTGAGGAGCAAGCCATAATCGAATCGGTTGCTACTGAGGAGCCCGTTCCCCAAGAACAAACCGCTGAGCAATCTGCCACCACTGAAGAGCATGTTACCGAGGACCCAGTTGAACAGCCTGCCATCGTCGATCACCCCGTCGCCAAAGAGACCATCGCCGAAGAACAAGCCGCAATCGAGGAGCCAGCCGTCGAGGAGCCAGCCGTCGAGGAGCCAGCCGCCGAAGAGCCAGCTATAGAAGAATCAGCTCCCGTCCTCGAAGCTGCTATCACTGAATCCGAACCCGAACCAGCTGCTGCCGAGCTCAATGCCGTCGAACCTCCTTCGCATGAGGGCAGCGATGACGTTAAGGACATCAACGCTAGCGAGGCCAGCCAGCAGCTCCTCCAGGAAATGGAGTTTTGCACGCCAGATGCCATCGCTGTTGCGGAGGAAGACATGCACGAGGATGAGGATGGTGATTACGAGGTAAACTTTAATCCCTTCCAACTGATTGAGCTAATTTATACTAACACCTCTAAAAAGATGATGGACGTCGACCCAACACTCTTGATGGAAGAAGAGACGAACCAGACGCCAGAGAAGAAGCAGCAGTTTACCGAGGGCATCGAGCCCGAGGCTATGACCCCGCTCCCTGTCCTCAACCCAATGTCTGAAGCTGCTGTCAATGCCGGGCACACTGGGCCAACGGGCGCATCCGATCCATCGGATTGCGCCTCGCCAGCCAAAGAGCCTGAAGCCCCTCCCGCGACTCCCGCAAGGGTGATGGACAGCCCGTTGGCCCCCATGACTGCTACCCCTCGGTGGCAGTTCATGCGACATGTGCCGACCGTCTCCTCGCCGCTGAAGCGTCCGCCTCTGACGTACAGCCCGGAGAGCACCACCACACCACCCCGCAGGAAGAGGGTCTCAGAGAACGGAATCGTCTCTGGATCCGCTGACCCGTCCCCGCTCCGCACCGACGAACTCAACACTTCTGACTTGTAAGTTTGTCCTATACATCTCGTCCTTCAATGACCCCTATTCGTGCTAACGGGCAATCCAGTGACACACCAGCAAATACTCCCGGTCCGCTGACCCCGCGCAGGCTTACTACGCCTGTCTCGAGGAAGCGCAGCAGGAGCCGATCCGTCCGGCGGGAGAGCTCGCCGCTCAAAAACGCGGTCGACTTCTCGGTCCAGGAGAACAGCGATGATGATAGCAGCAACAGCAACGGCAAAGGCGAGACTCCCAATCTTGGGCGTGTCCTCAGCCCTTTGCCTTGGATCAGCGACTACGATCCAAGCCAGGACATCTCCGAGCTTCGGGATGAGGAGATCTCAGAGACCCCGGCCGCAGGCCCGATCCTTGGGCTGCTCCCAGCAACACCTTCCGCCGTCCACGACTCGTCGGACATCCCGATGTCGTCGCCAATGGCCACGCCGCAGCCCGTGCACCAGATGCTCCAACATACCGCTGAGCAGGCGCCTGCCGTGGAGCAGCTGCTCCCGGTAGCGGAAGCCGCGATGCGCCCCTTTGAGAGCGAGAGGCCGAAGGTCGGAGTTAGACACTCCACAGGCACACTGTCCGCACCCAAGGAGCCCGCTGAGAACCGTGCACGGAGGAGCACTATGAGTGGCCCCATCGACGCCTCTGCCGTCTCCACTCGGGATATCAGACATCCACGCGCCGCCGAAGCCCGGCATTTCTATCTCGGCCCTCCACCTGTCGTGTCCGCCGATGACTACCAGAGCCAGTTCAAGAGCTCCGTCATGGGTGCCTCGCCTCCCGCCGAGGGAGACAGCACCATCATCCGTCAAGCCGAGACGATGAGCCCAGTCACCATTGAGGATGCCGCGTGTGCCCCAGCCAGCACCCCGAGTCAAGACGCTGCTCCCACCGCTGTGCCGTCTTCCGCCACGCCTGCGGAGGCGACCACGGACCAGGACGCACCAGGAGAGCTGCTGTTTCCCGCCGAGGAGCCGCCCGTCTACCAGTTCGGGCGCTCGTACGGGTTGTTCATCTCGGACGAGTCAGAGCCGCCGTCCTCCGGTTCAGCCAGCAGCGACGAGAACGGCACCAGCCAGCAGCCGCCGTCGTACGGTTTTGATGGCACCGACTCACCACCGCCCAGGTCGCCCAGGCGCGCCCGCGAGCCAGAGCCAGAGCCAGAGAAGAAGGAGGAGAAGCGGGCATCGCGCATCCCGCTCCTCAAGTCAGCAGCAGAGGGCAACAGCAGCCGCACGGGGTCCCCGTTCCGAGCCCGCATGAACCGGGTCTCGCAGACGACCAGCCTCCCAGACCGGGAGCTGTCGAAGCTGACTGCGCGCAACACGACGCGCAACGGGGTGTACAAGAAGGTGAACTTTGAGCGGAAGGTGGTGCGGTTGGAGGGCCAGCGCCCCCCGTCTCCCACCCGCGAAACGCAGACTGCGGCGGCAGAAATGTCCCGCAGTCTACGCAAGCGGGTGTTCGAGGAGACGGGGGTCGCGCTGGGCCCGGGCGACGACGCCGACTACTTCCCGCCGGAGGTGGCGCCAACGACCAAGCGGGTCCGATGGCACGAGCTGCTGGAGACGCGGCTGGACGAGGGGGAGAGGGGGCGGTTCCGTACAGCGCGGGGCATTCTTGCCCCCGAACGTGTACGGGTCGAGGACCCTGGTGTAAACCAGGTCACGATCCAGAAGTTCCTGTACGAGGGGGAGAAGGACATTTTCGACGAGGAGGACTAGTTCCTCCTCGTCGGAAATATGCCGGATCCCGGGGAGGTGGAGAGGGGAGGGAGATGGAGAGGAGGAGGAGAGGTACGGTGGGCGTTCGTGGGAACGCTTAACGTGCATGGTACGTTACTGCAGGGTACCGGACGCCGGGGGGTGCAACGGCGTCGAGAGAGGGGGGTGTGAGTGGGGAGGAATACGGTGGGCGTTTTGTTGTTTAAACGCTTAACGTGCATGGGCACAGTACTGCAGAGTGCCGGGGCGCTGGGGGTGCAGTAGCGTCCGGAGAGGGGGTGATGGAGAGGATCGGCTGGGGACAGTGCCGTTCGGGGGAAGCACGGTGGGCGTCTATGTCGAGTGGGTGGATAGACGCTTAACGTGCAGGTACGTTATTGCAGGGTACTGTTTCTGTTTTGCGTGTTTTTTGTACGGCGTTCACGGTGGTCTCTGCTATACGAATAGACGCGCACGGGATCATGGCGTTTATGATATGTTATTTCTGTTTGTGGTATTGCTTTTGATATAGTATTTAATATTGTCCGTTTGCTGAGCGTCGTTACCTATCTATCATCAACCTGCCAGCCTGCCACGTTCTTTGAATCTTTGTTTTTGAACTTCTGCTTGACTAGACGGCATTGCATGCAGCAGTTTGCGCTTTGGTCTGGTCTTTAGCGAGATATATGGGCATTTACGGCGTCACTTCAATTAACTAGATTGATATTTGCGAATTCGTGCCTTGTAGATAGTATCTCGCAGTGTAGAAGTTAACTAGTTGCAATGTTGTAAGGTATCGTTCGGTATGTTAGGATTGCCTTCTTAAGTCTGTCGACGAAGTATCGTAATAACTCGAGGTCGGTTGAGTATGTACATTTTTGGGTTTCCGAAGATAGACAGATCTAACTTGGGCGATTGTATACTATATCATCTGGTTCGAAACAGTAGAGAAGCGGATATTTACCCGCGTGGATTAATCAAGTACGTAGGCACTCAGAAGAATACAATCCACCTCATATGATCATGCACAATATCTGGCGTATATGGCCATAGTGTACGGTATACATGCAGAGTAATTAGATTCACAGTAAAATGGCTTTCTTTTTCTCCAGTCTTGTCTTTCGATTTTATGCCCTGGACTAATTTTAGCTGTTATTGCTCATTATAATTTTGAATCATACGTACGACTCGATCAACTGCTTGTGCTGGGAGTCATGACGTATCGTCGAGTTTGTATCGCTAGTGCTCTATCGGTACATCTTCCAAAATACGAGCTCGACATCAAGCTCAGGGATCGCAAATTACCAATGATCCCTCGCTATCTCGTGCTCCATCTCCTACCTCAATGAAGTTCAAAAATACAAAAAAGATACGCTTGAAGTGGTCTCGCAAGCCAAACCCACACTGTAAAAGGGAGGGTCTGGTTTACGAGACCAGCATGAAGCAAAATTGCAACGAGGAGATATCGTAAAGAAACTCAAACACCAGTCAATATGAAACGCATGCTAAAGAGCAAACCCGCAACCTTATCATCACTTAAATATAAAACTCTCAAAAATCCGAAGTAAAGGAGATATCAAGCGACAAGAAGAAGAATCACCCCCGCCGATGTAGCAGGAACTTCCCATCCTCGACATCCACATGAAACGCCGTCCCAAACTGCCGTCCCCGCGGCCCCTTTCCATAGAACCCTTCCTCCTCCTTCTCTCCTTCCACCCCACGGCTCTCCCCGCGTCTCCGCCCACGGCCCTTCCCGCCAACATACGCCGGCCGCGAATTATACGCCACGCAAAACAAATTCTCGATATCCGTAACATCAAACACCATCATCCTCGTCACGAAAAAGAACACCAAACAAAACAAATTCAACACCATCACGCCCGCTAGCACGACGTAAAAGCTCGCCTGCCACCCATCCGACACGCCGCTCGCATACTCCACCGTCCGGATCCGCGTGCGGAACGTCTCCGTCGCCGGCAGCGTGATCGGATACGCTGCCGTGCCCGTATAGTTATTCGACAGTTCGTCCGTGCCGAATTGCGCGCCGACGGACGATAGCACGATTGCATTGCTATACAGGATCGCGAAGGCCTCCGCGACGGACGGCAGGGCTGGGTCGAATCCTGGTGTTGTAGAAGTGGCGAAGATGCCGAGGATGCGAGAGAGGGCGGCGTCCTGCACGTTTAGCGACAGCGCGTAGGAAAGCTCGGTTGAGATGTCCTTGAATTGGGCTTGGAAGGTGTCCTTCGCGGACGGGAGCACGCGAGTGAGAGCTGACGGGTTGTCGGGTGTGCAATCGACGGTGACGTTGCCGCCGCCGTTGGCGGAGACGTAGTTGGTCGAGCAGCGGGAGGTGAGGATGGAGCGCAGCGAGCAGAGGCTGTAGGTTGGGGAGGTGGTGTTTGCAGTCGTGAGCGCATACATTGACGGGTCGTCGTAACCTGCAGAGGCGTATATTGCGATGTTGAACCTTGCGGGTGCGGCGAGGAAGAGCGGGGCGAGGTAGCGGGATGGAGCTGCGGTCGACTTGGTTTGCGAGGGGTCCGGGTCAAAGTTGAAGATCTGCTGGACGTGTGGGTCGAGCGTGCCGTTGCGGTTGGAGGAGGCATTGTTGGTGATGAACCAGCGAACGGTTGAGTCGGTGAGTTTGTAGCAGAGGACGTTGATGGCCGGGCTGACGACGGAGGCTGTGACATCGATGTTGCCAAAGTCGCTTTGAGTCTCAGGTTGGACGAGGTCGTTGAGAGTTACGTTGCGCACCGAGGGGACGACGCCGCCATGGGGCATGGCGAGGGTGACATTGGTAGCTCCCTCAGCGTCGGATACTTCAAGCCAGGCGCCGTAGTAGCGGTCGTTGACGACGGTAGTCCAACCGGTTGGCCGCCGGATCAGCTGGGCCCTTGGGATGGAGGCGTCCGCGCGGTAGTTTTTCCAGGCGTCAGTGTAGAAGGTGAAATCTCGGAGGGGCTGGTAGCTGTTGTGGACCTTGTAGCAGGTGGACTGGGAGACCGGGAGGTCGGAGCCGTTCATAGGGCCGTCGAGGGCCGAGCTGATGATAGCGGGGCACCGCGATGCGAGCGCCGTCGAGTTTGCATACCTAGACAGGACAGTGACATATCAGCATCTCATGTCGTGCGACAGGGACACTAACACTCATATGATACTTACGTGAAGGATACTATGCCACGGAGGCTCTGGTCGCCCCAGTTGCCGTAACGAAGCTTCGGCGAGACCAGTGAGTCGGCCGCTACAGGTTATCATATTCGTCAGATTTGTCCTATTGACTGCCGACGTCTTGGCTGTATAAAGGTTCAATCTTACCGGTAGTGTAGAACGTCACACACAGGACAACGAACAGACAGACAGCGCCCAGCACCGTCTTTCCGGCGTATCGCAGGCCCGGGAGCGTGGTCAGCAATGATCCAGGCTGATAGACCCATCCCTTCATCAGCATATCCGCGATTGCGATCCCCTTCGAGGACTTTTTCAGCGCCCGCTTGCTCAGCGCCTGGCCTATGAAAGATGTGAATACTGTTACAAACGATATCTCGATCGCTTTGGCAAAGATGGCGGAGAGCAGCGACGCCGTGGTCGGCGCAAGATTGCCGGTGGCATGGATGTAGTTCCGGTATCGAGGCTTCAGGACGGCAATCATGAAGAACTAACGAATTGTTAGTGTGTGTCGCTGAAGATTATGAACAAGTTTTAAACGCTTACTAGGATCGAAAGTAATGTCGAAAATATCGATAATGATATTATCATGACACCAATCCCTGAGAATTTCGATACCTTGGCAAGCTCGTTGACCGCTGGGGCTCTTGGGTCGTCGCCTACATGCAGGTTAGTTACATAGCTCATCAGAAAATATGACAGTCAAGCTTACCATCTCCGTCGTTTAGAACCCGGGGCTGGCCATCGTCGCTGATTAGTTCCGCGTCCTCAGTTGCTCTATCCATGCGTTCTTCCTTCCTCTTCATGGACGATGATCGCGACCCTCGGGATACTAATGTGTCGCTGGACCGGTCCCGTTTTGACCCGCCGCCGAAGCCCGCCAGGCGGCGAGCCAGTCTATCCACTGTTGTCTCTGGCACGAAGCCACTCGTCTTATCGTCGTCGACATTTGCGCCAGTATATTCGGTATTGACATCGGCCTGGCGCTCTGCAAACGCCGGGTTCACATACGAATTTATACCATCGGACATTCTTACTCTTCCTCGTGGGTATGGTCTGTAGCGAGCGTATGAATTTAAACCCGACCTTGTCGAAGCCGAACGATGGCAGCTGAATATTGAAAGAAACGAAGGACGACGGGCCGCATTTCTTGGAATTGCAGCGCCAATATGGTTTTTAAGAGATATTCGTAATACCCCAGCCCTGCTGCCAGCATGCTGGGCTGCGCGAATGGCAAAATGCAAATGCGGCAGAACCGGATTGCAGATGTACTCTAAACGCCACCAGCCTGTTCGCTCAGGGTGGCATTTCGCGAGGATGGTATAACCGACGTTTTCTTTTTACTGCCCTGGTAAAGGTACAGGCCGGTAATAGTCGAAAAACAATAAGTACTTCTATGCATTCCGCAATGATCAAGGTTGCATAGCGCAGGTGGCTGGATTCGTCGGTGCAGCTTGCCCCGCTGGTCTTTTGATTTGTGGATTGCGCCAGGGAGGCAGGCATTCGTCAGCCGTTCGTTCATAGCACCAACGATTGAAAAGTCTCTTAAGCTTCGCTTGACCCTACATGTATGTAGAATCCTGACCAACGGCCGGTCGTTGCACAGGAGCTGAAAAAAATGCTATGTTGAACTAGACAGGGGTGCGAGTTCCGGTCCGCTGCGATTCGAGAGTAGTCTCTGCAGAGTCATTCTTTTTTTAGGGTTGACTAAGCCGGGGCTGAGGGCGGGTGCCGCAAACGATGCATCCACCGACGCAATGGAGATCGGCTGCTGGTCTACACAGCATCGCATTGTGAAGTCGTCGAGGGCCCAGCTAGGCTGCGACAGCATGCGATCTACCAAATTCGGCGCCAATCAGTGCAGTGGTGCATGGTGATGGATTTGTGTAACCCATGCCCGAGGCCGCCAGCCAACGGCCATCGGCGGTCGAGGCCCGGTGTGACCTTCCGATTCGAATTCAAGCTGAGATGACAGTGGTCAAATTTCTGCAAGTTTCCAATTGAAGGTGACAGATTAATGAGCCGCTAAAATACCCGAATGGTGCATCATATTCGCGGTGGGCGAGTTTCGACCTTTGGTGTGACACTGGGACCACGGCTGCAGCCAGCGTCAGGATTCCGTGCATCCATCGTGGTTGATTGACTAGTTTCGTGCGGGCATGCATGCAGGGTCTCGATAGTTAGTCTCGGAGACGCTGACCCTGCGAGCTTGTCGATAGTGACGAATTATCGAAAGCCTCCAGTCCAGTCTGTTGTCGAACCCAACATTCTGCACGATACCACGCTGGAACGCGGGATCACACTTGGCAGGTTGTGTCATTCGGAAAGTTCCAGCTTGGCAGGCAAATGGAGCGGTCGACGACGCGATTTGAAATACTGAAGCCTTGTTCTGTTCACCTGCAGCTGGGCGTGCCGGTTTCGTCTCTGTTGGTGATCGAACCAACAGTCCGCGGCAGGGCCGCAGGCTTTGCACTTATCAACTGCCACGCGGTTGACCTACGAATCACTCGTCAGCCACCATTGTCGGCGTCGGCGTCAGGATCCGAAATCTCTTACCACAATTGCAGGTTGATGAGGTTGCTAATCCAGCGATGTCCATCTGGATGTAACTGGCAGAAGTGCTGATGTGGAAGTGTTGCGGAGAGGTTCTCGATGTATGCGCGTTCAACACCACGCTCTTGAGCCCACGAGACTGATAATTTCCGTCTTCGTGAGTTCCAGATTTCTACATTCAATTGGGTGATGCTAGGAGATATAAGAAAAGTACTTAAACATATTTTTTAGATGGGCTTGCATGCAAAAGACTAATGGCTTAGCTTATTGGCACCTCCTTATTCGATTACTTCCCAGCCTTCGCATACGTGAATGCCAAGTTTACCAGCGCACTCATCTCGCGTTCTGCATATAACGTTATCCAACGTAGTAGCCATAACGTTGATATATTGATATAGACGATACAGAATGTTATCGGAGCGGCTCAAATAACTTATTTCGGCACCCAAGAGCCTTGGAGATAAAAGTGCAAGAGCAGAGCCGTTATTCACAATGGCCAGAAACTCGACCGCTGGCATTTCTCGTGCCTTCAGAACGGCAAACTCCGTTTCCATGATTCTAAGGTGGCGGGGAACCATCACCGCGTCCATCGAAAGCGTCGACGCAGGGCAGAGTGGGGCTGAGGTCCAGGACAATGACACGCGAAGGCTTAGCTCCGACCGGCATCAGGTGCTGGGAATACCGACCCACATTTGTCCTCGTTTCGAGGTTCCCTCAATTGCATTACCCGTGATTGGACCCTGGGAAAGCATAATAGTACTACGTACGTCATTTACGAAATATCACGGACACATCGCTTGGCAATTCTTCAAATGGAGGAGAGTGTCTGATATAAAAGTAGCTGTATCGAACGTCCGTCGCCGCTGGTGCCGGCTGCCGAAAAGCAGCCTACACAGATACAAAGAGATACACAATTCGTCCGGATGGCCGGCACTTCGAATCAGTCCACTAGTACTCCGGAATCCATATCCGCTAACATATGTCCGGAATATCGATATCCACCAAACCTAATCATACACAGGACGCGATCAAGCTATATGTGCATAAAGCTTGTCTAGCCTTAGCTCTAACAATCATGCAGGTCGAATATCTCCGTAGCGTGGTCATCGGGGACCTCTAGCCGCCTGATCTTGCCGTTGGCAACATCGTATACGAAGCCATGCACCTTCATCCCCCGGTCCCTCATGGCATCGATGACATTCGCGTTGTGCAGGACGCTGTGCACCTGGGCGACGGTATTGAGTTCGACGAGGCGACGGATGCGCGCCTCCTCGTCATCGATAGCCATTAGTTCTTTGATGTTCCGAGCCCGGACGTCGCGAATGTTCCTATGGTAAAGCAGCAATCAGACGTTAGTTGGTTGGTAGGCTGTATGGATAGAGTGCATGCATGAGGTACTTACTTGAGCCAGACGTCAATGAGGCCGAGCTATACGTGAGATTGAGTGATTTGTTAGACATTTGTACGTACGAGATGCATTGGGGTGATTGAAAACCAGCAGCCGGACGTACCCTCTTCTGGCTGCAGGCAGCAGCGATACCACCGCAACCGTAGTGTCCGCAGACGATGATATGCTTGACCTGAGGAGGGAGTAGCGGGATCAGTATGTTGTTTCACAAGCTTATCGTAGGAGAGAAACGGGGCATTGTATACGCACCTGAAGCACCTCGACGGCATACTGCAGCACGCTCAGCGAGCTGAGGTCGTTGGGCGGCAGGCAGTTGGCGATGTTGCGGTGGACGAAGACCTCGCCGGGAAGTAGGTTGAGAATCGTCGTCTCGGGCACACGCGAGTCGCTGCATCCGAACCACAGAATCTGCGGCTTTTGTGTTGAGGCCAGTGACGGGAAGAGTTCGGGATATTTCTGGCTGATGTGCGACGACCAGTGCTGATTGCGCGCCAGCAGGGCCTCGATCGGGTCCTCGACCGTGAAGGGTGACTTGTGCCCGCGCTTCGACGGGGTGCTGTTGCCGCTAGCACCGTTGCTGGTGATGCCGCTTGCAGGCTCTGATGTTGTTGAGGGTTTTGGCGGCAATACAGGCTCGGCGGTAGAAGCGGCGCTGCCGTTCTTCTGCTTGCTTTGGAGGGGGTGTAGCATCTTGAGCGATCGTTTCTGCACAGGACGAAGGGCGACTGTGAAAAACCAGTGGCGAGAGGAGAAAGTGGTTATATGTCAGTATCGACGGTCGGAGAACGGAAACGGAGAGCAGAGGACGGAGGAGGAGGACGGAGGAGGAGCCCGCGAGTATTTGTACTGGCGTGGGGAATGTAAGTCTATACTTTGAAACCTTGACTTCCCGATGATGCCCCCACCCGCGCCCGCAGAAGCACACGTACCACCCACGGTTAGCTGACGGGATAGGTGATGTGCAACCGATGCTGAGGCCCGGTGGAGCATGCCGTGTTTGAGGGAGAGAGAGGAAGCCTACGGCTGGGGGGTGCAGGCAGGCAGCTGGCAGGCGGGCGGTCTCATCTGATGGTGGTCAGGTTATAATAATGTGAGCTCGGTCGAAGGCTAAAAGCCCGCCGGGAACCCGCTCGTGTTATTCTCGCGCGAAGGAAAAGACGACCCCATCGAGCGATAATATTGTAACCCGAGTTCGCCGAGTTATGTAACAGCGGAGAGCTTGGCTGCTCCACGGCGCCATTGGTGGCGGATAGATTGGCCTTCCATTCGTCGCGATAGGGATCTCGAGCTTCCGGTTTGCGGTGTTTGCTGTTGTTCTTTGCGACGCATCTCGCCTCCGATAAGCTTAAGACGAACAAGCCCCGCCGCACTGACAGGTCCATGCACTTTGGCTTCGATTCGAGATGTGCCAATTTCCGTTCCAGCAGATTGTGCTGCATGGATGATACGGGTCCGAGAATCAGTCCGGGGTCCGTCCGCCCAAACGCTCTGACACGAAACGCCCTGCCAAGTGACAGTTGATAGAAAACCGGTCCCCGCCGAGAACCCCAACCCGACTTGTGGTGGGAATGTCTGTCTTGTCTCCGTTCTAGACTTGCCTCCACCGTGTCAAGGACCCATAACGGGCTCCGATATAGGTGGGGCGGGTTCCCCAGGAGGCTGGAGCTCAAGCTCGAGCTCGAGCTCGGCGTTTTTTCAGCCGTAATTATTATGTCAGAGCACCGTCCGTGACCCGTTGCACAGACAAAGCCATTGAGTTTTTGGAGTACCAAGCACTTACTCCGCAAGACACAAGACTCTTAGTCTTCCTGATCGAGTCGACATGCTCAATTGGGCGGTGTCTACGTAATTGATCGTGCGATCGAGTGACCGGGACGTCGTCATTTTAAAATATTTTTCTTCGTCAACTGCAGCCGGCGAGTTCTGTCTCAACATATTTTAGTTTCGAGATATTGCTTCAGACGTGGACGTGGATACGGATCCGATTTGATGGTTAGTCGGATGCTAGGCGATGGAGTACTGAAGGAAGATTTTTTTAGCTCCATCTGCATCTGCGCATCTGGCATAAAAGGATCTCAATGGTCGAAATTACGCGTATACGATCTGTGGCCTTTTCCCTATTTATCCTAGCATGAATATAAAGAAAGCTTGTCTCCTCCTAAGTCAGCCGCGCGCGGGGTCAACATAATCACCTACCTATTCAAGGATAGCAATGCTAGTATAAGCTCGTGTGTGCAAACATCCATGATGGCCTGGATGTTCCACAAGATCAAGCCAGAGTGTTTTCCGGAGGGGATACTATATCTGGACCTTTAGGCCTAACAGCTGGTGGCATGTTATGACAGGCGCGAGCACGCGCGTGCACTGTATGTATATGGTGGTGACCGATATGGGCATTGCGGTAGGGTATACGGGTAATGACGTGCGCTTATGACGGAACTGAAGCACGAGCGCATATTCATATATCCCTGCTTGCTGTTGATAAACTCGAGATCGTGGTCACAGTAGTTGTAAGAATTTGCGATAAACTATTCTCTAAATATTCAACAGCAGAACAATGAATCAACAGGCTCGATGGACAGCCTATAATCTGGAGATGCAAAACGACGGTATCAGGTTTGTATATGCAAAAAGAAAAAAAGCTGTAAACGAAAGGGTATCTGATAAATAACTCTAGATGCGCTTGGTCACAAGCTTGCTGCCCGGGTTTAGCCGGCTGTGTACTGTTCACCCAATATTCCCTCTATCTGCTCGATGCGTAGATGGTCTATAATCCAAACAAATAACAATCAAACAAAAAATGATAGGATATAATCTTCAAATATACCAGTTCCCCTCAATAACCTCCCCTCACCAGTCTTAGTGTCTTCCCTCGAGTTTGCGCTTGGCAAACACGCTATCCTTCCACTTCTCGACGTCTCTGAGTGCTCTTTTATAGTCATCGCGCCGGACCATCAAGAATCCCTGGATTTCTGCCGGTGAGAACCTGCAGTCGGGAAGTTTTTCGCTGAAGGCTTCAGCGGCAGCTATGAGATCTTCCTCCGTAACTGTGGTTTTGCTGCCCTCGATATCGTATTTGTTCGCATACATGTTCATGAACAGATTGAAGGTCTGCTGCTTGGAGGCGAGCTTGAACTCGACGGTCACGTCAACGCGGCCGGATCTCTTGAGGGCGGGGTCTAGTTTCTCAGGGTGATTTGTTGTCATGATCAGAATGCGGCCTATGATAACAGTGTATTTGTTAGTAAGGTGTTAAGTAGAGTTTCGTTTCATATGGACGTTGCGTACCTTCATGAGATGCGACGCCGTCAATAGCGTTCAAGAGTGCAGTCAGAGGGATAGCTGTCTTCGGCCGGCTATCGCGCTTATTCGACGAGTCATCTTCCTCCGCCTGCCGCTTCTGACTCATTTCCACCGTGTCGATATCCTCCAATAGCATGATACATCGATGTGGGAGTTCTCCAAAGTACGCCATCAACCTTTCCTCGGTCAGGCTAGGGTCCACAAGACTCAGGCAGTAGATTGGAAGACCAAAATTGCCGCCCAGCGCAAATGTCAACGAGGACTTGCCGGTTCCCGGTGGGCCGTGCAGGAGGTATCCGCGGCGGTAGGGAATGCCTCTGTTAGCGTACCATCGTGGCGACGTTGGGTGTAAGAACTGGTTGATGTCTGCGAGCAGGTCGCCCTTTTGAGACTCGTCGAGAATGATAGTGCTCATCGGCCTGGATGGACGTGTGCTAACGCAAACCCATCGAGGCGTCCAATGGCTGTCCTTTGGTCGGAAGATCATTGTTTTCGAACACTCGCGGTCGAGGTAGATTCGTTTGGCTTCTTGGAGGAATTCTTTGATAGGCTCGGCTGTTAGGCCCCAGCATGAGATCGTTACGTATTCGGTTTTATCGACTGCGAAGAATCACTATGAGTCAGCTTTGATCGTTCTAATTAGTGGAGGGTCTTAGAATCAGAAGTTGGAAGCATACGGTTAATCTGGCGGGTGGCGAGATCGGTCGATGAGGTGTCTTCTCTGCTTCTGTTGATCCAGAATTTTTTACCGTTGAACTCAAACGTGTGGTCCCCACGATATGGTTCGTAGCTCGGCTCTGCTCATTCATATATGTTGTTAGCTTATGGTTGCATATGCCAGTGGCATGCATGGGAGAGCTGGAACATACGTAGGAATTTCTGCCATTCAATCAAATGGAACTTTTCCCCCTTGTAGGAACGAACGTATTCCGTGATCTTCTTTTGTTCCTCACAATCGTGCTGGCTGGCCCGAGGAGTCTTGGCCTGCAAGTTATTCGTAATAATATGGCCAGCGAGCCAGGTCATGACATGTGTGTGTATTGTATCGTCGGCCTCGATCGTGACGGTAGACTGAAGGTACAGCCCAGCCAAGTTCATGATTCGATGCCAGACGAACGATAACGATGTCACGGAGCTCATAATCGCAACTATCAGAGTGCCAAAGGTGACAGTCGCTTTGAAGATCGCGAGGTTATGGAAATAGTCCAGCGCATTGGCGACGACACCATGACTGGGAGCGACGGCGTCTAGCATGGCGATAGGCGCACCATATGGCGATGCACCGATATCCCGAGAATAAAAACGTTGAGAGGAATTGCCGGTTTGGCTCTGAAGCTGGCTCATCGTGCCGGCGAGGTCCAGATACCGAGATCTCCTTAAATATTTACCCAGAATCTCCAGTAAGTGATGAACCGGCCGGCCCACAATCGACTCGCTGGAGATAGATATATATCTTTGGCGGCCTTGTGCGTGTTGGGTTTGGCCTGTGTTGCACGGGAACCGTACCAGGCTGAAACCTTGCAGCTGCTCGCTTCGGACGGAAGCAGGGAACGATATAAGATGAAACAAGATCTAAGTCAAAATGTGTGGACCTAGGAACACAAAAATTCGCGGACAAGGTATAGCGGCTGCCCCAGTATTCAGTATCGGTGTCCGTTTTTGAAGGCGTCAATCCGCTGAATTTATAGCAATCGGCCGCTCAAGCATCGTACGATGCTCTGTCTAGATGAAGCCGTGCGCGTGTCCACTGCTTCAATTGCTGCTGTGACCAACACGAACTGGCGGCACTGCATCGACTGAACTCTTCCTGCAGCTTCGTGGGAGTTCACCAAGCTGGCTCGGCCGCCTGGGCGTTTCATAGGCCGACGCTTCAACTTGAACATTAGCTTTGCAGCAGCGTTGAACGGTATGACAACAGCACCGTACCGCACTGCACTGAAATCTGCCGGCGCTGCTGTTCACCATCTGATCATGACCCTCAGCTAATAAAAGCGGTTCCATGGTTGAACACCAAAATAGAGTGGTGACAGCATCAATATTCGATAGAGTTGTAACAGACATGCAGGTTGCTGCATGGCTGATTGGTGGACACACGGTATCTGTAGGGCCTTCCTCTGGTGCGCTCCTCCTTCAAATGCGGGTTTCTTTCAGGTCAGGAGCGAATTATTCGTACATCAGTAAATTTTCAATGTTCTGGTACTTTGGTTCGGGTTCTGCTCCACGACACTTTGTGGGACCAACGGAGGTTGGGATGAACTTAGGCGAAGAACGTGGAAATCGCTGCAGCCACCCAATTATCGGCTTTGAGGGAATTTATGGTTCCAGGACTAGACTACCCGCTCCAAACGACCTTCGAAGAAAGCAGCGGAGGATAAAGTGGCATGCCTGATCATTTTTTTCTTTTTGCAAGTATCACCTTGAGATTCTGTTGGATTTCCTAAACGGGAGAGTTCCTGACCAATACTAGGATATTTGTGCATATTTTCGTGGAGGAGCTGATAGATGTCGGGGGCTTGAGAGAGTTGATGCTTGAAGCAGAGGAGATCGGGGAATCGCGGTACATGCTTTCTCCGGGTACACTTGTCCCATCCAGTCGTTGAGACCGCTTGGTTGTTACACTTGGGTTACACAAGCATGCAGCATATCTGTTTGACAGGTTCTGCCGATGAGGTGCGGTGATGCATGATGGATCGCAGATAATTTTTCTCGTCTCGTGCAGTTATTTTGCGAAGGAGAAATTCAGGTCGCCGGCTCTGACCGTCACCACCGAGAATTACAGCGAGGAGGTCAGTGAAGGACTGGAGGAGGGGTAGCACAGCGGAGAGCGCTAGGTTCGCGAGCAAGCCGGCCGCAGTAGCTAGCGGAGGAGTGCAGAGCTGGCTTGCTGCCTTCACTTGCACTGTTTGCATTCGCAAATTCTGTCGGGTTCATGCAGGAATTTTGTTTGGAGCGAACGATACCTGAAAACTCTGTCCTTGTTGAAGTCGAACTGAGCATGTCCGAATGAGGAAATATAGAGACCGAATACGGCTGGGAACTGCATATGGATGCATATCTCCTTTCCAAATTCCCCTACGCGCTACGAGAGGCATGAAGGAGCCAAAAAAAGGAGAGAAAAGTAAGACTGGCCATATTGAAGGCTTGATGGATATCGTGACCAGCGCGCCGCCGAGTTCCGCTCTTATCATGATGCAACAGGTTCAGGCGTTGATGCGAGAGTCTGCATGTTCTGAAGCTGATACCAGCACATGCATTCTCGTGCTTACAACCAAAAGGTGTGTCATAAGCTGCTTGGTGCACAGCAATTAGAGGCAAAAGCTGGCGGCGAATTGGATTTCCTCTTTGGCGGAACAAGGAGGTTTCTCTCGCATAATATGTAGTTGCTACCTGGATCTCTGCCACATTGACCCGAGGATTGGACGGTTCACGAGCAGAGCGTGTCCTACCTGGCAGTATGTGGCTAAATGAATGTGAAACCGCGAGCGTGATTTTTCTTCTTCGGTCATGCTATCTCGCAGGATCCGGTCAACTGTTTCCTGTCGCCGTCGATAGTGTGCATCTATTTCTTCTCTGCCCGCCAGCCCTTCATTGCTTTCGAACTATCGTGGGCAGCACGAAATACTACATGCCACGAGGTCAGCTCAGCTCTGGGGATCTGCACTCCGCAGTTCAGGTGTGTTCGGAGCTCTTTGAAGCATTGGTACTGGGAGGGGTTGACCGACCTTGTCTCTCGGACTCCTCCAAGCCGTTCAAGAAGTCCGATCCCTCGCCTAGCGCACCTCTTGGATTGACCGCATGATCCGCAATCTCGATAACACGCTGCCTGAATGTATCGGACAGCGTGTCTACCAGTTCTTCTTCTGCATCCTCAACGAGATTCACCATTCGCTCTCCCAGAGCGTAGAAATGCATGGCAAGTTCTCGAAGATTCACGGATAGAGGGTTCGCCTTGAGTGCGTTCATAACGGGTGCTGATAATGCATGCGGGAGATTCGTGTGTATAAAGGTCTCAGTGCCGAGTCGCTCACTGCAGGAGTGGCACAAGCACACGCACAAATCCGTTTAGTAGAATTCTCATGCATTGTTTCGTGCGTCCATCCCATCTTTTGCTCGCCGCTCTCTCGGACGGCAAGAACCGAACAGAGATCGTCGAAAAAGGGCGCAAAAAAGAAAAGAAAAAAGTAGAATAAGAGAATCTGATATCTTACCTAACGGCCAGCACCTCAGCGAGCCATAAAGGTAGCTCCAACTTTGTCCCAGCTTTCATATCGTTGTTATCGTTGCCATCCAGGTAGCCCAGGCCGGCCACATCCACTTCGAATGTGCATGGGATTTTCTGGATTCCGGACCATGTGGATATCCGTGTCAGCTTGCCATTGGAATACAAACACACGTGTGAGAATTTCCGCGCTTTGCGCGCTTGTCACACTAAATTGCTTCATGCTGGCTCGGGTGTTTGCGATGCATGGCTTGCATCCAGAGCTGGTACAGAGGGGGCATTCCAAGCAGGTTTTGCTTCGCAAGTTGGGAATATTCTTTACCTGTGCGTCTGTCAGAATCGCATCGATATCGTAGTATTTGCTGCCCATCTTGAAATCGTGCGGGTGTACGGACGTGGCTGAGCCGTGGAGCCAGAGACTTCGGGGAGGTGGTCCGATAGCTGCATGCAGTGCGTCTTCAGTCCCGCTTTTAATTGCCGTCAAGATCCGAATAGAAGCGAGCAGGAGCCGGCAACTGTTTTTAACAATGAGTCTCCAAAGTTTGATTTGTAAACTAACTTGTATTCAGGCGGCGGGAGCGGAAGGATTCCTGTTGGCTCGCGTGGAAGAGAAGCGTGGACGTGTTCTCGGCCGGTGCGACGACGCCCGAAGAAGCTCGCTGCTGGCGGCCTGGTCAACAACGCGAGACCACGCTTTTTACGTAAATTGCCGAGTTGGGCCGCAATTTAATCTGATTGCCCAAAGAGGCAGTTTCGACGTTTAGCGCAACCACAAAGTGATGTAAGAGCGGAATTCTAGGCCCGCGAACATTTCGTAATACTAGCGCTAGCTGTCAGGCCGCCCTCACCGCCATTTGTAACCAGCTCTTGACGTCACGTCTACCGCCACCAGAGCCCGAGTTCCGTAAGAGACCGAATCGCCGCTATCCTTCTATGTAAGCAGCTTTTATACAATTACTCCCTCTGGAGCTTTGAAGCTTCTCATTTACCGCCCGACTCCTTTCATGTGAATCCCTACGAGAATTACCTGGGTAACAACCAGCTTGAAGCATCAGATATTCCAGACTCCGCTCTCCGTAACACCAATTGAGCCACAAGATGTCAGTCGCGACTTCAGCCCGTTCGATGCTTGTCCGAGCGTCTAGAGCGTCCTCAATCCGCTCTCTCGGAAGCCTGACAGCTGTCCGGAGCAAGTACACCCTCCCGGACCTGCCGTACGACTATGGTGCATTGGAGCCACACATCTCTGGCCAGATCATGGAGGTATGGCAGAACCTTAGCGCTAACCAATAATTTTGGGACAGCCCTCTGTCTCAATGCTCACGTGCGCTCCCGAGCGAGAAGAATTGAATTGAGCCGGATGCTTACTGGCGTATTTTTCGTGCCTAGGTCCATTACACCAAGCACCACCAGACCTACGTCAATGGGATCAATGATGCGCAGGAGAAATTCGCAGCGGCCTCCACACCCGCGGAGAAGGTAGCGCTGACTTCGCTGATCAAGTTCCACGGGGGTGGCCATGTGAACCACAGCCTCTTCTGGGAGAACCTCTCGCCAGCGAACAAGGATGGCGGCGATCCTCCTTCTGGTGCTCTGGCGACCGCTATCAATGACAGCTGGGGCAGCTTGGATAACTTCAAGGGAAAGATGAAGTGCGTCCCCCTTGTCGCCAATTGGATCTTTTCTTCTTACTGAAAGCTGTATAACGGCGCTGATAATGTATTTCCCGCGCAGTACTGCATTGGCGGGCATTCAGGGCTCCGGATGGGGATGGTTGGTGAAAGATAACACCACCGGAAAGCTATCCATCATTACTATGCCGGTATGTCGCTGACGTTGCGCCTTTAATTTCGCCATCAAAAACTAATAAAGGCTATCTTATAGAACCAAGACCCGGTCAACACCACTCAATTCACCCCGCTGGTCGGTATCGACGCCTGGGAGCACGCATACTAGTAAGTCCGACCTACCAATCATTCATTCTTGCCCCGAGAAACACAACACTAACACTATTTTCTCCAATACAGCCTCCAATACAAGAATGTCAAGGCAGACTACTTCAAGGCCATCTGGAACGTCATCAACTGGAAGACGGCCGAGAAGAGATTCTCTTAATTCTTACAACTTCACAAATTTGCGTTCAAGTGATTTTGAGAATGGACCTACAACTATGTCCAAGAAAGAGGTCAATTTGTAGATAGGAAGAAGAGGAGCACAGCGTCCCCCATACCAAAGCAAAGACAGCACCCTTGTTATCTAATGGGTATCAATGTAGTAATCAAAACGCCAGATACCTTATAAACCGTAGCCAGATATTAGAAGCTCTCCGTCGGAAGACCGCTTCCTAGCTCATCATCACCCTCGCAGCCTACGTACCCTCTAACCCACTCTCGCAGCCTCCGCACCTTCTCTACTGCTGCATCTACGGGATCTGACAGATCTACTCGGAACCCTCTTTTCTCCCTATATACCAACATGACCTTACTCCTCTTCCCCTTGACCGAATTTGCGTATACCACGCCTTGGTAGTTCTGGAGCACCATATCCTGGAACAAGACGATGTCACCACGGACAAAGCACCTGGCCCTCGCCAATCCTGGGATCAGGGCTGGATTTTCGGCAGTTGGCGCCGCTGCGCGGCCTGTAGGCAGTGATAGCCAGACTTTTACTTGCAACCCAGCAGATGTGTAGTCGCCAACAGTGAACGTAAGCAGCTCCATCTGACCGGATGGGTTGTTTTCATTCTGGTACTTCGTCTTGAGTATCCGTGATTCCACCTTCATTATTCCAACAAGGAGTGTCCTAAAGTAGGTTTTGTAAGGGTTCAACAGTGCCGCCGGCGACGGTAGGTCCTCTAGGTCCGTTATTTTCGCAATCGGGATCGGGGGCATGGGCACTGGAACCGAATCCTCCTCGTAGTAGGTAGTTTCGTCCGCCGTAGACTGCGAACGGGAAGCCGACGATCGACTTGGCGGCGGCAAGCTCGAAGGCGGAGGTACCTGCGATGAAGGGAGGTTGTGGACTGCGTAGGACCGCTCGAGGAAGAAACTGCTGCCATGGTCGTTATCGTTGTCATCCTCCTCCTCCAAGGAGAGTTGTGGGGTCTTTGGAGATAGGGGGACAAGTGGGGAAGACTGCTCCAGGTGGTTCTGGCTCTCCTTGTCCGACATGGAGATCGCGAAGCAGCGTTCCTTCCAGGCGTATATCGATGGAGTAGGGTCGTATACACGTTGGGTGAAGCCGGTGTGTAGCGCGGGCTTGCGAAGAGGGAGGACACGCCAGGCCGGAACAGGTACCAGTTTCAGCCGACTGGAGCTTGCTGCCTGTCTTCCGGCGTTCCCATTCTCTCGATCATCGTTGTCTATGCCGGTGATTTGATTGGAAGAATGCGGATCGAACGTCGATATCGTTGGAAGAGTCCCAGTTCCCAAGTAGTCCTCTATTCTAGTCGCGCTCACGTCCGGGACCGGCTCGAACGGTGGAGTCGCATATGATAGCAGGCGCTCGTTTGAAGAGAGAAGCGACGACGTAGTCGGCGCCCCTAGGAGCAGGATGAATTTTCGACTATCCTCGGACATTGCCTCGGGCTTCTGGCCCGCAAGACAACTCGGACATATATACCGCTGAAAGCGTTAATGCGCGTTCCTGTTGTCGCTGATATTTCGCGATTGCGTTGAGGTGGGACGAAATTAGGCTGAAGAGCAAGAGAAGGATCCCCCTGGCAATATGTGTTCGCCTTTTGTGTCACAGAACACGTCGTTACAACACGCTGCAATGACCCAGCAAGAACTCAAGCCCGAGGTCGTGGGAGCTCGTGAGAGCGAGATTGAATATTAATTGTGTGCGCGCGGGCCTCAGGCCAGTGCACAAGTGAATTGACGACGAATCTTCAAGTGAAGAGTCTATTTTTCTACAAAATGGATCGAAAGGATCAAATGTTCAAAACGAGTGTTATAATATCAGGGCTCGCCAATCACGCAAGTAACGGCGATAAATTGCACAAGATAAATCAACATCAGAAGGTAGCAAATTCTAAGAAAAGTATCTGGTAGATTTGAGAAATCGACACTGGCTTGGTCGTCGCAAGATCAAAGAGTGGGACAGAAAAGCTACCAAAAAAATAATTGAAGTTATTCTTAAGCTCGCAATTACGCGCGTCACGGGAATGAACAGGAAGAAGGCGGATCATGATACGACAGTACTATACTGTAGAAAGAAAAGCATGGTGAATTACGGCTGCAGCTGGGGAGAGTTTGAAAGTCCTAGGGGATCGACCCTAGGATGCTTCATATGATGGAAACAAGGGCCGCGGCTCTGGGCAGAGGCATACTTGGCGGGGTTAGGGAAACCCCAAGGCATTCGAACACGAACTGGCGCAGAAGCTAATACAGGTGATGCTAGGAAAGGCCTAGAAAACCTCCGACGCACTGACCGGCTTGAATGAATATTCGAACCTGGTACCAATGACCCTCTGAGAAACCACCAGCGCGGTCCTACATGCTAACGGCAAGACACATACCAATTTTTGAACACGTGTACAGCGAAGCATCATACAAGCGGCCCACTTTGGTGGCTAATAAAAGCTTGGTTTGACCGATGGCGTCTGTATACGGCTTAATATTGAAACTCGCGAGGTAAGATAGATGCTGACAAGAACCAAAGAAACTGGCGAGCGCATCCTAGCGGGCTGAGTTTTCTGCCGTATATATCTAACATCGGAGACTGGAATACTATCCAGACCATATGGGATATATTGATATTGGTATCACATATCTCAAAGTATAACGAGAGCTCCGGTAGCAATCATACGATAGAGTCGAAGACTAGCGCTAGCGAATTCATCGCAATGTTCGATTTTGACTTCGCGAATTGCGCGAAGAGGACGAGTGTGTCTGGTGCGAAAGCGCCACCAAATGAAGATAGGACAGCAGCTTCGGCTCCTGGAGCTCAGCCCTCTGGTCTGTGAAGGAGCATCGAGCCTCGCTAAGTATATTTAACCAGTAGAATGGTCTCGTAGGCCAGATCGCACGAAGCAGTAGAATAATTATGATGCCGGCAACAGCTATATCCATATTTAACATAACCCGCTAGCCGCCACAGCAGCGTTGAACATGCAAATTGAGGGAATAGGCATCCGCACAACATGCAACCGAGCTCAGAGGCCCCTTGAATACGTGGAATAATGACATGATCAAGACCCTATTCAAGCCGCTTGCGCAAGCGGCGCGGCCGATGAATCAAATCAAAGGGTGGAAGATGCTCGGATCAGCTCGAGAGAGACAAAAGCATTAGGACATGTATGGCAGCGTATAAGCGACTTGATCATGCGCGGTTGTAGTCCTACGGCTGATGGCAGGATCTTGGTGCCTACAGGACACGTGCACAGGAGATATCCCTATTGAAATCGAATCAACCAATTACGACACAATACGTTGGTGTCTCTCGAGATTTCTTGCCTCGTAACCTATGTAATGTATGTACACCTGCCAAAGCTTCTACTGCAGCTGATTTATTTGAAGAAAACCTTGAGAGTTCTCCGACCAGCTAGGTATCTTAGTGTACTGTAGTGTTAACGCCATGTTCACATCGCTTATCGCGCGCCGAGCTCTGCAAAAGCTAACGTCCATATCCCCCATCCTACCGTATAGTACAAATGCAAATACCTGCTCATCAGTGGTCGATATGTATGTACAGTACCTGCACACCGCCCTGGAAACCGGTGAGAGCAGATTAACGAGGCTTTACCGTTTGTCGTTAGCCTCCGGGACGTTTGTCTTCGGCGACATGCAGCTTGTTCCTGCTACAGGCCACCATACTCTCTTCAGATCTCGGTAAAAAAAGCACCTCGTGTTACGCTTCCAGAATAAGGCATCCCGTCCGGGACAGAGAAATTGAATTTGAACCATGTTCGCGCGGAGAATTGTTCGTGCAATTAGCTATTGGCCGTGCATCTGGTTGTGGGGTAATGAACGAATAGCATAAGAGCTTGTTACGCAGCATGCACATTGGAAATACGATGTAAAAATCGATTGTACATACTTCACGATCTATATATGGCTTATATATAAGTAGTTATCTACCAGGAAAGTGCAAATTTTGGGCGATACTGCTACTATGAATTTCGGTGGTAGTAATTCTGCAAAATTCTGTCACATCTGACCTTTGAGGCAATTGAGATTATAAATTATTCCAGACTCTCCAGCGCGCAAGCTAGGCTACCAACGACACTTTAGGGAGAAATAATGAAAACTACAGGCTATATCGATAGTTCTGGACTTATAGAGCTGCTTTCGTGTTCGTTGGTGGACGGCGTACAGCCTCTTAGTTAGTATGGCGCATTTATATCTTGCCTTCCGTGATGTTTTTGAACACCGCCCGTCCAGTCCTGTAGGGCTGGACGTAGGCAGACGGCTATGCTCCTCTTGGCACAGCCTTGCATCGCTTGCTCCTGCGATACAAGGATCGTAGTGCGAAAATAACGGTTATCTAGAAGCCAAAGCCTTAAATGGAAATAACTCGCGAGACACATCATTAGTCTTGTGGCACCTCTCGTTTGACAGGAGTTACGTAAAGCTTAAAGCGTCCCATGGGAATATTTCGCAAGTTACGGCTCTAGCGCGAGGAGGAAAACAAGCCACGAAGTTTGGCAGAACTGACATCCTCATGGACACCGGCTCGAACTGACTAGATGTCGCCTCGCTGCCAAGCTCTGGGAGCGGGGCTAGGTCGTACAGGTATACTTTGACCCTGGTGGTCGCATGAATCGAACAATCCCATTTTTAGTCCATGTAGAATTAATTGTTCTACGCGAGCTCGAGAAGAAAGCGGTGCAGGCGCATGCGTGCCCAAGACGCTAGGGCTGAAGCTTGTCCGTCTTCTAGCGCCTGGTCTCAAGGCTAAGGCTGAAGGCCAAGGAAAGAAATGCAATTGTGAATCCTATCAGACATTTCCATAGAGCCGGTAACCGAGCACATATCGACGGTGCGCCTGCTCGAGAGTCAATGATATCATGTATCATACGATACTTCAATGAATATATCGAAACTATGGGTGCATTCCGTTATAAAAGGGCCGAGCATCGGCGCCCAGAGTCTCGAGAAAAGTCTTAGAACAGCATCCTTCGATCGCCTCAATCTTCATACACGGTCATTCGATACCTTTTTCTGCTTTACTTTATTTCTTTTCTCCTTCTTTCAAGACGTCCATCGTTTTCCTTGCGACGATGAGACGGTCTATTTTGACACTCCTTCTCAGTTACACCCTCAAGGGAGTTTGGGCTTCGCCGATCGCCCTTGCCCAAGCTGGTTCGCAAAAGTGTGATGCGGACAACTGCCTTCGAGGTGAGAAATCCCCCTCTTCCATTGAATCTAATACAACCCCAATGGCGAACTTGGCCTTGCAGGCACAAAACGCTGCAGGGTGCTCATCATAAGACACTCGCGAATTCCTTTCCAGATAGCTAACATTTACGTATTGTACATATACAGCGGTCCGAAATTCGGTCAGAGCTCCTACGGGAATCAACCATTGTTCCTCGTACTTTCTGACAACTGTAACACCAGCCGTCGTGTAAGTACCGTCAATATACCCTTTCTCTATAGAGCCCTATGGATGCTATTCAAAGATGCACCGGAATACACATAGCTGACTCGATATGATTCCATGGCGTTAGCACCGTTACTACTACGAACACCATCTCCGTAACAGCCACAAGTGTCGTCGACGCCACCGAAACAGATAATGTAGAGAAAACATTGACCGTGGAAGCGCACCACACGGCGACCAATGTCATTCCCGCGACAGAGACAGTTACGGCCACCGCCTACAAAGACCCTCTAGAGCTCCGGAAGCGCCAGCGTGATCACCCTGGGTACCCACTTACGTATACCCGCGTGTCCTTCAACCCGATCGACCTCGAGAAGCGCCAGCAAACTGCCATCCCGAGCGTTATCCCAGCATATGCTAGTGCCTGCTCCGGCCAAGTCCGCTATTCCAGCGCGTGCTCGTGCATGGGAGTTACCGCTTCCACTGTCACCGTCGCGGCCTCAACCACCACCGTCACGACGTCTACGACCGTCACCGTTTCCACCGAAACCCAAAAGACGATAGTTGCGACTGACTTTGTCGACGTCACCGTCGCCACTGCGACCAAGGACATCACGGATACCACCGTGGCAGTCACGTCCGTTGTCGCAACGGCCATGCCCACGGAATACATCAAGCTCTCGCAACGTTTCGCGATCCAGGTCCAAGGTAGCAGCCGCGGCAACTACGTTCTCCGACCAGCCAATAACGAATTCCTATACGTCGGCAACTCCGATGCGCCACTCCTTTGGGAGTTCAACGCCCATACCACGTCCATCATCAGCTCGGGCAAACCTCTTATCGCGATCAACGCCTGGCTAGCGCCAAACCAGATCAGCGTGATTACGGGGGGTGCCGTCAATCAGAACACGTGGGGGCCTGTCTTCACCTCGATCGATCCCACCGACTTCTCACTCAAGCTCTACTGGAGCGACGGGACGACTGTTGCAGGAACGTGGACCTGTATCTTGGCAGGATATCCCGCTCCCAACGGCATCGCCGCGGGCGATGCTAATCTTAAGGCCTCGGATATCGATAATATTGATGGTGTTGATGGCTGTGAGGTCATTACCCTGAAGGCCGTCCCTGTTCCGTTCTAGATGCGGTGTAGTGGCGAGCTGTAAAGCAATGGCGTCTGGGTGTGATATATATACTTGATTTGTTTTCCATTTTTTTTTTCTCTTTTGATCGCCGTTTGGCTTTATATACATACATCAGCTTGCGAAAGGTTACGATAGCGATACCTTCCTTTCATGTTACTATCGATCCTTTTCTACATTATATATAAATAAGTATCGTACATACTGCGCGTTAGAAAATTGCAAAAAGGCATCGTCTCTGTGTTTAATCTCGTCAGCCGGAAGATCTCACCCAACCTGATTTGCGAAGAGTCTGGCTGCGAGACAGGCAGTGGGTGTATACAGACCCAATATCGGCTCTTCGCAACAACGTCTAGTATTTAACCAGATGCCGCACGTGCCTCTCCGAACCTTTCCGTAAAGGTAATGATATGGATAAACTTTGATCCCCGATTCAATTTAATTCCCTCGCACCAAAGCGTCTTACAACATCTTACGAGATCGCTATGAAGAACGGATAGCTAGCATGCTACATATATACAATATGTATATCTGTGTGAGCTTATCTGTTTATGTGTTATAATGCATGCGTGTAGCTGTATGTACCAGTCCACTCTAAGTTAACTTCCGTCCTGTTTTCATCTCTCAGAGGCGGTGGTCAGATCACCGAATTTCGAATTCCCTTGTAGGATTTAATTCCTGCGTCAGTCAATCTCATGCATGTCGCGAGTAGAAAACAAAGTAAGGCGGGGAGTTTTTGTTCCGGATTTCCCTTCAAAACCCTGGGTGTTTTCCGTCAATCGACACCATTAATGAATACCTCCGTTCGCGGATCCGCGTATCCATCTACACATCCGTGTGGTATATTTAATAAATTACTCATCAGGTCTGCAGTTAGTTTACTCTAAAACCCCATTAGAAGAATTCAATTCGAGAATGCGCTCGCAACTTGTTCAACAATCCCTTTATGTATAACAATCGGGCAATCCCCATATATATACGCGTAACGTCCGCACCGACGGTACAACTTTTAACCCGGTACGAGAGTCCGCGTTGCATGTTGCATATATTCTTATGGTCAAGAAGTATGTTGGCAGCGTAGAATTACGCCCAATCCGGCGGGTTTTGCCAATGATTACTCGGACGTACCCGGATATCATCCTGTCAGCATGAGAGAGCTGATGTCATGGTATATCTCCGCGCGGACGAATTTCTGTACAATTCGACGGTATATCGGATAAACTGAAGCAAGGGTACAAACTAGCCTCGATTCAAGGCGCTGTTACAACTGTAGGGTCCAAACTACATGCATCGCCTGTCATCGGGGTAAGGTCCAAACCGCTAGCTCATGCCACGAGTGCATGCACGCCTTAAGCTTGGCCAGCATGCATGCACTTCTTAAGGCACATACACCAGAACCGGGCCCCGCGCGCAGCCAGGGTGCATGCTGACCGCTCAATGGTCCGCTGGGGGTGTAAGCTACCCCGCTATCAACGCTACCCAACGGATGGTCCGTCGGAAAATGCTCCGCTGGGTGGTGTGAATGTGGGATGAACCGAACTACCTGTATATAAAAGCTTCAATTCACCCTCGGCACCAGCATCCATTATATTAATTGACACGGGAATCGATAAGTGCGCTTCAATTCAATTGTTGAACCTCACTCGATCGATCGATATCATCTAGAATTTAAAAAGCAGATTATAGTATATATATACTTTCTATATACCGGCCTGTATAATTGGTACAAGTGCGATGTCCGAATACGTCACCGAAGTCGTAACCTTCAACCTTCGCGACGGCATCACCCGCGACCAACTACTCGACCCCGCATCCCCGCACGCCGCCGGCCTCGCAAAACTCAAAGAACAACCCGGCTGCGAAAAGGTAACATGGGGCCTCACGATCGCGAGTATGGGACCCGATCCCCGAAAACTCCTCTGGTTCGTCGGTGCGTCCATTACACCAACCCCCCATCAAAAACCCTGTTCCCTACATCTCACAAAGAGTACTTTGCATGCTAACGCGGGAGTATACTATTTCTATTGATTGTGTGGTTTTACATATTTAGAATGGGATGATATCTCCTCGCATAAAAAGTTCATGGCACAACCGTACTACCAATCCTTCGTCGAAAGCGTCCTCGTCATAACAGACACGTCCCACCCGTCCGGCCCCATCCTCGTCCGCCACTACCCCCTCTCCCCACCGCTCTCAACCCTCCTCTCGTCTCTACCCGCCAGCGACATCGCCGCGCGCAAAGTCGAATACCTAACCACAACCGTCAAGCCAGACATTGATGTATCGCAGCTAGCAACGGACCTAGCGCCGCTTGGACAGGCCGTGGCCGCGGAAGGCGTGCCGAGCACGTTTGCGTATAGCGTTGAGGATGCGAAGGCTATGCTCGTGCTGAACCTATGGAAGAGCATCGAGCAGAATATGGCGTTTGTCGGCACGGAGGCTTTCAAGATGGCGGCGGGGCCGATGGGGGCGGCGAGTGCCGGGCCGCCGGTTGTAATGCATTTTGAGATACTCGGTTGAGTGTTCGTATATAACTAAGTTGTTGAAAGGTATTCGAATAAGTATCTAAAATGTACAGTGGCGTCTGTACAGCTATGAAGGTGGAATATGATATCATGGTCCTGTGTATACAGTGAATGTCTTATAAACTATTATACCCGGACAATCACGACGATATAATACTCAAGATACAACAGCAGGTAAACAAGGCACGCTCAAAAGTCACGTAGATAGCGGAAAGAAAAACGCTGCAGGCAACGCCATCGTGAACATCGATCGACCAAACACAAATATAAAATATCCTATTGCTCTCAATCAAACCGACAAGTTCCACCACCCGCACGCACAACTTGCTTGCAAAAACACATACGCACGTCCAAAGTACTAACTATCTCCATCAGAGAGAAGAAAAGAGCCAGCCGAGTGACCAAATCGTCAAAAAGTATAAAACAGGGGGGTATGCGAAGGTTGCAAGAAATCAACAACATGCTGGCTAGCGCTAGTAGGTACCTGACACCCTTGGGCATTCGCTGTGCCCTCTCTATATTGAAGCGAATCGCAAAAATTGAAGATAACGACAGAAAAGAAAGGAAAGGAAAGCGAGTTCAAAGAAAGAGACCGAAGGAGCACAGTTGATTATAAAACGAGTATTATGACTTCCCATTCCCCCCCTCCCAACAATGGTTGGCTTTACGCATCTCATATCCCTACAAGATGGAGTATGAAGACCGCGTGCCACCGAGCACGTACTCACTTCCCCGAGTGATAGGAATTTTTTTTCAATTCGCGCTGTCGTTTCGTCATGTCATATCGGCAAAGGAAACCAACTTTTTTTTCCACTACTTTTGTCAATTAATGTTCCAAAGAAACACCATCAACCGCCACTGAACGGATTCTTCGCCTAGAAGAACCGACTGGCCTCAATGATATCCGGGTCGTTGGCCGCGAAATCCCAGCCAACAATCCTCATGTCCTGGCTGCAGCACCAGACAAACCGCGCGTCGAACTGCAACTTGAACACCTTGTTTTGGTTCTGAGCCGCTGCGGCGGGGGCCGCCAGATTGTGGTTCTGCGGGTTCCAGGGCTGCGGGAGGAACTGCTGGACGTTGGCAGGTGGAATCGGTGCGACGTTGAACTGCGGTGGCGGTGGATGCGGATGCGCGACCGGATGCGGATGCGGATGCGGCTGCGGGGGTGGAGCAGGAGCTGCATTGTTAGCGACGTGAGTATTGACGTTGATGAATGCGTTCTGGGCGGCGTTCAGGGCGGGATTCGCCGGGTTCGGTGGGGCGATGGCCGCTGGCGGGTTTGGCTGAGGGGGTGGTGGTGGCGGCGGCGGCGGTTGTTGCATGACAGCCGCATTTGCAGCTGCAGCTGCAGCTGCAGCCTGGGCCAGGTGGTGGTGGGATCTTGCAGGCGGCGCTTCGTTGACATGCCTCAAGATGCCGGTGGTCCTCCACGAAACACCATCTCTGAGGGAGCCAAAGATACCAGGGTTCTCGCCATCATCCAGCTCGCCATTCTCGTCCTCGCGTCGCCAGATCCGGATCGTCTCGTCGTATCCACCGCTGACGATCCTGGCGTTCCGCGGGCCGCCAGCTTGTACGGTCCTCACGAGACCGGTATGCCCTTCCAGCCTTGCGATTTCCGCCTGAGAAGCCTTGTCCCAGACCCGGATCGACTTGTCAGACGACCCTGACACGATCTTCACGCCATCGTACTGGATGCAGGCGATTCCCTTCTTATGGCCGACGTACGTCTTCTCGCAGTATCCGGTCTTCAGGTTCCACAGCTTGATCAGGCGGTCGCCGGATGCCGATACCACCTCGTCACCGTTCAACTGGATCGCATTGACCGCGGCGTTATGGCCGACGAGCGTGTGGATGAGAGTCAAAGGCGGTAGGTCCTTGGTGGGCCTCGCGTGACCGGTCATCTGGATGTAATGCGGCAGCTGCGACGGGTCGATCAACCGGTTGTTTCCGAGCTGGATTTGTCGTACCGCGGCTTCGTACTCCCCGTCCCCGAATTGTAGTCCAGCTCTCGACCATACCTTCACGCACTTGTCTTTTGAGCACGTGACAACGTATTTCTGGTTGAAACGCAAATTGAGCACGGATTCGGAGTGGGCCTTTGTGATGGTCCGGAGACGTTCGCCGGTCGAAAACCTCCATACGATGACATTCGTGTCCGAGGAGCCGCTGAAAATCACATCTTCGTGGGCCGAGTCGTCGAACTGCAAGCAGAGGACGGATCCTTCGTGACCCGTCAAGGATTTCACGAGTCTGCGGCTGTGGATATTCCAGATCTTGATGGAACGGTCACGGGATCCGGAGAGCAGGTATTTGGCGGAGTGTTGGATGGTGTATATGCACTCGCTATGCCCTTCATGCGCGAAAGCGGGATCCGGCATCTGGAACGAGGTGTATTTGTTCGTCCGCCAATTCTCCTCAAGCTTCTTACGGTTCCGGAAGACGAAGGCCCAGTTGAGTCGAGGGTGCGTCAGCCCGTACGTCGTTATAGACGTGATGTTCGCCGGGTCGGCCGACGAAGCCGCCATCAGTATCGGATTCGTCCGCTGGGGCACGAATGGCGAAGGGTACATGTCCTCCTCATCCGGCGTGGTATGGCTCGACTGGAAGGAAGCAGGAGGCGTATGCTGCTGCGTGGAAAAGCTCGACATGGACCGCGGCTCGCTCCCCATAGTCGCGGCCGTGGACATGTTGTCAGTTGAAGAGCTGCCGCCGTTGTAGCCCACGAATCTGGTCCTCATGAACAGTTCGGCTTCCTGCTGCAGCTTCCTTTTGCTCTCGCCTCTCATTTCACGTTCGAATTCGAAGGCTTCCTCATCGTTCAGGGACCAGCCTTCGGCCCTGTAGAGCCCCTTCCAGAGCCGCGGCTCCATGGCGAACTTGCGCCATGTTCTGGATGCGAGGGAGGCATTGAGAAGGGACTTGGGAGGAAGATAGGAGAGGATTTGCAGCGAGAGCTCGGAGGGGAGGAGGGTGATGAAGTCAAGGTGGAGGACCGGGATTAGGCGCTCCACGATTGAGGCGATGGCTGAGGTCGGAAGCGAGCGAACAAGTTTGTATGCAAGCTCTGTTGGATATCCGAGTCAGTCAGCCGAACGTGCAAACGGTAAGAAGCGATAGCGATGATATATGTCTTGCAGGATCGGGTCAAACTCACCTTTCCGAACGTCGTCACTAAGGTCCATCATCCAGCGTGGCACTCTAACTTCGGCGGCACCCGAAGGTGAATCGGGCGGGCGGTAGTCGTCGTGGGCAGCGTCTTGGGATTCGCAGTGGGTTTCCTGGAAGGACTGGGACTCCTCGGCACCCTCGCCGTAGCCTTCGTCCAACTTGAAGGAATGGGTCTTCCGGAGCAGCGGCGAGCCGGGACGCTTCAAGGACGGGCCGGGGTCGGGCCTGGGGAGGGAGGACTGGCGCGAGAGGACAGACGGCGGGTCAGCGGCAGCGGCAGCAGCAGAGGAGGAGGCCGAGGCCGAGGACGACGACGACGACGAGAAGGCAGCGGTGGAGATGGTCGGGAAGGCAGATGTCGATTGGAAGTCGGGGTGGCGGTCAGGCGAGGCAATGGGTGAATATCGGTCCGAAAGGGGGTCTCCGTCTGCTGACATTTGATAGAAGGATACGAGGCGAACCAGGAGCGGGAGGAGAGGAGAGGAGAGGGAGAGAGGAAGAAGAAGGGGAGAAATAAGGATGGTGGTAACTAATGCGATGCAGGCGGTGGTGGTAGAGGCGGTGGAGGCGGCAGCAGCAGCAGCAGCAGCAGCAGCAGCGGTGGCAGTGGAGGTGGAGGTGGTGGAGGTGGTAGTAGGTAATAGTATAGTGACAAAAGTGTGTGTGTGGGCGGGTACGGCGGTCTGTCTGGGGAGGAGAGGAGGATGCTTCGGGGGAAGAGCGTCTGTCGGCAGGCAGGCAGGCAGGCAGGCAGGCAGGTGGTACTGTGCTTTGGGGGTGATTGGATTGGATTGGAGGGAGTGGTAGCGACGATGCAGCACGGCGGAAGAAGGAGCCTGGTTGGCCCGCTCAAACTAGCGGCTGTGGGGACAAACAAAAGCAGCAGGACCGGCAGCCAGGCCCCGTCCGCAGGCAGGCACAGCAGGCACCGGCTGGCAGGCTGGCAGGCTGGGAAGGAGCAGATCTGATCTGATCGATTGATCAGTATCACGGAAACAGACGATGCCGCCCTGGAGATTCATTTCATTCATTCATTTCATCGTTTTCAATTCCATCGCGCGGTGGTGGACTGACACTGAGATTGAAGGGCGCGATGTCAGGCCCGCTGACTAATCCGATTTATACCAACCGGGACAACAACACCTGGCCGACTCGGGCGAACAACACCCACACCATCAATCGCAGCATCAACGATCATTTCAGGCCGGGGGGCAGGGAAAAGCAGCAGGCAGGAGAGAGAGGGAGAGAGGAGAGGACTGGCCACCGCCCACTCGACAGGGACATGGACCAGGGCACAAGGAAGACCAACAATCGACGTCGACGCCAGTCCCAATGCGCTCTGGGATGTGTGATGGCGCTGCTTCCGGCCTAACTAGCCTGAGCCTCGCGCGAGCTTGCCGTGCATCGAGCAGCTCGTTCGATGCGGCGTGCCAAAGATGCAATACCATCGGTCTCTATCGTCCGTCCAGTTCTATGTACTCAGTATGTAGGATTTAAGTATGCATATGTGGACAGCAGCAGCAGCATTACCCTTACTATGCTATAATAGCACAGTCGGCCATGTCTATAGATGATGATGGATGGCCCGGGCTGAAACCGCTCCACTCCCTCGCAGCTTGCCTTGTTGGGGGTGCCATGCCCAGAAACAGCGGACAGCGGACAGCGGACACGACATGGACGTTGATTACCATAATCCCGATCGAGATGAGACCGCGCGAAAGAAACACCGCGATACGATCTCCTCTCTCGTTACATACGACGTGCGGGCGTCCGAGACAAGAAAGAACACCACGCTCGCAAGCAGATCTCTCTCATCGCCGGCCGGGTAATCCCCAGCTGGCCCCCGGCTGACGGCGTCTCAGAGCGCACGAGATCGTTGACCGTTGACCGGCTGGCTGACTGGTTGTTGACAGTCCGGTATCGAATCTCAGAAACAGCATGTCTTTGCCTTCGATGCAATCCGCTGCAGCATCGGTGCTTGGACCATCCTGCTGCTCCTCTTCCTGCTCCCTCTCCGCTCTTTTACCCGTGCACCCTGCTCCCCGACTGTTTGCTCTATGTCGGCAAGCCGGTCGAGTAGGTAAGAAGTATCCAGCTCGAGCTACCGTCATGTATGACTTGCATTGAATTCCTGCTGCCAATTGCATTGCATTCGCATTGCATCCTTTCGTTCCTTTTTTCCTCCCCTCACGCTTGTTCATCCATGCGAAACCCCAGGTCGACTAGTCAGCCAGTCAGCGAGCTAAGGTCCGCCGCGGCCGGCTAGAAACGAAATGGCCGCCTTCACCTTGCCGGCTCGGCACCCTGCTAGCTCGCTGCTGCCCAACGGCGGACCTTCCAGCCAGCCAGCCACATCAACGCTCGAACCTGGTAGAACAGGAATCGTGGCACGATAGCCCTTAGCAGCCTGCATTAAGACGCCTTCCTTCTTCTTTTTCCCTCTCTCTCACATCGCTCGCCCGTTCAAGGAGACACAGAAGGATCCTGCGTCTACAGGATGACCTGCTCAGAATACTTTGCATGGTGTACAAGCGTGTGTCCTTGTCCTCGTTCTCCGGCAATCCGTCTGCATATCGCATGCATTCCGCATCCCATCCCCGTCACCTGAGAATCCCTTCAACATCACCCCATATACATATCCTCGAAATAAAGTCAGACAGATCACTTTCCAGAATCACGATAACTCGAGTATTTTTTTTTTTTTTTTTTTTTTCTTAGCAGTCTGTGCATGGTCCACCGCACAGCAAAGAGTTCTCAAGGCCCAGATGCAGCTCAAACCAGACTAACCTGCAAACGTATAACGATCTGACAAGAAACGAGACTCGAGCCTCCGAGCAGGAACTCACCTCAAAGAGGAGAATTAAAAACCCAATCTGCCTACTTTCCCCCCCACACACACCACCCCTTAACTTCGATCGCCCCCACACCCACCACGTTGCCAACAGTCCAAGAACGCGATAGATCTCATATGTCAGAGATTGAGCCCAAATTAAAATTGTGGATGTGACGGGTCAGAAAAATAAATGGATGGATGGATGGATGCTTGATATTCTGGATGGGATGGGATGGGATGGGATGCCTGCCTGAGCGCTGCAAGCGAGCCCGTCACGTAACGTTCCACATGGCAGCACAATCACATGCATCCCGTGCACCCGACTGGCTACCTGTTCTACTCGGTCCATCCTTATTTACTTACATGCTAAGTATTTGCCTCAGCGGACAAACGGGTAGCTGCGTGCTCAGCATGAATGTACTTCCTTTGCCTGACAATTAAGTAATTATCAGAGCGTGCGTACAATACAATGCCACCCAGCCTTGCGAAATTGCAGAGGTGATAATTCGTGCGTGCGTGTGCATCTTGGAGGCGCTCGAGGCCTGCCAGCCAGCTGACAGGTTACCATGCGGTATATTTTCTTCTTTTAAATTTTTCACAGCGAACAAAGGGTTTTTTTCATATGCGCGCGCATCGCACATGCATGCATTGTTTAGCTTAGCTTAGCTACTTAACTAGCTTGCTCGTGGAGCGAGCGAGGCGTGCATAACGTTATATCGCCAGACGCACGCGCACTACTTAGCGAGAGGCGTCGGAAATCGATGAGACAAAACTTGACTATCGGCGTAGACGTCTAGATCCAATGTGAGACCTGAATTGCATCTGCATGCATAGGATTCAACAACTAGCCCATCTTTTTCGATATATCACAATATGATACAGATATCAAACGCATTGCACGGTTGCAGAATACTATTACTACTTGTATACTTTATGCTAGCTCTAGGTTGCATTAGCTAAAACTTCACAGACAGCTAGCTAGCTAGCTCTCCCTTGCAACTACCGTGGCGACGACCGTGGCTATCCGTCCGATCTATCGACAAACCGGTATACATGACGCGAGACTAATGCATGCATGCACGCCAGTCTACTGCATTGGCCTCGCGATTCTCAGTTACTACTAAGCAATAGACATGGTACTCCTCTCCGGCACTTGGATGTCGGTAAGTACCTACCTAGTTGCAAAGTACACTTTTGGGTTAACGGTAATCAAATTTCGAAATTCCCCCTCACGCGCGCAGCAGGGACTCGCGAATTCGCGAATTCGATGGCTCTAACTTACTCGACCACTGTACAGCTGTACCACGCGATCTAATTTATCGTGTCACAATTAATTAGAATTAATATAAACACTTTAAACAACCTACTAGCCAACCGTATCATATAGAATTTATAACTCGAATTCAAGCTTTTCGTACGCACGTCCTGAATCTGGCTAGTTAGCCGTATATAGACCCAGCTTCTCGAGTTGATATCTTCGAGAGTTTAAGACAATCAAAGGGTGCATGGGGTTCGGTACACATGTACGGATACAGTCGAGTCTTCGCTTTCGGAAATGCAGCCATCGCCTGCTTTGACGTTCGATTAATTCCAAGCTAGTATACTTTACTGTCTGAGCTAGCTGGCTGTCTGGCTAGCTGTCAGTCAGCTTGACTCGAGCGCTGGCTTGGCTGAGACAGCTGTAGCTGTAGCTGCTCTTGAGCCAATGTGTGGATTTCCCGGTAACCGGGTGGAATGCGTCCGACTTGCCGCTTTCCGAATCGATTACCCCATAAGACCGGGCGACCACACTACAACACAACAGCACTGCACGCGCTGTTCACGATATATATTTCCCGGACGAGTGGAAATTTAAAAGTAGAGCTAGATGGTGGATATCGCGATCTCAGAGAGTGGCTACGTAAGCTGATGCTACCAATTCTTTCCACGCTTCAAATGACAAGCTTATATAAAAGTGCAATACTCCCACCTGTTTTTGGTAGCATCATCTCCCTGAAATTGAGTCGTATACATAATTATGCACAAGTACTGGCTTCGCGCGTGCCGCGGGAGGGTCGAGGTTGCGAGACCGGTTCTCTGCGTTCCAGAAGAAGTCAAGTACCGCTAGAATCCAAAGGTGCGATATATATATACAACGACTGGTCACCGTGATCATGAAATTAGACGGTCTCGTATTCTCGTGCTTAGTCGCAGCTTTGAGCAAAATTTTCTCGAACACAACAACGAACGAGTTAGCCAGGGAGGAACTCCACGACCCTCAAAGTTCATCGGAGGAAATAGCTTCAGATAGATCTATGCATGGACGAACTTCCATTAGAATACGTTCTCTATTAATTGAACACCGTTGATGTTACCGATACCGATGCAGATTCCTCTGTGAGGTGATGTACTCGTTGCAGTCTGTGGGCCGATCGAGGCTGCCTGAGTATATACATTACCCGTCAGCTGGTCTGCCGGTTTTGAAGGTTTAACTCTTCGACGTTTACCCGGATTTCCTCCGGGTTTGGCTTGCGAGATCACCCGTAGAAAGCATATATGCGTATACACACTGACACTTCAGAGTTCCTCGGGACTACTCGGTTCGACTTGTTCGTGTTCGCTAGCATTGGAATTTCAGTACTAGTATACTTCGTCAGCCGTGGAATTGCTTGGATTACCAAGTCGGTAGTGATGCAGACTAGTTAGCGAGCCTCTGTAATGCTTGGGAATCAAATCTCTCGAGGTATATGTTGTTTCTGTCATGACTTTAAGTCTATAAGCGCATGTGCCAGCTTCTAGAATTCTTCGTTCGAAAACGCCCTTGCTTAATTATATATGTGCTTTCGAAGAACCCGGTTAAAAAGCTTGACCTGCGACGCTAGCGCTTGGGGCTTTCCGGACGACATGCGTTTGGGGAAGTGCTAACATTCAAAACGACAGGAAAGTGTGCTGATGATACCAGACGTCGTTCTAATTACAACAATGCATGCAGGACCGAGATAGGTGGTAAAAGTATGTACGCCCTAAATAGCTGCAGTCTTGAGGGCTGGTGCCGGAAGCAGCCGATAGTTTGATGCTTGCTCGGTCCAGCGGATTTGCCTCGCGTCCGCAGGTGTTGTGTTCGTTCGGCTCAAAAGCTGCATCCACCGCGACCCGCGACCTCGAATGTAGGTAGACGTCTTCATGCTTCGGATATAATTGGTGGGTTCTTTCCACACCGGCACCCGTCACAGTATATCATCCACCATGTCGCTCGACGATGACAAAATCGAGGCTCTCTCGGCCTACAATGCCTGTGATGTAAGTCCATCCTCCAAGTCACAACCCGACTCCATGACGTCTATCAACAAAATGCAACGTACAACGCCGAAGCCCCAGCGAGATATCACATGCCAGCTTCGTTCACAAATATATCCAGCACGGCTCCTATGCGATATTCTAGATATTGCCAATTGTATCCGAATGACAAAGTTACATGCTAATAAACGTCTCATATCGATTCCCCGGGCGACATATAGATCTCAGATGCTCTTCTGAAGCTCAAGGTTCCCGGCGCCGGATTCCTCGCAGACATCAGTACGATATAAATACAGGACCCCACCAGCCGTTCGCGTTCCAAGCCGCATTACTGACCACGTCGATGTTCGCATCGACGCATACTAGTCCTCCATACGCCAAATCACAACTCTTCCTTCCTGACCGTCTTCTCCTCAACCATCCCCCGCAAACCGCTCATCGCCCCGGCCCACACCGTCCTCTTCGCGCCAAAACACACCGACGCCCCGCCGACAACGCTGCATCCCAACACCCACTTCGCAGACCTCACACCCTCGTCCGCCATAACCGTCATCTCCCAGCCCGCCGGCCAGCGCAACGCCGTCCTCGGCGGCCTCGTGGCCGGCAGAATCCAGGCGCTCGGCGGGGTAGGTGTTGTCGTCGACGGGCGGATACGCGACGTGGGCGAGTTGGTGTCGCTGGGCTTGCACGTGTGGGCGAAGGGGACTAGCACTGTCGGCGCGGGAGCGGAGGCGCGGTGTGTCGGTGTAGGCGGGGAGATCGAAGTCGAGGGCGTCAAAATCAACTCTGTAAGTTGCAGACCTCCGTGAGCTGATATAGGCGCTAGGTGTCGGAGGTTGGTGTGGATGTGTGCGTGTGGTCTGTGCTGATGCGGTGGTAGGGCGATATTATCTTTGCGGATCCCGTGAACGGCGTCGTTTGTATCCCGAAGGATAAGCTGGACGCCGTGCTCGACTTGCTACCGAAGATCACGGGTGCGGATGAGAAGGTCCGCGCGGATATCCTTGAGAAGGGAAGCGGCCTGCAGGAGGCGTTCACCAAGCACCGGCAGGGAATATAGATCAATTTGATCCCATAGTTCCCTCAAGTATGCTCTTCGGCCATGTATGGCCATAACTCAAAAGTCAGACTGATTGACGAGGTATCCGGGGGAAAAAATACGTCTGTATGGGGTATCATTGCAGCTAGATCTATACAAACACCCAAATTTCTATCGTACAAGTCCCGCCATGATTCGTGTCTGTGTGAGTACCATGGGCCTCAATCCAAAAAGGGATCAACCGGTCAATGATGCGCAGCCTCAATCTGCGCCTGAATCTTCTCCAAACTCGTCGGTTCGAAGACTTCCCGCTTCTTCCGATCCTGCGCCCACACTACGTCGTCCTTGAAATAACAAAGCACCCCACCACTCCCACTCGCGCTCTCCGTGATCCGAAACAACGGCTGTCCCGTCGCCTCATGCGCCTTCCGCAGCGGCATGAGAATCAACCCTTGTTCGGCGCACCATTCCTCCATATACTCTCTAAACGTCGTCTCGGTCAGCGGCGCGGCGCCACCGTTCGCCTTGCCCTTTGCACTCGTGCCGCCCTTCGTACTCGAGGAAGCCTGCGCGGGTGGTGGTGACGGCCTCAGCGGCCTTGCAGCACCGCTTTCCGGTGGCAGCAACTTCGCCCCTCCGACGCCCTCCTGCACGTCCATCGCCTGCGCCATCATGTCCAGCGCATTCTTGAACTCTCGGCGCACCTGCACGTACTCTTTCACCTCCTTCGGGAACTGCTCGCCCCACCAGCTGTACCACTCGCTCACCTCCTCGAGGTCCACGCCGTCCATCGTCAGCCACGAGTACAGCGTCTGCATCCACTTGGGGAAGAACTCCGCCTCGAGCAGCTGCGCGAACGTCGACTGGCGGAAGAACCCATGCCAGGCCATCACGGCCTCCAGCGGGCGAATATCCTGGTCGGCGGGGTTGACCTCGAACTTCCGGCGAAGCAGATCCGCGAGGCGCGGTAGCAGGTGCGAGATGAGCAGTTTCTCCAGCTCGCCGGGGCCGAAGACCTCGCGCCAGGCTTCCAGGCCGTCGACGACGCCTTTGTACAGGTCCCATTTATCCAAGATGACGCGGAACTTGCGCTTCACCTCCCGTACTAAGTCGTCCATGTGCGCGCTGAGGTGCGGCAGCCACGGGAACACCCAGACGTGCGGCGGTGGTGTCGGCCGCTTCTTGCTGGACGTTCGCGGATTCCATTCTGTAACTGCGGCCTTCACCTTCGGTAGTACGAGCTGGTTGAGGATGTTCGCGTGGATGAACGGCGGCAGCACGGCGGCCCAAGTTTCAAGGATGGTCAGGACGGGTGTGGGGTCGTGGACGTCCCAGTGGTTGTTGATCGTTGTGCGGACCCGGGGTAACCAGATATGGTACATCATGCTTTCGTAGAATGTTGATTTCTTCCCAGACCGCTCGGCGTACCCTGTCGCTACGAGGGAGGATTCGATGTCCTCGAGCGTGCGGATATTGAAGATGTTGCGGAGCTTGCGGACGTGGTCGAGGAGGTAGACGGGATCTGTCAGCGGGTCCCAGTGCGCGAGGGCGGATTTGAACTGCGATACGACTGTTATTAGTATCCTGGATGTGATGTATATGCGAGACGAGAGACTGGGACTTACCAATGGGTGGAAAGCGGCGATGGCAACCTCGGGCAAGTCGTACAGCTCCACCTCGTTCTGAAACTTGAATTGCAAAGACTCCAGCTCTGACGCTAGTGTACCGATTTTGTCTTCATATTCGTTGCGGTTCTCCGCGCCAGAGGCGTCGATGGATAGAGACTCTGTGAGTTCAACGATCGCCTGGAGAGCTTTGATCATTTCAGCCTGCTCGTCCATGTCTTCCGTCATCCGGTTCTCCTCCGCCTGTATGAACTTCTTCCGCTCCTGCAGCCTCTTCCACTCCTTGCTGAAATCCTCGAGCTCCCGCCGGGCGAGCTTGGCAATCTTCGCATTTTCGCTTTCGACCTCCTGCACGCCGCCGGAAAGCATCAGGCCCGGGCTGCCAGCATCCAACGTCCTCGCTTCCTTGCCGGTGTAGTCGATGATGTTCTTCAATGCGGACGGCACAGTCAGCCCGTCTAGCTCCTTCGCCATCTCCTCCGCGGTCTTGAATTTCGGTTTCCGTCTTGCGGGCGTTGAGGCGCCACTACCAGACACATCCTCACCGAGCGCCTTGGCTTTCTTCTTCTTCCTCTTCTTCCGTTCCTTCTCACTATCGCTGTCGGAGGGGACTTCTCCCCGTAGCAGCTTTGCGCGCTTCTCCTCCTTCTTTGCTTGCTTCGTCATCTCTGATACGGCGCCCAGACCGATTCGCGTCGGCCGTAGCTGGACGTCTACGGCTGCGAGTCTGCCCTCTCCTGTCTTTCCCAAACCTTGTCCGGCGACATACCCCATTTTCGCCATCATCCTTGCGGCGAAGGATTCCTGGTTGATGGCGGGGGCATCGCCTTTGCCCTTCTTCGTGCCGCGGATGTCTGTGAATGAGGGTCTTATTTTCGGTTTCTCAGGCGCGGCAGCGGGTTCCTCGTCGTCGAATGTGGGTGGTGCGAAAAGCATGGCGTTCTGCCGTATCGACGAGACAAAGCCCTTGCCGAGTGGTGCGGAGATGCTCGCCGCCCCTCCTCCTACTCCTTCATCTTGCAGTTCATCCACGTGGTCTGCGGGCATCGGTTGGTTGTCCAGATCCGCGGAGTCTATCGTGCCAGCCTTGCGGAACCCGAGTCCGCCTTTCCCGGGCTTTGTGAACAGATGTCTGTCGGTCTCCGGTGCGGGAGAATGTTCTATGCTGCTCGTGCCTGCCGAATGGAAGCCTAAGCCTCGGTGGCCGTCCAGTGATCCGGGTGTCGCAGTGCCAGATGTCGGGGCAGCCCTCCCCCCTAACGACCTGGGCGCGAACAAGGTTGAGCGCAACGACGACCCGAGTCCCGTCCTTGGGCCTCCGCCGCCTAGGCCAATCCTCGGCCGATCGTCTTCGTCGTCGACGTCCATCTCGTCGGCTGCAAGCTTGAAACCGAGTCCACCGCCCAGTCCCGCTCTTATGCTAGCCCCGAGACCGGTGCGTCTGTCGTCGTCGTCGTCTTCCGAATAGCCTTCCGTACCCCTTCCGGTACCGATATCTCGTAGCCCAGCCGTAGCCTCGACTGACGTGTCTTCCTTCCCCTTATCGTCCTCCTCATCTTCGTCTTCATCGCTATCGTCGCCTTCATCGTCGCCTTCGGCACCCTCGCCGGTTTTGACGAAACTCATGCCGCCTTCCCGGAGACTCCTGAAGCCTCTCCGGCCTTTCGTCCCCCTCGAGTAGTCTTTGTTATCGTCGTCATCGCTGTCGCTGCCGAAAACGCCTAGGGCGGCTGCTTCTCGCGCATCCTGCTTGGTGCGTTTGCGTCGCTTGCGGCGATGCTGCGCGGCTGGGTCGAACTCGCCGGTTATGTCGGCCATGCTGGGGAGGTCATCTTCGATATCAGAGGGATTGGACGAATCGGAGTCGTAGGCGACCTGCATGGCGAGTTTGGAGCGTTTCATCATGGCGATGGAAGACGCTGAGGAGAGGTGAAGTTGGAGGGTCGGCCGCGGCTCACTGTGGCGACGCGAAAGTTGGTATGAGCAACACAGTGACGTTTGAGCTCGTCAAGCTAAGCCAGCTTAAGTCACTAAGGATAGCCTCTTGACAGCACGTCAAGACTCGCAAGCCACTGGCGTACTTAGCAATATATCCTTTCAGAAGGAAAAGGTGGTACAGATCCTGGTGATACTACTATTTGCATTTATTCTACACCTTGACGCTATCCAATCACCGCAAATCGCCGTTTATAAAACACCTGAAGCTCCCGTCAGGTACTACTAGTAAGTAGTCATGATCATTCATATATGTCCATCCGTATACACAGGATCATTTCGCGCCTTAGAACCCTCCTCTGAATTGGTCCAGTATCTGAGTACTCAGCGGCCGTCGCCCATCAGCACCGGCATCCGCCTGATTGGCACCAACCGGCGACCCCACCACGGCCTGTTGCTCCTCACCCCTCGCCATCCTCCTCAACTCGCCGTAATCACCGTCCCTCCCCTTCTCGAACAGCCAAATCGGATACCGCCAGCGTCCCCAGGGAAGCAACTCGGCTCGCCATGCGTATCCCGCTATGAAGCCGACGGCGGCACCCAGAATGCTACCAGGCGGCTGGCTAACGGCCAATTGAAACGCGATGAGGTATGCGGGGAACTTGTCCGTCAGTGTGACACCGGCCTCTTCTTCGTCCTGCGCCACTTGCTGAGCAGGCGTCGCAGCCGGTGGGCGTGGTTGTGGCGATAAGTCTGGCAGGAGGAAGCGGAACTTGTAGGTGGGAGGTATGACGGCGTGGTACTGGGCGAGCAAGGCGAAGATGAGCGGCGTCGGGCCGGGCGGCAGGTAGTTCATCCGCCAGAGGGTCAGCGGGCGGAAGACGGTGCCGAGCAAGAAGGGCGCGAGGAGGGACGTCGACAGCAGGTTGTACGTGAGGAAGCTCTGCCGCAGTGAGCATTAGCACTATTCACCTAGGACAGCCATAGCAGAACGGGAGACGGTGGAAGAGTAGAGGATACGTACAGCGAACTTCCTGCTCCCCCACAACCGCTCGATGATGCGCAGGTAATACACGGCCAGCGAGGCGAACAGCACCTCGCCGGTGTTCGCGTAGGAGCCCTGCCAGATGAGCAGGCGCCACCACTGGTTCCATCGCCACAGGTGGGGCACTATCTGCACGTGGAACAGGTACTTGTAGTCGCTGACGGAGATGAGGACGGCAGCTACGACGAGGTAGTAGACGAAGAACTGGGAGATCGGTGTGTGCGCGAAGCCGGAGACCTGCATGGCGAGAGCACTGTGGATGGCATCGTCGAGATGCTGGGAGCCGGGGAGCGTGAGCGAAGGTTCGAGTAGTAATTGGCCGGACGCCGGTTGGGAAACGGTGTCAACTCGCCGGGCGCGCGCGAGCACAATGCAATGCGCTCGCCGCACTAGCACAATGCGGCGATGCTACTAGTACTTCGTTCCAGGTCCTTGTCCACTGCCGGGGATCTGGAGAGGTTTACGTTCTGGCAGGAGTGTCCAGGTCGAGATTGATTCGAGTGCTTGCCTGACAGCTGGAAGCTATCGGGTCGGCTGACGTTTGCCGCCCGCATACGACGCCCGCGCTGTGCTGTGGCGACAACCATCCCTCCCACCGCCATGTAGCGCTCGATAGCCCGCATCTCCACCACGACACCTAATACTCCCACTCGAGCTCCTACACCGTACGCGTATATACCGCTCGACGCAGACAACACTCGCAGCCTCGAAGGCTATATCATCGGCGACAGCAGCAGCAGCTATGAATCGTCTCTTCGGATCAAAGACCACGGTTCCAAAGCCGAGCCTCGACGATGCCATCTCCCGTATCGACTCCCGTGTCTCCACCCTCGACGTCCAGATCTCCAAGCTGAACGCCGAGCTGGCCACCTACCAGTCCAAGATGGCCAAGATGCGGGACGGCCCGGCGAAGAACTCGGTCAAGACAAAGGCCCTGTCCATTCTCAAGCGCCGCAAGCAGTACGAGCAACAGCGCGACCAGCTGATGGGTCAAAGCTGGAACATGGAGCAAGCCAACATGATGACCGACAACTTAAAAAGTACGTCACAGTCCTCTACGTTATCCGTAGACGCTGCACCGCATCCTGTATATGCTATACGTGCCGTCAGAATATCGTGTTAACAAGTGTGCGTTTGTACGAATAGACGTAATGACCACCGTCGACGCCCTAAAAACCACAAACCAAACCCTCAAGAAACAATACGGCAAGATAAACATCGACAAGATCGAACAGCTGCAAGACGAAATGGCCGATCTACTCGACATCGGAAATGACATCAACGCCTCGCTCGCCCGCGCCTACGAAGTCCCCGACGACGTTGACGAAGCCGAGCTGGACGCCGAACTCGAGGCGCTCGGCGCCGAGGTGGAAATGGGCTGGGGCGAGTCGAATATGGAGGGCGAAGCCCTACCGAGCTTCATGCAGGAGGAGGTACCCACATTCATCGACGGCAACAAAGAAGACGCGCGGCCAGTGAAAGAGGCGGCAACGTAGTAGTGTCTTTCTTCTTGCTTTCGTGTGTAGGAATAAGTTGCATCTGCTGCTACATGTGCTGGACTGCGGGGCTACTGGGGAGAATTTTTCGCTTTGGCGTTACATATCGGACGGTTGCGCATATCATTCGTTTGGGATATCTCGGTGGTTTTTACATATTATATATACCGTATAGATTGCGCAACTGGTAGGTATATGCCAAGTCGTGGTATATACTTTCGTATTTATGTTCAATTCGGCGTATATAAGTATGTACTTCCGATAATAAAAGACTATACAAGAACCAGCCGGGAACAACTGTACAACCATCCGCCAGTCCTACGTCGCGCTCACCGCTGTCAAAAGACTAATGCTCAGGGCTTTCACAGGATTTCGACTTCACGGCCCCGGGGCAGTCAGGACGCCCTGGTCTACCGCATTATGGTCCCATCCTCCTGCTCTCGCCGATCCGCCTGCTCTCGCCGATCCGCCTTGCAGCTCTGCGTATTTCTTCATCCGCGCCTCTAGCTCTGGCCTGAAGTGCCTGATCAGCCCTTGAATCGGCCACGCAAACGCCTCTCCAAGAGCTATAAGATATAACGTCAGCATACATATCCACCTCATGTGATTGAACAGCTTACATACCGCAAATCGAGTGACCCTCCACCTGCTTCGTTAGCTCCTGCAGCATATCAATCTCCCGTGGCGTGCCCTGCCCACGCTCGAAGCGTGCCATGATCTGCTCGGTCCACTTGCTTCCCTCTCTGCACGGCGTGCACTGTCCACAGCTCTCGTGTCGGTAGAAAACCGACAGCCGGGCAATCGACCGCACGACATCCGCGCTCTTATCCAGGACAATGACCGCCGCCGTGCCAAGACCGCTTTGGGCGTCCTTCAGGGCGTCGAAGTCCATGAGCACGTCGTCGCAGATGCGCTTGGGCAAGATTGGCGTCGAGGAGCCTCCTGGGATGACGGCGAGGAGGTTGTCCCACCCTCCGCGTACTCCGCCGCAGTGGCGGTCAATCAGCTCGCGGAGGGGGATGGACATCTCCTCCTCGACCGTACAGGGGTTATTCACATTGCCGGAGATACAAAACAGCTTGGTGCCTTGGTTACGTTCACGACCAAAGCTGGCGAACCATTTCCCACCGCGGCGACAAATTGTGGGTGCAACGGCGACGGTCTCGACATTTGTAACTGTGGATGGGCAGCCGAAGAGACCGACCGAGGCCGGGAAAGGCGGCTTCAGGCGGGGCTTGCCGGGCTTGCCTTCGAGAGACTCTATGAGGGATGTCTCCTCGCCGCAGATGTAGGCCTAGAATGCGTCTTAGTATCGAATGATTGAGTTCAAAGGACCCGGTCTTGCTCACTCACCCCCATGCCGCGGTGCACATAGACGTCAAAGTCGTAGCCGCTCCCACAGGCGTTCTTCCCGATCAAACCAGCGGCATATGCTTCCTGGATTGCCCGCTGCAGACACGTAGCCTCGTGATAGAACTCGCCGCGAATGTAGATGTATGCTGCAGTAGCGTTCATCGCCCGACCGGCAATTAAACAGCCCTCAATCAACTTGTGCGGGTCCTTGCGCATGATTTCCCGGTCTTTGCATGTCCCGGGCTCGCCTTCGTCGGCATTTACGACCAGATATCTCGGCCGTGTATCCTTGTCCCAGCCCGGGAAGTTCATGAAGCTCCACTTCAACCCTGACGGGAAGCCAGCACCGCCGCGTCCGCGGAGGCCCGAGGTTTTGATCTCGTTGATGATCCAGTCGTGGCCCTTGAGGATGATTTCCTTAGTCTTGTACCAGTCGCCGTACTTTTGGGCGCTCTTCAGGTCAGCGCCGTGGTGGCTGTAGAGGTTTTGGAAGATGCGGTCTTGGTCTTTGAGGGGGCCGAATTTGGTGCGCTTCGGGGCCGGCGCGGGCTCTGCAGGTGTAGCAAGACCGCGAGAGTGCTGTAGAGGACGGAGGAGGACGGAGCTTGTGAGGATCGAGGCGGGACTGGCTGCCGCGGGTGTCGAGGAGAGGGACTTCGAGATGGCCCGGACGGAGGAGGAGCGGCCGGTGCGTGAGGCGAGCATGATGGACAATTGGCGGAGGTCTGGTGGACCTCAGACGGGGTGACGTCTCCAGTCAATGGGTCGAGTCGCGATGGTGGTGCCGGAGGAGACAGCGCTGGACGCGGACGGGAGGGTGTCGTCGTCGGGTGAGGTTGGCGGGAGGACGTCACGACGTCCAATCAGATCCGTTGTATATGGCAGAGCAACACATTCGCCAGGATGCCCCGATGGCGGTTATCAGAATGTATGTAAATGTTAGACCGGGTACGCGGTGAGGTCTATCCTCTTTTTTATTCCTAACTGTACCGTACCACATTCAAACAGTCGACCTCTTGTAGATTTATGCTGCGAGTATATATCATGGCCAGATGGAGATTGTCCAGCAGTAAAGCGCGTCCTGGTTCACGATATCAGAACTCACTTTGGACATTGTGGCTAAAGGTGGCTAATGCAATGGCGTTTCCCCAAGTCCACCACGAACGCGTGTTTAGGCGCCTGGGCAAAGAAAACTTCGCTTTTTACCGAGAGAGCACTGCAGAACTTCATGGAAAAGTATGGACTAACGAACAGACACGTGCGGCAAGCCCACACAAGGATCCTTCCAGGTTCCATTCCGCCAAAGCTGTTATCGTCAAACTTCGTCGAGGATCGGAGACTTGAAACCTGCGAGTGGGGTCCTGCTTATCGACCTCGAGAAATTTCCCCGCTAGCTCGCGTGCTGGAGCTACCTGTCTGTGCCAGCTCGCCACTGCGGCATGGATGCTCTCGTTTAGCCGATTGCGTGGCTTCCATGCCTGGTTGAGAATCATATCTGGGTTTTTGATTAGGCCCCGAGGTCCTAGTGCATCGGGAGTCGGTGAGCTCACAGTCTCTAGAGCTCAATCGCGTATCCAGCGTTAGACGTGAAGCTGTTGGTTCTGTCACACGATTTAAGAAACTGCAGTCAAGCGTCCGTATTGTTTGACGGCGGGACGAGCTCGGTTTCGCGGAAGCTCTCCCGCCAGCTCTCTCTGCCCGAGTGCAGACCTAGGAGCAGCAGATTTCCATGGAATGTGCGTCCCCCGGCAGGTGTTTTTAGGTGCACAAAGCTCCCGGATTTGCAAGCTGCAGGTGTCTTCGCTTGAGCCACGTCGTTCATTGGCCGTCACGGCGAGGGCGAGGAAATTGGGCCAAGGCAAAGGCATGGTTGGTTGGTTGAAGTTCTGCTGTCCACCGGGATCCGCCATGCTAACAGATGCTGGTCATTGTCAATGCAAGGCGGATGGAGCCCCCGGGGCCGATGAAGGCTGCTTGATGTGGGCTTGGAGCCGTCGTAGGTAGAATGATGAGAGGGAGCTGCTACTGGCAGACAAGAAGTGAAGCAGCCCATCAGAGATCTTGATCTTGATCTTAATCTTTGACATCGCTCAACGTCACCTCGCCGCAAGCTGCTGATACGCCACGAAAAACGTTAACAGCCTCTTCATCTGCATCTCCACTCGACCCAATAGACAATCACCTCCGTCACACCACCATCGCCATCATCCCTCTTCTTCTTCTTCTTCTTCGGACTCGCCGTGCTCAATCTCTCCTCGGCGTTCTCGGATGGTACGTGCTCCCGTTTGTGCATGTGCATTGTGCCCTGCCTAGCTAGCTAGCTCTACCTGTGGAAAACCCTCTTCCGAAGAGCCACACGCCGCAGCTGCTCTTGCTGCTGCCTCTGCCTCAGAATCGATTAACAACAGCACGAGAGAAAGGAGCTTTGGGCTAATAGGGCTGCATACAATCATAGACATACTGAATCCCTCTCCTCTCTCGTCAGCCACCCGCATCTGCCCTACTCGTGCCGTATGCGTAACTCGAAGCGGGCTCGATTGCCGTTCAGTTGTACTGCCTAGCTCGCCAGCCCAGTCGACCAAACAAATCTGCTAGCTCCACCGCAGCGCAACGCACCGCCGCTGAACTACCCCTCCATACACCACCACTCGCCCCCAAACCCCCTCCCCGACTGGCTCCCACGCCTCGATCTCCCAGAAGCTCGTCAGCATGTTTTGGCGATTCGGGGGCTATGCAAATATCAGCGCGATCGATACCATCCTAGACAAGCCCGATGTCACACTCGAAGCCCTGCTCGACGAACCGGACCTCATCCAGGAGCTCAAGCAGCATAACACCAAGCTCATCGAGTTCATTCGCGAGGATGCCATCATCCGGAAGCTTCTCGAGTACGTTATCACGCCGAAGCCGGTGACTCCGACGGTAGCTGGCGTGCCTGGCGATCCGAAAGCCCTGCCTCTGACTCCAGAGGGGGCCGATGAGGAAGCAAAAGGTGACGAGGCTGCCGATGAGGAAGCAAAAGGTGACGAGGCTGCCGGTTCTGCAGATGCGGGCGGTGAACCGGTCGATGAGAAAGTCGACGAAAAGGAAGAAGACGCTCCCGCATCGACTGCTGCTGCTGCCGAAGATGAGGCCAATTCGCCGAAAGAAGAGAAGCCTGCGGAAACCCCACCAGCCCTGACCGACGCAGAGCGGGAAAAGGCAGAGAAGACGCGGTTAAAATACTCCTATGTGTCTTGCGAGGTCCTCTCGAGCGAGACATGGTCGATATGTGAAGCTTTGATGGACAACCTGGAGAATCTGCGGATGTTCTGGAAGTTCCTGGAGCGGCCAGCACCATTAGACCCTCTTCAGGCAGGGTACTTCACCAAGGTCAACGAAACCCTGTTCGACAAGAAGACCGGCGAGATGATGGACTTCTTCAAATCGATCGAGAATATCGTTCCGATGATGCTGAAACACATCGATACGCCGCTTATCATGGACCTCATCCTGAAGATCATTAGTATGGAAAAATCTGATGGGGGGAATGGTATTGTTGATGTAAGTTGCCTGGAGGGTGTGCATGTGGAAGATGATATCCTTTGAAGACATAGCTTGCTGACAGCTGTATTCCAATTTTATAGTGGTTATGCGCCAAAGATCTGATACCCCGCTTGCTTTCCTTCCTCGCACCGGAACATTCTTCGACCACCCAGACATCAACAGGAGATTTTCTCAAAGCCATCATCACAATCTCCGCAAACGCGTCTCAAAATGAGCAGTCTTGCATTGGACCCAACAATCTCACCCGTCAGCTTGTCTCCGAAAGCAGCGTGGAGTCCCTCATCGATGCTATGCTCAAGGGGGGAAACCCTCTGACTGTTGGAGTCGGAATCATCATAGAAGTCATCCGCAAGAACAATTCGGACTACGACCCAGAGCTTGCAGGAGGGATAGATTCAATTCCATCAGGCAGGGATCCCATATATCTAGGGAACCTTCTGAGACTATTCGCCAAACATGTGCCCGACTTCACATCATTAATACTAAATTCCGAGCCGACGGTGTTGAACGAAGATGGCACCAGGACAGTCAAGAGAAGGGAGCTGAAGGCTGCTTTTGGCGGAACTATCGAGCCACTGGGATTTGATCGATTTAAGACATGCGAGCTGATGGCCGAGCTGTTACATTGCAGCAATATGGGCCTCCTGAATGAAAGAGGCAGCGACGAATATGTAAAACAGAGGGACGCGCAGAGGGAACGCCTACGACGGCAAAGAGAGCACGATCTGGCGACTCTTGTCGCTGGCCGACAAGATCTGGCAAGCCCAATGTTCAACCGCCCTAATTACCTGTCGGACCGGAAGGATGAAGAGGAGTTTGAGACCGTTGCGGTTGGGACTGTGTTGGAGGAAGTCAACGACGGTGAATTCGCAGATGAACACGAAAAGGTCAAGCCATCCACGGTAGAAGATGCTGCGGGACCCATTCCCGAGGACAAGCCAGACGATCAGGACACAGACACCGTGGTCACCGAACTTGAAGTTCCAACATCGCAACCGATCGCGGCGCTCTCGCCTGTATCAGCAACAGCCCAGGAGGTCGGAGAGATCAAGATCGAAGATGATGACACTGTCATGCAGTCGCCTCCGCCTCCGGACTCGCTGGACAAAGACGCAGCTGGCGAGAAGGTCGATATCGAGAAGCCGGACGAACACATGTCATCTCCGCCCACCATTACTGCCACCCTAGCGGATCCAACTTCGAGTTCCGATCCTGATAATGACAAAGACGATGATAAGCTCACATCAGAAAAGCCGCTGCCACCACTACCGGAAGGCATCGATGCCTCTGCAGATAAGCTGATCAGAGATCTACGCCTTGATCTTGAGCTTTTGCAGGCCGATGGGATTGAGCTCGATATTGATGGTAGACCGCTTGTCGGCGATTACTTGAAAATGATGTTCGTCCAACATCAGGTCGTCCCAACAATACTGGTAAGTTTCAGCCTCAAGCCTGAATTCTACACTTTGGTCTGACTTTCAGCAGGATTTCTTTTTCAGATTCCCATGGAACAACTTCCTCCATAACGTTGTCTATGACGTTGTCCAGCAAGTCTTCAACGGGCCGATGGACAGAGGATTCAACAAACATCTCGCCATCGACCTGTTCCTCCGAGGACGGATCACCAACAGAATCGTGGAGGGTCAGAAGCAGTCCGATAAAGCACAGGAGGAGTCCAATATGAGGCTCGGATATATGGGCCACCTCACATTGATTGCTGAGGAAGTGGTCAAGTTCTCGGAGAGGCAGCCACCCACTTGTCTTAGCCAAGCGGTGCAGGACAAAATGCTGGATCCCGACTGGGTCTTCTATCAGGAGCATACCTTGACGGAAACTCGCGAGCGTGACAACGCCATCCTCGGTGGTGTACGGCCCGACATCATGGCCGGCCGCCCGGGAATGGGAGGTGGCTCAATTGGCATATCGCAGACGTTTGGAGGAGGGCTCGGCCAGATCAGCAGTGCCGCCGACACGGGACTGGATACCATCGAACTGCAGAACAGCGGCATTGGAGAAGGAGCCGATAGCCAACCAACGGAAACATTCGACGGCGACGACGGCGACGTGGGTGCTGACATTGGTTCTCGAGCGGGCTTACCGCACCACGACACAGGCGACAAGCAAACCTCTGGATTCGGCAGCAGCTCGGACGAAGACGAAGATGAAGAGATGCACCTCGGTGATAGCGACGACGACGATCAAATGAGGTTGGAATTGACGGGCGACCGTAACCAAGTAAGATACCTGCAACTCTTGCTTTCAGAAGACGTTGAGGACGATATTGAGGATGAAGAGGATGAGCATGGAGCGGGAATCGGTGAGGGTTTTGAACAGGGCCAGAGCAGTGCAGAACCGACCACGCCAGAAGCAGAGCAGCAGGATAAGGGTGACGACGAAGACCATGAGATGGAAACAAAGGATAAGCCGACCGATGGCAGTAGCGATGACGAAAAAGTGTGAACCCTTGGAGCCCTGAGACAAAAGCTATATTAGAGGATATGTGAGCGACGAAATCTCTTTCAGCTTGAAGTTGGTTAACTCGCCGCCTTTCGAATTCAGCGTAAAAGGCCCTCATTTACCAGGATCTTTGGCCTCGCCATATAGACGGCTACCGTTCAGAAAAAAAAGTATCAATTTCTGGGATACTTCTTTTTGCCATGCATTTTCCCTTCCTGCTTCCCTAGCACTGGCATTTTTCATTTCGGTTGAATCCAGTCGCTTTTGCATTATTCACATACAATTATGTAAAACACACACGCGCGATATATCTGGAAGCGTTCAAATTCACCATCTGAGCTGGCTGCAATGATCTGACTTCTAGCAATTGCATCTTTCCTGCTACTTCTCCTACTTCTGGTGAGCCTCGAGGCTCTCTCCCTATTCTCTTCCCCTGTCGGTTTTGGAATCTCCGCTTTCACGCTTTTCTGTCGTCATCGAGCATTATTCTCTCATCTTTCACTTCACCACTTTCCTATCGATATATCTACGGCCACTATACGACCGACCTGCGTTAGGCTCCAAGGGTTCAAATATAAGGGACATGAAAGAAAAAAGAAAGAAAAGAAAAGACAGAAAGAGGGTACTCAAAACCGTTCGAAACCTATCTGCTGCTGCTGCTTCTTGCTCGTGATTTGGTGAAGCAGCTGCATGCGTGCTCGGCCTAGCTGCCCGGCACTGTACCGTATATCCTGCGTATCTCCATCGCCGTCCGGCTTAGTCCTGGCTATAGATTACATTATAGCCGTCCCTATCGACTCATCGTCGATGGAAGGCAACGTCCTTGTGCATACCCCAGTCCCCTTGCTTTGGTATTCCCTTGTTTTTTTTGGCTTTGCTTTCTCAAACCCGACGCAGCTTGCTAACGCTGGAGCGTTCTACTTTTGTCGTTGATCGGAGCATCTAGGCCGGGTCGAGTTCAAATAACGGAAATAGCCCCGAAGCCGCCGGTGTAGGCGCCGAGACAATCAGGCCGTTGAGGATTGCGCTGAAATGGCGCAAGATCTCGGAAAATGCCGAGGAGACAATAATCGGCAGCAACCACGACATCGAAGGCGAGGGAATGATGGTCGAGCATGACGAGGCTTCTGAGGAGGATGAGTTCACACGGCGGGTGTTAGGGGACGACCAGGTAGTATAAACGGCCCCTCCAGAATGGAACCGTATAGTTTGTTCCACGGCGCGCGCATAGGACTCCACGAATGCGCTCTTCAGTGGTTCTCTAGGCTGACTTTGTTGAAATCTCGCGGAACCTTTAGATGTCCTTCGGTATCGAAGAGCATGGCGAATCCTCTACATCTCCCGTCGTCCTCAGCAACTCGCGTCGCTCCCTCCTTGAAGATGACGAGGATGACGATGGGGACGTGGTATCCTCAGATGATGACGATGACGACGTCGTAGACCTGATCAAAGAGTCCATGCCGCCGTCGGAACTACATAGCCTTCACCTCTCCGACGACGACCTGGAAGATGCAGCAGCCGATGACGACGACATTGACAGCGACGACGAAACCGATCTGCCCAGTGTGCTGCCCCTGCGAATCGTGAAGAGCCCACAGGCGCCTGGGAGCCCCAGTGCTACAACGGGCGCGGACACAGTGGAAGAGGTGAACATAATCACGCTGGACAAGATCGATGAGCAGCTAACGGATCCGACGATTGTGACGAGTAGCGATTGACTGGCCGTGGCTAGAGTTGTGAGTGGGGTTGTTGGGTTTGTCGCTGTTGGCGTCGCTGTAGTGTATGTGGTTCGGCGGCGGGGTGGGTGGTGATATCGATTCATGTATAGAGTGTAAGGAGGGATCAGGATCGAATTAGATGTTCCTTTCGTGCGCGCGTGCCATACTCCTCCGTTTAAATCCTACTTCGTTCCTCGTTACTCTTTGACAAGGGTGGTGATAATCTTATACTTACTTACTTCCTTAGAATTTCAATAATCCTTTTGTCCTGCAAATTAATTGCAAGCTTGGCTTGCATGGGAGCATTGGCTGGGGTTTCAGATGATGCTCTTGACGAAGACATCTTCCCGACGATATACCTACAAATGCTTTTGAACTACGAGTATAGTGTGGTTTTCCCGAGCTTGTTAACGTTGAGAGTTCACTGTCTGCATTTATCGGTTAAGTCTCGTGGCAAAGAAGGCTTTGGTCCACTATTTAAGTCTGTGCTTTACATTTGCTGCCCTTGAAACCCCTTGTAAATTCATCGTTTCTCTTCTGTAAATCCCCTGGATCCTGGTCATCTTGAAGGTTACGTCGTATCTGTGTTTTGCGAGTCCGTACATTTTTTCACCCCCAATCTCCCAGGATACCCGCGAATGCGTGTCATATGCTCTAGAACCCAGACGGGTGGTTACTGGACGACATGTTATATACAGAAAAGCGAACACTTCGATATTTATGCTTTGTGTTTTCCTGGAACCGATGGATGGAGTCTATAGCCTCCTGGCTAGCGAGCCTTACGAAATGGTCTGTCAAGAGGTAGGAGATCATGGTATTTTATTTTCTGTTGAAAATCAAGGCTTGCTGCTTTACTTGTAGTAGGGCACCGTATATGCGTATGGTGTATATGTACAACCAACCGCCCACAGTTTGTTGGACGGTCTTAACGATGGCATCTCTAGTTCCAATGATACTACAGCCCCGCCGTTAAAGTATCTTCTTTTCCAGCTATTTAGTCGCCCTTCTCGTTAGCCTGCCTGCCTGCGCATGACGAGTCAAAGATTGAAACAAGCTAATGCATACCATCCACCGAGAACTCAGCTCGTAGCCCTTTGGTGCTCTTGGAGCGTCTGTTTGGCCTCTGAACACGTTCGTTAAACGCTCGTCCCGTCGCATCACTACTCGGAAATCAGCAATCGGTTCGATATTTCGGCATGGCTTCTGCTGGTTTTGCCCGTCGCGAGTTTTCGGGTATTCTCACTTTGCTATTCATTGAAACGGAACCATTTGTTAGTAGTGCATCGGACAGCGAGACGATCAGGTCTTAGAGAAAGTACCTTATCCCAGACATCGAGAGCCCATCGCTTCGGCTTGTACCCGTTGGCGACGTATGCGGAGGTGGCCAGGCCGGTGCCGGAGATGCCAAACATCTAAGACGGGGTATCGGGTCAATTGCGGATCGTGACTTAGGTGGCGGGTGAGAACGGAGCACGCACCGCCACGACGATGGCAAACGGCAGGATTGTTTCCCACGGGACGGGCATGATGGCGGTTGGGAGGCTATCGCGATGCTGTGGATTCTGGGTCTTGACGGACTTGGAGGAGCAGTTGAAGCCGGCCGCACCTGGCGTGATATATCCGGATGACGTCGATTCGGGAAATCAACAGCCGGCAAACAAATATCCGCCCACGTGATCTCCTACACAAACGCCGCAACGCAGTTTGTCCGGTGCACTAGCCACAATCGCCGCCGCCGTGGCGCAGGCAGAACAACATCGCCCAACGTCTGGCCAGGTTTATCGCGACTAGCAGAAATTAAAGCGGGCTGCATCTCTCTGCGCGCATCGCGGCGGCACATCCAACCGTTTAGCGCCTTTCCAACCATCGACACCTCGCCCTTCAAGCCAAAACCCTCGCCTGGCCGACGCTCTACCGCCCGGTACGCCCGCCTCTATCTCCCTACCGTCAGCTCGAATATCCGACCTTTCACAGCCGGAAACGCGTCGATATAACCCTTTCCCCGACCGACTGAGACCAGCCGTTCCCCAACTTTCTTTGTCACACTCGCCCGTCGAAACGCCCTTCTAGCTCGCAGCTGCGACGGGCTTGGCCCCTACGACGCGCGCATAGGCCCTCCGAATAGCCACCTTCCGGTCGACCCACCGCATTGTCGCGCCTGGCCCACTCTTTCCAGACGACCGCCCACAAGCCTCCGAGCCTTTAACCCTTTCGGCATCCCTCGTCGTTCGGTTCCCTGGTGGTGGTGTTTGCGACTTTGATGTCGGTTTGCGACTTCTGATATCTGCTCAGCACCACCCAGTACAAACAGGTTGCATCAGCGATATATCCTTCCGACAACCTGCAGCCCGCCTTGGTTTCCTTGTTCGCGATATCCGAATTCGGCACCCTATCATTGGTTTCCCCTGCTCCCGTCGCCGCATGACAGTATCCTTACCATCCCCTCGACACAGCTAGGGTGGTCGTGGGCCCTGCATTTGCGTAACGACCGTCAGCAGGGCTGTTTAATACTCGATATATCATTTAGAAAGGATGGCGGTAACGGCTGACCGCAGCAGCCGTAAGAAGCGAAAGGTGTGTTGAACTGCTGTTCTGGCGTTCCAATCTGGCGCGACAGGCCCGGAATTTTCCTGGGAAACTTTTGGCTCGAAGGCTAATCGGATGGGTTTTGAATAGCGGGATTCCGATGACGAAGGCGACGAGTCGGATTCACCGGCCACTCCTGTCCCACACACCGCTGCCACCGCGTCAGTTAGTACCGACGGTTCTAGCGCCAGCGAGAGTGAAAGCGACAGTGGGAGCGGGAGCGGGAGCGATAGTGACAGCGATAGCGGAAGCGACAGCGAAAGTGGGAGTGGCGACGATGGCAGCGGCTCCGGCGATAGCGACAGCGATGCTAGCGGTTCAAGTGATGAATCGAGTTCCAGCAGCGGTAGCAGCAGTAGTGATAGTGATGGTGAATCCGAGGATGCTGGAGAAGCCTGGGATGGACAGTCGGAAAACGATGAGGAAGTTGCAGAGCCATCGCCAAATAAATGCGCGTAAGTTGCCGCCCATAAGACCGTGTTAGATTGCATTCTAAGACATCGTGCTAACCATCTTGCAATTTCTAGATTCTGTGGTGGGGCAGAAGATGATGACCCCAGCGAAACGTTTGAGGAGCTGCTTGAATGCAAAATATGTAGCAACACAGGTACGTTAATGGATTTCTGTTGGATTTTAAGGTAGATGGTTCTTGGGGAGCTGCATGTGTCTTGGAAGAGTTATTTCGGCAGCTTCCTTTCCAGGAACTATCAAACTGCATGCACGACCGCTAACTACTTGTATTTATGCGTAGCGCATCGGCAATGCGCTCGAAATCACAATGGACCGGGCCGATTATCTGCTGACAGCGAAGGTAAGGCATCCCAATAATGCCCGTTTGACATATCTACGTATTGACCTCCATCTTGATTTAGGTGTATCAAACTGGCGGTGTTCTACTTGCGCAAGCTTGTCGTTTGATGGTGACACTGCTGAGGAGACCGAAGAGAGAACCACTCCTCGTCTGAAACTAAAACTGAAGACACCTGACGGTAGTCAGAATCGGACAGCAGCAGCGCTACCTGGTCAAGATAATGATAGTAGCGCTAGAAGGTTGCGGGCAAGGCCTTCAGATGAATTCAAGACCCCTCAAGAGGCTCGACCTCAGCGGCAGATTCGGCGGACCAACTATCTACAGCTCCAGACATCCGTCGGAGTCGACGGCCCCGCTGATCAGGAAGGAGATTCCAATGCCACACCCATCAGAATATCAAGCAGACAACGGAAAACCCGCTTTCCTGAGGGCACATCAACAGGAGCCTCTGTCCAAAAACTGAACCAGAGACTCATTCTTAAGCTTAAATTCAAACCGGAGAAGCTAGCTTATGCGATCGCAACGTCGTCCTCTATTCTAGCGCAGTTCCCCAAGCGCGGAGGAAGAAACACTCAGACACAACCCTGGATGACACCGGGTCACGCCAATCCCTTTCAGCCTCACCCACAAGTGCAGTACTCTCACTATACTCTTGCCCACTATGAAAGTGTGATGGACGACCAAAACTCCAAGCCATACGGCGGTATTCTCAACGAAACGGAAGCAGATACTTCGAAAACGATTCCTTTGTCAGCCGACAAGATCCGGTTCGATAAGGCAAGACAAGAAGCAGACGAAGAGAAAGCTCAGAGAGAAGCCATGCTTGCCGCCGCAGCGCCCACGCCAAAGCCAAACAAGAGACACGAGCAATCCCAAAGAGCCAGCAGTCATGCAAGCATGATAAAATGTGTCCATTTTGGGAATTACCAGATAGATACGTGGTACGCAGCGCCGTATCCAGAAGAGTACAGCAGGAACCGGATACTCTACCTCTGCGAGTTCTGTCTCAAGTACATGAACTCAGAGTTCGTTCAATGGAGACATCGGGTAAGTGTGCTACCACATTATCGATGCAAAGTATATTAGAAATGTCTATTAACTTATATATAGTTGAAATGCCCGCACAAACATCCGCCCGGCGATGAGATTTATCGAGATGGGACAATCTCGATATTCGAAGTCGATGGTCGAAAGCAGCCGGCTTACTGCCAAAACCTCTGTCTCCTCGCCAAACTGTTTCTTGGTTCCAAGACTCTCTACTACGATGTGGACCAATTCCTCTTCTATGTTATGACGGAATACAATGAGACAGGATGCCACTTCGTAGGATATTTCTCCAAGGTAGTGCAATTTCATAGGTTCATTTCACTTCCAAAAAGATGCTGACGATGTTTGAAATCAGGAAAAACGGTCAACCAGCTCCAACAATGTGTCCTGTATCTTAACGCTGCCCATCCACCAGAGAAAAGGTTACGGCCACCTGCTCATCGACTTTTCGTATCTTTTGACACGAACAGAGGGCAGATTAGGCTCGCCTGAGAAGCCATTATCAGACCTTGGGCTGGTATCGTATCGCAATTACTGGAAACTTACCCTGTGTTATCTCCTACGAGATTTTCAGGGTAGTACGAGCGTCAGCGGTAGGCAAATACCCCTTTACTGGAGTTTTTTTGCCGCAGTCTCTAATAGTATCATATAGCTATGTGCGATCAAACGGGAATGACTCCAGACGATGTCATAAGTGCCCTGGAGAATCTTCATGCGCTTATTCGCGACCCCATCACGAAGACTTATGCTTTCCGAATCGACAGGGCCATGATGCAGGCCATCATCGATAAGTGGGAGAACAAGGGATATGTCAAGCTGAACCCTCGTGCGCTAGTGTGGGTACCTTTCGTAATGGGAAGGCAGTCCTTTCACATCGCTCCACCTACGATTGCGCCCCGAGATTTCGAAGATGAGCCCGTTTTGGAGGATGGAGTTCTCATAGATCAAACAGTTGTAAGCACACCGGCGGCGGAGAGTGCCAATACTCCTAAGGACAGTGTTATGGAACACGAAGAAACAGCTTCTCCTGAGAAGAACGGTGACCCCATGGACGTTGACTCTGCTGGGCCAACAATATCGTCAGAATTTCCTGATGAGAAGGAGGAGAGTCCCCCCGGTACAAAGCTGACTCCACCCGAAGAACCGACGAGTGTCACAAAACGCAATAATACATCCTTCATCAGATTAGGAGATGATCCATTTCGCAGGGCATCCTCAACTCCTGCAAAAGAGCTACCGACAAGAGTAGCTGTCGATCCAAATTACATACCCCCAACTCGCTTTCAACTCGTTTCATCAACACCGGGTTCCAACATCAAAAAACCCAAATTCGCGCGATCACCCTCTGCCTCCTCTTCAGTGTCAAAGCAACAGCCACCGCAGCCGCAGCAGCAGCAGCGGGTGGTCTCAGCTCCTCCTACCTCTCCTGTACCGGCTGGCCCGGAGGCCAAGGCGAGTCGAAAAGCGCCGCCGCCGCAGCCAACCCCTCAACAACAAATCCGCAAAGCGAGGTCCAGTCTTTTCGAGGAAGCGAGAGAGCCTCACAATATGACGATAATACGTCAATCATCCCGCAAATCGACAAGAGTCTCATTGGCTCCGCGGGGCCTCGTCCCGTCTCCCGCGCCGAGCAGCGGTGGACAGATTACTGTAATCACTAATGGTGGCAATGGCAACGGTAATGGCAACAGTGGTTACGAATCTACCGATCAAATGAATGACTCGGATGGCTCTTTAGCCGCCGCGAAGTCAGTGAAATCGACCAAGTCGGATTTGCCTGGTGCAAAGTCGTGAGAAAAAACTCCTTGAATCGAAAAGTTGATCCATTCAGCCTCTCTCCCTTCTTTTCTCCCTTAGTAGCTCGGCAAGAATATCCTTCTGCTATCCAAGACTTCATCATGTTGATTTATCATGACAATTCCGCGCGCGGCGAATTGAGAGTTTTATAGATGCTAAGGTTTATTTATCATTTTTGATTCCCTTTTCTTTGTTGCAAATTAATGATTCAACGCAGCAGAAGTGCGAGGCACTTCGTGTTGGGGAGGCTCTTATTCTCATAGATACTTTTGAGGTTATCCTTGGTCTACTTTTCTTCATTATACCAGCGCAAATGCATTTTTTTCTCTTTGGTTGTCGGCATTTTTTCCACCTGGCTTTTTCTACTAGGGTTTAATACTACCTTCTGTTAGCTGGCGTATATACTGGGTGTCCCACGGTATCAGGAAACAGATGCTTCTTTTTTCGTCCATCTTCCTAGGTTTCCTGGAATAACTTGTTGTCAAACCCTTAGTGTGGCACTCTCTTGCTTGGAGTTTTTGTTACTTTGTCTTTTCCAAGATAACTATTCAAGTTTAATTCAGAGCAAGGGCATCCTTGCTTCAATTGCAACCTGTATTGCATCGTCTAACTCTACGAATTTTTACATTCCTTGGCTTTCCTTATTCTGCTCGCCCTTCATGTTGAATTTCATGTGACCTTGCAGGTAATCCTCCTGCGTCGCCAGAAAATGGACTGCTGTATTCATATGTACGTTCAGTGGGTCCAGCAAACAAGGAGGCCAGGAGAACGCGACCCAATCATAGAGGCAGGCGTTCAGTCACATTGATCTAAATGCACACAATCAATATCTAAGTCTGCGGAGTCTTTGGTCTGTGAACCGAAGGAGACATGGCTGTGGAATGTTTAGCACAGGGGTCGGTTTGCTAATTTGCAGCTAGAGCTCCTAGGATTAGTTAGGTCATGCCTGCATGCATGTGTGCGTGCGTATTTGCACGCACGGTGCTACATACGTAGCTGCTGAACAAAGAATTATCGAGGAATGTCATGCTAAATGTGATCTGTGCAACGTCCCGTACTCCGGATAATGCATGGAAACAGCGCGCTAGCTCAGCACACTATCGGAGCTACGTGGATCCAGCTGCGAGGCAACCAGGCCCCTGGCTCAATTATGTAACTCGCAAATGTCCAACGTGTGGCTGGATCGAGCCGATCCTGTCCCGAGGTATGCACACGGCGTCTCATGATATGTGAGGGGCATCGAACTCATGGATCCGATACGCCTGTGCGCTTTCCTGGATACACGTCACTCTGGTACCATAGGAGCAGATGCCTAGGCAGGTAGGGAGGCATGGCAAAGGCTATGGACGGCTGAAGGGGAGCCGTTGCATTGGGGAAGGCTACTCCGCTTCCCGTTTCATTTCCAGTGTTTCTGGTTGGTGGTCCCATGGAATGGAGATGTATCGGCGTGGAGACGGTATGGTTCCACGACCGAGAACATTCACTCTCGCTTACAGATTATGTTAGCTGACAAAGACTTGATTAAGGACCCGCCTGAGCTTGCATCGGGGCCCGCGGGTCCCAGGCCGGATAGCTTCTCAAGTATTCAATTTTCGAGTTTCTGTACATATGCGTGCGTATACATGTGCCCGTGCGATGCTTTGATTTCTGCACGGGCAGGCTTATAATATAATCAGCTACATTATATGCCGCGGTCATAATACCGGAGACTATTAGTCGTATTTCGATATCTTAGTTAATTGAGCCAGTCGCCCTCTCTTCCACATTTGATCACTGCTGCATTATAGATCCGTACACTCGTCGGCCCTGTGTACACATTTCTCGGGTTGGTGTCTCTTTGAGCCGTTGGTAGATTGCACCTAGATGCAGCCTGTCAATGAGAATCCGAGCTCGACCTCGAAAACGCGTGGCAAACATCATCGATAGAAGCTTTCTAGTCACTTTCCATCCAATGGCGACAATACCTAGCTCTACTAGCAGCCGCGACCGACGAATAAGAGGTGCAAGTTCATCGGCCCCCCAGCCTCTCCGGCTTACCGGAACTCCACTCTTTTGAGTGAGGGTATACCGGTAAGGTTTTCTTGCATCCAGTACATGTCTGAATACACCATATTTTACATGTATAGCTCCGGTGATTATAGGAGCTAACGCCCATGATGTATTCTTGCAGTCCCGTGTCTCCATTTTACCCAGGATACTTCCCAGTATTAGCGTGTGAATAAGACTGCTTTCCGTAACAGCGCCCTTAAAGACGGCCCATGGCCTCAACACTCCAGCCCAGTAAGCTTATACATAGTTTCCGTCTAAAGTCGTATTTAGGTGTATACGGGAAGTGGAGTCGGGGAATTTTAAAGGATCTATGGATAGGCATTTTATCCATTACATGCTGAGTACTTTTTGCCAAATCCGTTGAAGCTCGTAGTTCGGGTGAAGGGTTGGTAGATATCCAGCCCGATAGCCGACTGCTAATTAAGTATTGTTCTCGAATATCTAGATGCGGGGTTGCATTATCCTTTACCTTGGATTCTTCCAATTTATCCAGAGAAGCACTCAGATCACACAGATCTTGTACTCGACCTCTGCAGCGAATAAGCTAGGGATATGGTCTCACGACATGCAATATAGGAAGCCGGCAAGTATTTTGTTAGAATGGGTTCACTGCACATCAGCTCTATCAGCCCGCCAGACTTAAGCCGTATGCGGATTCAATTCGAAATCAGTACGGTCGTATATCTTGGGCCTAAACGGGGTATCAGAAAAATCTCGGATAGAATTAGCAGTTTCGCATCAAGGCTTCGGACAAGGCGATGATCGAACACACAATTTATTCTGCCCGCGAAGGACAGTTTCGGTTCCGAGCATCCCCACCAAGTAATTGATTGCTGCGATGCAATGCATTAACTGATCAATTGAGCAAGTGTTTACTCGCATTCTTGATAAAGTCTGGTATTGACAACTTCTGCTTGAGTTTTAGTCATCACCGGATCAACTACCCGTCTTTGTTGACGGACCGGCACCGGCTAAGAATATCATTGTGGAATTCATATTTAGCCTGCTGAGGTGAACTATGGTAACAAGATCCGAACCGAACTGACAGCTTCTGCTCCAGCTCGTTAGGCATGAGCACGTCCCAGAGTGCATGTGCTCATTTGACCATTTAGTAGCTAGCTTCTTCTCCAGCCTGTGTTCGGAAAACTTATAGTTGGAATGATTTGGTATACCCAATAGAACAAGCGAACATATAGCATTGATAGTTACTAATAATCTTCATTCTCCTTCCTATTTACTATTAGCCTCTGTCTACCGCTTCGAACGTCAGGTGATCGTCTTCTTCGTGCACGAAACGGAAGAATGGCTCCGTTGCGTCCCACATGACATTGGTGCGCATGTATGAAATCCGGCTAAATTCGATCGTCCAGCCCTCGACAAGTTTCAAAGATCGTGCGACGATTTCAGACGGCGGGCGCGGGGCTGGGCATCTTATATCGCCTACTCAGAAACCAGTGCTGCAGAACTTCTTCCAAGAACAATTCGAAGAATAGTCTAGTTGCCATTGGCTAGCTAGATGGACCAAGCTCGAACTGCTTGGATCCATGGATATGCAACCAATGGGGCAATTTCGGATCTCATTCCGCTATCTGAGCTCTGGAGGGCTATTTCCAACAGGCGTTGGATTTTGACGACGTAATATGTGTTGGTGGAGCCACCCCAGTCCGAGGTTGATGCAGACGTAGATGCGAATGATCGTGAGTCCGTCTGCAATCGAATATTCCAGTCCGGACGACCTAGTTTCAAAGCCGACGAATCGCGATGGTTCCATGGTCTTTGCACGGACACCAGACCCAGGATTTACCCTGGTCTATCGTCTTAGTAATTAGTCGAATCACATTTTTGTGATTTTTGGTGCGTCACGATAATAAATCACAAACGGGATGGCTGGGAGGTATATTGCAAACTCTCACTGCCTGATATAGCTTGTGGAGTCTCTTTTGAGAGAGAATCCACGGTTATGATAGGGCCAAATAACGACTCTCTTTTAATTGCAACCGATGTCACGGGATGTATGCTTGATATTAGTATCAACCTCTCGCGTCTACATTAGACTGGCAAAAGGAGGTTGTTGTCATGAAGCAATCCCAATTTCTCGAGACTGATGATAAGCAGCGCCCGAATTTAGCCAAATTGAAAGAATCATAGGAACCAAATGCCTGCAGCGTCCGGGGAGTTGCTGCAACCAGGTTCTTGTTTTAAAAGTCCTCGCGGCAGGTTTGCCAGCTGGGAAAACACGGAAATCTGCAGCTTGGACTTATAAAAATGAAGGAACTCCATAGTGGTACAATAGTATAGCCGGTTTTAAACTGGAAAAAGAAATGGACGTGATCACGAACCTGCAGATGGAAAGCGCCTCTATCAGTGCGCAAAACTCTAATATCGCTCTGGTCCGCGAAATTAACACGAAAGCAGAAAACACCCTTTTATCCGGCCAGGGTGAGCAAATGGTCGAAAATCCAGTCACCAAAGTTTGATTTCTACAACTGGTGGCTTCAGGGTCTGCTATGTCATGCCTCATTGTGGGGCGGGTCTCTCCTAATCACATACGTGATTGCGCCCGCTGATATGACGTCTGAGGCTCTTTTATCCAGAATCGACGAATTCGAAACAGAATCTCTGAGAAAATGGCTGAAACAACAGTGGAGGCGAGTCGCGATACGTAACGTCGCCTGACAGAATTCTGCAGAAGGAATCAACCCAGAGTGGATCTTGCGTTGCCAGCAACACGTATGTCGCGTTTCAGGAGCTTCTCGAAAAGTGGAGAAGCTGCTTGGAATTGGAGCCCGCATCGCGTGGAGCTAGATACGTCCTTGGTGCGCACCTCGGTACAGATCCGGACTCTAGAATTTTGACTAACGATAACTGGCTGGGGGTTGGTTGGCGATTGTGATATGACGGCGACCATTTCTTAGGTCCTGCGTCTGCACACCCTCTCAGATGTCGAATCTCGTATCCGGGGTCTTCTGCCGTGAACTCTGGCTTCCAATCAGGAACGGCATCCCGAAACTGCAAAGCTGTGTGGGAGATTTCTCGCCATGGGTTTGAATGGTGATGATGGATTCTTCAATCACCTAATGCATATTGTGTGAGCTGTCAGTATTGAGCCAGATTGAAAGTCCACTCCCAGCCTGCCAGGGCCGGCCACCCACCAAACCAAGGCTTGCAGTTAATTTAATTTAATCTAATTTATCGGAATGGAATCGCGAAAATTGGGAGGCCCCGGGATTCATGCCGTCGCGCATTAAAGAATAGCTTGACAGGAACACAACCTGATGAAAGCGTTGGAGACATCGGGTTATCTTCCCGGAGCCGTTTGATAGACCCCACTCTAATTTGGCGAGAGTGGCTATACGTTTGCACATCCATATCGTGCGTCGAATAGCTATTGCGTGGGTCTCTGCTTGACAATCGCACGGGCCCGCTAGCACATGTAGCATGGAGTCGTTGACCTTGGCTCGGACAAACGTATTTGTATTCGCATTATATTATCGTTACTAGCGTCTGGAGCTGATCATGGATCCTAAGTATCAAGGAGCCGGATTCACGCCAAGATATCCTGATTATATATGCATTGCCGTGTTTAAGGCGTGTGCTTATTTGCGATATTTGTGAGCTGAGGATTATCCGAGAATTTTGTCCGAGGAACCTAGAATGAGATCTTAACAAACCGTTGATATATGTTGCAAGCCGTGAATACTGCGGTGGGATTCAGGACGGTGGAGGCCCTTGCAGGTGTGCATGGTAAAGCACCCACTTTTCGCTTCGACTTTTATAAGGAGCCGACATTTTAATTACGAATTGATAAGACTGTTTGCTTTGCAAGGAAGGAATGTCAAAAAAGATATCGGTGGCCAAATTAGCGCACTTAACCTGTCTTGTATTGCTATATAATCGTACACTATTGCACGCCGAGAAAGAGGGACGATGCATCGATGCATCAATCGAGTACTGACTCAAGTAAGGCTCACTGAATTATTCATTGTCTACGGCACCCCGCCATCAATCAAGACAACAGGATAATCGATTTTCCTCTCCGTTTCCGGGCCATCGATGTCGATGTTTCATATAAAGACAATTCTGAATAAGCCGGACTGGGTTTCCTCCCGCAACCCCGGATACCGGAGAACTAATGCTAGGTTTAGAGCACTTTTAAGCGTTTCGAGATATAAAATAAAGTCGCTACTTTAACCGCGTTAACCGGCGTGACATGCCCATGGAATGATAGCGGATTACCTTCAGCTCGTTTCCCTTTGCAATTGAGCACGCTCGCTCGCTCAACAGCTCGGCTTGGACGGACTCTAAGCCCATGTGGGGAATAGTCTGACAATCCATCACAAAATGGTGGATGGTATCGATACATACAAGACATATGCCACACCGACCACCAGTAGAACCATCATTCTCAACGCTACAGTCTTTTGACCTTCAAAGAAAAAAGCTCCACCGTGGTCATCCATAGCATTGTCAGCTGCAATCAAGGAAAAAAACAAAGTGGAGCTGCGGTCTGCAGACTCGTATGGCAAGCAAGTACTATAGACCCGAGGACAGGCATGCATGCCTTAGCCTTGAACTTACGGCTGTTGAGATGCATCGAGACTCGAATTGGTGTGGAGTTTTTCGGATCACCATTGGCCCAAATCAGTAGGCACGAGCTAGATAAGACGCGCAAGTCTGTATGCAAATTGCGTTCGCATATGAACGGTTTCGACAGGCTGCATCCGGTCCACAGCCCCAAGGGAAGAAAATACCGTCAAGGTCTAGGTTCTCGGGGAGTTAACTGGATTGGCCAGCCAGTCTCTCTGCCGTGCCCCCATGCTGACGCAGATGTGCGAGCTTTCTTTTCCGGAAAGAAGTGACGGAGTCAAGGGTAGGATAACCTTTGGATCCTTCCCGAAGGAACCGTCTGCTTTGAAAGCCCGGGCCAGATTGTGCATCCCTTTCGATAATCTGTGGGAATGAGTGTGGGTAGATTCCGGCTTCCTTGGGTGTGTCTGTATCTGCGTCTGGCCATGGCGGTGGCAAGGATATCCCTCTCAAATTGGGAAGAGACTCTCAGCTCCGAACCTTTGATCAATTTATCGACTAAATCGCTCGTCCCGTTGCCACCACTTCCACGGCCGGGTCTCAGGCAGAAGCGTTGGTTCATAGTACCTCTGGATCGCTAGCCGTGATAGCGATCCGAGATTTCGGCTGGGGCTTTGCGGCCGGTATGTCGATGCATCGATGAGGGGGAATAGTTAATCAGTTTGCAACATCAGCCCATATCCGTGTAGGTTGCACTTGCCATCTTCTGATAGACTGGAACTCATGAAACGGACCCCTCCCGAAGCAAACGCTTTAAGCGCTGGAAAGAAAACATGAAGACGGGTACGAAAGCTTGACGAGTAAGATAAGCTAAATTTCTAGGGTCCTCCCGATGAGTACCATCAGCGGCATGTTCATTGAACCAGGTCATGTAGAGGGACCAAAATCCGGTGCAGCTGACAACTTTGCAAGGTATCATAGTGGCAACTTCTCTTAGTCGTTCGTGGAGTGCTTACCATCCGCCTTCTGAAGGCTTGGACAATTCAGTTTGCAGTTAGTGCCCCCTCCAAATCAAGATGTTTTTGAAAAACAAAGGCTATTGGAGGTGAGGTTTGTAGCTTCTGTTGTCGCTTCTAGCTGCATTGACGGGGGGTTTCTTTACCAGGCACCACGTGTGTAGGTGTCTTGTCTCAGAAATTCCAAAGGCATACTCCGCCGTCTGCAAAGACGCTTGACAAAAAGAACCAAACCTGCTTAGCGGAAGCTGAGGGAAGGTATGTCTGAAAGATACGTAGGATAGACATGCAGGTCTCGCTCTGGTCTCTAGATAATGCTTGCTTCTTCTGTAAACGATATAGTACCGTAGATATAGCCACCAAGCTAGCTGCGGTCCCGTGGCCGGGGAAGGGTCATATAGTGGGCTGCATCCTATCACATTGCATTGAGCTGATGAAATTTTTGGAAACCATGCCCATTAACGGGCGACCTAGGTAAAATCGCGGGGATTCACTGTTCGCTCCGTCGATCCATGTTTACATGTAGACATCTCTTCGTTTGAAGCACATAAAAAGTGGAAACCCTTGATGATGAGACTTGTAATGCCATATCAACTGTAGGCTATCCTGCACGTAGGTCAGAAGAAACTCGGAGGCGGAGGAGGAGATATCCGTGAAAGCCTGGCTTATGGTCCCCTGGCCTTGCCACTTCCCCAACCAAGAAGGATTCGGCTATTGGGAACAGGCGAACACAGGTAAGGTAGAGACGAGAACGAAGTGGTCTGACAGACGGGTTTCGCATGCATGAGCACTGATTCAAGCAAGTAGCGGATGTCGAAAATCTGGAGTTCAAACGATCCGAAGAGTTGACTGCTGCCTGCCAGAAGCGTTCACATGCCCCAGGGCCCGGACCGGGTTGGGGCTAAGGAAACACCAAGATCCCTGGATCCACGGAGGCCGCTTGGCGATGTCATGCCGTTTTTCGGAATTTAAAGGATACACATGTTAATGCGAAGGCAGGGCTTGTGATAGAGTCCAAGACAATCGGACTGGGTGAGAGGCGTTGTTTGGTGTTACATGTTTTTAACGTTACTCTCTTGGCTTTAACTTTAGCTTTCGCTGTCTAGTTCTTAGGTGACTCCTGCAGGCGACGTATCATCGAGCAGGCGAGTAGGTCAAGGCAGCTGTGGCAGATACGTCGACCGCCACGCACATTGGACCGAATCAGCGAGGCATGATGGCATACGGATGTCATTATATTAGATCATCTTGAGTAAGCACCCAAGTTGCAAATCTTTCGGCGACGGACGGAGAACAGCTCAAGCTCGAACTGCAACGCAAAACCGATGCCTGGCAACGTTGTTTTCTTTGGTACGGTCTGGTAAACGTAAACGTTAAAGCAGGATTCATTAGTACGCACGCGCAGTGCGCCAATCTTATAAAGTTGGCACTTGCATATACCGGCGCCTTGGAGAGATTAGGGTTCTGAACATTTGGGTTTGTGTGACATTACTTTGCTTCGTTTAACCGTCGCCTGCCAGCCGTTTTATTTGTCTGAAGCTCGAGCGATGCATAAATATCGCCTTTGAACCGGTCTCCACCCGCAAACGGTTAACTTGGAAGCTTTGTTTCGAAATTTGACGCCACGTTTCGCCATCCTAAGACGGATTTCCCGACTGATAGGAAATTGAGACGTTCGAGCCTCGATTGTTGATAATGACATAACTGGGAAAAAATTACCCATGTGTAGTTTTTCGGTCCAGCAGATCAATGGAACAAGCTCCTCGGTGCAGCGCTGTTATTGAAATGGGGACTTGGAATGTAGCCGCCCATGCCTGGGAACCAAAACGTCTAGACATCATTTGACGAGCTGTCGAGCTGTCGGAAGCATATGATGTCCACTTAAGAAAAGAGAGTGAGAAGCTTAACTGGGAAAATGGTATCGTCGATCCCGTGTATCGGCTAGTTCACGTTGCCTGGTCTCGTCGAGGCCCCATATCCGATCGCTCCAGCCGACGCCAATTTCGCAGTCGCAAGACACCTCGTTCATTGCCATAATAATAGTAACTTTAAACGGAATCCCATACTTTCCGCGCTTTTAAGGTTCCTGTAGACACTTTTTGGTCTGTCAGTGTAGCTTCCCGCTTACACTTAATTATAAATAATTACCGTTGTCGTGCCTGATTCTCCAGGTCCTGATGGAGAGACACTCTTGTGGTTTCATGATGGTTCCGCGCCCGATCAGTTTCTCTGTTTTGATATATAGAAGGATCCAGCTCGTGACCTCGGCAAGCTCTCATAGAGTTGACAAATCGCTTAGTGGTCGGTATGCATATATGCATCTAGTAAGACGATTGAGCCTGGCTGCAGTGGAAAACAAAGAGATCATGAGGAGGTTGGAAATACGGCCGTCGAGCAACCGGGTATTGCAGGCCTGTGCAAAGAGCAACGTGAACCTGGTGATGGATTGTCCAAGACGTCGTCGCTACTTACCTCATCGGCTGGGCCGTGAGCAGGGCCTGTCGACCGAACTTGCAGCCTGTTTGTCTCGAAGCGTTTTAATTGTTGCCGCTTCCGCCCGACCTACCACTGGATTGACATTATTGAAAATGCGGGAGCTGGCAGACAGTCCTGGCTTGCAACCCCGGCTGCTAAAATAAGACTTCGTTTGTTTCGCACGAAACTTGACAGCCCAAAAGAAGGGTGTCTAGCCCGCGACCGGTTAGAATAATTGGCTGAAGCCTGCGAGACAATTGCGCAAGGAACTTCCGAATCCTTGTTCCCTGCAGGTGGGTCACCGTCCGCTCTCGAAGGAGAGGCGCCAGAGTGCCGCGGATTCCTTGGAGATCGTTGAATATGAACCATAGGAATCAATGTAAATATCCACCGAGGAAAAGAAATATACATGTATATGCTCGCACCGACGCTTTTGCAGTATAGTCTTATGCACGTATCGGGCACGTTTGGGATTCAGCTCACAAGCAAAAGAAAAGAACCAGTCCGGTCATGTTCAGCTATCACGGTTGGTCAAGCGATGTCTTCCTATCGGGGACTGGGCTCGCATCAGCAGGATGGTGTGCATAAAGCTCCGACGAAAAAGGTACGGTTCCTTAACATGCGAATATGTCTGACCTGAAGGTTGCAGTCTAATCCGGTACAGTGGGGGGTTTCTGGGGATCGCACTTGTCGCCCTGCTATGCCCTGCTTTTGCCTTGCTATCTATCGCACCGCCCTGTCTACCTGTCTGCCTGCGGTGCCCGGCCGGTGCGGCAGCGGTGCCCGTCTACGACGGGAGCAATAATGCCTCCTACATCTGTATTCAACCTTGCCTGACGGAGCCTTCGTGATGACGACGGTATGAGACTTGGCGGGACCGAACCAGCTTGACGCAGCAATGGGGATGCACATGTGCCAGCTCCAGCTCTCTTTCCGTTTTGGCAAATAGTAAACGGCCAGCGGGTCAAGCTGCCAGGACGTCGCAGATTTATGTCCCTGGTATTGCCGTCTGGTATTCTCCGCTCCAGACAGAGAGAAAAGGAACGTTTGCAGACATGCCCGTCCGGTCAATGTACATTGGCGCTGCATGCAACTGCCACTCCGCTCTCTCCATTCTACCTAGACGGACGCAACTCCGCAGCCTGGTAAGAGCGCGACCAGGAGTACTGTCATGGGGGCATGTGCGGGTGCATATGTACTTCCTTACATGTGGAGGTGAATTTGAATAATGATCGTGGGCCGCACCATCATTGCAGGCCGGAGCAGCGATGCGGTCTTGTGGAGCCTAACTCAGTTGATGTTCCTTCCTCCCTGGGTGAAAATGGCGACGAATGCAAGGATGACCCCGAATGGCCCATCCCCAGTCGATGGGACCCAGGTCTCTTTCCTTTTTCCTGCCGTGTGTCCTGCTCGTGTCCCATCTCGAACCGAACAACTTCCCATTGCCTGCCCATCACGCTCCACCCTATCTTGTCCGCTTCAGATCAGCTTACCCCTCGATAGTATGATTGCAGACTCAAGTCGCACCCGTACTCGACGAGCCCGATCCTAGACGCGGGAAAAAGGAACGGCTCCTTTCCCAGGAGCCAAGACAAAGCCTAGCTCGTTTGATGACAAGGTTCGTACTGTAAAGACAGGGAAAAAACAAAAGGTAAAATAGATACGTGAAAGGTAGCAGTGCTGTCGGAAATCAGGCTGGAGGTCACGGATCATTCGTTCTGATAGCAATTTATCATCTGGACCTTTTTGGAATACGGACCTTCCAGATACTCACTAAGCCTATACGATGATGTTTCTCCACGGGAAATCCTTGGTCGGAAGGGTGAGGATTCGCTAGTTAGTGCCGTTTCGATCCAGCGATGGGCTGTATCGTCTCGTCGTTGGGCATCATATGTTCACGCTGCCTAGCATCCATATCTTGCTTTAAGCTTCTTGAAATAATATTCGCTTGGCGTTGTCGTCGTTCGGCGTAATAGGGAAGCGATCGCAATAGTTGCGCATGCCATGCCACTTCCCATACTGCATACCATAGTAATACTATACTACTGCCAACTAAGTTAAGCATGAGCAATGCTTAGTTTCCAGCATCCAGACTGTGGTGGCACTGCTGCTGTCGCCGTTGGACCAAGGTCAAGCGCGGTCTTGCTACCTGCCTTCCATGGGAAGCCGGTTCGGGTTCGGTACCATGGCCAGAGATATCGAAGGAACATTAAGAGAGGGAGCGAAAGGTTAAAGAGCCCACACCCCCATTCCAAGGAAAAGAAAAGAAGAAAACAAGACAAAAGAAAAGAAAAGAAAGATGTAGAGGTCGTCGACTGCATGCTGCTGGCTGTTGCTGTCATCAAAAAGAAAATTCCAGGCATCGAGGAGGAGGAAAACTATATTGTAGCCAATTATAATCAAGGGAAAAGAAGTCAGTAAGTGCTTAGTTGAGTTTAGGTGCGCCTCCCGGGCCTCTCGAAGCTGCGTGCTCGCATACTTTTTAGAGGTCGGGACCGCGAGAACATCAGCTCTGCTAGCTGGCCCACCTTCCCGGCTGCCGCTTCCTTTGTTATTTGTGTCTACTGACGCCAGTAAACCCGATTTCCACTTTCTCGTCCCTGCTATTTATGTCGGAACCTAAGTACTTATTGTTAGTACCTCTTCTAACACATATTAGCACTCGGCTCCCCAGCATTTCAAACCGGACCCAAGCTCCTCCAATTCATCCTGAAGGTGCATGGCTCGCTTTACTGCGGAATTGATCTATGCTTTTATGTCAAAATAAGCACTTTTATCTCTAGTTCTCGAGTACTTTAGCCTTTTCCCCAATACCGCCCCGATTCAGTCTCGAATCGATTATAACTTGTTCGTACCTCCCACCTCCTTCATGCGCATGCAGCCAACCCGAACTGATACCTTTCGACCAGGTTGATCTACCCATATATTTGGTAGCAGCCCGCCCCAAGACGTCTCCTACCATTTTGTTTTTCTTGTTTTCCTTCTCCCCTCCTGTTGTATCTTTGACGACTTGCAGCTGGTAAACGAGCTGCCTAGGCCTTTTTAAGCTGCTTACAGCCATTCAGCAGTCTGCTTTTATTCCTTTATTCTATAATTGTCTGTCTCTTTCTCGACAGTTATATCTTCCCAAGTCTGTCTACTACGGGCCGCTTCGCTGCGTTTGGGAGCATCACATCGCCATATCAGAATACCAACCTCAACCTCATCGCCACCACATCACATCGTCGTATACATCCTATACGGTAGTAAATTCACTGCATCCAACTGTTGTACTATACTACCGTTTACTCTGAATGTAAGTGGCACACCCGATCCCCTTCGCTCATTCGTCTGCTCTCGCCTGGTTTCTCCACATGCATGGCCCGCTTTCACGAATTCCTCAGTGAGAGCGCATTCCCCTTTCTGGTAATTATTTGTCGTTTTTGGGATCATATATGCAGAGAAGAAGTATCGCTCTACTGCGATTCGATTTTCTGAAGACACATCCAGGTGATGCTGGCAGGTATGCAGCGGCTAGCTCGCGGTACATACATCCTCCCCTGCCAATGTCTGCTTGCGAAATACTGGTTCGTATCATAAAATTGAACTTGTGATGATATGCAGAGCGCCGTCTTAACGAGCGCGAGCTGGCTCGCCTGGCTAGCCAGCTGTCGCTCGCTCGGCGCAGTCTAAAGCAGACTCCTGCTTTTCGTGTTAATTTCTCTGTCCCTGTTGGCACCCATCTGCTCATCCGCTCAGAAAGAAAGAAAGAAAGAAAAAAAAAAAAAAAAAAAAAAAAAGTCGGCTGCAATATGCATGTGCTCGTCTCTTGATTTGTACCGCAGAGACCGATGCTCGGCTTGAACCTTGTATCGCATGTGCCCCAGCTTTCCGTTGCACAAACCAGCAGCACGTCGACGGCCTCGAGGCTGCACGTACAGTACCTAGATTTGGGATCCTGCTGGGAACCGGGAACCGTTGCATGGGCCATTGCATTTGAATTTCTCGGAATCCGTCTGGGCTCTTTTCGACCCGGCATTCATACCGCCCATTTCAAATGTGTCGTGTCGCTAACCCGCCTGCCAATTGAATCAAATAGCACGAGCTTCGAGTTTCGCCGGGTCCGCATATCAACATTGCACGAAGGGAAGAAAAAGAACAGAATAAGGAAAGAAGAAAAATACCGGCCTTATAACACCGCCGTCACATTTTCGCAGTGCTTGCAGCCGCTTCAGCACGCCACTTCGAACACGCGGCGTAACTTTCTTTTGGTTCCACAGGCCGGCTGGGTTTCGTCTTGCAATTCTGCGTCTTGCGCGACCCTAAATTTGCGTCGGACTCGCCCAGGAATTCAATCCAACCCGACCATTAACAACATTACCATTAAGCCCGTCAAGCCCAGACGATCGAGCTAGCACCGGGACTGCTGCTCCATTGACTAACAAACTGCCTGAGACTCAGTTATTCTCTGTCAATCCAGTCCGGCATAACAGTTGTCGCATTGATTCAACCTAGTCCTCCCTGCCTTTGCTTAATTTCTTTGCCCTGAGAAACGCCCCCCTCAAAGCTTCCCCAAACCCACCGTTCGCCTGTGGAAATTGCGCCACCGGCCTCACAACTGTGTTCCGTTTCGAGAGTACTACATTACATGGTTTTACGTTCAAGGCCGAGTAGCCAGGTCCAGCTCTATTTTAGTTGCTGGTGACCCGCAATTTAGTGACCGCAGTTTGAGCTGCCGCTTGCCCACCCACTAAGACTTCCCCAGCCAGATTATTGCGTGGTGGCGTCAACGATCACACGGAACTGTTGATTCCCTGGTACCAAACATATCTTGGATCGGATCCGAAGGAAAATTTCCTCGAGGCACCTTTTAAAAAGCCTTGCAGCGGTGTCCTCGCTATCCGGCGAATTCGATTCGAAGGGCTCAGAAGACCGGTAACTAGCCCACCGACCAGCAGTCCTTGCTTCTGTTTCAAACGGGTCGTCCTGGCCTGCCCGCCTGCACTGCATCCCTTCCCTGTGCTTGCCTGCTTGCCTGCTTGCTCCACAGTTTGACACACCCTAGACTGGCTTTCTTTGGGCGAGAGACCTCGGGTTGCATCAGTCCGCTGCCGGCTATACCATCTTTCGCATCTTCCCATTTATATATATTGCATTGTTGCCGTATATCAACCTTTGGTCCGGAACAGGCTTGGGACGCTACGCTACAAAACCACTATCGCCGCTGGCCGTTAACTACACCGTTGACGTGACGTCTACCAACAGTAATAAATAATACTCACCGGTCTACGACTAGCTGGCTAGGAACACTAGCCATCCACTATCATTTCGCCTTCGGCCGACTTCCTACCCATCGTTCTCCATTGTCACTGCCTCTTCGCCTCTTTTTCCTCGCCTTCTTCGCTCGCGAAGTTCGAACAAATTTCGACTCGGCTGGCCCTTGATTCGTCGTCAACTCACCCCAGCCTGCGTCACTCGACGCACACAGTCACCGCCAACTGAGATCGGACTCGGGATCTGGCCTGGTTTCCGTCGAGTTAAGAGTGCAGCCCGGTGCTGGAGAAACGTATACGCAACTGTCGACCGGCTTCCAGCGGCCTCTGTTAGATGTAGATTCGGGAGCTGCACTCTGTCAGATTCCCGTCAGACCAGACATCGGCCAACCGCGCACGCCGCCCATCCGACGACACATCAGCCGCAACACACGCACGCAGACCGCTGACCGCTGGTGCGTGCAGTGCCGTCCGAAGGAGAAGCCTCTGCGCCCCCTTCTTCCTCCTCTTTCTATTTTACCACATCGTATCATTATCCACGATCTGGGTTATTGGACAGGTCGACGACATACTCCGTCCGGGTGGAAATGCAGAACCATTCTTTTGCGGACGCCTCTTCGAGAATGTCGAGGTTGAGGAGGTGAATCACGCCCCTCCCTCTGCTGTTGCAACCGTCAGCATATACTAACGACCCGGTGTAGCGATGACTATGATCTTTATATCCGCCAAGGGCCCGAGAGAGCTCGAGTGGCCGGTACAAAAGAAAAAGGTATGCCCTCATGGCGTTCATTCTTCCTTCCGGGACCCTACTCGAACAGGACTAACAGGATGGACGAGAAACGACAGATCGGAAACCAGTCGACCCGCCGCCAATTATACAGCTGAAGATCAGAGACGACAGCGACCCTCAACAGAACTATCTGCAGAGCCCGTATTACTTCATGTGCACGAACCTCTACCCGGCCTCTGAGACTCCGAAGGAATCCTCGGGTGCGAGTTCATCGTACAACCAGGCCCTCGCCGGCACCCTTGTCTCCTCGTTGCACAGGTTGAAGGATATCGACAACACTGGTGGGTGGAACATTTAATTCACCATGCATGGAATATGTTAAGACGGCCCGCTGACCTTCGATTCTTTCTTCAGATGGCGGCTTCTTCGTCTTTGGGGATCTCTCCGTCAAGGTGGAAGGCCAATTCAGGCTGCGGTTCAGTCTGTTCGAAATATCCAAGTAAGGGCCACCAATGAGGAAACGACTCCTGGCTGTATGTCCAACGCTGACATCAAAATAGTAACGAGGTTCACTACATCAAATCGATAACATCGAGCCCGTTTACCGGTAAGAGGCACAGCAAATATCCTTCATTCTTATGATATCCATGCTAACAATTTCTTTAGTATACCCAATGAAGAACTTCCCAGGGATGTCAGAGTCTACGTTCCTCTCGCGGTCTTTTGGCGATCAGGGTGTCCGTCTGAGGATACGGAAAGAGCCTCGTACTCTAGTGTTAGTCACCTTGTCTATGCATCTTATGCGAGCTTCAGTTGACTCCATGCTGACCAAATACCAGACGGAAGCGTGCTTATCGCCCACCACCGCCTGAGGCCTATGCCAGCGCTCAGATGAGACGGCCGTCTTCGCCTGACAGCCACTACATGACCCATGGCTATCCAACTCCCCACTCCTCTGTAGATTACGGCTATCCTCCTTATCATGACATGCACAAACGGGTCAAAATGGATGGTGGTCCGCAGTATCCTCCTCCACCACCTCCTCATGGACGGGAACCATACGGTGAACGATCGCCTTACGCTGAATATCCTCCAAATTCCGCGACGAATCCGCCTGGCTACCATCCTGGATACCCGAATTATCCTCCCAATTCTTCGTATCAGCAGCAGCGTTCTCCAACGACTCCGGGAGGCTATTTCCCAGCACCACCGCATAGCGCACACTCCAACCAGGGTTACGGTCACTACCCTCCACCTCCTCAACATCCGCAGCACGAGTACCCAAGCCGCCACTCCTCATACTCTGGTCCATCTCCCATCCATCCAACGCAGCAGCCATCCCCACTCTACGAATCACCTAACTACCATACCTCGTCTCAGAGCACCAGGTCGCCAATCACTAGCTCGGCTCCTTACAAGAGCTATGACCGACCAACCACAGGCCCCCCAGCAAATTACCCGCCATCATACCCCGAGGATACCGCGAAACAGGCCGCATATAGGACGACGCAACCTCAGTCAGGATCGGTTCACTCTCCGCCGGGTGGGCTTCCCTCGCCAGGCCTATCCAGAACGTCTGGGTCGATGGCCTCCCATACGTCATCTCCAATGAATTCCAGTTCGAGAGGCCTCACTACAATGCCCGCCCAGCCTCCGTCACCGTACAAATCGGGGTTTTCTTTGCCACCGCTGCAGCTCCCCCCTCTGTCCGAGCCGCACGGATCGACTCTGCGAACGCAAACCCACAGCAAAACCCCTGGTCCACCGATATCGTTTGACTCAGCGGTCAGTCAGACTTATGCGGCCTAAGCTGCGACTCGCCTACGTACCACAATTTGGAAAATACAAGTATGGGATACGACTTGCAATATTCTAAGATATTTCGTTTTTGCTTTTCTTTCGACTCCCTGGATTTTTCACGTCCCGCTTTTTTCCCTTTGCCTTTGTTTTGAAGCATTTGAGGCGTTTAGCAGCTAGCACATTTAACTCTTGGATATTTCCATCTGCAAGGGTCTCCCAGTAGTCCTGAGAGAGCCCGCATCTACGTATACATGTACCATCTTACATTATACCTTTTTGTAATTTACGAGATTCTATTTTCCCTTTTTTTTTTGTTGCTTTTATCTCTCGTTATCTCTGTCAGTCAAAAGAAAGAAGACATCTGGCGTTTATTCTGGTTGGAACAATCGAAGCAATCCGGGAAAGGCTGTGCAATTTTTTTGGTTTTTTTCTTTCTTTATTTTTTTATATACTTTTTGCCATCTTCACAGTTATGTTTGTCTAAGCAAAGATGCATGCAGACGAAAAACATCGAGAGCGTGTGCGATAGACCTGCCGGGAGAGACCCAGGGACACCAGATTCCGAGGGCTTTGATGGTAAAGTGGCATGCCTCCTACCCCACTTGTCCCGCATGGGAAACGGGGATGGGATGTATCCCTTCCTTGCTCTCTGGAGGGTTCCTGGATGTGTACGGAAGCATGATCCATCCATCCATTTCATCTTTACACCACATATACATACGGAGTACATTATATTACACTATGGCTAGCTATCCGAATTTACCTGATTTCCCTGGCAAATTGGAAATTGAATCGCAATCGACGACTGCTGCTGTTTTGTGATGCGATATAGCAGGCATATGCAAGTCGATAAACTTTTGACCAGCCCGCGTCGTCTAGACCGTTTGCAGGTGCCTCAGATTCAGTCGATTGACCAAGCCTGCCTGCCTGGCATGCAAGTTTGTGATCAAAGCGCTCGCCCTTACCTGACCTTGCATTGCGAGGAGCTGGAAAGGGTAATATCTTGTTCATGCTCGGATCGATCACTGCGCCTAGCCTAACATGCTGCTGCAGTCCCCTTCATGATAATCTCAGATGACCATGATGCAAGAGAAAGTAAATTGGATAAACGAGGCGCCCGGCACGTCAGTCAACTGGCAAAGTGAGCAAGCTGTGCCTCTGCAGCTATTCCCTCCTACCCTGTCACTTTCCTTTTTTTCTGTTTTATCTTCTGATGTTGTGTTCGCATACGAGCGCGGCGCGGACGAAAAAAAGAAAAATCGATTAAAAGAGACTGTTGGAAGTCTCCACCGAGTAAATACCCGTAGACATGAAAAAGAAAGCGGAAAGGGAAGACGAAGACACATGAGAGGAGGTCTCCTTTCTTCCTCGTATATTCCAGACGGGAAAGGTCAAGAACGAACCCCATTCGGTGCTTTGTTTTTTCTCTTATGCAAGTCAGTCAACATCTTAGCGCAACCTCCAGTGGGACGGGAATGTGTCCGGACCCAGCACCACAGGACTTTCCCACCACGTTTTTAATTTTCTCCCACACCCCTCTCGTGGAGGCGAATCAGAGCCCGGTGATATGCTGTCGTTCGCCTTGAGACAAGAGCAAAGCTGCTTGTGCGGTGGAGGAGCCAACATTTTAACAGGAGCCGGGTGCATTAGTGGGACGAGCAGGTGGGGGCAACCACATTCCATCCATCCACAACCACATCCACAACCCTCGCCGTAGCTCACTAACGCACTTCAATTAGCCCTCACGACCTTTCGCCAAGTCCGCTTTGCACCTTTCTTTTTCCTGCTTTCCCCTAACTTTCCGTTTGTGCTGACAAACCGCTCGGTCATGGATCTGGCTGGACCTCCTCGAGCTCGTCCGCGTCCCGATTCTGCAAATATTCATCTACGCTGGGAGGCGAAGTTGGCGCTGGCCTGCCGGTGTTCTCCACCGTCGACCTCGGCAGGCCGACTCCGCGGATGCAAATGCCTTCATCCGACTCCCATCTCGCCTAGTTTTCTTCCTCTGTTGGACGTGAACGAGACCGAGAAAGAGGTAGAGAGATAGAGAGCAAAAAAAAAAAAAAAGCTTTCAACTGAGACTCCGCCCGAGAGTCATCGATAATAGGCCAGGACGAGACCGAAGCTTTCCCCACATGAAGATTGGTGTCCGGTACAAACATCACCCTCCTTTCATCCTCGTTTGGCTCTTTTCCACGCAGGATGTCTTCGCTCGCTCGCTCGCTAGCTAGTTAGCTCCCCGAAACTGGCTCGCCAACTTTGCCGGTTCTTCCCTCTCAAAAATATTTGTTGAGGTGGTACAGCGCAGAGCGCAGCTGCTCCATTAGCTGGCCGGCCTGCACAGCTGAGACACACACTGCCAAATGATATCGATTCCTCTCGATCGAGACATTTCTCTGCAGCTGGCTGGCAAGCTTTCCTTGCTGCATGATTTCGAATCGAATGCGGACATGACAGAACACTTGAAATGAGAGTGTTTGCCCTTCTTGCCTCCTCCTCCCGCCGTCGGCGCTCTTATTTGAAAATATGATCCGTCATAATTTTTTTTTTTTGAGTTGGGTGTCAAGCTCCATCCGTGCAGAGATTTGTTGGTTCTAAAGCCAGCGAGACCGGCTGCATGGTCCGCTGCTGCAGAGGATCGAGAAGTCATATTCCCATCTAAGCGGGCGAGAATGAACGCTCGGTACGATACAGTTATCTTGCGAGTGCCTTCTAACCGAATGCAGAACTTTACTAGCATCTTTCGGCCATTACATACGACGAGGGAAAAAACGGGAGCCTTGCGAGGGTTAAGTTGAGGGGGAAGGTAGGCTTGTTCTTGCTCATCGCTCTGCCCAGATGCCATGAAGCTGGTCTGCCAGCAGTGAACGCCGTCCTCCACCTGAGGTCGTTCGTCTGTCTCGACCAAGGCTCTGTCATATGTCCGATCCATGTCCAGCGGTCAGAGCAAACCAAAGTTTTCATTGGCACTGCTGGCCATGGATGTTTTTCGACCCATGCATCGGGTTTTCTCTGATCCACAGGTTCGAGAAACAGAACCGAGGGATGAACCAGTGGATTGCTGCGGGGCTCTACCCGAAGCGTTCTCCACAGCCGGAGGAAGTCGTCCTGCCAGCCAGTTTGCTTGCGCATGCTCGCTGTTGTCTATACCGATTGCAGCCCGGTCAGACGACGCTAGTTCCATGCCTGCTGGCGTACGTACTGTGACCGTGCACATTAGGGTCTGGTCGATGCCGTGCCTGTCAGCGGGCTGACTGCACCGAAGGATTTGATCGATTCGTTTCTGGCTATTAAGCCCCCGATTGCTAACCAACCAGATGTGACATTGCCGTCATCATTATGCGTGGATTCGCTATCAACGTGGAAGTTGCCGTGGGAGGAGTGCAAGATGGCGGTAGGATCTTTTAGCGTCCGTGGCCGTACATGTGGTACGTACCTCTCCAATGTGCTGTACCTGCTCTCATGCAGCCGGAGATACAGTACATGTACATCTGGACTGGCGGACTGACACGCATACATGAGGTACACCCGAGCATCGTTCCAAGATCTAGAGCCAACACCACAGGGCGACAAGCCAGCTTTTGCTTTCGCTTAGCCGGCGCACGGGCTGGCACACTTGGTTCCGATGTGTCTCAGATGCTTCCCTGGTCGTCAGGCGATGGCATTCTGCCGCTATCTGATGCGGAAATGCGTGCGTCTGGATCGTTCCTTTTTGCTCGCTGTCACCTCGAAATTTGAGATTTTCGCTCAGCCGCCGTCCGACCCTCCTCGCGAAATTTGCAAAGTTTTGGATGGTTGTAACGGGCACTAAAGACTCGAAGTTTCGCTCAAATCGGCCTAGTATTGGCGTCGGACGACGTCTATTCTCGGGCGGACGATGCAGCCTTTTGGTCGCTTCTGTTGGTTTTTGATCCAGTTTGGATGAAGCTCGGGCGGCCGGATGATCCTGGAGGCCTTGGGAGGAATTCTTGACCGGGAACAGCAAGGAGGGTGGAGAGCCTTGCATCTGTGCATTCATTCCGAAAGGACATCCCGATATCCCTCCCTTCCTCCCTTCCTCCTCCTCGTGATCCATCCAACATTCCTGAGAGCTGCATTGAGAGGCCCAGCCGCCCGACGAGCGGCCAACCAGCCAATGAGCGAAGCCAGCAACCTTCGCCGACTGCAGCGATTGGACACTCGGCAGGATATCAAACGCTCTGAATGTCTTGAACTGTTTGCTCAACAGGGTGCTCTAGTTAGATAATGGGACCGTGAGCAGAAATCTTAAGCAAGGCAAGGCACACGCACATACATCGAAACAGCCATTCACACAAATAATACATCATGCATCACAGACATGCAATACTCTCAGACCCCATTCTGATAACTGCAAGACAGCAAGCTCTTAAAATGACCAAGTCGAGTTGAATTCGCGCCGAAAACCAACCACCGGTGGGACGACATGCTGGTTTCTGTCCAATTCGCGGTCCGACGAAACCCGATGGCTTCGACTTTGCCGTTCAGCTTACCTGTCTACCCGCTGCTCCCTTCCTGAATGAGTCGCATGGGATAAGAATGTCCAATGATATTAGAAAAGCAAATAACGTTATACGCAGCACAACCATGGGACCCTCTTTTTAACACTCCCTCGCAATCGCTATAATTTCTTATTAATTTAGGAACGCGCCTGCGGTGTCCTCGCTGCGTGCGAGTTATCGATGCTACTCTCGCTCTGATTGGTGGATGTTTTTGCGCTGACGGCTGCCCCTTCAACTTTCGCGCTGTCGCACGCTTGAACGTCAGATATAATTCCTCCACAGATCGTGCGTGCGTGCGAGCGAGCGGATCAATTTACCTGGTAACTAGCACTTGATCCGAGCGAGGATTTTAACCTTTTCTTTAGACGAGCACCATGTCAAAAGTCAGGCGGGCGTATGAGGAATGCGGAAAAAAGAAAGTCACATATTTTGAGGGTCTGCTTCTAGCTTGCTTGCAAATGACCCATGCCCATGCTGATATCGTGGTTGCAATATTGCGGGATAATATACTTTAGTTTTGATGTTGGCGTATATTCCAAACTTCTTTGCATGTTGTCCGTAGTAGGAAATATATTTCTGTCATGTTGGAAAGCTCCTCCAGGAATATTTCGATAGCCTACCAACCTCCAGCCCCTATTTACAGTCAAAACGTAATACATATCTGCAATATTAATGTGTATGTACAGGAAATCGTCATCAAGAGATCAAGAAATTCCCCATTCCGTCCACGGTCCGTTCGTTCATTCCCCTCAGGATTGTTGATTCGCCTCCCATCCCGTGGCGACCCCTTGCCAGCAAGGGTCATGTTTGATGGTTGCAGAACCAACTTATTTCACCGTCGAGGGGCTATGACAACTACCGCCCTCGGTACCAGCAATCATGGTCGTTAGTTTGCCGGAAGCGGGCGATTTGTCGACTCATCCGCTCAAAGTTTGGCTGCACGGGAGGGGGTGGTTCGGCACAAGGCACGGGACGCATCGTCACCTCAGCTCCTCCAATCGGGGATCTGGGTAGACACAGGCGCTCCCTGGCGGCGCAGCAATCACACCTTCTTGAAGACGGTTTATTTCTCTTTTCAGATGCGGGCTGCTCCTTCATACATGCCAGGTGGTGATAGACTCCGTACGTCCTGCGTCACACCTGGCTACCTAGTTATTGCATGTCACGGCGCACTCCGAAGAAATAATTCCCAATATGCTCGCTGCCCTTCACAGCCTTCCAGCCAAAGCCGGGAACGTAAAGGCAACCCATGCTGAGCATCCCCTGCGCTCCCCAGCCGGGTTGCTTTTCGAAGAACGCACGCATCTCATTCTCGTTGATGTACTTGTGCCAGTCGTGCGTGCCCCGCGGGACAATTCGCAGCAGATCTTCCGCGACCAGCTTTGTTGTAAACCAGCTACTCCACGTCCGCGCGATCGTGCTGAGTACAATCCAGCCTCCGGGCCGCACGTGCCGCATACAAGATTGCAGGAATGCGGCCGGGTACGGCACGTGCTCGACGACCTCGAACAGCGTGAGCAGGTCGACTTGATGATCGGACGGGTAATCATCGATGGTTGAATTGATGTATTGCAATTTTCCGGTGAGTGTTGGGTCTTTCTTGGCGTGGGCTCTTGCGACAGCGAGGATTTGCTCGGACGGATCGAGGCCGACGACGTGGGAGGTCTCTGGCAGTCGCGCGATCGACTCCGAGAAGATGCCCCCACCGCATCCGACGTCCAGGACTCGGAGGCCCTTAGAGAAGGGAGATTCTCCGCCACCGGCATCGGCGGTAGCGGATGTGGGGTGCATTTGTAGACAGTGTTTTGCAAAGTTGATTCTCATGGGGTTCATGAGATGGAGTAGTCGGGAGGGACCTTGTGCGTCCCACCATGTTGATGCGAGGGCATTGAAATGTGACAATTCATCGGGATCAACGGCGCCCCGGCTGCCCGTTGTGGAGTTCCCAGCCTCTGCCTTCCTTCGGTATGCTGATGTAGAGATGCATCTTGCATTCTGTGAGGAGAATTTCTGGATCGCGCGATCGATGTTGGATGGCGAGAGTCGTGGAGCTCTCTGGACAGGCTCGAGGGAATGGAGCAATGGTGCGCCGATCCGTAGCGACCGTCGCAGCATTTCTGGGAGACTGTAGCCCAAGCTGTCTGGATGAGGCGCTTACTATGTGCCAATTGCGGGTGTGGCGGCCATGGAATGAATGGGGATTTCGCGGTCTCAACGTCGACACGGAGCCAAGGGTTGCACAAGAATGAAGCGCCTGTAGTACTATTTGATATCACGTGGTATTTGTTGCATTATGTAACGCAACGCAGTTCAACGTCAGAGCAACACACACCGCGTGGGAGGATGGGGGTGTGGCACGAGCATATATGAGTTCCTATAAGATTGTGCAAACCCGATAGGGCCTCGGATTGACGGCTTAATAATCTCACGATGGTTGTGAAGCTGTTGTCGAAGCCAGATTTATATTGACGTGTGTATGAGAGCCTTTTAGAGATGGGCGCGGCCATTTGTGTCGTGCTGACAGGCCCGTCGCCCACAGATCGTTGAGGGAAAAATAAAAATCTAGCTCACGAACACCTAGCAACAGTCACGCTCGGCGGTGATTCCCACAATCGATCCCTCATTTATTTTTCGACTGACAAATACCTCCCTCTCCCCCATCTACCGCCCTTCTCTTCCATCCATCAAATAAACACTCCTCAATCAACCATCATACGATCACGACTTCCTTGCAAGTCACCGCCCCTCACGACTGCAAGCACTCTACTCATATCCGTCGATCCTCCTGGATACTGTTCTCATTCCTCAATTCTCATTTAAAACAATAGCAACAATGTCGTCGATACGTATGGAACAGCGGGGCGGGCGCTTTTTTCTCATCAAGTCCAAGTCACCATCCGATGGTGCCCCTCCTCCATCTGCCCCTCCTTCTACCGCAGTATCAATGGAACCACCCAGCCAAGCCGGTGACTCGGCCATTACGGCATCCTCCGGCATGCCCGACATGGAGACCACATCTAAGGTTCCCAGCAAAGATTCAAAGTCAATTTCATCAGCGTCGTCGAACGAAACCGGACGTCCCAAGTCACCTCTCGTCCGTCGACGCGCAGCAATAAATCCTTCAAAGGGCAAGGTCAAGGTCATCTCCAAGCAAGAGCCACTTGCCGGTCCAAGCAACCGAGAATCTCCTTCCGGAGTTGAGCAAGAAGAAATGGCGCCCGCTGTCAACGCTACGGAGAGCCAACCACAATGTAAGCTGCTTCATCCCCCGGAGTCTTGTAACTTAAGATGAAGTGAACAAACTTCAAGAGCACGTACAATTCTAACAGATAGCATAGGTCCGAATAACCAAAACAGCTCTGTCTCTCCCGCCGTATCGAAAAAGCGAAAGCGAGCTTGTGCAGATAGTGGTCCGCCAGCTGCCGAAGAAACCGAAGGGCCACCGCCGAACAAGAGAACCAGGCGCACTCGACAACCAAGCGCAAAAGCCCTTGAAGCTCAGGAAGTCTCACAACAACCAAGCACAAACCCCCCCGCAGTTCCCCAAGCTTCACAACAATCGGGTGAAAACCCCCCCACAACTCAGCGAGTCACACGAAAGAGAAGTGCAAAACCCGCTACAGTTGAGCAAGCCACACAACAGGAAAGCGCAAAACCTCCTAAAGTTCAACGAGCGTCTCGACAACCAAGCGCAAAACCTCCTGCAATTCCAAAAGCCTCCCGACAGTCGAGTGCAAAACCCCCTACAGTCCCAAAAGCCGCACAACAATCGAACGCAAAGCCTCCTACAGCTCGACGAGCCACACGACAAGGAAGTGCAAAACCCACTACAAAGACTCAACAAGCAAGCGCAAAGCCCACTACAGGTCAGCGAGCCTCACGGCAATCAAGCGCAAACCCCCCTGCAGCTCAGCGAGCACGACAAGCAAGCGCAAGAGCCACTTCAGTTCAGCGAACCACACGACAGCCAAGTGCAAGGGCCACTCCAGCCCAACAGGCCAGACGACAGCCAGCCTCAAGAGCTAGAGCCCGTCAAGCCCAACAATCCCCTGAGCCTTTCAGCTTCGCTGCGCCGAGTCCACAGCCTCTGAACTCTACGCCACCACAAGAGAACCGGGACGCAAACGCCCCTCTTCCCCTCGACGAAGAAGGCTACGAATGCGATATCGAGATGACGGACGATAACCCACCGCAGCTCAGACTCCCGCCGGTCGTCGAAGTTCCCAGCTACGAGGGAACTCCCTCCTCGGCGACGGCAACCGGGGCGGCTCCGACCGCGATCTCTGAGCCTGCGACTACGCTCGTCCTCCCCAATGAGGAGGAGCTCTTTGCGTCGCGTCTCCTCCTGGGCTTCAGGTATTCTAACCTCCCACAGCCCGAGCGCACCGTGTTCGTCGACGACATGTTGCAGGACTGGGCGGACGACATGCAGGATCGTCTGCCCGACTACGTGCTCCCCAGACGGGTTGAGCAACATCTCGAAGAGCATCGCCTTCGAAAGGCCCAGGCTCCGGCTCCGGCCGTTGAGCCAAAGGGCCCGACTGGAGCCTAAGCTCCATCACTTTTCTTTTTTCCTACTACTCGTCATGTCTTTCATTTACGGCCTCTGTGGCGCCACGTAGCTCTTTCCGGCGGGCCAGAGAGGCCTCATACTTTTCCTTTCAGGTTACTATCCTTCATGTTATCATAAGCTCAGGGGCATGGCAATGCATGGCTTTTTTCTTTACATATCTCAAGTAATGCTCTCTCCAATAACGTAATATCTCGACCTCTTGATCATAAAAAATCTTTTCCTTCATTCTGGAATCCATTGGCCACCTCCTTAACAGTCCGGAGGCCAGAAATTTAGAGCACCACACCAAAACATTTCGATAAATTTTCGCTGCGTCAACGACGTCGAGTCGTACGATATTGATCCTAACCAATGATTTGCGGAGCCACTGATTCCAATTCATTTAGACGTCTTCTCTGATTCTGTCTCGTAACTCGAATGGTTTCTAGGACAATCGTCCTCCTTTATCGGGGTCTTCTTTTTCCAATTTTTGTCATTTAATCATCAACTTTGCGTGTATTATAAGCTATAAGAGGATCTAGAACTCCTGCTCCGCAGTCCCAAGGACACTAGCTGGCTGGCTTTACATTACAGTCTAGGTTTTTTAAATTGATTTTTCATACGATAGATTACGCCTTGAGCTTGTGCACATGCGATCGAGCGGTCCTCGCATGCGGCATATCATCTGCCTGTATAACTACTATATCAATCAGATCTTTTCACAACCAAGCTAGGGGCATTTATCTCCTCTTTATCATTGATATCAATATGTCTAAGACCAGCAGAACTGTGGCCGTTGCAAGATCGCGGCCTTTCATTAATATACCTCAGCTTAAACGTAGGAAAAGGTAGCAAGCTGTACCTAGTGAATAAATACTAAAAAAAGGAAATATGCAATATACAAGAAGGAACGTATATAAAGAAAGAAAACCACCCTTCACTGCTCTGCTGGCGGAAGAGAACCAGCACCGTAAGGACAGCAAAAGCAAAGAAAACACCATATCTGCCATAGCTATGCTGATGCATCGTATATAACCATGATCTTTTGTCCAACAGCCGCCACAACCTCTCACATTCTTAGGAATTTCGGACAGCGCAAAGGCCGTATGTATAACGATCAAAGAATAAACAAATATAAGACAAATGGTAAAAACGGCGGAGGCTGAAAACCTGAACGAAAACAGAGAAGCAACAATAGTAGAAAAATAAGACAAATTAAACAGGACGAGCACCAGCAACCGGTCCGAATCGTTGGATGCGCGCCGCTCTCCTGTCCGCATTATCAGACGGGCGTTTCCATGTCTGAAGACTATTCGGAGCATCCCCCGATATCATCTGCTCAAACTCCTTAGATGGCAATTGCTGCTGGCAGGCATCAGGTGGTGACGTCGAGGAAGATCGTGCTCCATCGACCGGTGGCTTGGAAGATTGCTTAAGCGCAAAGGAAGAAGGCGTCGCTGGCAGAGAGTGGGATTCCTATTTGCCACTCCCTTCCTTCTGGCTGGGATCCGGCTGTTGTGGTTTCTTCAGTTCAGTTGAACGGGCGTACTATTCCTCGCTCTTCTGCCGCTTCGTCGGATCGTCGTTATCTGCGACCTCTCCATCTTCTCTTGTGCGTTTGTTATTGCCGGCGCCAGGGGTGAACGCACGAGCATGAGCGTTCAGCAACGGTTGAGGGACAGCCTGTCCGGGGACCGGGATGCCGGTGGGTGGCTGCTGTGTCTGGTGGGGCTGCGGGACGATTCCGGCTGCGGGACCACCTCTGCTCAATCTCTGGCCAAAGGCGCCGCGTCCGCCAGCTCCACCTCTCGGCAGTTGTGATTGTGGCGGTTGGCCCTGCGGACCAGCTCCGAATACGGGCTGCATGCTCCCAGGCTGCGGGATGCCGGTTGGGACGTTCGGCAGGCCTCCCCGGCCAACGTTGAACGCCCCACGTACGGCTCCACCTCCACGGGGAATGCCAGACTGCATGTTACCGCGGATGCTCTTCATAACGCCAGGGCCACCTTGGTTACCTCCGGGCATTTGAGGCTGCGGAATCCCGCTCGGTTGCTGGATCTGAGGTTGCTGAGGTTGGCCGTGGGCTTGGGCACCGAAGGCAGGAGCGACCTGCTGAGGAGTAGGTTGACCAAAAACCGGCGCGGGTTGAGTTGGCGTCGCAGCTCGTTGCATGATGCCAAAGGCAGGCGCCATAGGAGCGCCAGGCTGGGGTATCTGGCTCGGTGGCGGTTGCGCAGGCGAGGATTGAAGAGTAAGTTGAGCACCAGGGGTACCTTCAAGCGCTTTGACTCGTTCCGTCAAGTCCTTGTTCTTCTTTTCGAGCATGGAGACCTGAACTCTGGTTCTCATTTGCATTTCTTTACGGCCGGATTCCCTCGCGGTCTCAATCTTCTCCGTCAATTCCTTCTCTCTAGCCTCCATTTCGGCCGCGTGCTTTTCCTTGAGGGCGTTCACTTCGGCTTCGTTGGATTCGCCAGAGGCGGCGGCGGCAGCGGCAGGGGCTTCAGTCTGAGGCTGTTCGGGGTTATCTTTCTTGGCAGCCTCCAGCTTTTCCGCGTATTCCTTCTCGAGTTTTTCCTTGTGCTGAGCGAAACGTGCCTCGACATTCTTCTTGATAATCGACTTCATGTTCTCCTCGTGACGCTTCAGCGCAGCTTGGGTCGACTCGAGTTTCTTTTCCAAATCCTCAGATTTAGCAGCCTGCTCTTGCTCGATCGCGGTGACCTTATCCTGAGCGGCCGCGAGCTGCGTACGAAGCTGGGCCTCGACTTCAGACGGTTCAGCGGAGGGCGGTGGGGCGCTGGCTTGGTCGGCAGCGGGGGCTTCGGCCTTCGCAGCCTCAACACTGGCCTGCAGTTCCGTAACTTGAGTGGTGAGTTGCGTGTTAACAGCCTGCAGGTCTGCAGTCTCCTTCTCTTTCGCGGCCTTCAACTCCGCAATCTCCTTATCCTTCGCGGCCGTCATCTTTTGCACGTGGTTGCGCGCACTCTGGGTGAACTGGTCGCGGAGCTTCTTCTTCTCGTCCTCGAACTTTTGCTTCTCCTCGGCTACACGCTGCTCTATGACCGACTCGTCAACAGGCGCAGGGGCGGTCTGCTGGGCGGCGTTGGCGGCAATGTTCGCCTCGATCTGTGGCATCCTCTCCGCCAGCCGTCGCTCGACCTCTGCTTCAACTTGTTCGGCGGACATAGCCGGAGCTTCAGCTGTCCCTTGCTGCGCGCTAACGGAAGCCAGTTGTGCCTCCAGATTAGCCACCTGTGCGCGAGCCTCTTCCAGTCGTGCATTGCACTCGGCCTGTTTCGCATGTTAGTTTGGCTTGTATAGAATAAAGGATATGATTAATCCACGTACCAGAGATTGCGTGAGCTGCAGCACCTGGGCCGCCTGCTCCGCCTGCTGGGTCTTGTATTGCTGCTCCAGTGCCGCCTTCTCCGCCTCGAAGGACGACCGCAGCTGGTTCAACGCTTCCTCAGAGCTTGCAGACGCGGAAACGGCCGCCTGTGCCTGTTCGAGAGTCTGCCGAAGTTCAGTGATCTCTGTCTTCTGCTGCTCGATTTCCTTACGGCGAGCAGCGAGCTTCTCTTTAGTATCATTCACAAGCTTGTCCAGGCGACCTCTCCATCTCGCTGTCTCCTTCTGGATCGCATCTGCCAGTTCGGCATTCTTCGCCTCGAGCTCGGTTTCCTTGGCTTGTAGCTGCTCTTGTGTCGTGACCAGTTTAGTATTAGCCTCCTCCAGTTGTCCTTGCACCGACTTGAGCTCATCCTTGAGCGCCTCGAGCTCAGCCGGGTCGATTCTCTGTTCATTCAACGTGATATTAGTACCGCCCTAGTGAACCGTGAAGACAGAATAGGGGACTCACATCGTATTTCTGTAGAATCTGATTGGTCCGTGCCTTCCATCGCTCGTTATCCTCCTGAAGTAACTTCATCTGTCCATCCTTCACCTCAACATCGCCTTCGAGCATCGTGATCTTCTCCTCCAACGGCTCAATCTTAGCCTTGAGATCGGCAGCCTCCTTGCGGAGTTGGTCTGCCGTGGAAGCAAACTTGTCGCGCTCGGCACGCAGAGTGGTATTGCTCTCCCGGATGACGGTGAGCTCGCCCATCTTCTGCTTGATTTCCTCGTTCTGCGCTGCGAGACGCATGGACTCGGATTCCTTCGCACGCTCTTCGGATAAGGTGATGCGGACCTCGTCGAGTTGTTTCTTGGTGTGGTCGAGCTGCACCTTGATTCTCTTGGCCTCCTGCGTCTGGAGCTCCAGTTGAACGTCGACAATTTCCTTCTCGCGGCGCAGGTAGGTGATGACCTCCCGGAGTTCTTCCAAAGACTTGTCGGAGCTGGCGATTTCCAGTTCTCCGATGGCACGCTCACGATCCTTCTGAAGGTCGGCAATCTGCTGGCTGACGACCTCGAATTGGTCATGGACGAGCCTGTTCTGCTTGGTGAGGTCGTCACAACGCGCCCTGACCTCCTTAAGCTCTTTCTCGTAGGTCTCCTTCTGTGCCTCCCAGCTTGCTGTCGAGGACTCGAGCATCGACCTCGCAGTCTCAGCTTCGGTCTTGAATCCGTGTACTTGCATCTTGATGGTGGTGTACTCGGATCGGATCTTCTGGAGCGCATCGGCGGCGGCAGCATGCTTCATAAGCTCCTGCTCATAAGACTGCTGAGCCTCCTGTGCAATCTGCGCCTGGCGCTTGAGATCGTCTTGGTGGTGCTTGCTGGCCATCATTTGGTTCTTAACCTCATCTCGTAGGCTTGCAATTTCCGTCTCCTGCAGCTTGAGCTGGTCGTCCTTTAGACGGACACTCTCGACTTGCTCTTGGCGCAGTCTCGAAAGTTCCTCGTTGGACGACTGCAGTTCGCTGGTGATCTCCGCCATCCGTTGTTCGAGATCCTGGATCTTGGCCTATTCGTTTACGTTAGCTGTGCTCGAATCAAGATGAGACGCTCGAATATTCACTTACGTTCTTCTCTTCAAGTTGCTGTTCGGTGTCTTGGACGTAGGTTTCGTGTGATTCATTGATGCTCGCCAAAGCATCTTCGCTGCTCTGGCTGATCTCCTTGTACTTCTCAACATCCGCACGAGCAGACTCGAGGTCTGCCCTAGCGAGCTCGACGTTTCTCGTAAGCTCGCTAATTTCGATCTGAAGATCCTGCTCGCGGTTGAGCGCTTCCTCATCCGCGTTCCGATTATTCTGAGGTTGCAGAACGCTAATCTTCTCTTCGGCAGCCTTGAGTGATATTTGCAGTTCGTCAACTCTGGACTGGAGATGATCCTGCGTCGTCTTGGCGGCGACCATGCTCTCTCTAGCGGTAGCCAGAGCGGCATTAATATCGTCGATCTTTCGCTGGGCTTCGCGGGCCTCGGTGTCTCGGCGCAACTGCAGCTTCTTGGTCTCCTCGACCTCGTCCACCAGGCGCTTCTTCGTAGACTCCAATTCGCCCTCCAGCCTGCCGAGTTGGTTGGTGAGACGTCTCCGAGCCTCGACCTCCAGCTGGTCCTTTTCTGCCTGCATTGCCTGCAAGCTGTTGACGGTGCTCTTGAGTTGTGCCCGTTCAGACATCAGGTTCTCGTTATCCTTGGACAGGCGCTCCTCGATGTTCTTCCAGAGATCCTTCTCAGCCTTGAGCTTGACGTTGTCGTTCTTGACGCTCTCCATCATGGACCGGTTCTCCACCAACTCCTGTTCGATCTGCTGGCTGCGTAGGTCCAACTTGGCGTGGAGGTCCGAGAGTTCTTGGTTCCGCTTGAGGAGCTCGCGGTTCTCGCTCGTCATCATCGTTAGGTTGCCGTTGAGCATCTCGTATCTTGCAGTTGCAAGCTCAAGTTGTCCGTTGAGACGGGTGAGTTGGATCTGTAGCTCATTCTTCTCGTTCTGGAGAACGACAGCTTGCTCGCGGAGAGTCTTCTGGTCTGTTGCGGACTCCATCTTGTACTGATCGAACGATTGCTGGAGCTCTCGCAAGAGCTGGCCGTAGTCCTGCTTGTCGCCGGTGTCGGGTTCGGTCTCGCGGGTGGACTGTCTCATGGCATTCTGCTCGTTATCGGCTTGCATCTCCGCCGGCAATTGGTTGCGATGTTGCAGCATCCGGCGGAACATGTCACGCTCCCTAACGAAGGTTTCGGCGCGTTTCTCAAGACTACGGATCTCATCGCGCATGCCCTCCAGCATCTGTTGCATCTCCTGGAGTTCACGAGTCTTCTCGCCTTCCGCCTCCATGCGCATCTGCTCCTCGTGGTCCTCCAATTGCTTACCGACGAGTCGAGCCGCACGGAGTAGTTCTGTGTTTTGCTCCTGGAGCTCCTTGATGCTGTTGAACACGACGAGGCGTTCGCTGATGAGACGGTCGGTGTCAGTTTGCGGCAGGCCCATGCTGATGCCCTGGAGAGCCATCTTCTTGAAGCGGGCTTGGTCCGCGGCCGACATCGGTCCCATGCCTTGACCGAGATGCTGCACCTCCGCGAGCAAGAATTGGATCTGGGAGCTTGAGTCTCGGAGTTCTGAGCACTGTTAGCTGATGCTTTGAGAGGAATTCTGGATATGGGTTCTTACGCTGCTTGAGGGCCTCAGCTTCCTTGACGCCATCTTTAATCTGCTTCCTCAGAACCTTGACTTCCTTCGCACCCTGTTCGTTGTTGTTGTTGGCTTCCTGCAGAAGCTCGCTCAGGATGACAATCTCCTCAGCTGCACGGTCGAGTTCCGCCTTCTGGCTCTCGAACTCAGGACCCTTGTCTTCCAGTTCTCTGATCAACTCGTCAAAGCTCTCTTGAAGTCTCATGTTGCGGGTATTCGCGGCCTCCAGCTCACGCTTGACAGCTGCGTAATCCGTGTAGACTTCCGTAAGCGACTTGCCGGACTTTTGGGACATCACGATGGCATGAGCGGCCGGCGACACCAATTGGCGTTCCGGCGTGGCGGCTCCTCGAGATGGTGTCATCGGACCGGTCCTACCCCTCCTGCTAGCTGCAGGGGATTGCATGATCGGTTGCACAGCACCAGAGGCATAGAGGCCAAGGTCGGTTTCAAGGCGCTCAATCTGGACCTCAAGTTCCTCGATCTTCTTATGGAGAACGGCCTGCTCTTCCCTGAGTGCTTCATTCAAAGCCTGGACGCGTCCAACCTCCTCGGCGGACTGGGTTTGCTGTTGCTCTCTAAGGTCCTCGAGCTGTTTGATACGCTCTCGGGCAGATTTGGTGCTGTTCTCCCATAGATCGGCCAGTCGCTTCGCGTTCGAGATTTCGGTTCGGAAATCGTCCTCTCGGGATGCGAGGTCTTCCGTTAGAGATTTGATGCGGTGTTGGTATTCCTCCACCTTGTGGCAGACCTCCTCGTAGCGCTTGGTGAGGCTGTTTGCTTTCTGCTCGGCCATGTGGGCCTTCGACTGGGCCTCTTCCAGACCACGCTCCAGTCCGTTCACCTGTGCGCTCTTCTCCTTGCGGTACTTGGAGAACTCGGCCTGCTTGGCCTGGAGCTCGCCCTCAAGCCATTCGTTGTTCTTCTTGACGATCTCCAACTCCTGCTTGATGGTCTGCTCGCGGAACCTGGCTGCGGATTGCCCCGATTCTGCCTGCTGCGCCTTGGCTTCGAGAGCGTTGACTTCGCGTCGCATTTCGAGGAATTTGGTCTGTTGGCGGTTGTATTCCTCTTGCATTTCGTCGACTTCCGTGCTCTTTCGCGTGAGGGCCTCGACTGTTTCGCGCTTGTCGGACTCCAGCGTTGCGATCCGTGATTTGAGCGCTCGGGTTTCGTCGTCCGTCGATGAGGAGCTGTTTCGGAGGGCGTTCAGATCGGCTTCGAGCGCGACACGTTTGGACTCTGTTCGACACGGCACCGTTAGTGAATCAATTGTCAAGAATACAGGGGGGAAGTCGACAAGAATTACCAGCTTCAGCAACTTGTTTCCGAAGATCCTGCGTCTCTGTCTGCGCTGTTTCCATCCTGGACTTCATGCTCTGCACTCGCGCCTTCGCCGTGCGAGCGCTCTGCTCCAGCTCGACCTCCAGCCGGATCTTGTCCGCCTTGACTTCATCGTGCAGACGGGCCTTCGCGGTAAGCGCCTCGAGGATGGTCGCTACGGCAGCCTCGGTGTTGGCAGCTAGGGCTTCGACGGTGACCTGCGGAATCTCGAGGAAGGCGGAAATTTTCGGCACGTCGAATGCCGCCGACGTCGGTGACGCTTGTGGTGGAGGAGCGTCGACCTCCATGGCGAGAATGAGGGTGGCTTTACGGCCGTCAGGGGCGTATTATAGTGTATCGTATTATACAAGAAGCTTTTCGAAAGAGCGGTGGGTTATAACGAGAGGGCGATGGCGGAAAGAAAGGGATGGTTGTCGGTTGTTCGAAAGACGCGCCTGCACGATGGAGGGAGGGATGACGGTTGTTGTATCAGGGGAGGCTCAGTTAGAATCAAGGGTTGGCCACTGCAGCGGGGGGAAAGGAATGGAACGAAGCGAAGAAAGGCGAAGAACAAATGTTAAAAAAAGAGAAGACGGGCGACAAGAGATGTTCCTCACGAGACTCGACGCGAACGGCGGCCGTGAAGAGCGATGGCGGAATGGATCCTGAACGTGATGAAGTGGAGGGAGCGGGAGGACGTGACGCTGTGTTGTTTACGGCATGAATAAATTCGGTTGTTGCCGTAATTTGGCTGTGGCGGCCGGCCAGGATCCAGAGTGGTGCGCATTGTGCGGCCATGTGCCCTCGTAACGATGCACACATGCGGACCACGACAGCAGTTTGTACCACCCCGGCTACGATTTCAACGGATGTGTCATGATACCTATATCACGAATGCAATCAATGTACAATTGATGTGACTTGGTGTTTATATTCTTCTTTCCGCTGTATAGTAGTAGATGCGGCCTATGGGCGTGCCGCAGATTTTCTATTTATCGATTCATCCCAAACTTCATACATAACGCCTGCTGCTGCTATCTAAGATCCCAAAAGCTATACAAAGCAAGCGCGGGCAGGCAACCGTCAGAAGAGTCCTCGGCATCCACGAAATGCGCGCGTGCGCGTGTATGGCGATGATGACGATGATGATAACGATGATGATGATGATTTCCTCAAAAACAATGCAAATGCAGGACAAAATACAAGCGAAGCTCCCAACCAACCAACGAATGTCTTGACCACTGGAAGGAAAGGACAAAATGCTGCGTGATCTAGATACTCCCCCGCGACGTCGTGCCGTCTGGCAGTGTCGATATTATGTACATACAATGGAGGCTGATAAAATTGCGATTAAGAGAGATATTAGATGCTTCATGTCAGTCCAGGGGAAAAAGCCCGGGTTCTTGTTCACATCACTTGTTGGGTTCACAGCCAGAAATGGGATGGCCACCAGCAGCCGTGCGCGTTCGTCTAGTCATCTCGTTTTTCGCCAGCATATTTGGCAAAGAGAGCGGGACTCCGAGGTCTTTCGGATACGGGACTCGCTGTACCGAGCGCAGTCGACGGCGCAAGGTTCATCCGGAGAGTGTTAACTCTCTCGGACCGATGCTTCGGTTCTGGTGGATATATAGGCTCAGTGGTTGTTTTCTCAAGCGGGGCGTAAGCCACAGGCTTCTCACTGTCCGCTCGAGAGTAAAGGTATGTAGCGAATAGGACGATTGTTGAGCCAATCAGGAACTGCGGAGAAAAAGAAAGGTTAGATAAAGGTCGCGATCGTGACTCGCGGGATTCTCTCGCATGACGTACCTGGACGGAGACCACAAAGTCAAAAAAGTATATGCTAGCGATGCAACTCAAAAGAATGCTGATGCTGGTCGCAAAGTTCTTCGCAATGTTGTCGGCGTAATTGACGCAAAGCGCGACGACGATGCCTCCCAACGCCTGGAAAGCAATCGCAGTCCAGACTACCCCGTTGTAGCCATTGAAGAAGCCCTTTTTCGCGATTTCCGCGCCATCTTTCCAAGCGACGCCGATAAAGAAGGCTGGGAACAGCGAGTAGAAGGACAACTGGACATTTCGGACCCAAAGCGTAGCCGATGTCCCCTTCAAGACCTTTTCAAAATAAACCCCCGCCAATCCGGAAATGGTGCACGCGATGACGACCGCCATCAATCCCACAGATCTGTTCATCTGCAAAGAATCGTCGTTGTCCTTATGGATACCGCCGTACGAGGCTGACCGCCCGGTGATGACATCGCGAATGGCTCTGATGGCTGATTTTGTGGTATGTTCGGCAGCATCCGGTGAAGGCGACGGCAGCTGGACGATAGCGACGCCGGCCGTCAGGAGAATCAACGAGACCCATCGTCGGGGTGACAGCTTCCGGCCCAACAGGCTGACGCTGAACAGGGCGGTTGTGAGGATTTTGAGCTGGTAGGTGACCTGGAATGTCGCAGCATCGAGATTCGACACCGCCACATACTGCAGGCTGTTCTGTAGGGTGTACAGGGCGGCCGGGATGGCGAGTTTCCAACTGTCATGCTTGAAGACCTCATTGTAGACCGTCGTGCCGGTGACCAACCAACTCGTATGCGGGCCGTCCTTGGCGGTTTGGTCTTGAAATGCGATTAGCGAGCATATCAGGAACTTGATGACCTCGTTCATGAAAACCGCGGTGGAGGTGAGGTAGCGGCCGCCGGGCGTGGAGGGCATGATTCGCGAATAGTGCATTATCTATGGGCTCGGGAGTCAGCAGGTCTGGCCCCTGTCTCCTGACAGTCATCCGCCGCGTTGCGAAGCTGAAGGCATGAGGAAGGGCGGGTGTACCAGTATCAGTGCCGAGTTTTGAAAAGTGAGCTATACCGCAAGGCTGTCAGCATTCGTCAAGGGTCGCACGGACAAGGGAGGAGGGGGGATGGGGGAAGCTGAACACACTGTGACTAAGGAGACGTGCTTCATGGGAATCCCCATGAAGGAGCCCTGACGCGAATTATCGACCACCATTTCGTCCCTTTGGCCCGTGAAGAGGCCGAAATCCGGGGGGAACTGAAAGTCTTCTCCACTACTCTGCACACACGTCGAGAGCCTCGGAACCGGTAGCTTGGTGTTGCGAGTATTCGCTTGACGGCGGTTGCTCTGAGGCCGGTGGCGGTTTCGTGGATGGGAATCTTCTTAGCAGGCGAGAATCGGCGTGTCTGCCGAAAAGACTGCGACGAATATTCAGACGGCCGTTGAACAATGCAGATGGAAGGGGAAACGGCGGCGGTCGAAGTCAGGAAATCGTAGAAAGTCGAATGAGAAAATGATGGGAAAAGGAGGCTTCCGGATCCGAATACCACTCAGCCCCCTTGCAATGCGTGGAGGTGAAGCAAGAGGACGGATAGGTGACCTTGCGCTTAAGTAAGAAGCAGGTCGATGTGCTTTCCAGGGACGCAGGGAAACTCCAAACGGGATTAATGGGTCGGTGCCGGACGGTGACAAATAGAGACTGTCGCGGGACTGCACGAAATCTGCCGGGGAAGGATGATTGCAATTGGGGATCTAGCGAGGGGTGAGAATCCGGTATATGTAGAAGTATTAATTATAGTATACTGGAGTATACTAGTAGTGGTGCAAGTGGTGTGTACTGCGCAAGACGGCCTTAGTACTTCTTAAGATCCTTGGCCATCGCTGCATGTCCCGGGAGACAATCGTCGCAGCCTTGTGCAATTGTGGTCGACTTGTCCGCGTCGAGCACTAGATCGATTAGATAAGTATATATACGAAGTCCGACTCGACGGGAGAGAAAGCCACAATCAGCGTTAGATTTCAGTTCATTAGTTTGAATCCTAGACGATGGCCGGGTCGGAGCCTCTGTGCAGCTGTATGTAATTAAGTTACGGCGGGAGTATATTGGCTGGAATCAGATGTAATATGGGCTACACCTGTTCAATCTCGGCCAAACTCTGTCGCAGGCCAAGTAGCCGCTGGGCTTGGCGTCAACGGCCTCTTTTGGGACGTCCCCGGCTCCGCTGCCTCGACTGCGCTTCCCGCATACGTCCGATGCTCCATTCGATGTCGCAGCTGCTGTTGTCCTCTCGAGGGCACTCTGCTTACGTATTGATATCTGCAATCGATCGTGTGTGGTGTGCATGGACTCCCCACGCGGGAGATACGTACTCCATCGCATCGCATTGCAAGAAGTCAGGAATTCCGTTCACACGTGATCGATCGTGTGCTGCTGGGTTATATTACTTGGGTAGTGTGTGAGATAGCGGCCCTGCGACGCTGGCATGCGATAAGTCAGGGTCGATTCAGCCTGACTCTCTGAGGCCCTTGCTTCCTCGGACCCGACGGTAAATTGCGCTGTTGCGACATTTGCAACTTCCAGAAGCCGGGCCGCCCACCGCAGCATAGTGTAGTACAGCAGAGTCTTATGTACATATGTCACCAGGTATGTTGCCAGCAATCGTACATACTTCGTACAAGCTTTCCCTTTGCCAGATCTAAAACCGAGGTGGGCCAGATCAGCAAGTTGGCTAGCTGGCTCGTCGCCCTTCTCGGCCTGCAGGCCCAAGCGAATGAATGCGCGGGAGCGTGGACTTTAGATGTTTAACTTAACTTTAGATTCACCAGGTACTAATTCTCCATCGCACTCGCGTCACAAAGTCGAGTCTCGAGGGTGACAACTCAATGTTAACCAATCGAGATACCCGAGCCGAGGTCCTATCTATCTCCTACACATTACGACATGTATGGACGCCGGACGATGCAACGTAGGAGTTTCGGATTCACCATTTAACTGGGGAAGGACCACATCCTCGGTCGCCACCAGCCACGGATGGGCATCAGCCCTATCAGAGCTGCAGAACCCGCAGAGCATGCACAGCAGCATCGGCTACAGAGCGAGCTGCAGGCAAGATTCGATTCACCCCTGCTCGAAGCCAAAGATGACGCCTAGGCGCGATGTGGAATCTGCAGCTGGCGTTCGCGTTCCACTGCACAGCCACCGCCGGGCAGATTACATTAGTTGCTGATTGCAAGATGCGATTTGCGCCAAGGGACAGCGTTCAGGAATTTCACGAGTCTCGACGGAGATAAATCAAGCGACCAGGCAGCCAAAAGTCCCGTAGAGTCAGGGCCGCCAATGGCTCGCGCTGGGGGTGTCGTGGGACGCCAATTGCATACCTGTGATGCAAACGGGAGCAGTCAACCTGCTAGGCTTTTGGCACCGGCATGACATGTTGCTCTCGAAGCGTCCGAAAGTCTATAAATTCTAAATCCCGCCCGCCGTCAGAATAATTGCAATCGCATCAAGTGCCCAAAACTCTGCCCTGCTCGGTCCCTTGGTCCTTGGCTGCTGTTTAAAGTTGGCTGGTCGCCGGAAGCGAAAAATAAACAACAGCGGGAAAATAAAAGTGCTGGCAGCCATCCTTCCCTCCGCTGGCGTCATCGACCCGTCTTGATCTTTCCAAAGCAAGAAATATCGCAAATTGACGTCGATTCCACCTCACCGCCATCGCAGCGATATCGCCGCATCGTATCAACCGCCACCACCGCGATCGATATATTCCGCCACGATTGCCATACTAACGCTGTTCCGCCCTTTCCGCCATTCAAATTCGATCAGTATAGTGGTCTGGATCCACTGTTCCCAGGTTGTCAATCGCCACATGTGCACAGCTTACTGCGCTGCGCTGGATTAGCCGACACGACTGAGAACAATCCCGAGCATTAGTATACAGGCCGACGTCAATTGATTGGACCGTGTGTACAAGTACGGGTGCAACAAAGACCGCACGCGGATATCCACATCGCATTCATTTACACCAATTGTCCCGCCAACTCCGCCTTGCTGCGAGCCTTGAACAACCATCCCCATCGCGAGCTCGCCCTCGGTCATCTTGTTCTTCTTCCGTTCTTTCTTACTAACAGCCTTCGCTCTTGTTTTTGTCGCTCTCCTTCCCTCTTTTCTCACCATCACCATATCATAGAATCAGCGAATTCACGTCCACCCAAATGTGTAAGTGTGCATCGACTGCGCCCCTGGATCAATCGTCAGCAGCATTTTTTTTTTCTTTCTCCAATTGAAAGAATGGATGTTTCCATGCCATTCTTTGCATCATCCGCTCCATTTCATTTCCCGTCACCCCCGAACACGACCGTACGGCTCCCCACGCAACCCCGGCTGGCGTGCGTTACTCGCCTGTCTGCTCTTGGCGAGAAACACCAGCCGACAAGGTTGATCGAAGGCAGACTACGGCCGCCCTCTACTTCTTTTCCTTCGAATGTTCCTCAACCGTCCGGGTTGTTTGTCGCATGGGTAGCAGCTAGCTAGCTGCTGTGGATGCATCACCGCAGACAGGTGTGGGAGGGGAGGATTCTGAGCTCCCCATCCCGGACAGATACGTTATCTACAGCATCCAACAGCCAACCGTACATACTTGTACTGTACTAGTTGGGGCCCTGCATGCACGTTGCTTTGTCACGTCCGACACGAGATGGCGGTACCTGGACGGACGCAGCAGAAGCAGGTCTTTGATCAGATGGCTCTGGTCACTTGCTTGGCGGCGATGGACTAAGTACCAAAGCACTCTTCGAACTCGTCTTCGCCTGCTCCCCTCAGCGCGCCTGCCTGCAGATGCTGTGGGGCCTGTTCGATCGCTGGCCGACGGCCTCATGTTCGGCTATTTGGTTGAAACCGGTTAGCATCTGGCATCGAACATTCCCAGAACCAGTTCGAGGCAGCCGGCGCCCGCCGTTAATCCTGAAGCTGCTGGTTGCGAATGATTATTAAAGTTCCGTTAATCGTTTTGCACAGCCCTCTTCTCCGCCCCCTCAAGCATATGCCTTTTCCTGATGTGCTGGCCCTGCGGGAGCCTGCGTGAAACTGCGCTCGAAGGAAGCAATTCAAAGGCCTTGAAGGTTTAGTTTTATCAACCACCTCGAAGTCTGACGTCCGCTCCCTTCCAAAACCCACACACGGAACAAGCCCTCCTTCTGGCACTTAAAAGGCCGTTCCCTTGCGTCGTTTTTTCCTTTTTCCCACCGTTCCTGTTTTGCCCTATCAAAGCCGCGCGGGCATTAATCTGCGGGCAGCCAAGCGAATCTGTTTGCGCTGCTGCGCATCAAAGTTGGGCCATCGTCATGCTCGCGCAAATCCCCGCTGTCCCGTCGAGTTAATCTGTCTGGTGCCTGAAGAGGTACTTTGCACATTACCTGCTTCTCCGGCCAACGTATCCTCCCCGGGCGATCACCTGCTGCCTCTCCGCCGATACCACCTCTAATACAATACCGCCCTCACCACCACCACCATCGCAGATTAACTCCCAGACCCACTCCCTCTTGCATCCATCCTGCTTCTCGCATCCGAACCCATCGCGCGCCCTTCGCATCTATCTGCCTCCTGATGATCGATCACAGCCTTGTTTGCAATAGACATCTAATGAAGTTCTGGGCTGGGCCCCGGAAATCTCTACAGTCCAACTGAAACGGTCCGCCTCACGCCGTTCAACCTTCTCCTGGCTCTTTGAAGAAGCACCGCAGCCGAACATGCCGCCCCCTCGAGATCCAGAACGCGGTCAAACAAATGGCCATCACAACGGTACAAATGGCACAAACGGCACAAACGGCACAAACGGCACAAACGGCGTCAACGGGCACTCGAGCGAGCACACGCCGCTGCTCGGGTCCCACATCAATCAGGACGACGGCTTCGTCAAAAGACACGCGAAGGAAAGTTGGAATGCGACCATGTCGGTGTTGACCAGCAAGTAGGTCGCCCAACCCCGACGCTGCGGCTGGAGCTGTATGCTTCGAGAACTGCGTTTTTGGCTCTTGATCCCGGTCGTGCTCACAGCTCGTTCTCAATCTAGTTACGTCAACGTCCTTCTCGTTTTCGTCCCGCTCGGCATCATATCTGGCATATTCCATTGGTCGGCTATCACCGTATTCACCCTAAACTTCCTCGCCATCGTCCCTCTCGCAGCCTTGCTCAGCTACGCGACGGAAGAAATATCCCTCTACGTCGGGCAGACCCTCGGCGGACTGCTTAATGCTACCTTTGGAAATGCTGTTGAGCTCATCGTAAGTCCAAACGAGCGACGGTGATCACGGCCTCTGGAATCCACACTGACCTAAACTTCTACTATAGGTCAGCGTCGTCGCCTTGCAGAAGAACGAGATCCGCATCGTGCAGGCGAGCATGCTCGGCAGCATCCTCTCCAACATCCTGCTGGTACGTTCCATCTTCCGGCTATAGTTGGGCTCCATTCACTAACAGGGGCGCAGGTTCTCGGTTGCTGCTTTTTGTTCGGAGGCATGAAGTACAAGGAACAGACGTTCAACTCTACCGTTGCTTCGACCATGTCCTCGCTGATGGCCGTCGCCGCTGGCTCGCTCATCATCCCGGCCGCGCTATATAACAGCTTCAACAACAACATCGACCCCATCAAGAACCCGGACCAATATGCTTCGCATAACAACAGCATTCTCCTCCTGTCTCGCGGAGCATCGATCGTCCTGCTCATTCTCTATATTCTCTACCTCTTCTTCCAGCTCAAGACCCACACCGACCTGTTCAGCGACGAGCAGGACGATGAGGAGGAACCCGAGACGCCAGCTCTCTCCGTCTGGGGCGCTGCTCTCGTTCTCGTTCTGGTCACGCTCATGGTTGCTATCTGCGCGGAATACTTGGTCGACAGCATTGACAGCATTGTCCAGGAAACGAACATCTCGAAGACGTTCATCGGTCTAATACTGCTTCCTATAGTAGGAAATGCAGCGGAACACGTAACTGCGGTCGTGGTAGCCACTAAGAACAAGGTATTCACCAAATCGTCCAGACTTCAGCAATTGAGAACCAGGCTAACGTAGCAATCATAGATGGATCTTGCGATTGGCGTCGCCATTGGCAGCAGCTTGCAAATTGCCATTCTCGTCACTCCTTTCCTCGTCATTCTCGGCTGGATCATGGGCCGCGAAATGAGTCTATTTTTCCAAACTTTCGAAACGTGTGTCTTCTTCGTTTCAGTTCTAATTACAAACTACTTGATTCAAGATGGCAAGTCCAACTACCTTGAAGGTGCCATGCTGCTTGGCATGTAAGTATCCCGCGCTTGGTCGGAATTCCCGCAGGATGAGTGAAGTTGATGCTAACATGCGTCCGTAACAGTTACGTTATTATTGCACTATCATTCTACGTTTATCCAGACAACGAGCAAGCTCACGGCCCTGGTTTCCCACTTTAGAGAGGAGTTTTGGAAGAGGTTCTATTTTTTCTTTGTGTATCATTTTATTCCCTTTGTCGGTGCTAATTTCCTTTGTTCGGGCATTCACTTATTCGAGTACTCCTTTTCAATATTACATGCTTGGATCGGAAGATTCCCCTTTTTGCATTCCATTTTTGTTATTGCGTCATATCAAAATTTCAAAAGAACTGTGGGGAGGGGTCTTTCCGGGATTTTGAACTGATGTTTGAATCGCGAATGCAAGGTGGAGCTCAAAATCGCATTGATTCACACGTTTCCCATTTTTTTATCTACTTATTTATTTATTTCCCTTTCGGCATCATTTCCTATAAAATTACATCTAGTCGAGTCGAATTGTATGTACAGAGTATACAAACATCCAATCGTAGTATTCAAAGTTCGCGGGTGTATGTGCTATCTGGCGCCATGGCCGGCCGGGCCTAGCAGATGCAGCATATGTTAAATGCGCCACAGTTGCAATGCATGAACGGTGCACATGCATGCGATCGATGGCCGATCGAGATCTCGGGATGAACACTCAACTTCAACGGTACTATGCCTTATCTCCGAGCTGCTTGCCAGATAAATGACCGGGGAGGCCGGTTGCATGCGTGCATCTGATTCGACGGCAGGCTGCGAGATTTGGACAGCTGTGGGGCTGGTCTGAAAACCGTCAAGATAGCAGCGGCTTGCCGCAACGCAAGAGAGAGCGACTTCCAACATAGGAGACATTGCTCGAGGATAGTGTAACACTTTCTGAGAACAGGGCCTAGGGTACGTAAGTTGTAGAGAGCACCGCGTCGCAGCCTCTGCAGGCTCTGGTACCGCCTCTGCGGTTTGATATCTAAACGGGGTTTTATTGCGATACACCGGCGGGATGGTGGCTATACCTACGGAGCGGGCCTTGCTTGCTCGCTGTACGTGATGAGGTTATAGGGCGCAATATGGATGGGTTTTCAGCATACGAACGCGTATTTATATACGTCTATAGGTGGTACGCGTGCATCTACAATATATGTGCCAAGCCCATGATATCATATCGAGAAGCAGTCTCTTTACAGCGTCTCGAAATCTTGCAACTGAACACATCTACCCCCCTACACCCTCCATCAAAGCCATACCATCACGACTGATACCTCTACAACCTCCCTTTAAATCATCTAGAGTTCTCCTACCTACTGCATGTTATATACCCAGACGACATGTCACGCAACCGCTTTAGTGACCTGAGCCAGGATCTGGTGTCATCGGGCTTCCCCACCGGTAACGGCCACCGCGGTCTCAGCAACATCAATCAGCCGCTGCAAGCACACCGGGGAATCTACGATGTGACCATGTTCCAGGACTCGGAGCCTGATACCGAGTTCTTGTCGGTCGAGTCTCCGCCTCGCTCGCTCGGTACCTCGGAGTACTTTTCAAGACCACCTGCATTTCAAAGAGCTGCTGGTATCGAATTCCGTGAGTATCCCGCCATAGTGCTGTACATACGCCGGACGCGGGGTCTAAACTATAACAACGGTGATATAGGACCTACCTCACAGGCTATGCATGTGCCTCAGAGCCAGCCGGTGCTTCCGTATCAGGAACCTTTCTTCCCTCCTCCCAGCCGTCACGGCCAGGTGCGAACTTCTGCTCCGATTTGGAGACAGCAGTTGATGGAATCTCCACTGCAAGCCGGCAGAATCATACCAGATATGGGTTCACCTCCCAATGTGGTCCCGGCGCCCGTTGACGGGTCGGTCTTCATTGGGAATTCGGGATCGAAGCCGCCGATGAGCCAGCCTTCATTCTTTGGTATCTAGACCCTCACGACGTCCCCTCTAGCGATGGTACGAAGGGGCATGTTGAGACTAACTTGTCTCGTTGGAGATCGATTTAAATATCGTTCCGGCATAGCTGAACCGAACACGCCAGTCAGACGATCTAGCTCGTCTGATGAATTCGAGCTTTCCAGCCCGCTCGCCATGCCGCCACCGGCACCATCTCTCCAGGGAGTGCCTCCCCAATCCCAAGAACAAGGAATATATTCGACCTCAGCGTATCCACCCGCACCACGAGAGAACCCGCTGAAAGCCCTCCTAGCTAAAGTGAACCGATCACACGTGCTCGCCAACCCTATCGATGAGTTCGACCTCCCGTCGACCCCGTCACGGCAGACGGCACGCAACTCTCCACGTCAGGCAATAACGCTATCCCACGCCCCGCTGATGGCCCAGGGCATCCCACTGGTACCCATCGACACGCTCCCCGCAAGATACCGCCCCATCTTCCCGTACAATGTCTTCAACGCAACGCAGTCAAAGTGCTTCGCCGCCGTCTTCAACACCAGCGACAACCTGGTCCTCAGCGCCCCAACGGGCAGCGGCAAGACCGTCGTGATGGAGCTGGCCATCTGTCGGCTGATGGAGACGTTCGAGGCTGGTACCTTCAAAATCATATACCAGGCGCCCACCAAGGCGTTATGCTCGGAGCGGAAGCGGGATTGGGAGCAGAAGTTCGCGCCGATGGGCTTGAAGTGCACGGAGTTGACCGGGGATACGCAGTTCAATCAACTTTCTGAAGTCAAGAATGGCGATTTGATCGTTACGACGCCCGAGAAGTGGGATTCGGTGACGAGACGGTGGTCGGACCATAAGAAGTTGCTGGGGCTCGTGAGGCTCTTTCTCGTGAGTATCGCTCTTCATTTATATGTCCATAAGGGATTGAGTGCATTCTCGGTTTCTGCATTCTCGGTTTCTGCATTCTCGGTTTCTGCATTCTCGGTTTCTGATACCGCTGAGCTCTATAGATTGACGAAGTCCATATCCTCAAGGAGGATCGAGGCGCAACGCTCGAAGTCGTTGTCAGCAGAATGAAGACAATCGGCTCACGGGTCCGCTTCATCGCGCTCAGCGCGACGGTCCCGAACTCGAAAGATATCGCAACCTGGCTAGGCAGAGACAGCGAACGTCCGAGCATCCCAGCCCACGAAGAGCGGCTCGGCGAGGAGTTTCGCCCGGTGAAATTGGAGAAGATCGTTTACGGGTACCAGGCGAACCCGAACGATTTCGTATTTGATAAGTTCCTTGACGGCAAGATATACGAGGTCATCCAAAAGCACTCGCAAAGGAAGCCGGTCATGGTGTTCTGCGCCACGCGCAACATCTGCGTCTCGACGGCCAAGGTGCTGGCTGAGAAGTGGAACGGCGGGCACAGAGAGAAGCCTTGGCCGGCGCCGTTGACTACCTTCTCCCTCCGTGATAAGGATTTACACGGTACGATTCCTATATGATGACTTTGCTAACTCAAGGCGTGCACTAACATTATCGAATGATGCAGCTACCGCAAAGGCCGGAGTTGCCTTCCACCATGCTGGCCTCGACGGTTCCGACAGAAGCATAATCGAAAGGCTGTTTCTAGAAAGCCACATCTCCGTGATCTGCTGCACGTCCACTTTGGCCGTCGGCGTGAATTTACCAACCCACCTCGTGGTGATCAAGAATACCGTCAGCTGGCAAGGCTGCCAGATGCGTGAATACCTGGACCTCGAAGTTATGCAGATGGTCGGCAGAGCCGGTAGACCGCAGTTCGACACCACCGGCGTCGCTGTGATAATGACGAGGAAGGAGAAGAAGGACCGGTATGACAGGATGATATCTGGGACTGAGAAACTCGAAAGCTGGTAAGCTGGGTATCGAGAGCCGATGATGTATGGCTGTTGCTAACTGCCTACGATCGTTTTGAACAGTCTGCACCTAAATCTGACTGAGCATTTGGTACATATCCCTAATAATAATGCATTCCTATCATATATATCCCAGCTAACGGCTTTGGAAGAACGCTGAGATAGGTCTCGGAACAATCACAGACCTAGAATCGGCGAAGCAGTGGCTCCGCTCTACCTTCTTTTACATCCGCATGAAAGCAAACCCTGCGTTCTACGGGTTCAAAGCCGACATGATCGAAACCGAACTCGAGAATATAGTGGAAAGAGACATCGCGGCTCTCGAAGAAATGGGGTTCGTTGAATACCAGCAGTCTAAACTAAAGTGTCTGGAGCCGGGCGATGCCATGGCGCGGTATTATATCAAATTCGAGACGATGAAGAACATCATGGAGCTGAAGGAGAAAGCGAAGGCATCTGAGATTGTAAGTTGCCTCGAGCGTATGAGACCTGTATGTGTCTGTGACTGGTCGCTGATATTGGTTTGATCGATATAGTTGACTTGTATCTCTGAAGCGGACGAATTCAAAGAATTCCGCATACGGTCCGGAGAAAAGGCTGTCCTCAAGGAGATCAACAACTCGCCCAACATGAAATGGCCTGTGAAGGTTGATATTAGCAGCCCGTTCCACAAAGCTAATATTCTAATACAGGTTAGTATCACACAATAGTCGCTACGTGGTGCTGATGATGCTAACCGGACGTTACTTCAATAGTTTGAAATTGGCTGCATGGACTTCCCTACAACTGAAGGCTTGCAAAAGTACAGGGCAACGCTCCTACAAGATAAAGCAATGATCTTCCAGCAGCTGCACCGGCTCGTTAGATGCATTTGCGACATCAAAGTCTTCCTTCGAGATGCCGTCAGCTGCAGGAACGCCCTCGAGCTTGCGCGTTGCATCGAAGCTAAAGTTTGGGAAAACTCGCCGTCCATGCTGCTCCAGCTCGAAGGTCTCGGCGCAATTGGAGTCAGGAAATTCGTCAACAGCGATGTTAAAACGATCGAGCAGCTCGGCGCTTTGGAGGCCCATAGGATCGAGATGATTGCCAGTCGGAATCCCCCGTATGGCGCCAAGTTGAAGCACGATATCGCGGGGATACCACGGTTTCGGCTGTTCACACAAGTCACGAAGGTGAGTAAGCGCAGAATATACGTATTTTAAAAGACGCTAATCGCAAGCTCAGGTTCAAGCAAATCGTCAGGATCCAGTAAAGGTCAACTTCCGGGTGGAGATCGGGGTCCTGAACGATCAGACTCCCGCGAAATGGCATGGGAAGCTATTACACTTATATTTTCTGGTAGAGAGGTCTGATGGCTACTTGGTGGACTTCCGTCGAATGCCGTATGTGCTTCATAGGGATCTCATCTAATGTTTATAAGCTGACTTGAGAATTTAGCATACTCAAATTGTCCTCGAACAAAGATGTCATGGTGCAAGCTGAGCTCACAGAACCTGGACAGAAGCTGATATGTCACATCGCCTGCGAGGAGATTGGTAAGTGTTGACCTGCAGGAGCCCTCAGAAACTTTGGGTTTGCTAACGTGGGTGACACAGTAAACACTTATAAAAGTACTGAGGTGGAGGTGGATGTCCAGAACTCGCAGTTTCCTACCAAGAGTAAGGAAGGTCCAATGTCGGCGTTTCTTCGCAAGCGAGCCGCTGTCCAATTGCAAGATCCCGAAGCTCAGGATGTGATAGACTTGACGGCGTCGCAAACGCCGATAGTGAACAAGCCGTTCAAGCCTCCTACTCGCGAGGATAGCAAGGCATCAGCTGAGTCCGATGATTTTGGGGGCGCCGAATTTGAGCGAGACTTGATAGAATGTAAGGGACTACAGCTCTGGGTGATATATGTTATCTGGCTGACAGTGTGAAACTAGTGGGCACTCTTGGGGAAGACATCATGATTGATCCACCGCCGAAGCCTTCTCAACAGCTAAAATGGACACCTATCAACGAAACAGGGCCGATGCGAGATAATGATTCGCTTTTGGCACATATCAAGACGGAACCCGTATACAGAGATAGCCAGGATGCTGATGACGAACCCGAGGAATCCCAGCCAAGGCAGCGGCCGGACGGCAATTGGGACTGCAACCATCGCTGTTCCGACAAGACTTCCTGTCGCCACCTGTGCTGCAGGGAGGGACTCGAACATAAGCCGAAACGGAAGCCAAAGGTCGCGCCGAAGAGGCCGGACTCCAGCCAGATGGCGCTGACAGCCAAAAATCTCGACGGAACCGACAAAGGGAAGTCTCGTGAAAGGCCAGCAATGAAAGAATTCACACAGACGAAACCGGGACACAGTGTTCTTAGAAAACGGGTCTCGGACCTCGTCAGTGCTGCGAACAACTCGGTAGTGACAGTTATCGACCTGTCCAACGATGACGACGAGCCCGCATTCAAAGGCAATGGCGCAGACTCTATGCGCAGACTGAACGACCTTCACACCAAATCCCGAACGAGCAAACACGACGTCAAGCCTTTCAAACCATCTAAACTGAAATATGAAGACCAACGTCACGACACCTCAGAGACGGTGAAGGCGAGAGCAAGCATATCCGATGAGCTTGCCGAGCTGCTAGCTGACGACGACAACGACTTCCCGACGATCTCCGAGATCATGGAAGAGTCTCGGAGGGACGAGGAGGCGAGGAAGCGGAAGAAAGAGGAGGAGAAATACGGCTTGGACGACACCTTGCTCGATAGTCTTGATATATATGTTGTGGATTGCGTTGATGGAGCTGTGGACGGCGAGGATGGCAGCACACACGATACCCAGGGAGTGGCGCCGGCTCAAGGTGTCATATCGAAACGCAAGCTGACGGCGCTCAGCGACACGGGTACCTTTGCTAGTATTAGGGGAGGCGAGGCCCAGAAAATTGAATTTGGTGGGTTCGAGCATCTTTCTCTCTGATAGCCGCAGCTAACAGCATACAGGAGCACTGCCTTCATCGCCGCCTAAGAAAAAGCTGATGGAGGGAAATTTGGAGCCTTCATGGCCGTCGCCGCCGAATAAGAAGGCTAAATTTGATGCTACCTTGCAGCACATCGGCACCTCGACAAGATCGTCCAGCAAACATAACGTTTCCGGAGACCCAGTCTTTATGACTACTTCATCGGAATCGAATTTGGCGGGCGATAGGGACAGCTCGCTGGCGGAGCATGCGAATCCTGATGCTGGGGGTTTCCAGCAGGCGATCGTTGAGACGGATGAGGGGAAGGAAAATGTGCTGGAGCAGGAACTTATGGACTTTTTGGGGGATTGTGTCGTTTTTGTCGATTGATTTATCCGCATTCTGGGGGTATATCCCTTGTCGCTTTCGACACTGGTGGGTTAGATATTTTGGGGGGGGCTTCGGGGGCGCTTTGGTGGTGGTTTACACCTAGGTATTTGCTTTCTTTTACTCAGCGACTTGGCAGGACTATAACCTGCGGCGTCTGTATATAAGCGCGGAGGCCGGCTGTGCACTGTAGATATTGGTATGGGCGCCCTGCACCATTGAGGAACATGCTATGCCCTGCAGCTGTGAACTGGAAATCGGCCCTGCGTTGCAGCTGTTGATTTATTTTCGCTGGATAGAAACTCGCAACGCCAAACGACCTGTTGCATTCTGAAACCTGCAAAGCGACGTCGCCATCGAACCATGAAGTCATGAATACCGCCGTCCGGCCACTCGTCCGGCGTACGCGACGTCTACAGGGCGCAGAATGTAGCTTCTCCACGCAGACATGGCGAATGTATCCGCGCGTCCGCTCAAAAATGCGACCTGCCATCCCATCCGACACCTCTGCACCGTCGGCACCGCCAGTTTTACCATCCGACGACGAAATATATACACCACAGGCAGCCGCACCTACTGCCACGAAACCAAAGTCGAAAACGAAGCCTGCATTATCGTCGAAATGGCTGCCAACGAGGATCGACGACGTGTTCAAGCCGTCAAAGGCGGACGTGGCAGAGGGCTTCGTATTCCGACCTCCCGAGCCGACGATGACGTCGACGGCGTACCGGTGGGATACGGGTGTGCCGAGCGTGGAGGAGGCGCGGTACGCGCGGCGGTTCTTCGAGGGGTATCCTGTGCGGTTTCTGTGGGCGGCGGACGAGTTTGCGACGATGCCGGACGGGGCGGTGCCCGAGGTCGCCTTTCTGGGTCGCAGTAACGTTGGTGTACGTATCTCCTCCCCTACCTCCTACTTATATTATACAACATGGAAGGTGTATTATATATCTTCTCAGTATGGTGGATGTGAGCTAATGTGGTGTGGGATTGCATGACGCGGGCGATGGCGTAGAAATCGTCGATTCTAAACGCGCTGATGCACGCGAAAGACATGGCGCGCACCTCGTCAAAGCCCGGCCGCACGCGCAAAATGAACGCCTTCAGCGTCGGCGGCGCGCGGCTGACGGTGCTGGATATGCCGGGCTACGGCCACGGCTCGCATTCCTCGTGGGGAATGGAGATAATGTCCTACCTGCGCTCGCGCAAGCAGTTCCGCCGCGCCTTCTTGCTCATCGACGCGATGCACGGCGTGAAGGAGCTGGACCGGATGATTATTTCGTCGTTCGCGCAGATGGGGATTCCGTATCAGCTTGTGCTGTCCAAAGTTGACCGGCTGGAAGACACGCGGGGGAAGAAGAAGGTTGGGTTGAGCGAGATGTTTATGGAGGTGCAGGGTGCCATGCGGCGGGATGGCGGGCATGCTGGTCTGGGTGAGATATTGGCGACGTCGACGCAGCCGGTGAAGACGGGTGTTGGGGATTTGCGGTGGGCGGTGCTGAGGGCTGCTGGGCTGGAGGGAAAGCGGAGGTGACCGTACGTGATAATACTTGTGTACTATAGATAATTATATATTATGGGCGTGTATTATATTATAGATTGTGATAATGCATTGTGGCTTTCGAAGAGAAACTGGTATGATGTTTCTATTACGTGTGCGTACTAACATGTGTGCCCGCCTGAGTCCTGCCCAACCGCTGACGCCAATTGCCTCCAGAAACCGCGTAGATATCGTACAAAGTCGTCATGATACAGGTTACCAATGAGAAAAAAAAATGGAAGGAAAGGTGTGGAGTGTATGAGTAATTGATCACTTGCTCTTCTTCGCCCGCTTGTTTCGTCCACCGCCACCGCCGTTGAGCCTCTGCTGCGCGGCGACGAATTCCTCTTCCGACGGCTCGGGCTCGACGCTCGTGCGCTTCTTGCCCTTCTTTGCGGCCGGCGCACCGTACTTTGCCTCGAGGTTGTCGAAGAAGCCTGTCATCCGGCCGTGCCGCTCGGTTTGGCGGCTCCGGATCAATGCTGCGAGCGGATGGTTCGGGTCATCTTCAGGATTACTCGCCTTCTTCTTCTTCGCGGCGACGGCTTTCTTCTTGGTACGGCTGGAGGAGGATGAAGCGGCAGGTTCTTCCTCCTCGTCGTCAACCTCCTCGACATCCGGTTGCTTGGCGCCGAAGAGCTTGTCGTAGACGCCGAGCTTTTTCGCGTATTCTTCCGCCTCCTTGCTTTCCTTCTCGGCGTTCTTGCGGCGCTGCTGGCGGGCTTTTTTGGGCTCGTTGACGTAGGCCTTGTGCGGCTGGACTTCGCCGGCTTTGATGGCGGCGTCGATGATCTTGCGGAAGCGGTCTTCGTCGGCGATCGGGTCGGAGAGCATGACGTGTTCGAAGAGGGCGTCCATGTCGCCTTCGACGTCCTCGAAGATGGAGAGCAGGTCTGCGCGTTCCTCGTCCGAGCCTTTCTCATCTCGAGTCAGCCCGTTCCGCAGATACTATCAATCATGATACCGCAATGTATGTATGAGATAGGGTGAGGTGTAATACCCTGATAGGTCTTCTTGAACTCGGTCAGGGTGTCGCCGCTGACGACGTCCGCCCACATTTCGCGGTAGAAGCTCTCCCAGTCAAAGCCATCTTCGAAAACGTCGCCGGCGACGCCCTCGTCCGTGCGGCCGGTCCGGTCGTACCGCTTGCGCCGGGTTTCATCGCTGAGGACGGCGTACGCGAAGGCGACCTTTTGGAATTCGGCGTGCGCGGATGCCTTGTCTTCGGCGGCTGCCTTGTCGGGGTGGGTTTTGAGCGCGAGCTTGCGGTAGGCGGTGCGGATTTCGGCGTCGGTGGCGGTGGAGGGGACACCGAGAACGTCGTAGGGGTTGATGTCGTCGGGCGGGGCGTCGATGGTTATCTCGTCGGCTGACATTGTGGCCGTCTTGTCGTGATGTGATGTGTGGTTTGAGGTGTGTGGTGTGGGAGCTGGCGACGGCGTCGAGGGAGCTTGGGATAAACACGAGCGCGTCAATCACGCTTCCAGAAGAAGGAAGACGGCGCCGACGGAAGCTATCCCAAAGAGGACTAGAAGTATCCTGAATGGGAGCGAAGACACCCGAGCAGGACATAAAAATCTCCTGAACGGGAGATGACGATGAAAGAATCTTCCTAAACGGGCTTCAAATATTCCCAAGCAAGACTCAAAGCTCTCCTAATCGGGCCATCAAATAACCTGATTGAAATAAAACCACCTCGAACGGGTGACAAAATGCCCTGGAAGAGCGGACGATTGTCCCGAAGCGAAGATATAACACCCCCAAGAGAAGATGCGATCCCAATTGTAGTTACGGAGACTCGAGATGGTAGCACAACGGGTGGAATCCGGCGAACGACGGAGTTGCCAGCTGCCAGCTTGGGAGCCGTGCAGAAGCCGCCTGCAGCCTGCCGACAGACACGAAACCACATGATATCACGTATCACGACTTTGACATCTTGACGCCGTCCTACGTATACTATATTTACTGAGCTCTCTGCGGGCAGGCAATTAATTGTGTCTGGCTGGCCGAAACCCGCCACGCGGCCGAGCTAGCGTAAATGTACAGCGCTGGAACTTGCCATCCAGCTGCATGCCGAACTCCGAGTCGCAGTGTCTTCCCGCGACCGGCATCGAGATCACAACCGCGCAGGCTCATCTAAAAGCAGCAACGGGTCTTGCGACGAGCCTTCCGCCTCCGACCTCCACATGCATACCCGCATGCCATAATCTAATTTATAGTCACCGTCTGTCGCGGCTATAGGTATATACAACCACGATCGCGATCGCGATGGGCGGCCCGAAGGATGACGCCGGCGAGACGACACCGCTCTTGGCCAACACCGACAACGCATCCAGCTCAACAGGCACCTCGACGCCATCTTCCCCCATCGACGTCGACGATGCCGCCAGCGCCACGAGCACAAGCCTCGACGGCGACGTGCCCGCAGCTGACGACGATAATGAACCCGTCGGCTGGCTGTCCCTCCCGAAGAAAAAGCAGCTCATTCTCCTCGCCCTCTGCCGTCTCTCCGAGCCGATTTCGTCGACGTCGCTGCTCTCGTACGTCTACTATTTCATCAAATCGCTGCCCGGCGCGGAGACCCCGCAGCAGATATCCCGCCGGGCAGGGATGATGGTGGCCGCCTTCTCGCTGTGCCAGTTCGTAACGGGCATGATCTGGGGGCGGGTTAGCGATATCTACGGCCGTAAACCGGTCATCGTGGCCGGGCTGCTGGGCAGCATGCTCGCGAGCTTGGGGTTGGCGTTTTCGACGAGCTATCGGTGGGCGGTGTGCATGCGCATGATGTCTGGCGGGTCGAATGCGACGACGGGCGTGCTGCGGACCATTGTCGCCGAGCTGATCAAGGAGAAGCGGTGAGCGTTCATTTTACCTGCACTTGAAATTATCTTGACGATGGGTATTGTGATGCTGATGCTGTATTTGTGCAGATACCAGGGGAGGGCGTTTCTAATCATGCCGTGAGTAGATTTACATCTGATGGTTGAGATGCGATAGGAAATGTTGCTGACGCAGTTGTAGCATGTGCATGAATATTGGAATCATCATCGGGCCGATGCTCGGCGGCATCCTCGCGAACCCGATCGAGTCGCATCCCGACATCTTTGGCCCCGGCAGCTGGCTCGGCGGCGAGCACGGCGTCGGCTGGATGAAAAAGTACCCCTACGCCCGTACGTACACCCATTTACACTCTCATCCGATGAATTAACCTCTAAGAATGAATGTATATGTAGTGCCGCAACTCGTGAGCGCGGTATTCCTATGCCTTTCCTGCCTCCTCGCGACATTCGGCCTCGAGGAAACGAATCCCTCCGGCGACATCCTCAAGCTCCTCAAATCCAAGTTCTCCCGCGCCTTCGCCACGCTCACCCACCCGTTCCGCCGTTCCTCTCACCAACCGCTACCGTCCAACGACACCGACACCGACATCATAACCCCCCACAATACCACCAGCCAACCCCGCGCCGTACCGCTCAAAGACGTACTAACGCCCAGCGTCACACTGTGCCTCCTCTGCTTCATCGTCCTGCCGCTGCACAACTCAACCTTCATGCAACTCTACCCGATCTTCCTCTCCACCCCGCGCGCGGACAACAGCCACCCGAAATCCCCGCTAACCTTCACCGGCGGCCTCGGCCTGCCGGCCTCGCAAGTCGGCTCCGCGATGGCGATACTCGGCTTCATCGGCATCACGATGCAGCTGTTCATCTACCCGCCGCTGCAGACGCGGCTGGGCACACTTCGTTCCTACCGTCTTAGTCTCCTGCTCTTCCCCATCGCGTACCTCTTCACGCCGTTTCTGGCGGTCCTCCCGTCTGATGGTGGTGATATCAGCGAGCCGGCGTCCGGAGTCGCGGTGTGGAGTGGCATTGTCGCCGCGCTGTTCGTGCAGGTTACCGCGCGCACGTTCGCCGGACCGGGGAATGTGATTTTACTGATCAATTCGGTGGATAATAGACGTGCGCTGGGCACGGTGAATGGGCTTGGTGCCAGTCTTAGCAGTCTCGCGAGGGCGGTGGGCCCGCTGAGCGCCGGGTGGGGGTATGGGCTTGCGTTGGAGGAGGGGGTTGTCGGCGCGGTGTGGTGGGCGATGGCGGTGGTTGCGATGGGCGGTGTCTTTGTTAGTTCGTATATTACGGAGGGTGAGGGATTCGCGCACAAGGAGGAGGAGGAAGCGGAGGAAGAAGCGGAGGCGGTGAAGGATCCGGAGCCCGCTCGGCGGGATAGAGTGTAGTTGTGGTATATTTTGTACAATTTAATTTCCAATCGGTAGAATAGACATTTTAGCACCCTGTCATCACATACGAATTGTCGACCTCGATCCTACTGATGCTAGCACTGTATACGGTACTTCAAATGTAATCCAATGCCATTCCAATAGCGCGGCACGCAGCAACAACTAAGTATATAACAACGGCAGTACAGCGACCAAAAATTGCAGTCAAGCAATGCTAGAACGAACGTAAAAAGCCAACAACCAATATCCCATATCGCATGTACGCCTACCCATCCGCCCAAACTTACCTTCCTAAATATAAAGAATGCCGGAGCTAGTAAGAACCACTAAAACAAGTCCTTAATCTGCCGCTCCGGTTTCACTTCCTGCTTCACTTCCTGCGGCTGCAGCGGCGGAGCTGGTGTCTGCGTCTGCGTCTGCGTCTGCGGCGTCGGCAGCGGCGTCGGTGGCTGCTCCCGTGGTGTTGGTGCAGTCCCGTAAGGTGTGGGTGTGGGTGTCACAGTCGCATCGATACTCAACGCGCTCGTACCAGGGAGGATAACCTCGTCGATGGCGGTGTTCGTCGTCGTGGTAGCACTAGTACTCGGATCCGTCGTCGGGACCGCGGGTGCCGCCTCGAGAACCGCTTTGGCGGCCTCGGCTTCTTTGGCTTCGCGCTCCTCGCGCTCCACGCGCTCTTTTTCGAGGCGGACTTCTTTGCCTCGTTTCCAGCAGTACCAGAAGACGAAGAGGAGGACTGATTGTTGTTAGTGTGTTATTACTTTGTATGTTTGAGGGATGGATGGACGCACCGAATAGTGCCATTGAGAGGATGACGTTGGTGCCCAGTGCTATGCCTGGGAAGCGAAGCTTGATCGCGTTCACCACCGTCTTCAAAGTATCCGCGACGATGCCTATAATTATAGTGTCAATATCAATATTTTGTTTATATACGGTAATGGGGGGGAGGGGGGCGTCTATTACTGACCTGGCTTTGTGACAATCTGCCTCAACGTCGGGATGCTCAACGTGGCAGCCTGCGCGGCCAACCCGGCACCGGCACCGGCACCCTCGCCGGCTGCCAACGCCTTCTCCGAGAGTCCCAGGGCGCCGGGTATCTTCTTGGTCAGCGTCTTGAGGAAGCCGGGCATGTCGTCAAACGTGGACTGCAGCTGCTTGGAGCTGGTCTCAAACAGGTTGATGAGGTCGTCGTACGCGGTGGGCACGCCGTTGATCATGTCCTTGAGGATTTGGGTGAACTTTTGGAGAATCTCACGAGTGTCCGAGGAGAGGGAGAAGGCCTTGCCGTCCTGTGCGGCGAGGCTGAGGGCATCGAGGGCGTCGTGGAGCTCTTTTTCCTCGCCCGTGAGGTTGGAATAGTATTCTGCTTCTTCGGCTTTGGACATCTTGCCCTTGCCCTTGTCCTTCTTTTGCTTTTCCTTCTCCTTTTCCTTTTCCTTTTCCTTCTCCTTGTGTTCATCGGGCGAGGGTGAAGTCTTCCTCGACGGCGAGGATTCCTTCTGCTTGCCCTTGTCCGCGGCTGCAGGTTTATCCGCAGCGTCGGTTACCGTGCCTTTCTTCTGCAGGAAGGCGGGGAGATGCGACGGCAGGCGCTCGGCCAGCTTTGACTGCCGGGCCTTCTCGTACGTTTCGGTGGCATAGTCGGTGACGGTTTCCTTCCAGGTCTGCTTTTTCGGCGCAGCGCTGGCCTCGGACGTGGCGGGCGTCGAGGTGGTTGAGGCCGTCGAGCTGGCGGAGCTGGCGGTGAGGGGCACTTCTTGGGCGGCGGGGCTTTCGACGAGGCCTTCAAAGTACTCTTCGTCCTTGTGGTCCAGGACCTCCTTTGCGCCGGAGTCTTTGGCGTCCTTGTGGGCCTTGAACTTGCGGTAGGTGAAGTACTCGAGCATTGTGGTTGATACGATAATTATATTCTGGTGTAGTGTAGCTGGGGTGTCGATGTCTGGTGGGGGTTAGCGAGACCGAGAGCGGTAAGCTTAGCTGTATAATGCAGGAGCTGTCGACTACTATCTGCGAGAGGTCAACGGTGGAGACAGGACAAGACGACATGAACATCACAGACACAGGCCGACGTGATGATATACAGCCCGCCCAGCCCTATCGCGCCCCTCGATGATGCAGCCGTCGACGACGCCCAGCGCTAGACGTGGACGTGAGGTCAGAAGCAGGAAGCGGGCAGATGACGGCGGGCTGCAGCTGATGACGTCGGAGCAGGGGCAACCTGCCCGCCACGCGCACTCGCCACGCGCTGCACCGCCACCGCTCGCCTCACAAGATTCTAGATCGCGGGACGAGAGCTCGATGCGATAGGCTGCTTTTTGGCATACTGTGGCTGGGGGATGGGGACGGCCGGTTTCGAGATGAATCAATGGAGCTAGTCGCGGGGCTACGCGATATGCATGGGTCTGGGATCCAGATGGCGGGGACCTTGCAATAGGCGGCGCTATCACGAATCCAATCGAATGGTGCTATCTCGCCAAATTTTCAACCCCAGAAACTTAAACGTCGACGTCGTCAATCAAATATTCTGACTCGACCTTCTCGATCACGCAGGCCAATTGACTTATCAATTGATGACATAGCGGCGCCAGCGCTACACTATACACCACCATGGCCGCCGCAGCGAAGAGAGTCGCGGTGGTGGTCGGCGGCATGAGAGGTATCCCCACATCACCGCATCTATCCAAATGGCAATCTCGACATCTAGATACTGACAGTCATACGATTGATTACAGGCAACGGCTGGGGCGCGGCCCGCCATCTGCTCCAGCAGGCGACCATGCCAACGGTCGTCTACGCGACCGCCCACCCGCTCGACATCGAGAAAGCGCCGGCGCACTGGCTCACCAAGCACCCCTCCGCGACCTCCTCCATCGACGCCGAAATCGCCAAAAAGGGCTGCGAGCTCGTAAACATGCCCCTCGCTCTCGAAAACCCGGAAGCCATCGCCGACTTTCGCAAAAAGCTCGTTGACAGCCACGGGCCCGACTGCGTCTCCGTCCTCGTCAACGCCGTCCAGCGCAGCCGCAAGGTCCAGCTGACCGGCGAAACGGGCACGGACGACATCATCTCCGTCCTGCGCGAACTCTACTGGGGGTCAAGGAACCTCGCGGACCAGCTGCTGCCGCTAATGCCGCGGGATGGGAACTCGCGCGTCGTCCACATCGCCACGCCGAAGAGCGGGCCGGACTGGTTTAAAAACGAAAAGCTCGCGGCCCGGTTCCGCTGCGAGGGTCTGACGTGGGCCCATCTCGACGAGATGATGAAGGAATACGCGGACGCGATCCGCACGCAGCACTACGAAGACACGGACTGGCCGCCGTCGGAGGAAAGTAAAGTCAGGAGGAACACCTACCCGTTCACGATCTCAAAGGTCGCGGTGGCGGCGATGGTGTTCCCCATGAGTCGTGACTATCCCGGCGTTCTGATCAATGCTTGCCGGCCGGAGGCGTGGAAGGCCGGTGAGCAGTTTCCGACGGTCTTCAAGCTTGCGACGGGCAATGTCGAGGGTGTCACCGGCGGCTGGTGGGAGAATGAGAAGCAGGTTGCGTGGTAGGGTTGTGATGTTCCACTCTGCCTGGCTGTGTATCATATGAGTGCCTGCATACCCATCGTGTATAGACGAGCCTGTAAATAATTATATACACGATACTTGTTTGTATATTCTCCCTACGAGATGGATGTGAATGAGCCTACCGGGTCCGTTGAATTGGACGGGAAACGACGCTAGTAAGCTAGCCTGGCCCACCACGCGGGTCGTGACGTCAAGTCGCCCACGCAGCCGAACCGGACCTCACCACTCGAAATACAGGACTTCAAACCACGTACGCTTGCATGCATCCGCGCCTTCCAAGGCTGCCGTTAAACCCGGCATCGAAGCCACCGTTAATTAATATTCCCACCATGACCCTGAACAGCCTTCGAGCCTTCGAGTCTACGCTGTCTATCGGCAGTCTGACGTCCTCACCATGCGCAACTCGATAGCGCGAACGCTGCTCCCCCGCGCGAGATACCGCCTTCACATCTACAGCTTTCCGATTCGCAATAGTAATCCCGTACAAGCATGCCACCGGACAGGCATCCCACATACTATCCGAGCGTCGTTCTCCTCCCATGCACCCCTCCAGGAACGCCGACAGGTTCTCCACGGTCTCACCGCCCGCCTTACGAGCACGCCGTCCCGTCTCTTCAAGCTCATCCTCCCACTGCCCGCCATCCGCGAGGACGGCGACCACAAACGCCCGCTGACGGCCTCTGAAAAAGACGAGTACCAGCGAAACCCGCCGTCCTCCCTCTCGCCGTCAGATCCGCACCCGGACGATGTCGACCAGAAACCCAAGCACCTCGCCCTGCTAATCCATCCGAACCAGCCGCTCTCGCACCTCGCGCAGCTGATCCAGTCGCAGCTGCCGACGCTCAAGTCCGGTCGTGTGCCGTCCGTCAATTTCTACCGGCCGCAGGACACGCCGCCGCCCAAGAGCACGGTCATCGCGCCGCCGAGACAGGAGGTCGCTAAGAGCGATGGGCGCGGCGAGGAGGCACCGGCTGCCAGCGAAGGCAAGGTGGAGGATGAGGACGATCAGAGCCTCGTGCTGTGGTCTGGAAGCACGGAGGTTGGCGACTTCGTGAGGGATGCCGCAGCGGGGCATGAGGAAGAGGCGCAGGGACTTGAAGGCGGCTTCGTGATCGATATCGAGGGCGCATTGGATAAGAGGTTAGAAAATCTTGATATCGGTATGGCATGGATTTATGAGATAGTCTAACTGACTTGTTTAGTGGCGTGTGGGTGGCGGTTCCGAGTTTTAATGATCGGACGCTATACCAGCGGCGTCGATATGGGCGGATCACAAAGGAGATAGAGGGTCTCGTTGAGATCAAAGAGGTTCGCTGCCTGTCGAATGCCATCCTGGATGCAAGTCTCTGACGCAACAATGGAGATGTTTAGAAATGCGACAAGCTAGCCCATAAGACAGCGCAGGTATGGACGTGTCTAGATCCCTAATCACTATGACCTTGCTTCCATCGCCCATTGGCTAACAGGTCTGCGACAGCACGTTGCCCTTGGTGGGTTCGGCGGCATGATCGGCTGGTGGGGTCTAGTCTACTTTCTCACTTTCAATACGTACGTCTACACTCTTCATCCTTATACTTAACACTAGCTAACCGCACTCCCGGACCTACAGATCACTCGGCTGGGGTACGATTTCTTTCCATTCCTCGAGATTTGGCGGATGAGGGCTAATGTTTATGAACAGACAAGATGGAGCCGGTAACTTACCTCGTCGGCCTCTCCGGCATCATGGCCGGGTACCTCTGGTTCCTCTACCACAACCGCGAGGTGTCCTACCGCACCGTTCTGCACGCCACCATCTCCCGCCGGCAGCTCAAGCTGTATGAGACCCACGGCTTCGACGTGGACCGATGGCAGGAACTCCTCGACGAAGGTCGTACGCTGCGGCGCGAGATCAAGACCGTCGCGGAGGAGTATGGCGTCGAGTGGAGTGGCGTGGGCGAGTCCGAGTCTTCAGGTGACGTTGGATTCCGGAGCCGCGAGCGAGAAAAGAAAGCGGCGAAGGTCGAGGCTGTTCTAAAAAAGGAGGAGGAAAAAGCGGAGAAGAAGGAGAAAGACCGGAAGGGCAGCAAGGAGAAGCGTGATGACGAAGATGACGATGACGCCGATGAAATCCCCGACAATCGTTGACGCATCGCATTGCAGATGGCGCAAATTCATTGACTGCAGGTTCTATAAACGCTCCCTTCTATCCGCTGTAAAACGCGCTGCAAATTAAACATATGCATCACCCTTCCTTCTCCAATGTCTGCTTCACCTCCTCCCTCTCCTTCTCAACCTTGAAATCCGCCCGCGGAATCTCACAACCCGCCGTCGTCCGCCCGTACATGATACCGCCAAGTCTACTAACGGGCTTCAACTTCCCTATATCGACCAGCGTCCCCTCACTCCCAGGCACCCACACGTCCTCGCGGACATGAAAATTAACACCCTCCGCGAAGATCGTGACGGCGGTGTTCTTGCCCGTCGCGGGCGAGAACCACGGGTGGTGCGAGACGAGCTTTGCCTCGATGCTGAATGCGGATTCGGCGACATGGGGCGGTTTGACCTTGGATGAGGGGAGGGGTGTTAGGCCCGACAAGGCGAATTCCGACACGCCGAGCGGTGCGTCGATGGCGGTGTAGTTTGCCGCTCTGCGAATGAATTTTGTAAGAATGCGTTATATATATTTATATGGTGTGATGCGGGCTTACTCGAGGAACCATTCGGAGATGACGTTGATTGTTAGTTCTCCCGTATCGAGGATGTTCTGCAGCGTGTCCTTCTTATTCTCCATCCCGCTTGATATTCCGACGACCCTGCACACCCACCCATTCATTGATCATTAGTATACATTGATATCGCGCATTCCAGCATGCATGCCTTAGCGACTATAGCGGTCTGTTTAGAGGTGTGTATGTGTGTATGGATATATGGACGCACATTATCGGCGGGTCAGAGTTGACCATGGTCGTATACGAGAACGGCGCGAGATTCGTGGTCTTCCCATCCTTCGACACCGTCGAGATGAACCCGATCTATACATATCCACAACAGTCATCATTAGTCGTCTGTGCATATATATGTGGATTTCGTTTAAGACGTGGACGTCGTTTTAGTGCGTACAAATCTCGGAGTGATGGCAGAAATCATGAGCTTGTAGTTGTCCCTGGGTTCCCGGCCGGGGCCGTAGGGGTCTATCTCGACCTTTTTAACCCCCTTGCCGGAATCATCGTTCGCGCCGGCTCCTTAAATCGTACACGATGTGACAGTAAGTAAAATGTATCTTTTGTATCGAGATGTAGGAAGTATGTGGTTTGCTATAGTGATGTCTTTTGAGATAGACTCACCTGGTTTCCAGTCCGGGCTGACAGTCTTGGTCATGCGCCATTCGAGGTCTTCCCAGTCTGGCCGCGATGCTTCGACTAGCTTGAAAGGCGGGTGGTGCGCATGTGGTGGCCTATATAAACATGACGCCACGAACATTAGCCTCGACGTCAATGAGAAAAGTATGTATAAACGCAGAGTCGCGAATCGGAGCTAGCAGATAATTCATCGTATCATTGGTACATATATCCAGATATCGATGCGCTAAGCTTGCTGCGGTGAATCGATTGCTGGGGATGACTATATGCGCGCGTGAACATACTTTTGCACCGGCGTCTGGGAGCCTTCCGGCGCTTGCGACATCCTGCACGCGGCGTGACGGAAACTGCGAAATCGCGTATGCTGTCGCTGGGTCGTCGGCGCAGCGAGATCTAGTAGAGGCGAGGGTGAGAATCGATATCGAAACCGTCGAGCGATTGCGCGAGGATTTGAAACCGGTATGTTCCAATTGTAGAGGTATCGCAGCGCCTGTCGTTGCATTGGTCGATAGTGATCAATATATACTGTACTATGCTTAGATGCTTATAGGTAATCATGCGGCGGTTAATATAGAGCTGCTTGGTAAGCTGTAGAGTGGATTATGATATCGATCCGGGTCCCTAGTCTTGCTTGATCGATGCGGTTACCTTGCCGAAATCGCGCAATTGATTACTCTGCATATACAACAACATGCAACAACGTAGCTACGTAGCTGAAAGGAGATCTCTACAGTCACCCCTATATTGTCTTCGACATGCGCACACAGCAATTGACCGGCCATGGAAACTAAGAAAATGGGTTTAAATTAATTGTGAGGCCTTCTATACTGCTGAGCCGTTCTTGAGATTGGAACTGCTTGAAATCTCGTTCGGCTATATATAACACAAAGATGATGCGGCGCCGTCAATTTCGTGACAAGTCGGCAAGGTTAATATATAAGCCGTGCGACTTGCGAGAAAATGGACAACTCGATACTGTACAGCTGTCCTGATTACAAGGTCCGCACAAATGTGAGGTCCGTATTTCCGATGATGTACTAAACCTGAAAATAAGAGTCATGATCTAGTGCAAGCGAGGCCTGCTCAAGTCCTGGTGTATAAACCTGCATATCTATAATAAAGCCAACAATTGAATGCAGATGCGGAGTCACGAGCTCTCTAAACATTTCTTCTATCTAGCTAGGGGTTTATACAAGAGAGGGGGAAAAAAAATGAAAACAACAAGTCAATCCCTACGGGATGTCGGTGCCTCCAGAAGAGAGGCTTTAGTACGGGGCTAAGCACTTGGGAGGCCCATTTTAACCAGTTGGTCATTGTCAATACCTCCTAGTATTTATGATCCTGTAGGTAACTCTGTAGAGGGATCGAATCTATTCGGTAGTGTATTTCTGTAGATTTTGCAAAGTAGAAGATGTGGAAGATGTGGATCTTCTTGCTCTTCTTCCGGGACTTGCCATACGATCTATGGATGAAATTAGTGGAAATTTTTTAGGGCGTAAAAAACAAATACAATGACATACCTTGCGCTGGACGACGAGCTCTCTGTTACTATTGGAGGTAACCCTCGAGGATACCGGCCTGCCTCGAACACCATATTGTGATTTGGAAGATTGGATCAAGATGACCACGGCCGCCGCTCTTCCAGTTCCTTGGTTCCACAACTTGCGGTCCTCTTCTAGTCGGTTCCAAGGCTCGGACCACCCCGCCTCTACGTAGATCTACAACCACAGCAGGAAATTTATTATCGTTTCCTTCGATAACCAGATCGGCTTCCCTGATGCTGTTCTCGTAGGGAGGTTTGAAGTCATTGTATGCTGAAGTATATTATCGGAATATCAGCAGAGTTGTACACTATAAGGTCATTTTGTTAAGGCTTACTTTTGGTTCCCATGATGGTGACATCAGTAAGCCATTGGAAGGTACGAGATCCTTCTTGTACCGTTCTGATATGCTGGTGTACAACCAAGCTGGTCCACACTCGTGAGTATCTGTGGGCATTGCGATTCGGATGATCTTCTCATAACTATTGTACGAGAATCTGGAGATGCACTATTAGCGGGTGAGAACCTATATTTAGTATGGGGGAGATCGTGTACTTATAGCGGCGCTGTTTCAAGTTGTTGAACTGGTGATTCAAACTGCTCTGAATCGGTTGCAAGTGTATCCGTGTCAGCTGCTGGGCTGTGCTCAAGGCATGAGCTCGGTGATTCTGCATTCATCTCAAAGTTGTATCGAAGCATGGCATGTCGTGATATCCTCGCGTTTCTGCTAATAGGGTTGGGAGGAATGAGCTTTAAATATACCGTCATGTGAAGGCTGTCAGATTGCTTGAATTCTCTCACGTCGTCTGAGTTAGGCTCCTCATAGTTGATATGTAACCGGCTCCGCGTCCGCCAAGGCATCTTGTTTGAAGGTCAAATGCTTTGCTTGGTCCTCCCGAGGGTCTTTGATCTTGGGAGGTTGTATATATCGGAAAACGAAGAGTGTGGGCAAGTGGGTAAAGAAAAATGAGAAGAATACCAGATCTGCAGAAGAAGAAGAAGAAGAAGAAGAAGAAGGATGTGGCTGAGAAAGAGAAGGAGAAGGCAGCCTCAACACCTTAACAGTAGACTTCCATTTTTTACTATCTGCTGACTCGCTTGGTTTGGCGCTGCGAGACCAGACTCGCTTACACATTTAAGTGCTTGGAAATATCAACAGAGTGTACTGATAAGATGGCAGTGCCTTCATAGATGATGGGATGTCGTATAAGTCAAATAGCCCTCTGTGCATCCAAGGATTTGGTAAGTGATACCTGCTAAGAAGAATCCAATACATTGGCGCAGCCTAACTAGCCGACACCAATGCCTCAGGAGTAGTAGGGGCTACCGGGACGATTGACCAAGTCCTTTTATATTGCCTCTAGCAGCACTGCAGCTAGCTAGATTAAAGCCCTCGACGCTTCTAGATCTACATAAGGCCGCCACTAAATACGTTAGGTGTTAGTCATGTACCCCCATGTTTGGATATCTTATATAATCGTCGCATGTATAGATCAACGTCGACGACTAGCGTCGCACGGGGCTTGGAAAGCTTGTTTCTTGCTCACCCGCCCTTTCAAGATGAATATTTATCATGTCTGAATACATCCGACGAGAACTGAGACAGCAACGGAGCACGCTTGTCAAGCATCCAAGCTTAATCAATTACCCAGGCTAGTTCTTCGTGAACTGCGTGGGTTGGCTTGCGGGGATATAATGCTAACATATCTTTAATACCAACGATGAAATTCCTTGACAAAATTCCAGATATTCTGAACCATTCAGCCTCAGGCCTAAAAATACATTTATCTCGTTCGCAATCTCGCATACTTGGCGGCGAACAATTCGGCCCGCGATCAAATATGCATAACTATGGCAAACGAGCCATTGGTCACTCCCGAACCGAATCAAAAGAGACTACTCAGTGACGAATATTGAAAAGGAATAGCAGACTCCGAAAAAGAAACGCCAGAATGGTATGAGTATCCCCCGCGGTGAAATCGGTAAAAGATTTTGGTAACGAAAAGGCTGTCGATCAATGGGAAAAAGAGAACGCCCGGCATCTGAGAATTTTCTGTTCTTTTGTTGTACCGTCCGAAAATATAACTTTCGTAATAAGAAGCAAAACAAGGAGAATATGAAAAAGAAATCCATCACAGTACAATTGTCATACACTCAGGTTGTCTCGTAAACCAAAACACTCAGGAGTTCACGCTGAAATACAGACCCCTGAAATCGAGAGCTTTCATGGAGTGGTGCGTATAGCTTCGAGAAGACTATGGCTATGGCAAATATTAATTTGCAGAACCCGAAGGGTTCCCCATGAACATGTCCAGACCGTTACCATCTTCACGTGTCGCCATTTCCGACAACAGCGTCATCAGCGGATCGGGCTCCAGATCCGTCGGCAGCGAGTCCTTCTCTGGGACGACGTTGGCGTCACCCGAGAACATCGCTGGATTCATCTCAAAGTCAAAGAAGTTGTTATACGGCGTCGAAGAGAAGAAGGAGTAGTTTCCAGAAGGAGAGAAGGTGTATTTGTTCACATCGTACGAATAGGCGGTGTTGGGCACGATAGGTGAGGTGAAATCAAACGGAGTGTTCTCGGGGATAGAGATGGCAGGGGGACCTCGATTCATCGGCGGGGGCTGGCCCGGATAGTGGAAGCTATTGCGGCTGTTCTGGGGTCGTTGATGTGTTTGCATGCGGTATTGATCTTGGGGAGAGTGCTGGTTGTTAAGCGGGGTAGAGCCATCCGAGACGGAGGAATGTCGATGAATCTTCGCACGCTTCGCGTGGCGGGGGTTGCCGTATTCGTCGATGTGTGTGATTGAGGATGCTGAACCACCGTCGGTGGTGTTTGATGGAGAGGCGTTGGGGATCTGGGGGGTGCCGACAGATGGGACTGGGGAATGGAAAATTTCGGATAACGTCGGGTCGGCGAAAAGATCATCAGGACTCGAGAGACTGTTACAAGCAATTAGCTTGATATGTTCTGGAGGTTAATTAGTGGATCGGAATGTTCTCACTTTTCAACAGAGAAATCGTTTAGGAATTCGAAGGGGATAAAGGCGGTGTCGAAGGTCACATCCTCGTAGCGGTCGAAAAAATCGTCAAGATATTTTATCTCGGAAAGGGACCCCTTTGATAGCCGGATATGGTTCATGTATATCCGCCGTATCGTGGAGCACTGGTAATACTGTTAGCCGGGATCTATTGTAGAGCTGCTATTCAGCAAGGGTTCAGACCTGATGATTGATAATCGCCCACTGCCGCCTCATGCGAATCAAAAACTTGATAACTCTTAGCAGATTGTCTCTGCTTCCTTCCGACAAAGAATGCCCTGTGTACTGTGTTCCGTGCAGATGAACGGTCGCCGCAGATGTCAGACAGTACGACATGAAAGCAGGCCATTCGATCGAAGGCGTATTTGCAGCTTGGTGGGCAAGGTCCGTCAGAGCCTTTGCATGCTGCAAGCACATATTTGTAGCTTCCTGCTGCCATGCCTGCTGTGTACCTGTGCCGTTGATCTCCTTCAAGTCAATGGGTAAAAATGTTCGGTACATGAGGCAATGTATCAAATGATAGACCGCCTTGCTCAAGTAGAAAACTGTGGCTTCACTTCCTGATGGGAATGACGCCTTCTCCTGAGCTTTATTCTCGAAATATCCTGCCCAGACTTTCAATTCATTGCGGATCATCGACAGATTGGAGGACGAATGCCAAGGGAAATGTGAGTCACCCTTCACGCCTCCTTGTTGGATGTATAGGACCGTCTTGCCCAGTATTCGAACAATTTCCACCAACATGGCGTTCGTATTTCGTGATAGGGGAATGCTGCCAAACTGCTGTCCGAAACCATCCTCTGAGAACAACGATTCTTCACTCGGTTTCCCACTCCGAAAATGCGACTCGGAACATGGCAGCCGCAGCTTGATGGTGCAGTCGCTTATTAACGGCGGTCGATTAGACCCACAGACGGCGAATCGGTCCATGAGGTAGCAAGTCCAGAAACATCTCCTTCTCACTTCTCGCTCGATATGGTTTGCGGTAGAATTCAGAGGTAGCTCTCGGTGTAGCTCTAGAGCAAGAGCCATGCGGATGGCAGACCCTAACATCGCGTGTTAACCCGCTTGTTCGCAGCTCTCAGTAGAGATAATCATACCGAGTTGCATGAATGATTTCTTCCCTTGGCCCAGCGCGAAGAAAACATCGGAGAGTAATATCAAAGTCAGAAGATTATCTACTGACGGCTCGTCCGCATCCACCTGGTTGCGGGCCAGGCTCGCGAATCGTTCCGTGCACTCGGCCAGAGTCTTCCCAGTAGGAGGTAATGTATACCTAGTATAATATTAGCCTTTATACTTGTGACCGACGATACTGCAGATGACTTACCGGATGCTTGTCGCACAAACCGCGTTCAGAAGATGTTGTGGTAGACTGCCATCTTGTACTCGACTTCTGAACGTCTTCTCGTGTATATAGGAGTAGGGCTTCTTATTCACACGGGTAAAATAGACATCAACAAGGTGAGGAACAAAGTTCGCATCCATATCCAAGCTGTGAATCCGTCAGCACGACTTTATGCGGCATGATAGGGGGCGACACGGACCTTATTGGAGTTGGAGCAAGTTCAGGCACCTCCTGCTCCATGGGGATTGTCTCCTCCTCGAGCTTCGGCTCTGGCTCTTCCCTTATTGGGTGCGACGACGAAGCTGTTGCAGAAGGGGGAGTGATCAGGGCGCCCGAAGAGTTCGAGGCATGGCCGTTCGCCTCAGTTGAGATGAGTGCTTCATCAGAGGCTTTTTCCTCTTCACCAGTACCCGAACTCTTGCTATCCTCCAGCCGCTTTTCCCTGAACCACGGAATCAATACTAGGATACTATCAAGCTTTCTGATTTTGGATCCCGATCACTTACAGGTGCCCAATGCGCCGTAGAAGGTCCTCGAGAAGCTCGGTTTTGGGGCCCCTGCGCGGTGAGGTTTGTTAGCCGGCCTGCGTTGTTGCTGTTGGACGGGCGCTGCCGCTTGTGGTTGGGGAGGGAGTCTGGGCATAACTACCGTTTGCGGGGAACAGCATCTAGACAAACACCGTGCGGAGCACCGTTAGCTGCGGGCCAGCCCAGCCTTTTTGGCATTACCAAGACGGCACAACCGTCGTGCGGAGATGGGCGTACCATAGATGCATTCGCAGTGGAAGACTTCGCAGGAATTGCATTTCGGGCGTGTTCTGCTGCATTTTATCTGTTGAGTTCGGCAGTCCCGACTGTCAGCGAATCGATTCCACTGCCTGTTCGCACAGGCGCCCGCATCTCACATGCCAGGCGATTGGATTGCGGCGCCGGACAGCGCTGGGAGATGTGCATCATCACTGCAGGCGAAGACGAGCGAGCGACGAACCTTTCGCTTGCGACACGATTTACAGTTCATGGCCTCCTTCTCTTCGTTGGCCGACTTTCGGTTCGGCAGCTTCGTGATCGCGTACACATTTCCGTTCGCTGGCCGGGACATCGTGGCAGGACCATCGGCGATGATGCCCTCGTAGCCGCCAGGTATCGACTCCAGCTTCGGTCCGGGTTCTGGATCCAACTTGCACTTTTTTCGAGGTTGTGAGGATGCACTGGCTGCGATCCTCCTTCCCGGCCTTTTGAAAAGTTGTTGTTCCGGGTTTTCGTCTCTCGGTCTTGGCTTCAAGCTTTGAAAGCAGGGTGAGTAATGCGACTTGCCGGCTGCTCCGAGTGTATGCGATTCGAGATGTCGATGTTTTTTCGAGGTGCTGCTGTAACGTTGCCCGCGATGATGAGATTTCGAATGATAAGATGCGCGTGGGTGTCGGCTCGGTCGTCTCGATGCCCGGTACGAGATATCAATGGCTGCCTTGGATACGGATGCTGCACATGTCCAGAAATCGAGCTCCCTGCCCCAGCCGGAGATAGATCGAGGTTTCTCGTTTTCTGGGCAAGGAATGGTGTACCGTATACCGCACCGCGAAAAAGCCAAGTGCTGGAGATGGTGGATGTCCAAGTTTTCGGATCGACCAGCCCGACGAACGCTGCCAAAGTGCGCACCGCAGTAGCGGTTTCGCTGCCCAAGGTAACACTGATGCTGAGTAGATTGGATTGGAAGGGTAAGCCCACGTTGAAACCAATCCTGGAGATCAGCGAGGAGCGAAAGGGTGTCACGATGCCCGGCTATATGAGGGACATCCGGCAAGGGCTCCGATACTGCCCAAGGGAACAAAGCCGCCCCAAGAGGTCGTCGGAAAAAGAAACAACGGCGGACAAAGTAACTAGCAGAGATTAACGGTTACCGAGTACCAAAAGATGTCCGTTCGACAGTCCGTCTGGAGTCGACTGGCTCTGTCGCTGGGACTATTCCCGCTGTCAGGCTGTCCGAGAGTGCGCAATGACGATTGGTTTCGCCTAAAGTAATGGGTTGGGATGCAAATTCGCCTCTGCGCAAGGCTGTTGTAGACGGTGGGATACGAGGGTAACGGCTTCGCTAGTTGATAGTCGGAGTCAGGAGGCTTGCCGGTTTTTTGATAGTGTCATCGGCTGAGCTTTGCCCTCAAATTCTGTCATCAAGAGGGCCACAATGTCGATTTACCTTTGCTGATTATGTCCTGCTTCCTGTCTTCCCTTCGAAGAGTTAAGAAATGCGGACTCGAGGCAGCCGGCAGCATGCAGCGCATCACCAGGCTTATTACACCGAGCATGCAGAGTGGCAGCTCGGCTCCCCAGCTCATCTCTTTTCTTTTTTCTGTTTACTCTGGGACGGGTCCGAGAGTGATGATGGTGTGGAGCAAACCCCGATATGCAAGCTAGACTATTCATGACCCAGCTCCAGAAAGAAATTTTGGAAAGACCACCGGGCGGTGGAGTCGCTACTTTATAAATGGACAGGGGTGCCCGCGGGGCCCTCGGGACCTCTGATGGATGCACTCCGAGTGATCTGACGGACGGTGCAGCGATGCAGCTGCAGAGTCGACGCGATGCATTGCAATCTGGGCGCACCTTGACTTCCGCTGGTCACTCCTGATAGATCTGGGAGTCGGAAGAATCCTGACAAATTTTTGACATGCTCATATTATATCACAACGTGGAAATGTAGGTACGCCATGTGAACGTGTATCATATAAAACGAATCGTCCGTCCATTGCATGTAGGGCTAATTCAGGATACTTCTGGCTCAGCGTGCGACTCTAGCAAAGTGCCGGCGTATTTTAACCGAAACACCAGCCCGTCGATGGCGCTATAAATACTGGAACAGACATATAATAAAATTCAACCTTCTGGGTATAATCAGTACTTTTGAGCTCTGGCCACCACTGCTTTGACCACCAGGACAATATCCAGAAAGCTGCAAGAAGAAGGCGTCGAATGCATATGAAGTCTTCGGGTCTCCACTCTAATGCACGAGTTTGAAGTCTGATTGCAGTGCACTAAGCCACAAAGAAACGAAGACTGAGACCATTGCTTCAACCTCGATTGCTTGTTAGCTTCAGGATTTATTACTCATTTCCATATCTTACAAGTTATCCCACAATTGCAAGCAACTTGTAGAAAACAGCATAAGTCCTTACCTGTCTTATCATAATAGGTATCTCTTGGTATTGAGCTTCCATGAAGAGACCTCTCTCCCGTCATTGTACCGTCCCTGTGATAGCTTTATGAATCATCCACAGATGTGAAATTTGAAAAAGGTCTCTTTGAGCTTTGATGCATCCTAAATACTCTCCATCGGACGCAAGCTTTGGATGGTGGGTGATAATTTATTTTCTTTTTCCTAGATGTCTTCTAGGCGGCTCGTAACGAGCTCCAAAAGGGGAATATCCAGGATGCGATGATGCCCACCTCCAACCTCTGGTTTGCTGCTCATGCTCCCGCTAAGCGTACCCAGGAGCGAGGCATATCGATAGGGGGGCACCCAGGCACAACGATGGTGTACGGTGTGCGGAGTGCATTGTGGAGCCCCGGCCTGGGGATTATTGATGAACACATATAGATGCATAACAGCCACCAGGCGATCAGCTTGAACTCTGGTAGCTATAGCCTCGCGCTATTTTGACGACGGAACAAACCCTGGTCGAAGGCGAACTGCCCAAACATGCTCATCCTGCTGGTCTGGCAGCTGCATGCATGCAGGGACCTAGCTCGCAATAACGGTTAAAGGGTGCTGCGGCAGACCTGGAGATAGTGCAACCAACCGCTTGGAGGGGAACGTTGGTAGAGGAGCCTTTTTCAACGCTGCAAAACTTGAAAGGAAGATCGGGCCGTGGTTCATCCACCAATGAAATGCCCGGATGTATTTGTTTCGCAATATAAATTTTTGCTCGATGATAAGGTTCCCGTGCAGGAGGTGGCATGAATGAACATCGGATCCGTCGAAGGTCACGATGCCACCCGAAACTGAACCTCCGCTTTAAGGCATACGGAATATGCACTTAGATGGTCTCCCGATATCACCAGCCGTCATCCGGAAGGATAATAAAGGTTCCGATGCGTCGCTTGGCTCACGACGCATTGTCGCCGTGATGTGAATAACATCCAGATTGTTGAGAGTTTCATGCTGCCCCCGAGAATATCGAGTTAAGAATATTGCATTGCATTGATATATTCACATGGGAGCTGGCATGTCCGCTTTGACCCTGTTCTAGAGATCCCCGCATGCACCGGCGTTAGCATGTTAATTTCATGGTAGCCTGATAATTAGACACATGTAGCATCAGGAATCAATCAAATGCTGAGCTGAGGCAACGTGCCTTAGCGCCAAAGGGCTTGCTTTGTGTCTGAATGTTCGATGTTCTGGTGGATTTTCTGGCGCAGGACAAGCTTTCTTGGACACGACTTACGTGCATGCCAGCCGAGTACGAGGCTCGCCATCAATTGATGGAGGGACGCCACGATTGACACGCAGCCGATGAAGATGGAGGCACTCGAGCCTGCGAAGAGGAAGTGCACTAGGTGCAAGAACCAGTCACGTCATGAGATGTGCAAGTCGACGCGGTATGGTGCTCCGGCTGGGCCAGCCCTCACGAGCTCACTTTCTCCGCAAAATGAAAAACTGCGCGTGAGAGGACAAAGCGAGAGAGAAATCGGACGAACCCGTCTACGTCTCGAGCATTTCGTTAGCACTGTCATGTATCCATGATGCATACTGGAGATCTACACAGCGTAGCTTGAGGCACAAAACCATACTTACTTCCGTCCCGGCATCTCGAGATCCCCAGGATTCGACTGCGCTGGAGAGTCGGCTAAACGTGCATCCCTGCATGCTCGACGGCTTCTGGTTGGCGGAAAAATGGGACGAGTTGCGCCGTCGCCCAAACTCTGACCCCAGACTTGCTTGGCCCCAAACCGAAAGGAGGACGTCGAACTGCGTCTCTCAAGACGGTCTGGGGCCAATGAGCCGCCGCCATGGCACCGAAACCTCTCCATCCTGCTCGATCGCTGTCGTCGGCTTGTCCTGGTCGATGTAGGTCGCCATAATAATCCGGTAGCTATCTCCTCTCGGATGCCGTTTAACTGCCTGTAGCCGTGGTCGTGGCGTTCGCATTGCCTTGTTCGATAAACTTGAATAACGTTGGCTAACGTAACGTTCGTCCACATCTCCGCGGTGTAGCTAGACGTTATAGAGTTCCGCATTCGCTCGGTTTGCAGGCTCGCGATTGATTAATTCTGGCGCTCGGTCCAGCCCTGCCTGGATGCTGTGCTGAATACGTTACCGGAACTCCGGCTGGCTTGTTCCTTGGTCAAGGGCCTGATCTTCCAGAACACCAACAGTCTCCCCAGCTCGCTTTGCTTGGCTTCTCCCACGTCTACGTCTCCGATTATCGATCGCGAAAAAATATCCGTCGGCATGTCCAGTGCCCATTCCTAGCTGTAGACAAGACGTCAGCGAGAGGCGATTTATCTGGATAATCTGGTACTTCTCTACCCTACCCGTGGCTTGTTCGCGGCAATTCATCCTTCGACATCCGCCTTGGGAACTCCCACAACGTCGGTCTCTATCCTGGCGCCGCGCCTTCCTTCTTATCCTTAATCTCATACTATCAGAATTGCCACCCCGGGAGTTTACCTTCCTTTGCGTCTACTAAAGACGACAAGCCCGTCATGGCGTCGAAAAACCCATCCAACATGGCTACCATCATTGCCAACCTGCCGCATGAGAACAGTATCGCAACTTTCTGTATGTCCGGCCCGCTGGTCGACAAGCTGAAAGCTATCGCAGATGCTGGCTTCCAGAGCGTCGACATATTCGAAGATGACCTACTGCAGTACCCAGGCCCTCCCAGCGAGATCGGGGCTCTGTGCAGAGAGTTGGGGTTGAGGGTAACTATGTATCAGACATTTCGAGATTTCGAGGGTACTACTGCTCCAGGTGCTTTCGAAAAGAATATGCGAAGGTATGTTAGTAATATCGTCTCCCACACCTTCTCCGCATGAATTTTCCGTGTGGCCTTTACCTAAGTCCGGGTCTGCCGTCGTCACTATAGACTGCAACAAAAATTCGATTTAATGGACCAAGTCGGAACGGAGCTCCTGCTTATCTGCTCCTCTTGTTCTCCAACTTCTGTAAGTATGCTCCCAACGCCATCATACAACATATGACGAATTTCATTTCGTGAGCATGTCCGGTTAGCTGAACTTCGAGGGGGTTGGAACAGAGCGGTGATCGTACCAAAATTGTTCATGACTTGAGACTTGCTGCTGAACAAGCAAAATCGAACAACAAGCGGATCGGGTACGAAGCTTTATCTTGGGCCGAACACATCAACACGTGGCAGAAGTCTTGGGATATCGTTGCGGAAGTTAATCATGTTAGTTCTCTCCCTGCCTGCTTACCTGCTTGCCAGTTCACCGTCTACAGGGTGCCCTGCCAATCATAAGTAGACCCACCACAAATAATTCCCGCTGCAGATACAATGATGCAACCATTATCTATCTGCCTGCAAACAAACCATTCAATCTTCTTCTATGGAATACTATTCTTGGAGTAATTTTCCTTTGCGGCCCGTCTGTCTAACATCTCGGGTGTAGCCTAATCTAGGTTTGGTTCTTGATACTTTCCACTTATTTTCTTCCGGGGGCGACTACTCCGGTCTCTCATCCATCCCTGGTGACAAGATTTTTATGGTTCAGGTAGCAGATGCCCCAGTTCTTAACATTAGCGTTCTTGATTATTCTAGACATTGCCGTACGTTCCCTGGCCAAGGTTCCTTCCCAATTGTCCCCTTCATCCGTGCCGTTGCGCAAACGGGCTATCGAGGGCCCCTCTCTCTTGAAATCTTGAACGACGATTTCCGGGCAGCTCCTGCAAAGGTGGTAGCCGCCGATTGCATGAGGAGTATGACCTTGATGCAAGCGGACATCTTTGGAGAGCATCTTCTTCCCCCATTGCCCAAGCTGCTTGGTGTCGAATTTATCGAGTTTGCTATAACGGAGAGTCATCTCGCAGAGCTCGAAGACTACCTTCAGGACCTAGGGTTCCAGAAGCATGCGCAGCACAGGTCCAAGAACGTCTTGTTGTACCGCAGTGGTAGTGTCTCCATCGTGTTGAACTATGAGCCTGAGTCGCATGCGTCTTCTTTCACTCTGCTACATGGCGACTCGGTCTGCGCAATTGCACTCCGCGTTGATGATGTTACCAGGACGTTGCATCGAGCCGATTCTCTTGGGCTTAGCATTGTCCAACCGCTCAAGCTCGGTCCTGGGGAAGCACCTATTCCTGCTGTCCGCACACCAGATGATACGCTGTTCTACATCGTTGAGAACGACGACTTCTGGGGACAAGACTTCGTGCCAATCCCGCCAAGTAGCAATAGCACTGCTACACATTTTGCCGGCTATGTTCCAACTTTCGCTGGTGTCGACCATATTTCCCAGTTCCTTGACAGACTCTCGATCGACCAGATGGTCTTATTCTTGAGGTCTACCTTTGGCTTGACGAATCAAGAAATATTCCAATCTGAGGATCCTTTCGGCGCCCCTGCTACCAGAGCACTGGTTTCAAATTCTGGATCTACTCGTTTCCTCCTTCGTGCCCTGGATGAGAAGAATTTCAACGTCAGCAAGCTAGCTAGAGGGTCTCCTGGCTGCGTCGTCAATCACATCGCGCTCTCTACTGGCGACATCTTCGAGACCGTAGATAGGATTCGACGGACTGGTCACACGAGTCACTTTCTTCGCGTCCCTTCGCACTATTATGATGAGTTGCACCAGCGGTACGATCTATCTCGGGACTTCATCAAGAAACTCCGCCTTCACAACGTTCTTTACGATCGCGACGAGAAAGGAGAATATCTCCATCTCTCGACAGATCAATTTCACGATCGCTTCTTCTTTGAGATTGTCCAGCGGATCAATGGATACGATCACTTCGGGGCGGTCAACTCTAGTCTCCGAATGCTTGTGCAGTCCGAGAGGCGGGTGCTGAATCAGACTGTCCGCTCGCGGGGCAATTCGCCTGCGCCGTCAAGGTCGGCGTCTCATGAAGGCGCGCTTCTCGTCCGCTTTCGGGCCATTTTGGTCCTCTTTAACACGGGATGCGAGGAGATTGTAGACCTCGTGGCCGATGTCTTGGGAAAACCGAAAGTAATTGTCACTTCGTCTCTCGAGTTAAGTCAGATCGAGGGGCATCCGGTCGTCGGCGTCCCGTCTTCGCTCGCCAACGGCCCGCTGAGGAACGAAATCCAACAACGGGACCGAACACAAGTCTTGCTCATCAACACCTACGCCGTTGATGCCAAGGATGATGGCAACCTGCAAATGTCAGATGAAGCGGACTTCGAGTATATGTATCCCTCTCGACGCATCCAAAGACGCGATCTCACGAGGTTCCTGTCGTTTGTACTCGGACAATCCAGCAAGCATGCCGAGATTTGCAAGAAGCCACGAACCGTTTGTCTTGCCCTCACATTCTCCGATGTCCGAATAGCTCTTGCGAACCTCGACATTCTTACCGTCGGAGCCGATAGCATCGAGTTCCGTGCCGATCTTCTTAAGGAGCCTGTTGGTGGTGGAAAGTACTCAGACATACCGAGCATCAAATACGTCGGCGAGCAGCTCATGGCATTGAGACAAGCAAGCGAACTGCCGATTGTCTTCACCTCGAGATCGTCCCGAGAAGGTGGAAGGTTAGTTATCCTCTCTTGCCGCATCGCTTTATACGTGTAAGTCGTTAACGTCGTCCATCGAATAGCCTCCCGCTTGATTCCGACTATGCTGGGTTCCACTTCTACAAGAAAGCCATACAGTGGGGTTGCGAGTACATTGACGTCGAAGTGCGAAACGACGAGGAAATCCGCTCCGACCTCGCGAACCGAAAAGGCAACACCAAAATGATAGTTTCGTACCATGACCACAGCGGTCGCTTCAAGTGGACTGGCAGCGAGATCCACAGGCGCTACCACGAAGCTCGGAGGCACGCAGACATCGTCAAGTTTGTTGGTTTTGCGAACAGCCTGTCTGACAACTACGACCTCGAGCATTTCCGCTCCAGCGTCACTGCGTCGTATAATCACCCCTTGATCACACTGAACGCCGGTCAAGTTGGTCAACTTTCTCGTCTCTTCAATACCTTCCTGACGACAGCTACCCATCCTCTTCTTCCTATCGCCGGTGCGCCTGGCCAGCTGAGTGCTGCTGAAATCAACGGCGCCCTGCACATCATCGGTCAGCTCCCGAAGAAGCACATCTACAGTATCGGCACACCTCGAGCAGTCCCAATGACACAGTTCTTCGAGAAGTGTTTCAAAGAACTCGGGCTACCACACAACTACTCGTGCCTGGAAAGAATATCAGAGCACTCGATATATTCTTTCAGCCAACAACCCTACTTCGGCGGCGCAATCCTTGACCCACCGATATTGTCCAAACCAAGTTACATCCACGAGTATACCAGCGCTGCCCGCGGGACCGGCATCATCGACACTATATTTGTCCAGCGAGAAGGGAACCAGCAGACACTCGTTGGGGACAATGCGTCCGCGAAGGGTATCAAGCTTGCCTTGACGAGAGAATTTGCTCCAGCGGCATTCGACGAGAAGCCGGCGCTGGTAGTCTCCAACAGCTTCGAGGAGGCCGCGTCTGCCATTTACGCCCTCCGAGAACTCGGTTGTGGTACCCTGTACACCGTTGGTTTCAAAATCCCACCAACAAATGAAGCTGCTGCCAACGCCGAGTATTGCAACAGTCAGCAGATGGTTGAGATGCTGCCGCATCCGTTTGTGATGGTGTCTGCAGTGACGGCGGAGCACGCATACGTTATCCACCCTTTGCTCCGTATCATCAACAGTCACTCGCAACCGATTCGTGGCGGCAAGATATTCTTAGACTTAAGCAACGGGCCGAAGCGTGGCGATCCCCTCGGAGTTGCAGCAGCGACTGGATGGACAACGTTTGGCATTGCAGATATTGCAGCTTGGACAACCGTGCGGCAGCTGCAGAACCTGGTCGGCCAGAGCGTTCCTTACGATTTCGTTCGAATGGCAAGTGGGCGCGGATTGTTTTAGTGGTCTCCACCGGCGATGCCCTTCGACGAGTCGATGGGGATGCTCTCTTTTTGGGGGGTAGCGAAGATATTTGATGGTGTACGATACCTGTGTTTTTGAGTCCTTTTGTTTCTTTTGACACTTCATACCCTCGTTTATAATCATATTTATTCATGATCTTCTTTGGTGTATCTGTTCTTGTCATTGAGATCAGCTTGGATTCTCTTGCCGCTTGGTTTACATTGCGGTGTAATATTTTGTCTATACTCATGATTCCTGTCTGTACATACGTGCGTACTGTGCAAGCGGAGCCCTTGGAGGAACTGAATTGGTATGCTTGTACGATGCTTCGAGTTCATGTATGCTAGCTAGCTCCGTGTAGTTTCGTGGGCTTGTGATTCGACATTTGCAGACCTGCAGAATGTTAGGGGCCGGCCGGGTCACTGGACGCTCGTGTGGCCGAAGTCAAATGGTCAACTCAGAATGGAAGAAAATGATCATTTATATCGGATGTCGTATCAGAGATCCCAAAATTTCGAGGCGCGAGCTTGGTAGCTATACATGCACTCTAGGCTTCATCAACGATTGACTGGGCATTTGCAACGTATGAAGAAATTCGCATTGGACAAACGTAGAGTATCTAGGTATAATCTAGGGCAACGGAAGAACAAGCTCTATTAATAGTCGTCGCTTGCATGTATGTGATACCAATGGTGAATGCGCCATGCCAAATAATCATGGCTATACAGAAACAGCTGGAGACTTTTCAGTTGCAACATGATATAGTAAGTGCAAAGTAGCCAAATGATCAGAACCCAGATAAGACACTTATGCAACCCCAACAGGCTTCGACGCCATCTTTCCACGACCCAAAACACGAATAGCAATCTCGAACCATACTCTATTATCATCTGAAATCGAACCGTCGATGTTCCTCCATCGCTGGGAAGTTAAGGCACGTATACGCCGCCTGAGGATAAGGATGGCGAGCGTGCCTCTCCAACTGTCAAATACGAAGCGAATGCGGTTCCCATCTACAATCATCGCGCCGGCGTAAAGCTATACATAATGAAATTGTACTATCAGTACACCATCAAATGAGGCGTGGAAGAGGATCGATATACGCATCACGTACCTTGAATTCCGCATCACCGCAAAGCAGCGCCAGCGCGACGTCGTTGACCCTGCTAGTCTCATACGCATCATAGTACTTATTGCTCGACTGCAGAATATTGTAATACGACAGCCACGAGATGTTGGTGCTCTTGCGGTTCACAGACGTCAATGAAACATTGAGACTCTGGTTATTCACAATGTTTCGCCACCCTTTACCTTCCCGCGAGATGATCTTGGGATAGAATCCCGCGGCAATGGTGGAAGTAACAACAAGGTCGTTCTTGCTGTTAAAGTCATACCGATCAGGAACTTCGAAGAACTGCTGCTTCCCACGACGGAGATACCGAGCTCTATTCAAGCGGATGCGCTCGTCCTGTTCGAGACGCATGATGCCACTGTCGGCCAGTGCAACGAAGAGCTGCGTCTTCATTTCTTCAATTGCCACGAGATTTTTCGCGCTGAGGTAATTCTTGTTGCAGAATTCGTAACTGTTCATGCCTTTTGTATCGACGGATTTACGCCATCCGCAGTATGCGTAGTATGTGGTCAGGAGGTCAGAATCACCTACATAGTTGTTAGAGTTGCACTGCCACTACTATGAATTGAATTGAGGGACCTACCAGTCCTCCAACTCATCCTCGCAATCTCCGCTTGTTCACGCTTGCCGAAAGGCTGGATCCATGGAGATTTAGAAGAGAGGATTGCAGCGATGGTAACACAGACATCCACGCAGCCGTAGAGTGTACTGAGCAAAAGCAGTTTGCCGAGATATACATCCAGAGGTAGCTGCGCAAGATGTCGGCCTAGCGGTGTCAATTCCTCGCTCGCAGTCAAAGCTTTGACCTGTGTTTGAATATTGGTAAGCACATGTACCTCCATAATCTACGGTCACGAAGCCTATGAATTTACCTCCAATAGAGAATCAATTGCCCGGTTGACATTTTTGGGTGTAGGAGGATCGAGAGCCAAAGATAGTGTCTCTTCGATCCCGCCAAGGTTGCAAATTTTGATACGCAGAATCAAATCCTGAAGAGACAGCCGCAGCATTTCCGGGACTTGCTGCTCCGCGAACTAGAACCCGGAACCATTTTGTTAGTAAGAGCCCTATTCAATAGCAACCCCGAGACAGAAATTCTCACATAGCTATTGAACCTCTCCCGCGTGACTAAATGAAAGCAGAGACCCTCCTGGACTCTGCCAGCTCTTCCTCTCCGCTGTTTCGCATTGGCCTTTGAGATGAAGGTTTCTATGAGCCTTGAAAGTTGTCTCTTCTCATCAAATCTCATCTCTTTAGATTTGCAGGTATCAATGACGCATGTGATATCCGGGATCGTGATACCAGTTTCCGCGATGTTTGTCGCTAGGACAACTTTCCGAGTTCCTTCGGGAGGGAGAAGGAAGGCCTGCTCTTGCTCCTCGGTGGCGATTGTCGAATGCAAAGCATGCACTTCCCATCCTTGTTGCAAGTTGGGATCTCCGAGAATCGCATTGTGCAGCTTTCTGATCTCATTGAGACCAGGGAGGAAGACGAGAATAGCGCGGCTATAAGCCACATATGCTGGATTAGTTTCAATTTCTATCAAAAGCTGCACTATGAGCTCATAGTTGATAGTCCACTCGTCAAATCTAGCCATAGTTTTTCGAGTATGCCCGCTGTAACCTTCGTAGTTCGAGGTCGAGTTCGGACCCGTCTCTTCGACATCATCAAGGTCGTAGTCGTCGAACCGCCGGCGGTTTCCACGCGCGGAGTCGTCGGGAAGCACGAAGCGGGTCAACTCCACCGCATCTTCTAGATAGTATGTTTGCACTGGGTACGTTCTCCCAGGGATTGAGAAAATTGGTGCGTCATCGAGGTATTCCGAAAATTTTTGCGCATCCACTGTCGCGGACATCAATATGACCTTAAGGTCTTGTCGAACCGCGAGTAGCTTTTTCAACACGAGGAGGAGGAAGTCGCTCTCTATAGAGCGTTCGTGGACCTCGTCGAGAATCAAATGAGTGATCTCGCGCAGATTGTTCCCACGCTCCAGCATGCGCATAACAACACCAGTAGTAGCGTATATGAGCCGTGTTTTCGACGTAAACTTACCCTCAAGTCTGATTGAGTAGCCAACCAGTGAGCGGTTTGTACCGACATCGACTTCTCCGAGTTCCTCGCATACTCGTTTTGCGAGCGAAATCGCTGAAATCCGCCGTGGCTCCGTCACAAAAATCCTACAGGATTGGCCAGCTGCCAAGCATTCTTCCAGTATATACGCGGGCAGTTGTGTGCTCTTCCCGCAGCCCGTTTCACCACAGACGATCGTGATCTGGTGTTCACTTATCGCTTGTAGCAGCTGATCTCTATACTGCCAGATTGGCAGACTCATCCTCCCCTGCAGCATGTAGTGATACATCGGATTCGACAATTTTGCAGCATATATATTCAACAGTTGCTGTGTCGTCATAAACTCAAGCGGCTCGTAGAACATCTTCTTGCTGTTCCCGACGTCGTCGATGGCATCCTGCCTCTCCTTGTCGTTTTCTGGAAGAGCATTCTGCATGATGTCCTCCGCCGTACTCCTCAGCCACTTAAGCAATCGCTTTTCGCGAACATTATTCTCCTGCTTTGCCTCATCCATCAACTCCTGCCAGAAACCCCTCCAAACGCTGTTTAAGCGTAAGTATAGCTTCTCCTCTGGGAATAGCCGGTATAGAGCGATCGTAGCAAGATAAAAGTCTGCCTGGACTTTGGTGGGACAAGAGATGTTTAGCATCTTGAATTGTGTCGTAACAGTCGTCCCATCCAATGATTTGAGCGTGCGAATTGAGTACAAGACGTCCTTCCGTAGCTCTCCATTTTCATCTGTCTCGTCGGTTTCAGTTGGAAACACACTTGGCAGAGCTCCAGTTAACGGCCAAGTGACATAAACCTCCGATTGAAGGCTCGCGCTAGTGCTGACGTCTCTGAATGTCACTTTTGATCCGGGATACCGTCCTGTCACAGCTTCATCAAGGACCTTCCTGGAGGATGGGGTCGCCTCTGCAGGTATGCCAAAATCGCGAACAAATACACGAGTATTCGTGAATGTTTTGCCCTCTTCGTTCTCGGCATCTCCATTGAATAGGGTGCCGAATGCGCCAGCGTCCGTGCTGGAAGCACTGGCTCTACTAGTAGGACGACTCCGACTGCGGTCAAGCCTCACACCACTCACGCCAGAGGACACCCCCTCATCTCCGGAGTCTCCACTTCTACTGCCGGCGCGACTTCCAGAATTTGCCCGGCTGGTGCTCGCGTTTTGCCGTTGTGTCGTGGTGCCAGGAGACTTTCTTTTCGTGGTCCTTGCCGCAGCAATACTCTGTTGCCGAGCATCTTCTACCTCCTTCTCCCAGAGCTCTGCTGCTTGCCTGAAGTCGAACAGAGGATCTGCCTTGAGCTTTTCCAACTTCGTTTGGAGAGTGGCAAGTTGCTCTGATCGTTCTTTCGTCAGACCAATTGCTTGAGAAATGGAAACGCCGGGGCTCGCTTTCTTCTTTTGCTTTTTAGTTGGCTCAGCGGCCCAGATACCAGTGATCTTAGCATTCTTCCTGCGATATTTCAGATATTGAGAAATTAGAACAGAGGGATCCATGTTCTCATCTATCTCGCTCTCGGACGAGATGTCATCATCGAGAAATGCAGGGGACTCGGTTGGAACAGTTTCCAATGCCGGTTCTAGATTGGTCGGAATATCTGTAGGAAGATTATCCAAAAGTTCTGCGAATAATTTCTTGGCCGTTGCTTTACCCACGGGTACCTGTGCCAAAAGCTGACCGGTTTTCGGAGTTCGAGAGACAGTGAAGCTTGGTAAATCAACTTCCGGATATGTAAGAACCAAATGCTCAATCGCGTCGTCGGGCGACGATATCCCGAGTGCAATCACTTCTTTAATATGTGCTTCCTTGAAGCCCAGATCCGCAAGTGTGTGGTGCAACCTCCACATGTCCAGTGTATATGTTGTCTCGTCAGATCCCAGAGCAACGTATCGAGATGCCTCATTTGCTTTCGCGATACCAAAAATCCGTTCGACATCGCCTTCTTCCAGCCAGTCACCGACGAGGAATGGTGTGCATCCCGTATTTCCAGTTGCTCTGAGTGTTCTCCTCTCGGTCTCGAGCTTTGTCGCCTGTCTTCTTGCCTCTCGGAATACCTTGTCCCCATTTCTTTCAAGGAATTCTTGGAGTTCGTTATCTTCTAGTTGGGCGGCGAATTCTTCCGGTGTAAGCGTGACGTCCTTATGGGCATTTGTAGCCATTGTGGCAGCCAGTTTCGCAGCTTCCTCTTCAGCAGCAGCTGCTGCTGCCTCCGCCGCTTTTCTCTCCTCTTCCTCAGCAGCAAGTCGCGCCTTCTCTTCTTCAGCCTGTTGAAGCTTGGCCTTAGAGGGCAGTGAGGTTGTCGCGACACCTCTCGCAGGGTTGGCGGCGGGCTTCTTCTTCTTGCCCTTAGGAGCCATGTTGGTTCGGTAACGACTAGCAAAGGCGGTAGCCTCAATCTTTCGATCGTAGAAGCTACAGGTGATCCGCTCGGTGGTCTTTAGTGATCTGACAAAAAATCAGCGCGATCGATTGTGTTCGTAGATGTGCATGTGCCGTTGCGCGGATATAGAGTATATTAATCGCAGGAGTGTCAACATGAAGCTGAGCCCAACTTAGCTTAGGCGACGAACAAAATTTCTGATGTGTGTGTGTGTGTGTGTGACCCCAGAACGTTGAGCCTCTGCTCTCTTTATAAGCTTCCGGCCGGCTCAAGATGGGAACGTCAGATGTACGGGGGAGTTGAGGGTCCAGCCACCATTGTGTCTAGTCGATATGATGCAAAATGAGTCTTTGATAGTCTCAAGGCATTAGCGTATACCCCAGCTTGAACCGAATGGTGGAGTTGCCGGGGTGCTTACATGCATGTAGCTGCATGGAGCTTCAGGCAATCTTGCAGCATGAGATGCTAGTGTGAGTCAAGCTGAGTTGCGGAAGCGGAAGGAAGCACAACAAAGTTCTTGTCAGAATGCAACAACTGAGATTCAGGTAAAATATACCACATGAATTTCATATCACAATCTATCCTATCGAACATAGTCGCACCACCTTACATATACCTGCTGTTATGTACACGTGATATATTCATGCGGAGATGTGGAAGAGGGATGGGAGACAAAGCGGAGATGAGAATGAGGAGATAGAGCAGGAGAATATACATGCATTGCGAGACGTCGACACGAGACCGATATCGAGGAGATGGAAAAAGAGAAGTTTCGTGATGTCGAATAGTTGTGTCGTCGTTAATGTGAAGTAGAACGAAGTCGATAAAGATAGAAATATCCTATGCAATTGTTATCAGAGCACTCTCACAAATTATCACTTTGAAGAACCGGATCCCTGTTAAAATCGCGTCCAGCATTGTCCAGATTGAGTTTCCAGAAACGCATCAACGGCCAAGCGTGCTCGCTGGGGGAGAGCCACATGTGGGTAGAGATGCCGCCCTGCATCAAACCACTGCGTTGGATCGCATACGCTATTTCTCTCTCCCTCTGATTCTTCATAAATTTGACCTCTCGGGCGGGAGGCTTCTGCATTCCAAGTTCTGCCATCTGGTCCAATCTAGCATGGACGACTGTTTCGGAATCAGAGTTGTCATCCGGATCTTCCTCTCCATAGACAGGATTCCGTGGGTCGCGAAAGAGGAATAGGCGATCAGGTCCTCGGTCTTCGTTGGGATGAACAGGCATATATTCCTCCACAGTGCGAAAGGGGATGTTGGGTGGGACTCTAACACGTGGGACTCTGACTTGATGAAGGCAATCCCGGTAGTAAGCTTCCAATCGATGGATGAAACTCTCTCCGTTCCACAGTTCCTCGAGATTCTCGGAGATTGTGATCTCAGGGCAAGCAACGCGCTCAATAACGAAGCTGGTTGCGACAATACCGCAGATCGACGCTTGAACATAATCTTCATTGACTTGTGCGAGATAGGCGCAGAAAGCACCAACGAAAGCCTCATCGCCGCCCGTTCTGTCTTGGATGTAGGCTGTATTTCTGTTCTCCTGGCAGTAGTAAGGTGGCAACCAGTGGGCACGACGCTGCATCGCCAAATCGCTCCTGGCACGCCGGTGTGCAATATTGTTTGGATCTTCTTTGAACGATTTTGGGTGCCCGTAGATGAACGCGCCTACTGCGTCGCTGCGAACGACAAGTATCCCCTTGAGGCCTGCGTTTCGAGTTCCAGGTTTGAACACGTTCAGCAGCTTCTTGCTGCATTTTTCGACGACATGCTTGAAGACGACAACGTCACGGTGGAAGAATGGAGAAATCGCATCCGTGAAGACTCGTGCAAGGTCGATGGCGAGAGGTATCACGACATCAGCCAGGCTGCATGCCTTGATGAACTCGTTCCGAAATTCTTGAACGCATTTCTCGCTATCGGGTTGCCAAACGATAATTGGTGGCTCTTTGTTGGAGTATGCTCTCTTGAAGAGTCTATGGATCTTTTCAATTTGATAGACAGCCTCGGCAGGCCCACAGTGGAGATGAAAAAGCTTTGAGTTGAGGCAGTTGTCGTTAAGGTCGCTTGGCAAGATATCGGTGCCCATATCCATTGACACTATTACTCTCTCTAATCCCAAATCCCGGTTAGCATGATCATCGTTCGATCACAAGTTGCAGTCATTTATGCATTGGAATGTGGTATACACACCTGGCCGTTCCGTTCGTGCTTCATATCCTAGGAATGTAAGTGCGCCAGTCCTCATCAACCAATTGATCTTGAGCCCCGTACACTCCAAAACGGGCGTGACGTTCGAGTTCCACAGTTCATGGAAAGCCGGGTTGTCGGATGGGAGCATTGGCCAACAAATATTCGAAGCCCGTCCGCCTTGAAGGACCATTCTAGCTCCGATGACAACTACACGCAAGCACCATATATCATGTCAGCACCAAATTCCCTCAAATTCGTATGCATATGAATCGAATCCGAGCACATGGCTAACGAGTACATTACATTGAGGACAACAGAGACGGAATGCTAAACTCAAATGTTAAAGATAGACGTATCCTATGCAGATTAAAATTACTGACGACTTACCGTTGAAGCCGACTCCTCCAGCTTGTTTCTTGACCTTCACGCGTGACAAGCCAGTAGTGCGGTCCGGAAAAGCGGATCGAAAGTTGGTTGTCTCAAACGCAACGCCAGCAAGTGTACAGAATGTGTACCCAGGAAGCGCAGCGTCGTCAACTCGCTCTTCATGCCATGGTAGTTGGTGCGGTGTCGGGCGCGAGACAGCTGGTTGCCTCAATCTACGGAGGATATTGGTAAGGGAGGTCGAGGAGAGTCTGTTAGTGATTTCGGTTAGGGCACCATCGTCGGCAGTGGAAAGACGAGGCAGAGAAATATCCTCGATTCCGTATTCTTCGCGCTCATCAGGCCCGGGAGTAAAGATTTCGGGGCCAAAGAGCTCGTCAATAAGGTGCTGCTCCCGTGGAATGCGGGACATGACTGAGTAAGTGGGAATTGATAGATGAAACTGATGTTATGACGGAGAAGGTACATATGTTTTGCGATACCCTTGGACAAAAGATAAAAGAAGGAAGAAGAAAGTATGAAGGTTGACACGAATCCAGAGAAAGAAAGTCTGTATATTATTTTGATCTTATGAAGCGGCAGGAGCGTCAAGATCTAAATCTGACATGACCGCCATGGCGCTCAACCAAGCCAATGACTATTGCTCCGGATACATTCCCCAAGTCAAACTGCAAATATCCCTTTCCTAGTTGCCATTGATGATAGAGGGCAATTCTTTTGTCCTTGGTGCCGACTAGTAGTAGTCTTGATCTTCGTCCTCCGCATCGTCGGTAGCAGGTTCGTCGTCCTCCTCGTCCTCTTCATTTTCAAGGACCCAAAGCTTTCTCTTAATCCCATGCTCAATCTTGAAGTCTGCCAGCTTCACCTCACTTTCCTCAACTGCCTGTTCAACCCCAACTCGCACCGTGGCCATGAAAGATCTCACGCAACTATCATGTGGGTACCGCGCCGATGTGCCGCCTTCCCAATAGTGCCCAATCTGGATTGATTTGACACGTTGACAGAGCTCGTACAGTGACAAAGCATCACTTTTTTCCTGAATAGGGAAAAGGCCCATGTAGTGGAGGCGGCGGATGAAAGAGCCATAGAGAGCAATATCGCATAGAGTGCAATTTGTATTTCGAAGGCAGCGGCCTTGATTGTCGTACATGAGGCCATATGTGTACGTCTGGATCTGTTGATTGACAACGCTGACAATTCCGTTGCGCTTTTCCTCCCATTCCGCCATGAAGTGCTCTAGCATAGTTAACCGTTAGTGATAATCCGTCGACGCAGGATATATATCTAGAAGGCATCGGCTGCGGGTTCGGGAAACTCGACTCCCATGCACACGTTGGATTTTGAGCCTGGCAGCAACTTACTGTACAGCTTGTCAGGGAGACAAATCGGTCCGTTCACAACATCATCAGGCTCACTAGCCCTCTTCTTCGGCTGCCAAATCATCAAGTTGGCGCGGTAAGCTTTCGGAAAGATGCCCTCAAGACTGAACACAAATGACACGTATAGCAGCATATTCGCAACAGCAGGCTTGTCTCTGCCGTGCAAGCCATTTTCACCATCTTCTCCCTCGCCGGTATTCGTGCTGTTAAGGTCATCCTGAGGCTGCAACTCGTACGTATAGTTGTAGAAACCATCCCAGAACTTATTGGTCTCAGCTTCCTTCCAATCGGCGGTGAACTCGTGGATAAGAGACTTAGCGACGTTGACGCAGTCATATTTATCACACACGAGAGCGAGATAGAAGATGCGTTTCAGATTGAGATGCTCAGGTATGTTCTGCTTTTGGAAGTGCATCAACTGCAATAGGATATCAAGTGCTTCTGGGTGGTCGTCGTGAAGCGTGATGACAAGCACTTCCTGGTCAAGCTGGTTGTCTTGTTGCCTCTTCGCCCATGGAGACTTGGGGTCGACCATTTTCGCGAGCACTGGTGAGGCAAGACGCAGTGCTGCGGCAGAGACACGGTATACGTGCTCGTTAGAAGCTTCTTTAAGCCTCACCTCGCAGTCATAGTTCTTGTCGACATTGTAAGTAGTCGTCAAATCCCCCATCGAGACGTCTTCTGAGCTTGGGTTAGCCATCTTGCGGGATGGCCTTGTCGAAAACGCAGCAGGGTGGCTTCAAATTGCAAGTACGTAAGGAGAACGCGGCACGGTGTACGCATATAGTATGTAAGTGTGGGATCGATAGAATGGGAGATTTCCTAGATATCCGCAGCCTACGCCCGTATATTTTGTAGCCCAGTGTTGGGGAAATTTCTATGAGTATCTGGCAGCATCTTGTTGAGTTAGGACCCATTATACAGACTATATGTGTATATTTATCAATAGTACATGTACATAGAGCCAGAATCTTCCAAAGTACAGCAGTCTGGCATCCGAGTCCAGAAATCTTCCGCACACTTAAGCTAAGTATCAAGCCCATCCTTATGGTATGCGCATGTTTAACATTCGTATCTACGATAATAGAAAGACTAAAGGCTGGCTACCTATTCAAGCCGGATGGTTGTAGGAAGAGCTTATATTGTAGATAGGAAAAGAATAAATGTGCGATAGATGTGCGAGAAACTATTTACTTAACTTGAGAACTCAAAGCTGGAATCGAGATATGACAAGACGACCATGTAAAACTATGCCAACTGCAGGAAGAAAATGCTATGCATGGATCCGCCGAACAACCATTACAAACCAAACCGATGCCCAAAGCCACCCAAGAACTTGATACCAAGATTGCAAAAGAGTACAAAGGAAATCGGATATCCTATGAAGTGTCCATTCACAAACAAATATTGTCTCCCCGCCCTGTCGAATTCCTCCTCCTCACCAGGCCTCGTCCTCTAGGCCCAATAACCCCACGCTTTGTAATCTTAGTGGGTGCCTCGATTTCCCTGGCCTTCATCTTCGGTGAACCGCACTCACTCCTGGGGCCACGATATCCCATCATCATCCCAATACCAATCCCAATAGGTGGCGGCGGTGACCTCGACGTAAGTCCTCCCGTCGTCACCTTTGCCTTACCCTTAACCGGCTGTGTATGCGAGGTCCGTGTCCGTGACCTAAGCGAAACAGAGCTAAGGCTCTTCGCTAGCTCCTCAAGAATCTCTCGCTGTTGTCTTTCCTCCTCGGACTCACTCGATGCGTCCGAGTCCCTTCGACTAATCAGCTGCATCGACGAAAGCGGCACTGGCGACGAAGACCCCGAAGACGATGGTGTGGAAAGATGTACAGGGACGGACAAGGTCGGCGACGAGGGAAAGTAGGCGGTGATCTTCGTCGGAATGTATCGTCTCGCAGGCTTGATCACCTCTTCAACCCGCATAGTCATCATCTCCAGTTGCTGCCGGCCTTCTTCAATCTGCGCATCGATGGTGCGCATCCACTCCTGTTGTTCCGATGGTGTGACGATAGCTTGCGTCAGCGGCGTTGGTGACGCAACCACCACATCCTGTGTTTGTATCTGCTGATTCTGCTGCGGCTCGTCCAGATCCATTATCATGTCGACATCGGCGTCGGGCTCTGCGGTTCCGGTTGGTATCGATAGCGAAACGGGCGACGTCGGCGTCGGCGGGGCCTGGCCATGCGGGACGAGGTTATGCGCTGCTGCGGCAGCGATGTATGTTTCCGACAGCGACGGGGAACTGGATATGCTCTTGCGACTGCATGGTTCGAACGAACAACATAATATAAAAAGGTTATATATAAGAATACCATTCTCATCTACGACTTGTTTTCGTTCTCTCTTCTCCTCTTCGCATATATATTGTGTGCGTATGTATGATATCATATATACAGGCAAGTTACAGAAATAAATCCGAAGAAACTTCGACTTGCAAGCTGCGTATATAATGATATATATATTCGAAAAGAAGAAATACTCAAAATCAGAAAGGAAAGAAAGAAATGTTACCTGGCGATAAAGTCATCCCACCCGCTTTCCTCAGCGTCGAGGGCAAATGCAGCCCAGCACATCCTCATTCTATGCGACGGTGGTAATACTGGCGGTCGCCGGATTGGTCCTATGGAGATTCTAATCTGCCCCTCTCGAGTTGCGCAGAGCATACGTTTGCAAGTGGTTGACCTGGAGCTTAAGGTGGATGGAAGGGGGCTTCGGGTTTATATATATATCGCTTAAAACAGGGTTCTGGCCGGTGTCGAAATGAGCAATGCGTTTATAACTGACACAACGTAATATGATATAGTATTCTCAAATATACGATCCTTCAGGGTTTGAGCAATAGAATGAAATAGTATGCTTCTCAGGAACAAATTTTATAGACCAAGAGGGGGGGCAAGCGCAGCTTAAGTATTCTCTCAGGTGCACAGTTTTTCCCTCCCTCCTCCAGTCCCATGGCTCGGGCGCCGAGATTCTGACGTGGTCATCCCGATCGGTGTTTAATTCCCCACATGGCGCTAGCTCTGCCAAAATACCCCTCAGCTGGCTGTCCTGGCATGCCAATCTGAACTGAAATTTTCGTCCGTCGCATGCAAAGCAGGCCGCCCTCCTGCGCCCTCTTGCGCCCTTCACCCGAAGGTAGGCAGGTCCTTCCAACATTCATCCAGTCCGTTGCTGTCGGCGGGGCTCCATAGATCCATTGACGTAGACCAACCCACAAAATTGACCCTGGAGTGGCTCCAGACGTATGACGGTGACAACGACAAACGGGCCCGTTTACGCCGCAGATTGGCCATGGCCACCCTCCCGCCCGTGACAGACGACAACTGTAATGAAGTAATTTAAATTAAAAATGCCCCTCGACGACGAGCCGGCCGGCCGATGCCATCCCACGCTGCTCGATTGGCCGCCCGGGCGGAATCTGCCAGCTCATCGCCCTCGTCGCCGCCATTCATCATCCAGAACGTGGGAAAAAGGAACGAAAACGGTTGGGGGGAACTCGGCCGCAGTTGCAGGAGAGCCAGCCAACCGAAAGTTAACGTCAGCAGTACGTGGTCAGATGACGATCCACTGATCAGACCCCAAACGTAGATGAACCCTTTTGTTCATACGAGACTCACCCGGTGAGTACACAAATATTAATTATAGCATGGTGTTATGTCTCATCCAGTATTTTAGGTTTAAACTGCGAGCATGAGCTTATGGTTCTTTCATTCAGTCTGACGATAAAACTTTGGAGTCCAGCTTGCCCTTGAGATCTTGATCCCTGCACCTTGCATCTTGGCATAGGAATTTACCACACGCAACACACACCCGTTAGCTACGTTAGTCATGTCCATTCTCAGTGGTTTTGGTTTCATATTTGGATCCCAGAATCTGGATCCTGGGCAAATTTAATTGTTAACTTATCGTCTAGCGCGGGATCCTGTAAATCTTCTCATTCCATTCGCATTGAGTGGTCACACAATGTAGCCTTACACCGGTACCCCTAAAGAATCATAGCCTAGGCGATCCACATTCTTAGCATCTAGCGAAAATATCTCGACGGCCTTAAACGTCACTGAAAGACAGTTCTTTTTGTGTCTCCATTACTAATATTGTCAACGAGCGCCCGTCATCCAAATTTTAGCTGACCTACTTCTCAATTCCGGCGTTACTCGGGTTTTTCGCACGTACCAAACTGTGACAGCGAAACATCCTATTAACTTGGGAAGTTGGAGATTTTCGAACTGGATATCGATGACCTCTCGTGTTTCGATATCCAATTTCAGTACATTCATGCTAGTCGGAACTCGCCGCTCGCCGGAAATTTCCGTTCAGCGTAAAGAGTTGTGAGTTAAACTGACCTTAATCGACAAATCAAGTAAAGTCCCTGTATGTGGTTAAACGGTTACGATTTCTATTGCAGAGCAATCCGTAAGAGATGCATAGATTTCCAGCGGCTTCGTCACGGGCCATGCGCCAGAATCACATTAATTTTATGCTATACGCACCCTACTACATTTGAACACCCGTCAATGGTTGGCCTGTATATTAAACGTCCATCGCGTCCATCGATCGCGGAATTCAAAAACGTTAGTAACTAGCGATTTAGAATTTATGACCCTTGTCTTTGAGGCTACGCAAACTATAGTACATGTACTTTAAGCACAGTATCGTTAAATAGGCTGCCAATCCTTCTACCACAACCCTGTATCCACTCTGATGATATAACTAAAACTAACACCTCGTATTACCAGCTCGACGTCTTTCAGTACTACGCGAGAACAAGAAAACCAAACATATCTACACCATCCATGCCGAAGAACTCCAGAAACACGAATCTCCAAAAACGGCTATCGACAAAACTTACCATACCAAGCAATGGAGTCACCCATGGACATTCTGCAACCACTCCAACATCCTCACTGGCCTCTGCAACATCACCTCCAACCCAGGACGCCCAGTATCAAGAACCAGCGGTCTCCCTTCCGTCGCCTTGATCCGCGGGATTGATACACTATCTCCAGCTCCTGGAAGCCCTTTCGGCCGCTCCCCCACCGGTAGCAACGGACACTCTTCCGGCAAGAAGGTCTCACCGACACCGCACGCGCGACGACACCCCATGGCTACGTTGTTCCGACAAGAGCAGCGCATGACCTCCATCGGCTCGCGAGTACAATCGTAGGCAGCAATACAGTTCTCCAAGGAACCGCCCGTGCAGGTTTGCGCCTCTGCAGAATCAAGTGGGCGGGTTCTCGGTGGCGATTCTGTGGGCGGAGGCGGAGGCGGACGTACTGAGTCGAGCGTTGTTATTGTCGTAGACGGTGTATACGTAGACGAGCTGCTAATACTCGACTCCGTAGTTGGAAGGCTGGAGCTGTCCCTGGAAGATGTAGATTCTTGCGTCTGCGCTGTAGTCGTTGAACTCGAGTTCGAGAACGACATTATCAAACTCTCAGCAATGGTAGTGCTGGTTGTTGAAGCGCTAGTGGTAATTTCGAGCGTTTCGGCAGTCGAGGATAGGGTCGTTGTGCTAGTTGAAAGGCCAGGAGAGGTGCCCGTGGTATCAGGAAGAGCAGCGTACTCAGAGTGAGCGTGTGTCATGGAATGCGGATGGACGACAATAATGACGCTCTCCATGCGAGTCACCGTCTCCAGCCATGTCCCTCCAATGCCCTCCTCGATCGGAGAATAAATGGACTGGGTGGTGGAGCCCGAGATGATATCCGTAGTCTGGGTGTCCTGCAGGCCTGCGAAGGCAGCGGCGGGCACAATATACATATACAGTATAGCGGAAAATGCCACAGCAAGCCCGGGAAGAACCCTAGGAAGTGGCGTCATCCTGATTTTGATAGCCAAGTTCGATGGTTGGACTAAGAGGATAGGTCAATACGCGCCAGCAAGAGCTTCGTCTGCGTGAAATACAAACCGGATATATAGAGCCGGGCAGCGCAGATATAGTAGTTCCCAAGAAGCTTGCCGATGGCTGGTCGCGATATATCAATAGGCGTATGTAGTGTCGGCACGCGCACGATCTCCAACCACACCACAGGTGCAGTCGCCCGTCGTGGATGATATAGGATGGATGTTTCCACGACTTGGCCACGATGCAGAGTTCTACAGTTGTGCTACATGCACGATGCAATCTACGGCAGATCTCTGACACCCAATATTTGGTTATAGTAGATCATTCAAGCAACACTGTGACAGCAGCACTATTAGGCCTATATATGTCTAATTAACGTATCCTCGGTTGCCAAATATTTGATAGGCCGAGAGAATTGAATTTATGATTATGCCTCTATAAGTAAGTACATATGACGGGTATTCCAGCTATGCAGAAGTCAAGTTGACACATACAATGGGTGGGTATAATAGAAACGTCTTGATGAGAAAACGGACAGGAGCCATGCAGCAGGACTCGATCGATCTCGAACGAGCATAAACGAAATGCATGTCGTAAGGGAATTAAAATGCAGTACCAAAAATCAGCATCGATGCGGTGGAGCATACACCATGATGTATATATCTACAATCGTAAGTTTATAAATGGGATATATCGGAATATTCGAATATGGGAATCGAATTGTATGAGTTGTCATCGAATTGCAAGGCAAAAGGAGAGACTTCAGTCAAAGTTGACCTTGAATCGTTCTCTGATTCTCTCGCCATACCTACAAACCACCGATCCCAGTTAGCACATTGCAATCACAGACCAAAGCAAAACGCTTAACATAGAAGATAACCATTTCACGTACTTCTCGAAAAGGAACGGTATGGGCATCATCGCGACTGCAATGCCACCCAGTAAGCTGTTTCCAGGCCCGAGCCCTAGGGCATCGTACATTGGCACACCAGCCAGCGGAAGGAGAGCACCGACAGTCGACCGCAGGATCGTATTGGCACCGATTGCACTAGCCGCATAGAAAGAGAAGGCATCGACGAGGTACGTTTGAATTGGCATGAACGATGCCAGCAATCCAATGCCAACGAGGGAAGTGCCGAGAATTGGAGCGATCCAGTGGACGTGTTTCTCCGCCGTCCATCCGTAGCTACAGAATTCCACACATTAGTCGTTATGCCTCATCTGCAAACACCCATGGCCAAGAGAGGAGAACTTACATGAACAGACCGACCGGAATGAGCCAGCAAGACCACGTAAGCATTGGCAGACGATATTCAGGCTCTATAATCCCGTCAGTAACAATCCTGTGAAATTCAAAAGTGCATGAAATCGGTATATTTATCGGAGGGGGAACTCACTATCAACGCCATGCTTGTCCCTCAGCTTCACATACACCTTGTCATTCAAACCTCCAAAGATAATCAAACCCAAGAACGACCCGACTCCGATACCCAGGTATGCCAGCCCGACGGATCCCGTCGAGAACCCGTACTGGCCTTGGAACACCAAGTAGAAAGTCGTGAACAGCAGATACAGATACCCGTACACAACGGACATGTACAACGACAACAACAAGATGATCGGTGAGAACAACAGCATCTTGACCGGCCGCCAGATGGCGCGCATGAACACCTCCTTAGCAGGCAAGTCGCTATGGTACATGCTCCGGTACTTTGTGGCATTGTTCTGCTTGTTCAGTCTTCGTGCCTCGTGCCGCAGCAGCGTTGGGTGGTGGGTCTCGTCCAGGAAGATATGGGATACGATGGAGACGGCCGCCAGAGCAATTGCGAGGACGTAGAAGATCCACCGCCACCCTTTGCTATCGCCCAGATAACCACCTGCGATAGGTCCGATGATAGGTCCCATGAGTGGGCCCATGCCGTATATCGCCATGAACTTTCCTCGTTGTTCAAACGGAATCATATCCGCAATGGACCCGCCACCGAGTGTCAGCGGCGCGCAGCCCGCAGCACCAGCCAGTAACCGGAACGCAATCAGCATGCCGATAGAAGTGGACCGACCGCAGGCAACCGTAAACGCTGTGAAGACGTAGTTGCATACAATATACACCCACCGCCGGCCATAGAGCTCCGACAATGGCGCGATGAAGATGGGCCCGACTGCGAAGCCGAGCAGGTAGACAGAGACGATGAATGATGACAGAGTCGTGCTATGGTTATTGAAGTCTCTCATGACCTCCGGAATCGCGGGCGCAAACATGGACGACGCCAGTGGTGTGATAAGCGTGATGAAGGAAATGATGCCCATGTTCTTCCACTTCCTGCTCATCGGCCAATTCATCGGGTTCGCAGGGTCGTCTGCGCCATATTTGACGACGAAAGGGTCGTGATCCGCTAAGGTGTCGGCGTTCGACAGCGAACTTCCTGGGACAGGAGCATCTTCTGCGTTCTTCTCCAGGTCGCTTTCTAGTTCCTTGTTGGATATCCGCCGAGTGAGATCCTCGGTGTCCTGGTCGATTATGCGGCCTTCCGCCTCTTCGAGCTTGCGGTTTTCCGCTTCTAACGCCAGGTCCATCGGGGCGTTATTGTGACCGTGTCTTTGGGAAAGTTGTGATATAGCTCTTTCGAGCTCTGGTAGCGGTTCCATGAGTGCAGCCGCGATATATGTCCGTCAAGATCGATTTCGAGAATTTATCTTCTCATATATATATAATGGCTATGAGCCTCCGCGGCGAGGGAGTCCCTGGAATCGTAGTTGTCGTTTATCCCTGGATAGGTAACTGCTAGGGATCTAAGAAAATACGAGATGTTAATTCAGTATTTGTGATAACTTCGTACGAGAGCCCAAAATAATGCGTGACCGCGCAAATATAGATTTTCCGAATCCACTTACACCCAAGCTTTCTTTCCTAAAACGAATGAACCAACGTCTTCCGTCGTCTAGATCAAGACGTATTCTGTGCGACGGTCCAAAATGCAACACCAGAACCCAGCAAAATATAAATAGTGAAGCGAAGAGAGATGACAGTGGAATCGACCGTGTGAGCGAAAAAGAGCAGTTGAGAAGTATCGTCTCCAGACACTAATGAAAATATGAGCAGGTTTTTAAATCTTGAACCCTGCCGTCACTGCGTCAATCAATCAAGGCAGCATCCAGTCAGTACTTAATAAACATACATGCGAGCAGGCCAGGCCAAGCCTGTAAATATAAACCGCGGCGAAAACAGGCGACCGCGATACCTTCGGCTACGGGTCCGGAACCCTCTTGTTCCGGGCACCCTGCTAACCTCCGTCCACCGACCTTTAAATTCGGGCAAGCCTGCTATTCCACCAATTCCTTCCTTTCACCAAGGGACCAATTTCACCCATGGCAGCGCTGCAGCTAGCCCACTGCACTGGCTGATATGATCCGATGCGCCCATGTGGGCCGTCACCCTGACTCGCTCTGATTGCGCCAGCCGAGCTCGGAATTCAACCATATCAGGCCAATTCGAACTCCCTCGAACGAAAAGGTTCCCATCTGTGCCTAGGGTGGCTTATGTCCGGCCGGGTGGACCCCTGCAGCACACAAGAAAGCTTGAATGGCCATGAGCAAACCGTCGACCAAGCCCAGCCGGCCGGCCGCCGGCCTCTCGGATCTTATCATATCGATCTCTACGTAGGCGACCAGATCGGAGATATGAACACACATATAAGACCATTCAAAGATTCCTGCAAAACTGCTTGCACAGAATCCTAAAGGCATAAGATGGCAAAAATCGGACGTTCGATTTGTGCACTGACTTCCGCACCTCGAAGCAATAATTGCCCCAGATATTCCGTCGCTACCACTCTCCATTTAATGCACTTGAAACCTGCTACCCCTCGCTCTACACAGCATGCATTGCATCCCCTACCTGGAAATAACACCCTTAACTCCACACGGCTTTTATCATAATACCACTACAAGGACGCTCGGATTCAATCGCAACCCGCGATCACTCGCACAGATAAAGCTTAACATGCCCAGCAACCTAGCCCTTTTTCGTGCCCAACCGTGCCGATTAGCCGAGACAAGCCGTCTGCTCAAACCAGTCTCCTAGATGGACTAGCAACGGCGACTATCGTATCACAATGGCCATGATCCTTCACGCCGTAGGCACCTTATTTACACGTGTAGAGACGATCCCACGCTATCGACGCCGATGACGAGAGCTAGACGTTTACCCCGCCAGTGCATCAAGATCCGAGGCAAAGCGAGAAAGGATGCCAAAATGCATGCACGCATGGGCCTTTCCGGATCCAAAAGCGAAGGTCCAAATACCACTCCGTAGACGTGACGGCGTAGGGATAACGTCAGTACTTCGCCACGGTACCCCGATCAATCGCTGGTAAATGCGAGGTTCACGAGCTGTGGAACGCTACACAATGGTACCAATAACATCACGTATCATCAATCACCGGCCCAGAAACCAGAAACCAATGATAGCCCGTCCACGTTTAACCCTGTCAATCGGCCGCATTCTACTATACACCCGAGAAAAGGGAACTCCCAGATCCGAGAAAACGAGGAATGGGTGTCGGGGTACGCCTGCTCTGAAACTCCGCGCCAAAGCTAAGCTGGTCGGACATAAAATCAACCCGCAACGGTCGACAGATGTCCGTTAACCGGATCCAGACGCGGGGTTCGTTCCGCGTCCACGTCTCCAGGGCCAGATCGAGAATTTAAATCTGCTTCTGGTGTGTAATGACTTCTTGACGCGCCAGTAAGAATCGGGGACAGTCTACGCGCCTGTCTTTGCTGACAAGTATCAAGCTTGGAGATTAGCACAGCGCCTAGTTATTAACTAGGGTGGAGAAGTTAGATCTAGACTTCTTAAAACCTCTGGCCATGATTTTATGAATAAATCTGATTTCAAGTTTTGGGATTTATTCTCCAAATATTCTGATTCGTTATCCAGATGAATCTATGGAATTCTCGATACCACATTCGCAATTCCGGCCTGCGTCCCACCTGTGTAAAAATTAAACCCCCCATGACTCAAGCGCAATCCTCGTGTAATCCCAGATCCCAGGTGCACGCCCGCCAGCTACCGAAATCAGCTCTCGACACAATGTTAAAGATACCAAAAAGCTATAAATATTATATAACCCCACCCCCAAGCATTTCAAAAAAATATAAGAAAAGGATACACAAGAAATGTAGGAAAAAGTCAAATATAAAATATAAATGTCCAATATATAAACCGAATGAATTCCATCCAACAAATGTATCCCCCACACGATCTGATCTCACATCACGTACATCCTGACTGTTGCTAGCCTCGTGAATCCAAATGTAACGTAAGCATGCGTGTGTCACGATGCGGCGTGTAACTTCGCCATACTACCGGGCGTCATCTGCTTAAAATCACCATCTCCCCTACTGCCCGTTTCCGCTCCCATGCCAGATTCCCTGACTGTTCGAATAGCCGCCACCGTACCCCGCTGCTCCACCTGCACTCCCGCTCGATATCCCATAATTATGTCCTCCCTACAGAGCAAATATATATTAGTATGTACTCGCAACGGCCAACTGTCCTGGGCCTGCACTTACCGCCCTCAAATTCCCAAGCATGGTCCGTAACGCCGGCACATTCCCCTGTCCAGGCATCGACGCCCCACCGCCACCGCTGCCGCGTTGCTGCTGCTGACTCTGCAAATACGATCCCGACAGCCCCGTTTGCGCGATATGCATCTGCTGCTGCGCTTGCTGATGGACCGCTTGCTGCTGCTGTTGTTGTTGTTGTTGCTGCACCAGCGAATGCAACCCACCTGGTAGCCCTCCCAGCTGCGAATGATGCGTCTGTCCCTGTTGTCCGTGCATCTGTGCCGACTGGTGATGTAGCTGCAGACCCTGGCTGGCCTGACCGCTGTGCATTCCATGCTGTCCGCTATGTCCGAGCTGGTGGCTCCCCAGCCCACCCAGTCCCTGCAACTGCCCTGAGCTCCACCTATTCTCAGTATACATCGCCCCGCCGTTCCCCTGATGCGGTTGTGGTGACGAATCTAGCTCCGCGGGCCCCTGCCAGCTCTGGCTGTGGTGGTGCCCATGCTGCTGCGACTGCTGCTGCTGCTGCTGAACAACCTGCTGCTGGACCTGCGGCTGCTGTGCGTAATGCCCGCCGCCGCCGCCGCCACCACTACCCGCCAGCGATGACGGCAGCCGGGGATCTTTCTCGAAAGCTGACACCATCGCATTCAGCCGGCGTAGTATATCGATCAAATCCTCCTGTATCGCCGCCAGCTTCCCATTCTGCTCCTCACGCAGTCGTTTCAGCTCCGGCGGCCACACCTTCCCCAGCCCCGCGCTGCACGCCGCGCTCGTCTGCGACGGCGACGTCACGCCGGCCGTCTGCGCGTGCTCCTCAGCCACCTGCAGCGAGCACTTGGCCTCACACATCTTGATCTGCGGCTTATTCTGGAACTCCATCGCCAGCTTCATCAGGCCGAGAAGGTCTGACAGATTCTGCGTCCCGTCCCGCAGCAGCTCCACAATTGCCTTGGGCACGATAAAGTCCGCGTCAGAGTGGTGCGCCGGCGGCAGGTTGCGGTTCTTATCGTAGTCGAAGAAGCGCCGGAACAGGTCTGGTATGACGCTCTGCGGGAACTGGAAGATCAGGTTGTTGATCTCGTCCACCATCTCCTCGTACTTGCGCTTCAGTCCGCGGATCACGTCCGTCACGACTAGCTCAATCGTGCTCGAGTGTTCCTTCGCGCGCTTCAACGCGTCCTTCTTCGCGATCAGCTGTCGTTCCTGCTCGTCCGCCCAGAACCTGCGCTCGGCATCCTGCGCGCGCACCGTATCCCCAAATTGAAGCAGCGGCGCGATGGAAACTTGCAGATACCGCCCGTTGCGCTCCGAGACTAGGTTCTGGAGCACGTGCTCGTGCTGCTCCATCGTTTCGAAAAACTTGTTCAGCAGGTCGATGCACTCGAGGATGAGGTGGTAGTCGAGCGCGGTCGTCGTCTTGGCCGACGAGGCCGCACCGATAAGCCAGATCCGCACCTCCTCGTACCATTTGCCGCCCAGGATCTCAAGCTGGCGCTTGACGTCCTTGTACGACACCTCCACGTACTCGTTCTCGAACAGCAGATACGCCTTCTTCTCCATCTCAAGCTTGATCTTCGCCTCTGCCTTCTCGAACTCAATGTTGGCATTCTGGAGCTCGTCCGCCGTGTACCGCCGCGTGCTGTAGTACATGTTTGCCTGCTGCTGGTGCAGCTGACGGCGGGAGACAGCCTCGGACTCCGCCTCTCGTAACAGACTGATAGTCTTCTGCTCTAAGCTTCGTCGGGCGTCATTCAGGTACGTTTCCAGCGACGGGTGATTGGTCGCGGTTTCAAGAGCGGCGTATGCAGCGTGGAGCAGTGGTGGGATATCCTGCGACGGCGATGTCGGACCCGATACGAGGGCGCCGTTGCGGCTGGCGTTTCCGCGGTTGAAAGTTGTCAGCAACGTCGCAAGCGTCTTGGGATCGATCGGTCGATAATTGCCATTCGTAGCGACCGCGTACTGGCTGTACGAAGCAAATTCCACGCCCTCCCCGATATCGCTCTCCGCCACCGTCGACATCTCGTCATCCTGCCTTCTGGAACTGGGGTCGAGCTTCATCGTGGGCACGGTTACGATCGGCCGAGGCATCTGCAACACAAGATCGACCTTGGGCGCCTTTGCAACTTGGATATAAGTCGGTGTGGGCGACGGTGACAGTAAGTTTTCAGGCGGCGACAGCGGCCGCTTCTCGTCATCGTCGATGTCTAGCTTAGTACCCATAATCTCCGACTTCTTCGACAGCCCTGGGGACTCAAGCTCCACTATGCCGTCTGTTAGCGTCGCCTCAGACTGTGAGTTAACCTTTCAAGAACGTACCTTCTTTGCGCAAAGCAGACATTTCCTCCTCAGTAGGGGTGTCATCACGGTCGTTGTAGGTCGTGCCCGTCAGTGCTAATCACAGCATGTTAACTATTGATCCAGGACTGAGACCTTTACGAAGGGAACTCACATCCATTGCCCTTCGGATTCTCATTCATGGACACCTTAACAGTACCCCCAGAAGCGCCTGCTGCCGCCTTTCTCTCCGCTTCTTCTTGATCAACCCACTCATTCCATTTGGTGATCCGTCCGTCAAAGATCTTCCGCAACTTATCCTGCGCCTGCATGATATCCTGCTTCTCCTCATAATCCGTATAGTTCTGAGAAGTGCGATTGCTCCCAGCGGACCGCAGGAACTCACGCAGCTTGTCTGCAGAATCACCAGCCATGGCATCATCGCAAAGGAATAGTGCAAATTTATGCAGAGAGCGGAGGTGGTCCGTTGGCAGCGTGGGGTATAACGACGACAGCGAGTCGAAATAGTCGTCCTCAGTGTCCTTCTGGTCCATGCTCTCGGTCCGCCTAAGCGACGGGTGCGAGAGAATCGGCAGCTCGGGCGTCGGGCCGACGCTCGGGTTGGTATTTTGGTAGACTTCCGGCGACATGGGGTTCACGGGCGGGGAAGTCAGAATATGCCTTGGAAGCTGGCTGTTCTGGTGCCCGCTAGATTGCAAATGCGACGACTGCTGCGGAGTCTGTTGCTGATGCCCTCCCAGTCGACCCTGGAACGAGGATGAAGACCCAGTACTGTTCCCCGACGGCCAATGGTGGCCCTGTTGCGACTGCGACTGCTGCTGCTGCTGTTGTTGCTGCTGCTGCTGTGGCGGCGGCGGCGCCTGTTGCTGTGCCTGCTGCTGAGATGCGTACTGCTGGGTCCGCTCAGTGGCCGCATGCATTTGCGAATGGAGATGCTGAAGGAACTGTCCCGGCCGCGGGCCCGACTGCGGGTCATACGACTGCGACAGCCTATTCTCGCGCTGTCCGTGTCCGTGGGTATGCCCTCCCAGAGGTGGCGACTGGTATTCACCAATGTAGTTCCGGGCTTCACCCAGGCCGCTGGCAGCAGAAGTCAGTCCCGACTGCGGCTGCTCTCTTGAGCGAGAGTGGTCGCGGGCCTCATCCTGGCGCGGATAAGAATGGTCGTCGTAGACCTGATTCTTTAGATGCGAGGACTCGCCGCTGCTGCCGCGCTGCCGGACGGCGGGGATTGACGTCGCACCAGTCGATCCCCAATGGCCACGCATCACGCTTTCCTTCGTGCTACCGCTCAGCGAGCCCGATCCCAGGGATGGCATGGGAGGTGAGGTGTAGTTGCTCGAGTTGCTTTGAGCATTTATTCCCAAACCTTGTCGCACGGGGCTGTCCCCGAGTATCCGGCTGCCGATATGTGTAGGCTGCCCGGCGCTATAATTGCTCGCCCCGGAGCCTGGTTTCTCGGGAAGCCGGCCCAGTCGCCCTTCGATCGATTCCTGGTCTGCGCTCTGAATCCGCTTGTTTGGACGGTACTCAGCTGGTATCGGATCCTCCTCGAAGATGCTAGGCGGACGCGGCAGCTCGAGCGATGACGTTGGAATCTTCACACCACCAATGATAAGACTGCCACCGTTCGCACCGCCTAGATGGCCACCGATTCCGCCAAAGTTCTTGGCTCCATTGGCGGACCCGAGTTGGACACCGCCAATGCTACCAGTTAGCTTGGGGCTATTCTTAGCTGGCGGGCCATGGGTCTGCTGCTTGGGATAGCCACCGGAGAGGCGATTGGGGTTCAGCGAGCTGCTGCCAGCACTCATGACGTTGCCGGATTTGGTGGGGCTGAAATGCGTTGGAGGGTATTCTTCTCGCGAAGTCTCCTTGTTGGCGTTGAAGGCTTGAGCGACGCCAGGCGGCATCTGATAGCGTTCAGTCGGCGGCGGCGCGGACGGTGCGGGTGGCGGAACGTTATGAAGCAGGGGCAGAGGAGAGCCATAGGACGACGTTCCACTGCCGGCCGGCGACGGCGCATCCGCTTTGATGTTCTGGAATCTATGGCCAGGAGGCGGTGCGGCAGCCGACGATGTTGCAGACGACTGCTGGGGTGTGAATGGATATGACGACATCTGCGACGACGGCGACAAGATACTCGACGCGGATGAATGATGGCTTCCCGGCTTCGACGACCCCTGGTTCGCATACGGCATCGGCTGCTGCAGCTGGCGGTCCTGGAACGTCTGCGGCGCAAAGGCCGGATGTCCCTTCGCCTGCCCATCACCATGGATATGTCCCTGGTGATGATGCTGCTGTTGTTGGTGCTGCTGTTGGTGCTGCTGTGGTTGGTGCTGTTGATGCTGATGCTGATGCTGATGCTGATGTTGCTGTTGCTGCGGATGATGCTGCTGGTGATGGCTATGATGGTGATGCTGGGCGAGGCCCTGTCTCTGCTGCTCCTGCTGGACGTGCTTCGGAGGCACCGCGCTCGGTGGAGTATACGCGCCAGATTGTCCATCCTTCACAGCGCTGCCGGTCGTACTCGGAGGCGTGGGGCGGGCAATCACCCCAGCGCTTCCAGGCTCCTTGGCGTTCACAAGCGTGGCGATCAGGCTTTCGCTGCCACGAGCGCTAACAGGACTCGTACTGCTACCGAAACTGGAGTGCCGCATTCCTGTGCTGCCACTAATGCGAGCACTGCCCCACGGCCCGCTAGCTTGCTCCTCACGAGTGCTGTCCAGAGAAACGCCTCCTTCATGCGATTGACTCTGCGTCCTGCTGAAACTGGGGAATTCCGGCCGTGGCTGTCCGACCGAGTATGCGGAGTCGTACGACGACGGTGCGAACGCATTGGGATCCCGTGGAGGCTCTCGTTGGATGATTGTTTGCGTGTGGACCGAGGAGAACGATGCTCTCGGCTGCCGGTTCTGATGCATAAAGATCTCCGGCGAGCTAGACTGCAGTAGCGACGACACCGAACCCGCAGGAGATGCTGCAGTATCGCGAAAGTGAGGCTGTCCGCTGTGCTGGGACGTCTGCGATCGAGGAGACATGTCCTGCTCTGGCGGTGGTCTAGGGATCTGTTGCGGCGGGCTCGCTTCCACGTCGATTTCCGGCGCCTCCCGTCGCTGCTGGAGGTGGACAACCTGTTGTTGGACCATCGGTGACGGGATGCTTATGAACTTGGGCTCGACGAACTCGGATGGGAACTCGTTCTGCGGCTCGGCTTCTTGTGTTACGCTTGGAGCAGAGTGATGAGCAGGAGGCGCGGAGAGGCCGCCTTGCGGCGGCACCGGAGTCTGGCTTTGATCCTGCTCTTGTATGTGGACTTCGGGTCTCGTAGCATGCGAAGCGACGGCCGCGGGCGGCGGAGATGGTGCGCATGGCAGCTTATCCTCTCTCCCGCTGTCATGTCCCTCTTCTCCCCCATGACCAGCAGATCCAAATGAGCTTCTCGAGGGCTTCTGGTAGTGGCTGCGGTCCTGCTGCTGTTGCGCTTGCTGCTGCTGCTGTGGGGATTGTTGCTGCTGCTGCTGCTGCTGCTGTTGTTGTTGCGGCGGCGGCGGCACGTCCTCCGGTATGAACTCCTGCCCGAACTCCTGGCCAAAGTCCTGCGTCGAGTAATCCTGCGATGACCGATCCCGATAGTCCGAGTACTCTGACGGTGGCGGCTGATGCTCGCTAATTGCCGTTTCGACGTCCAACGGCGAATTGACTCTCTCCGCCATATTCACCGGCGACCGGCGAACCTCTTCGTCGTCCAGAGCGCTCATGTTGCTGCCGTGGGCCGCGTCCTTCACCGACGGGTGGTACAAGGGAGAATTATCGAAGAAGGAGTAAGACGACGAGCTTGTCTGGGCCATTGTCGGCTGCTGTTTGCGGCAAGCGGCTACTGAGCTGCGTGAGCTCGCTCAGATCCGAGGGAAGACCCGCGGGCTATATACTACCTGCAGTTATATCAACAGTTCAGTCAAGCTGCAAAAACAAGAATAGCAGCTAGTCCAGCCGAAAAAGAGCTGGTATAGCGCAAGCGACAGACGGTACGGTATATAAGAAGCTCGGATGGGGTGACGCCCCCGCCTCTCGGTTACACTGAAGTGCCGCCCCCGCGCCAGCCAGAGGCAAAAATTACGACACTCTCCCTGCAGACTCGTTTGAGCTGTCATTCCGGATGGTAACTCGAGGGCACAGAAACGTAAAAACACGGGCAGAGAGGGGGAGCAGGTGCCCAGCCCATCGGCTCAGAGAACAATGCCAGAATGACGTGAGTTCATCCCGTCTTTACAGCACAGCTGGTAGATTGGATGTTTATACCTCATACTGCGTCTGCAACCGGCCAATGGCCCGCCCGGGCATCCAGCACGGTGCCGTACAGAAAAAGAAAGAAGTGAAGCTTAAGAGAATTTCAACATACCCGCTTTCTTCTCGCGACCAGTGTCGTGCGGAATGGTTCAGCCCGCAATTGGCCTTTGTGCGTTGTCGGTACCTGATTGGGTCCTACCAAGCCGAATGCAGCAGCTTGCAGGGGCACAAGGAAGAAAAAAAAAATTCAAGTCCAGAGCAAGATGGTCCGCAGTTGGTATGCAAGCTAGGGTTGAGCGAAGGAGGGGCTCGTCTGCTTGTCGGTATCGATAGTCGTCCGCCGACAGAGCACACAAATCCCAAAGTGGGAGGAAGCGTCCAGCTCAGCTGAGCCAGATGTGCCGCCGAGGTATAAATAATTTTATGCTTTGTCGAAGATTACTCAATATCGCTGGTAAATTGTACTCTGCAAAGGATCGATTTTGGAATGAGTCGTAAAAAGTCGTGGCGGCTGGCTCGGTGTATATGCGGCAGATTCAAAAGCGCAGGTTTTATATATCGTTGGTTATATGCAGCTATAAAACCCGACGTATCAAGAGACAGAGCATTAGCGAGAGACAAGTCGAGGATCAGGCCAAAAGGTGATCACTACGCGCCGATTATTACCTTCAGAGTTGAACTTTTTTTTGGTTCGTCTTCTTTTTCGCACAGTATCTCTATAGGTCGTAGGGAGTCCGAATTTCCAGCCCAAGCGTCGAAAATGAATGCCAAAGGTTTATACAGTTTCGTTCGTTCGTTTGTTCGTTCGCGCACAGGCAAAAACCGGAACCAAAGAAAAGTAGGGGTATCCTGCGCGAAAACGATGCGAAAAACCGATGCTGATGCAGCGAAGGATTGATCGATCCGATCTGAAGCTGAAGTCCGGGGCCGAAGAACGAGATGCCAGAGAGCGAGCAAGTTACGGACAGGGTGCTCAGGCCGTCGGTATCACAGATTCAAGACACAAAACGGGGGAAAGAATAAAACGGTAGATAAATATTATGGCTGAAATGAACGAAGAAGGCGAGTGAATGGGACGGAAAGATATCGTTAAGCGGCCGTGAAAAGTTGAGACTGGCGCAAGGTGATGCAGTTGCAAGAGACGGACGGACGGCGGCTGTTTCTTCCAGGCTGTACCACGGGGAGCGAAAACGAGCACCAGAAGCTGCTGTCCTGAGGTGTCCGGCGACGAGACGTTACGAAACTAGCACAATCGGATCCTTGTGGAACTAGGAAAAGGGCCTCCAAGGACGAGAGCGGTCGTGGGTATCGAGATTGGACGGCAGCAAAGGAGCGAATCCGCGAGAGCTTATCGTCAGAATCAGGAGCCAGGCCAAGGGAGCTGCGAGGCGCCAAGTGACTGACTAATCCTGGAGCAGACGATCAGAAGGAAGGTCAGCCAGCGGGCAGCTTGAACGGTAGACGACGAGACGGCGACGAAGGAAGCAGCGGCAGGCTGGGACAGAAGCAGATGGGCACGGCGACGGGGAAAGCAGTGTCCGCGACGTCGTAGCTGCAATGTTCGAAGGATACGAGTCTTGATCTCTTACCGGCGGCGAAGGACGAAATCCGCTGTTCGAGACGGGCGTTTAAATTGAATTGTCGCTGTCGGACCAACAAACGATAGCTGGCGTGGAATTGGCCGGCAAAAAACGTACGGACTGAAACTAGCAAGAGGTACCCTGGGCTGTATGCATCGATCAGGGTTTCCACCGGCTGGCTGAGGGAGAAGAAGAAGAAGAAAGAAGACAAAAGATGATGGTGATGGATGAACAGAGGAAAGGACAACCGTCAGATCAGAGCATCAGCGAGCAGAGGCTGGCGAGAAGGAAGAGGAGGATGATGAGGGGCGGTCCGTCTTCGGCTGTCAGCTGGCGAAGAGCTTACTCCTCCCTTTTTTCTTTCTTTCTGGCTTTCTTGCTTTCCCGTCGACTGGGCCGGGTCGTCAGGAGCAGAGCATCGAGTGTGGGAATAAAAGGTGGAGGAGGAGGAGAGAGTGGAAGTTGAGTGGCCCGGCCGCTAGCGCCTGCTGCTGGCCGCTGGCTGGCTGCTGGCTGGCTGCGTGATAAACGTCCTCGAGGCAGGTCGCCCCCTGGCTGCCGGCTTAGCTGGACTCGGTCGCAGGCCAGCACGAAACTAGTCAACTTGCCGTCGGCCTGCAATCAGAAAGAAAGACCGTGCCAGCGGGCGGGCGTGGGAAGGAAATGCCCGGACGCTTCAATTCGATCGCACAGGGGATGCCAATGCGGTAATGTGAGGCCTGAGCAGGTCTCTTTGTCGCAGTGTGCTGCGAACGGACGACGATGTCGACATACTGACTGACTATGTGTATGTGCCATACTCGCGATCCCATGCTTATGCCATACTACCTGCTACTACACCCACATGCTACTAGCTACTACACCATCTTCACGGCTCCCATGCACAATCCCCCGCACCAAGCAGCTCTGATCACTGCTCTCCTAACCTCAGCGATGCAGATGCCGTCCAATTGGCCGGTTTCACGGGCGACTCGAGTCCCCGTCCAATCCTCACTCTCCCTTACGCCCCCTTCTCACGAACGAATAAACTTCGAATCAAACGCAGAGGGAGCTAGCTACTCTCCACTCGAATTCCGACGAACGCCGTCAAATAAAGCTAGCTCGTGCATACGTACGTACAGCATGTATGTAAGTATGTCCTTATGTATGTGTGTATGTACCTCAGTTTAAGTTAAGCTACAGTACATACCCAGGCCATGCAATGCATCAATCGTGCAGGGAGGGAAGGCCACCGAACTGCTTCGAACACTGTGAGCTGGCCGCCAAGCCCAGCTCACCGTCCACCGCAGTACTGCACTACGCACGCTACAGATAGTCGACCATCGATAGCACCACCATAGCTGTACCCTTGGTGGGCCGCTCATGACCCCGACCACCAGGTGGTTGCAAGCTCGTCTATATATAAAATACAGGAAACAAGATGAGCGAAAAAAAAAAAACCGCTTCAACCCCCGCCGGCTAGCTAGGGCTGGATGCTCGACCACCCGGCCGGCCAGCTCATGCACTCGATCGGGGTGCGTTTCACATACGACGACTGTCGACGACCAATCCGGTGGGTACGATAAATCTGCAAATCGAGCAGAAACCCGCGGCGCTCCCTCCCTCCGACATGGCAGCTGCGTCTGTCAATGTTAGCTTCCCAATTATAGACGTGGGGTTATATTCCGACATCCAATTCTGTGCACGGTCGCGGTACTTCTCCTCGCTCCTTCCGCGTCGGTGTCGACAGGTACCTGTACGCTGCATGCATCCTCGATGCGGTAGGTTGTGCAAACCCGCATGCGAACCACGTGCATTCCACAGAAAGCTAGTTCAGTCGATACAGACACAAATGCGTGCTCAAATGGCTTGTTGTCCATGGGCTGGACCTGGATATTGCTATATGTCCATGAAATTCGCTCAACGGTTGCATTGCATTGGATCATGAATATGATATCCTATCCACCGCCGTCTCCTTCGCATGCCGTGACCAAGTATGTCTCTGCTCGCGAATGATATGATCCTATCAGAAAAGCATGACCTGGCGTTGCAATGGCTGTGGAAAAGCGGATATTGCTAGGTCACACTACCTCTGGCCAGATGGAGCCCGCCGTTCCATTCCAACCCAGGAACACAGTTCGCGCTTCGGGAACCGCATGAAGGAAATGCCTCCATCCATAACGCAGACCAGTCCGGCAAGCCGACGCGTCGTGAGGTCACACGTATGCCTCAAACCGATCGATGAGCACATCACCTGAAACCAAACCACTCACCGATCTCCAGTCCAGCTAGTTGTCATTTCGCATTCATTCATTCAATCATTCATTCCAGCAGACGCCAGGCCAATGCAGCACAGCTAGCCAGCCAAGCCGGACTGCGATCCATACCACGAAACCTCCACAGCAATCAGGGAAACGTCGAACTCCTGAGGCCACCCTATTCTTAGCCCGCTAGCCGGACATGACTGCGGATCGATGTCCGTCCGTCGCGTCCGTCGCGTGCGGACACGAACGGACTCGCCTCGACTCCATCCTGCAGCGCAGCAGCCGGCGCCAGCTATATCACAGCAATTAAGCCGAATCAAACCTTCCATGCCTTCCTTCCTACAGCTCGCTCGCTCGCTCGCTTCGGCCTATTGCTCCTCGACACCCAATGCACCGTCCATGCACACTCGCATGCATGCAAGGCAGGCAGCTCTGTCTGCTTCAGCTCTGCTCGTCTTACGTAACTTGTACCGACGACCTCCTTTCGCGCAAACATAAGCTATGCATTGCGTTCCGGCCGACGAGTCAAAAGGCAGTAACTGACAGCATGCGCATGCTTGGACGCAGTAACGTTAAGGTGAGTGAGCTTCCTACATACATGCAAGCTAGCTCCAAGCTACATACGGCAAGGGCATCTCACTGCAGCAAGGGCGTTTCAGAACCCCATATGCATCTTCATTGGCCACCGCATAGACCTACTACCACCCTTGACGTGAATCGGAATGTAAGCTCCTATTTCACATACTACAGACCCTCGAAATCGAATCGATCTCCGATTGATATCTACAAATATAGATAGGAGGTCGAGCAGCATGCTTCTAGAAATTAATCTCCACATAAAGTACGTGGTATAGCACGTCCGGCCGAGCCGCGGTACATCTGTAACCTGAAATATCGAAATAAAGGGGGTGCACGCACGTCGCCTCGTCTCAGGTAGAGAGCGGTCCGGTGGAGCGCTCGAGCTCCCGCGCTGCAATCGAGTGCACACTCCCAGCACAGCATTGCCAGGATGATCCAGTATCGCTAATCGCCGCGGTCCGGGATACCCTTCGCATGCCATCCGATACGGCACCCATGAAGCTTAAGGAGACCAGATGCAGCGTATCGTGTTATCGACCCGGCACGTATTCGGATAGGACAGCAATTGCCAATTCGTACAAGTTCTTAGCTGAAAGCAAACTGAAATCGTATGAGTGTTACACGCGGCATATCCCATGCTAGACTGGCTTTATATATAATTTACCGTATTTATCTTGTCTTGTAAATCAAATGCCATTCTCAGGGCCGGCGAAGCCGTATTTTACGTCTTTGCAGGTACGCACCTTGGGTACGCTATCCAGCGCTTTGCCTGTAAAAGGGAGGGTCTGGTTTACGTGACCCAATTTTCGCAATTGCAGCCTGTGACTCTCGTACAGCCATGTGGGCTATAGCGCTATATGATTCCTCAGCAGCAGCAACGTACCAGAATACAACAACAACGATTACTCGCGCAAGTCGGAGAATTTGAGGGGGGAAGCCTGAATTCAAGATGGGGAGCCCCATCCGGACACAATTGCAAATGCAACACGATCAGCTACGCTCTTCAAATTTATATTACTCGCTCCATAGATCTATAAATCTAAGTAGGCTAAGCATAAGATCTTCGAGACCAGGTCAAGCGATGCCGGCATGCCGACAAGGGGGGTGTATTGTTATATGTAGCTTTGGAACAAACCTAAATTGCCAAAGTATGCTAGTAGTTTGCATATGCAGCTTAAGTTTCGTAGAGCGGTCGATAGAATCCCCAAGGTTTAGAATGACTTCCGAAGGTTAACTTAAAACCGGTTAACCCCCTCATAATGACACGTATATAGTGCATCGTCACTGGCGGTACTAGTGCGTGCGTGCTATCATCGTCAGTCTATAGAGCTCTACCGCAGTATTTCTCCGGCACCCATATCGATAATCTTTCACCGTTTTAGCTAAATTTAGCCCCGGTACTCTTCCTGGCAATCGGTCCGTTCCGATTTCTCATACTATGCTGACTGATATTGTTCCCATGGTCAACTTTGACCCCCTTCCGACTCCCGCTCTGCGCGTGCGTCGTGCTAAAAGAGTCAAAAGATCCAGCGTCAAGCTAGAGGTCGAGGATAGCCAATCGGAGGGTGATCATGATCATGGTTTTAAAGGTATGTCACATATCCCAAATTGCAAACTCACAAGCCATATATTATCTCTCCATGCATCTCGAACGATACAATATACATACATGCATATCCACCGCCCTAAATCAGCAGCACCAAGAGCCCTACACCATACCGCAGCCGTACAATCATCGCATGTCACGCATATATTTATATCACCGAAATCTCTCTATAGATCTACCGTAGCTAACTTATAACCTCACCTTGTCGATAACAGAAACAAACCTCACGGTGTCCTGGCACACAGTTACAACCGCACCGGCGGCCTCGACGTCGACCCCCCGCGACAGCCTAACAGCAATCGAGAAAGCCCAAGAAAAAGGCTGCGGTTACCTCCTCCTGGAAAACATCGACGTCCCCGTTCGCGCGGACATTCTCAAAACCATCTGCGAGCGCTTCGACAGCCGAGATATAAAGTATGTCCATCATTATATATAACCTCCCTCTCCTTCCTCCGATGCCCATGCCCAATGTATACTATCAAATTCTTTCAGCCAGTTGACATGCTAGCTATATAAAGAGTAGGATACGACTCCGTGCGTAAGGAAATCAGCATGTCGCTGCCAGACTACCTCCGCGAAGCAGGCAGCGTCTGGATGCTCACCGCCGTAAACTGGCTCTCCTCACACGGCCACGGCCGCATGCTCGAACCCAGTCCGCGTACGTACCCCATCCAAACCACATCCCAGCACCTTATACTCACACGCTGATAACATCGCCGGCCGTGTCTAACGTACGTAAAAACCATAATATAGGATGTGATATGAGCGGCATGTACACCGGCAGCATCAAAGAAGCAGACTGGCAAATCCGCCCCCGCAACTCGAAATTCCCAACCGTCGTCGTAGAAATGGGTACGTCAAAGCCATACAACCAGCTGCTCCGCGATAAGGATCTCTGGCTGCAGGGTACGAAGGGCGTATGCAGTGCCGTCGTGCTCGTCAACTTGAAAGTCGAGAAGGACAGCATCATGGGCTTCGTCGAGCTGTGGCGGAAGGACGGGTCCAAGAGTTACCACGTACGTTCCGTTAACTATCACCTAGATCTCATTGATTCGCTGAGACTGTAGCTTACTTTAAATGTTATCGTAGGACATATTCCCGTCGTCGACGGCCGAAGAAGAGAAGGCTACAGTCAAGAAGAAAAGGAAGAAGAGAAGGAGGTCGACCTCGCGGAGGCGTTAAAGAATATCTTCACACCCACGCCTGAACCAGAAGACGCACCAATGACAGACGGAGACAAAGCTATACATAAAACCGAAGACGATACACCCACCGTCAAGGGCGACGAGTCCACAGTTGAAGGAAACAGGCCAACAGCACCCGACGATCCCTATCTGCTGGCCTTGGAAATCTTCGGACACGCTGCGAATTTACCCGTGAATATGGATCCGAATACCAGGCTGGTACTGCCGTTGGCGGAACTGCGGGACAGAATCATGGCGTCCGTCACCAACGGTAGTTCTTTGTAATTACATTACAACGTACGGTTTGATGTTTGGGTTATCGTTTGGTCCGGAGTTTGTGATATCGACGGCCGTTAAGCTCGTCAGACTATATATCTATTTCCTGTTTATCTTGTTAATGTATACCCCGGGATTTAACTTACACTATAATTTGATATTATAGATGATCTCTAGCCCTTCTTTCTGACGCTGAAAGTATGATATATATAGGTAGCTAGCTCAGCCATGCAGAGTTATATATTGCTACCATTTCCCCCCATCGATATCTGCGTATACGTAAATATCGGACTGAAGAATTCTGGAATCATTATGAGTGCGTGTAAGATGAGGCCAGTAAATCTCGAGCTCAATCGCACGATTGTACAATTAATGTAGATATATATATATAGCTATAGAGTAGAAGTGTGTGGGTTTGGCTTGCGCAATTGCGAGACCACTATGGAATATTGCCGAGGAAGATCGCCTCTCCCGCAACAGATTCATAGACTTGGTTCTAACAGGTATTCTCTGCGTCTGCGACTGGCCTTGGGACTACGTATACGTCTGTGGTATATTTAGTCTAGTGGCGCACACCTATCGAGCCTAGCTAAACCTCGCTCGTAGACGCCCAGCTTGTCCGGTCACATTCTTTCGGCTTGGCTGAACCCATAAACCAATGAAATCAGATTCAAAAGCTTAGCATACCAGTACCTGTATCACCATACGACTTCAGAACGGATGTCTTACATATCAATCCCTTGGATAGAAAGAGCATGCAGGATATCAATATATAATGTCTCATCCAGCCGTATACAGCAAGACCCAAGCCGCTCAAGCCAACGACCGAGCACCCGGGAGGGACCACAAGCCAGCGCAAGAAAATACCAAGATAAGTACCCGATACAACCGCGACCAGCCTCCTCAATACAATTCGGTAAACCGACACCCCCCAAAAGGAAAGTAGGAAGGGAAGGAAGGAGAGCCTTGCAAAGTAATATCCATTATCATTCCACTGCGGTCGACCGACGCAGCCACGTCCACCGGTATATCGAACCGGTACGACGCAGGTGCTACAACCCAGCCATCGATCAAATCGAATCGAATCTAACGTACATTCACCAATCCATGCATATCGCATAGTATGGATCCGCCAATCAACCCCATCACCCCATCACCATTCACCACATCATTATATCATTACCACCCCATCGATCGATTCGCGTCGGCCGACATCAACCCTCCACTCGATTGATTATTCTCCACAGCGTAATTATAACCAAAGCCACCGCACCATCGAGACCATCGTATACCGGCGCAGCACGTACGAGTGCAAGGTCTATACAGCGGAGTGGGCGCGCTCAGCCCGCTTCCGGGTCACGACCTTGTGCACGTAGATGCTGCCGACCAGCAACGCGATGGCGCCAACGAGCGCAAACACAACAATGGGACCCGGTGGGAGCATCGTGTCGTTCTTTCTTTCTTGATCTCGTCCGTTCGTTCAGTCTTTCGTCGGGGACTTATCCGGCACCTCGTTCGTCGCGTTCGTTCGTTCACTCGTTCGCGGTGATAAATGCCGTGCTAAAAATTAAGATGAGGGACGTCGTCAGCGCCAATACTTGCACACTTGGTACGCCGTCTTGTGCAACTCTTGGCTGCGTCCGCCAATCGAGCCCAGCGCAGCCGGATAGCATTGCCGAGGTGACTTTTCTTTTCATCCAAGCGAGACAAGCAAGACAAGACATGGCATGATAAGACGAGAAGGGTACTTTCGCCAGGGTCCGTACCACGCGATGGAAAGGGCAGGTAAGACAGGAAGGCAAGGCAGGTGCGGACGATATCGTACGATAGATGGGATAGGATAATAAAATATAATCCCGCAAATGCAATCGGCGGGGTGGAGTGATTGATAGCAGAATTGTAGGCGGCCACCGCCGAGGGACTGAGGGAGGGAGCGTCCTGTCTGCGCATGACGGTTGGATCCCCGGATTTCGACAGCCTGCCTGCCCGCCACGCGACAGACAGGCAGAACGAACCGAGGTGGGAAATGCACCACAGAGAACATAGCACAGCGCAGTGGGTGGAGAGAATGCGATAGACGGGTAGGTAAGTAACTTACAGACGGACGATGGACTACCTAACAGCTACTCGACGGGCAGCGTGTGTATGCAGTCGGGACGAAAAAGCGGAGACGAGCGGGCAGCAATTGGCGGGAAGCAGGAATCGATCAAGCAGCTCTGATGCTCGGAGACTCGTGAGGAAGCGGTAGAGGTTGAGGAAGGACGGAAGAAGGAAGGGTGGTGGGAGGGAAAGGGCGAGAAATGCGAGGAAGAGGAGTACCGTTTAAATATAAATGCGATGGCGGGAATTCACTACCTTGACACCCTCCCTCGACCGTTACCTCCACGAGAGAGAGAGACAGCGAGAGAGAGAGAGAGACAGCGAGAGAGAGAGAGAACGAATGCAATGGATTCCCAGCTAGTTACACTCGCCGAGCCGAGAGCGGACTAGCAGGACCAGCATGCATCTCCGCAGAAACAGGGCAACCTGTCCCCCATCCCGACAGTATTAACATTCACACCCTCACAGTCAACTGCAGTTCATGTAGTCTGCCATGCAGACAGATGCAGCCGAGGAGCGCCGGGCATCATTGGCCGGGCTAGTGCGAGGTCCCTCCCTCCGTAATTCCATCACCTGCACTCCGCTGCATCGCCGGCTGTGCGCGATATATTTTTCTGGCTTCTATTCCGTACATACGATCAGAACATCGTCGTCCAGCCATCCCCAGATGCGCACTCGACAACTGTCCACCTATCCATCCAGTATATTCTACAGTATAATATTACCTGGGCACTTCCTAGGTTAATCATATAATCAAAAGGTGTAATATGGAGAGGCAGGCGATGACGCGCCCCCCGGCAGCAGCTGTTGCTAAGCTTTCCGCCGGCCTGGGCACCATGCATGCATGCACCCCACGTCCGTCCGCTTTTCTCCCTTCTCTGTGCTCCTCGGTTGAGCGATTTTGCACAACCGGGCAAGTCCTCCCACACGGTTCTATCGATCATGCGGATATTTATTCTTTCCACTAGCTAGTGCATTACACATTACTAGAAATATTACGGTCAAGCTTGCCTGTATTTGTAGTGAAGCGAGGGCTGAATGCATTGGAGCTCCCAACCTGCATCCCTGTCGTTACGCATTATCGTGTGCTACCATACAAATACAACGGCCTCAACCGATAACTTCCCAAAACACCATCCCAATACACAAAAGACATCACGAATGCAAAATGTAAATTACTAGCCCTCTGCGTAGTAGGTCGGCTGCCAGCCGTCCCCGCAGCAGCTGCTCCACCGTATCTGCTCCACAAGCAACAGGCCCAACGGCACCACCAGCATCTCCGTCATCTCCCTCCCCTCGTCATCGTTGCCCCCCTTCCTGCGGTTCGCACACACCGTCAGCTCCCCGCACCGCCCAAACTTCGTCATCCCCGTCTGCATCACCACATCCCCCATCACGCCGTCCCTCGCCAGCACGTCCCTGTTCTCCAGCAACCGCGCATCAGGTCCCCAAATACAGTCCCCCTCGTCATCCACCTTTGTCCGCCACGACCGCCGCACATCCGGCACCAGCGCCAGCCCATCGATCCTCAGCCCGTCGTCATCCCTCAAGTAGGGAAACTCCCCGCCGACAAGCCTCGACACATTCGCAAACGTGTCCACCACCTCGGCACTATAATTCCCACCGACCTCCCGCCCAACATCCGCATTGCTACTACACCCGCCGCTCTCCCACCGCGAGCGCATGTAGGGGAACTCAAACCGCACAGAGCGGACATACACCCCGCCGAACGGCGACTCCAGCGGCGCCGTCCGCCGCAGCACCACCGTCCCCGGCGTCCGCTTCGCCGACGCATTCACCAGATCCGTCGTCTCGAACCCTGCGACCCGCGAGTCCCGCCGCACATCGTACACGTCAACCCGCCCCTTCGCCAGCACGTCCGCGTCGACCCGTCCGTCCAGCACGACGCGGAAATCCCACCCCCCACACTGCTTCGGGTACGCGTACACGCGGCTGCGCGGCGGCGTCGCCAAACTCGCGACAAGCGGCCAAGCGGCCAGCACCAACATCAGCGCAAAGAACACACGCGCGAAAAGCTTCTCCTCCCGCTTCGTCAACTTGCGCCGTACCAACCAGCTCATCGGCGACGTGTCGCTCGTGTCGTCGTCCGCCGTGCCCGAACCCTTATATATCCGACGCAGCGTCTTGGAGATCCGTAGATGCCGGTCAAAGCTGTCGATGAAGCTCATGGTGCCGACCATGAGGAAGATGGCGCCGGGGAAGTTGAACAGACAGAGCATGATTGAGATCCACAACTCCGTGCCCGTGAACGTTGTGAAAGCGGTGGCGGTATCCGTTACGCCGGGGCGGTCCCGCCATTCGTGCGGGTGGAGGTACACGGAGACGTGGTAGTAGATCCACAGGGCGAAACCCGCGTTCAGGCCGGCCGTTATGACGAAGCCCAACATGTATCCGTGCGAGCTTTTGAGCAGCCAGTTGCTGAAGGTGTGAGATGGTGTCCCCGGTGAATTGGCAGCGTTGGCGGGCGCGGGGAGCGGCGCGGGAGGGGGTGGCGGCGGCGAGGTGCTCACCGGTCTCGGCTTGTCAAGGCGCCGGTAGCCGCGGACGATGTTTTCGGGGAGGTTGTATATGAATCTGGCGGCGCGGTAGCCCTTGGTCGGTATCCACCAGGCGATCGTGCGGATGTGGATCTTCAGCCGGCTGTAGGCTGTCGGCGCGTACGTCGCTCGGCGCGGGGTGTGTGTCGTGCGAGGTGGGGATGGTAGGCGGGGAGGTGTAGGGGAGACATGGTGGACCGGCGGCGGCAGGTCGACCAGCGGGATGGAGTTTCGAGACGTATCCATGGGCGTCAGGCCGTAGCCGGGGATTGGGACCGGCAGGATGTCGTCGAGCGCGCCATCGCGCGGTGAAGACGGGCCGGGCGACGAATGCGACAGGGACCGCGAGAGGCGGGCTGCTGGGATCGCGGCCCGCGGGGGGAGCGGGTCATTGTTAACGGTGGTCATGACATATCGATATCGTGCCGGCCGCGGTGTTCTCTTCGGGTGGCGGAGGTTGGTCTGGCTGCCGTGGGCGATGAACGAGCGTGGAGGGCGTTATAAACATGTCGACGATGTGAAGCCGTGGTGGAGGATCGCGAGGCTGGCTGTCTGAGAGCTGGCTTATCGGCGCCGGTCGTCCGAATCGGGCAGCCTTCTCGGCGGGCAGGGATCTCGGTCTTGGCGTCGACAACGCGCTTTCTGCAACATTTCTCCCCTCTCTCAACCTCGGCTCAAAATCTCGAGATATGCAAGATCACGACGTCTCCACCATAAACGGTTGAGATACACGATGGCAACGGCCCGCGACGTCGTCCACGACCTGTGGACCCATCTCGACCTGCCGCCCTTTCCACCGTCCGCTCTCCACCTCACCGGCCCCGCGCACGCGCTGCCATCCAGCTACCAGCTGTCCCTCCTCCCGCCCGCAGCCATAGGCGCCACCGCCCTCGCGGCCTCCCTCATCCGCTCTCACCGTCTTGGTTCAACAGAACTCTCGCCCGTATCCGTCGATGGTCTTCACGCCACCGTCGAGTTCCGCTCCGAGGCCTTCACATCCCTCAACGGTGCCCCGCCGCCAAACCTCTGGGGGCCCATCTCGGGTGTCTACCCGACGGCTGACAACGGGTTCGTCGGCATCCACGCCAATTTCCCCAACCACGCCGTCGCTGCTCTCCGCATCCTCGGCCTGCCCGAGTCCTGCACCGACAAATCCGCCGTCGCGGCCGCCGTCGAGCAGTTCGATGCGGTGGAGCTAGAAACCCTCGCGGCCGAAAACGACGCCGTAATCTACGCACTCCGCGATCCAGCCGCCTGGAACGCCCTCCCCGCTGCCGTCGCACTACCATCCTTCCCCATCACTATCCGAAAGATCCGCGACGCCCCACCCGGTCTCCCGCCGTCGCTTCAGGGTGTCGAAAACCCTACATCCTGTCTCCAGGGTCTCCGCGTCGCGGAACTCTCCCGCGTAATCGCCGGCCCGATCGCTGGCCGCGCGCTCGCTGCCCACGGCGCAGACGTCCTCTGGCTTCACGGACCGCACCTCCCTTCTCTCCCAGCATTGGACATCGACACCTCTCGCGGCAAACGCAGCGCCTTCATGGACCTGCGTGACGACGCTGGTAAAGCCACATTACAGTCACTACTCTCCTCCGCGGATGTATTCATCCAGTCCTTCCGTCCTGGCGCCATCGCAGCAAAGGGCTTCGATGCACTCTCCGTCGCGGAACTGAATCCTGACGGTATAATCTACGCTTCCCTCGACGCATTCGGCCAGGAAGGACCGTGGTCCCACCGTCGCGGCTTCGACTCCATGGTCCAGCTGTGCACCGGCATCAACGCCTCCGAAGCAGCCCATCACAACTCCGGCGAGCCGTATAAAAAATGGCCCGTACAGGCACTGGACCATACGGCAGGCTACTTCCTCGCCCTCGGCATCCTAACCGCGCTGCACCGCCGTATCACCATCGGCGGCAGCTGGGAAGTCCACGTTAGTCTCGCGGCCGTTGCGAAATACATTTCCTCCCTCCCGCACCTCCCCGGCCGCGAAGGCTTCGACGGCGCCGTCGGCGTCACCAATGACACCGCACGACCATTCCTCGAGACGCGCGAGACAAGCGTCGGCGAGCTGACGGCGGTGCGGCATGCGGGGCAGGTCGACGGCGCAACAGTGGGGTACCGTCACCAGCCGACAGCGCTAGGCCACCACGACGCCCGGTGGGAGAAATCGCCATTACTCACAAGCAGAACTAGTTAAATCCGGCGTGGCATCCGATTCGACTCGAAGCTCCGGAAATGCACACGCATACTTAGCACATACTGTATAGGTCCATCTCTATCGCATCGACCGTGGTAACAGGGCAGCTGTACCAGCGGAAAACTCAATGTAAAAGCAAACGGTATGCCCCGTCCGGCCAATGGGGCTGTGCGCGCGCCAAGACCGCCAACCGGACTGGTGCATCGAGCCGAAACAGGGTCGCTAATTAAGGGATGAGATCTGTGCCCCGCGACAGTGCAGCCGACCGCGTCGAGTAGCTGCCGACCCTCCTTTTCCGCGACAGACATTCTGCTTCGAAAGAAAATCTCTTCTGACGAGATTTTATTTTGTTTCTTTCTTTCTTTCGCAGTGTGGGTGATTCTTTTCTTCGTCGCAAGATTATTTTTTCAGCTTCGAAGAGGTGTCGTTGGTTAAGGTGTGGATGTTTCCTTTCGAGATCTCGCTTGTCAAAGTCGCACAGCATCAACGGTTGATTTGATATCACCTCTGGCCATCCGTCGCTCGCGCGCAGTGTTCCTTCGTCGCCGCGCCAGAGCGCATGTTTTGCACCGCAGGACTCTACATACATACGGTGAATCACGTACCTACATCCCGCATAACGTTACATACATTTCTTCGTCCGGAGGGTACTTGCTGGCCGGCCAGCCTTGGAGCGTTTCTTCTTTCTTTCTTCTTTCCTTCTCATTTCACCTCACAGCCGCCATTCTTAACCAAGTCGTTACCTGGCCTTATCCACTACACCATTTTCTTCCTTCGCTAGTGTGCACTCCTACCTATCGATCGCATACCGGACGAAATCAATCATCAGTAGCTAGCCCTATCGATCTACGTCTCAAGTAGTCGAGCGCACCGCCTCACGATACAGAACCGGTCGATATCGATATCACATCCACGAACGGATACAATGACAGACTTCGACACCAACAGCCTGATCTTCCGACTACTCGTCGCGCTCGGCGGATTGGTCGCTCTCATCCTCCTCCTCACGCTCATCCTCTGCTGCCTGAAGCGGCGGCGGGACGGCGGGCGCCCGATTGCGTTCGTGCCGCTGGTGTAGTGTCGTACGTCCACCGTGCGCACATGCGCCGGCAATCATCGTCGCTGTGGTCGTCGGGCGTGCGATTGCGGCGGTACAGGCGATTACCGCTGTAACATCGAATGAAACGGGCGACGGGCGCAGCGCGCGACGTTCCGTCGAAGCTTCGATCTACGCGACTCAATACACTACCTTAGCTTCGCAACACAGCGAAGCCGCCAACACCCAACGTTACACCATACTACGATATTAAAAGACAGAGCTACGTCGTCGACGACGAAGCTATACACACACACCGAAGGAAGAAAACATCAAAAATCACCAGCAGGATCCAGATGGGACACAGGACGGCTGCTCGAATACACAAGCAAGCACCGTCCAAGAACTCCAGCCGCACGCCCAGCTGCCACGGCTGACCGCCGCGCCGCCAGCCACCCTTGTTACGCTATCTCTATATATCACATCCCAAACGAGCCGCATGGGTTGCCGTGCATATGCTCGCCAGATACCCACCCGTCCGTCTTCGTCCACCTATCGCACCTGATATATATAACGCAAATATCATATCAGTTATATACCAATCGCTATACCCTATTCCACATGCTCGCGGCCGCGCCGTCGAGCAATATGAAGGAGGGAGAATCGAGTGCTGTTTTCGGAATTTCGCCCATTGTTACCGTTTGTGTATGCATGCACTTACATCTAGAATTGAAGAGGAGGTGGTTCGAAGGAGGGAGTGGGAGTGTCGTCCGCATGATAGATACCCATTGATTGGAAGTTGGTTCATTTTCGAGTTTTTCTCTCGTATTTTTGTTCATCGCATGTATGCGTGCGTGTATGCGTGTATGCGTGCACGAGTCGCAGTTCACGGGGCGTGGAGCGGTCGACCGATGTTATAGTATACTAGCTGTAGCTATGATGCATATACGCATTATATATCCAAGAATTCGAATCGAATATATAGCATCGTCAAGCTAGTCTATTGGCCACTATGATATCGTAACCTTCATACTGTTCTAGTTAACTATTAACTATGTAATATATCTGCTAGATATATGGTATCGTCGGGTATACTTGTCTCGTAAACCGGAAGCGGATATGCTGTACTAACTTGGCCAGTCGTAGGATCTCCGTCTGCGAAGCTATACATCGTGTATTTGTAGCATTGCCTTGGCGAGTCTTTATATTGCGGAGTATACTATACATGCGCACTAGCACTCGCACCCCAGCTCGACCACAATGCCTATTCATTTGTAAAGCTAGCCCAAGCACGGATGCATGGACGCATGCAGATGATATATGCCACGGAGCTTCCATAGACGTCACGGATCATATATCTACACACCGACAAGCGTCCATGAAATTGGTAGTGTATATATACTAAACGTCCAATATACAATGCGAACAACAGTATTACATTACAACATTAACTAAGTGCTCACCAAAACATGCATGCAACCGCATCCAATGCCATACCATCACTGTAAACTAGTACGCACCACCCGTCGCCGATCGATGCATCAAGCACGGCTCGCCACTCGTATACAAACGTATTTACCATACGGACTTAGAAAACCTCCGGCCCCTTCGCGTTGGTCACCACCGCCGCACCGGTAAGCACGCTCTTCTCCTTCCCCGCCTCGCTCCCGTCGCTGCCCACACCATCACCTTCAATGCTGATACTCTCCTGATCCTGCGTCTGCGTTATCAGATCGCCTAGCTCCGCCGCCGCCAGCGTGGACGCTGCATCGGGCGCGAGCGTCGCGATGAGCCAGTAGACGCCTGCCGTGACAAAGTACCCGTATATCCACGAGATCGAGAACATGTACATTGTCGCACTGCTGCCGATTGCGGGGTTGATGTTGTGTAGGAAGCCTGGGAAGCAGGGGATGCAGCCGACGAGCATCGCGGCGACTGTATGCATACGTACACTGGTTAGCATGCCATGCCTTTACATCTATCTACCGCTATATCCGTGCACGGGTAGACGTATTGTGGTGACGATAAAGGGGTAAGTGAATAGACTCACGCGACCGCCAATTGATGCCAGCCCGGTACCGATATATCCCTCTTGGCCGATACATCGCCGGCACGGACACCTTGCCCTTCTTCACCAAAAAGTAATCCGCAGTCATGACACCCGCGATCGGTGCCAAAAACACAGTATAACCGCCCGCGAAGCTCAGGAACCGCGGCGCCGACGCCAGTATATACCACGGCACGAGCACCCATCCGCCGATGAACGCGCACAGGATGCTACCCCGCCGGATGTTGAGGTATCGTGGCAGCAGCGCGTTGAAGTCGTTGCCCGCGCTGATGCTGTTCGCGGCGATGTTTGTGCCTAGGGTGGCGAGGGTGAAGGCGAACGCGCAGAAGAAGCGTGCGGCGCGCTCGCCGGAAGAGTTGCCCCACAGAGAGATGAGTTCCAGCGGGTCCCTAAGTACAAACAGATTGTCAGTGTATCGTTCGTTATATTGTAAGATGGGAGAAGAGGGGGACACACCAGTAGTATTCGCCGTAGATAATCTTCGAAGCCGATGTGACGGAGATGCCCATGAAGGAGATGAACGTGAACGCAATCGGTATAATGAACGGCTGCACGTACTGCTCCCGTGGGCTGCTCGCGTACCGTGTGAAATCACTAATATTGACGGCGAGCGTCGCTGCACGTATATCCATGCAATCACGTCAGCCACTCCAACCTACAACATAATGACTAAATCGATGCATGGGTGAAGAAGGGTGGACAGACACCACTGTCCGAGCACGGAGTTCAGGCCGCCGAGCCACTGCCAGGCCGCGGCACTGCCGCGCAGCGTCGCCGAGTCCGAGAATATGGGCCCGCCACCGGTCTTGTGGAACGCCCAGGCCATCAGGCTGATGCCGCAGATGGGTGTCAGGATGGACTTTAGGATGAACAGGGTCTTGACCTTAGTCGGGTGCACCAGCACTACATACAGCATACAGATGTTAGCCACCATTCACTGTTATATAACTACGATACCACTATCCTATCTTGCGAATAATAGATAGCCAGTTCGACGGGATGGATGATGTATCATATGCAACAGACGGGTATCAGCTGAAAATGAACCTACCGAACGGGAACTGTATCAGCCAGTAGAGAAAGTAGCACAATAACCCCTGGCTCGTCGTGCCCGCGTTATCGGGCAGGTGGTTCGGGAAGGACGCAAAGCTCGGCCAGATCGCTTTGATCATTTCGCGCACGCAGTTCCCACCAGTAGTGGTCTGAATACCGAACCTGTCAAACCACACACGCTCTCACTATCAGCATTCACAACATTCGATGCAGGGTGCTATCAGGATATTGCGGTAGGGTACACACCAGAAGCAAGCCAAGACTACCCGCGAGACGACGGCAAAGTACGAAAAGTAGAAGCCGAAGCTCGAGCGGGCGAGGACGGGGAAGGGAATGTGCAGCTTTGCGCCGATGTATCCGTGCAGCGTCATCGGCACCGATATGAAGAGCTAACATCACAAACCGTTAGTAACATTAACATCGCATCGAACTGAATCTTCATCGTGCACGAATGACAATTCGAGGTTGGGATTCGAGGGTGGGTTGGGAGTGTAGATGGATGGATGTATCGAACGTACCTGCCCTACAACAATCGCCCTATACGAGCACCCACATCGCGGTCAGCCAAAGAAATGTGTTGTCGCAAATACGCAAACCCATTACGTAAAAGTTAAAGAAAATGAAACCTCGCACATACGCAATGGAAGCCTTGAACCCGAGCCCTACAGCTATCATGGCCGATGCCAGTTGCCATGTCGGCCTATAAAAAGAGCGTGGTCCCGTCAGCCCGCCTGTCCCGTCGCCGAACTCCCGCAACCCGCGATCCAACGACCCGCCTCGCGTCCGTCAGGAGGCGTCCTACACATTGAAGGCGTCCGAAATCTGGCACACGCGACAGTCATGTCAGCCATCTAGTATCTGGGGAACCGGTATCGTGTAACGTCATCCGTACCCAGTATGCTGTTGTCTCGCCGGCATCCGTCAGCTACGTCTTTCCATCGACAGTCGACGCTCGGCTACTCACCAACAATATGATACCACCGCCAAGTCCGCAGCGGCGGAGGCACCGGGTCCATATCTACACTCGCCCGGTTAGCCATGGCTGTCCTCGCTCTCCCCGGATTCCTGAGCCGACTGCGCAAACCTTTGTTCGACCATCTGTTCGACGGGGCGTACGTCGCCGGCAGCGGGTCCAGCTGCAACTTCGGCCGTTTAAAATGCATCGTCGTGTATCGCTCGCTCGCTCGGCGGCGAGGGAAAGGAGAAAAGTTGGTGGGTCGAGAGCGACAGTGGAGGTTTCGTCGAGTCCGGTGCCCCTCTTTTTGGCGTCGGGAGAAAAGCCGTTCCGTCGATAAGTACCAAGCCGCTCTTAACTGGATACGTCTGCGGCTGAGCGCCTGCTGTCTGGTCGATCAAAAATCCGCACGATTAGCAACCAGTGTACTCGCCTTCACGACCGGGTTATACACCGCATACTTATATAAAACAGCTGGGGGAGGACGAGCGGCAGCTACGCTGTAACGAGCCCAAAGCACAGCGGCATGCTACACGCTTGCAAGGATAGGGGTGGCCAGATCTTACCGCCAATATATAAGCTCGATACGAGCCAGACACAAGGTCTAGGAAGGAGAAATCGACAACAACAAGAAGCCCAGCCAGGTATGTAGCGTTCCCGTCGACAGCATGCAGCCGTGCGTTCCAGAGACAGGAAGCTGAGTCAGGAAAGAAGTCACTTGGGTCACCTTTGATCAGAAGAAAAAATATATTCCCGACAAGCATCCGCTCCGGAATAGGCTTGGAGGACCCCACGCGGGATGGAATTAGACCGCCAAGTAAGCTCTGGGATTCTATGCCTCATGCATGGCATGGCGGCCGGTGAGCGCGCGCAGCGCGGTGCGACTCGTCTGCGGTCTGCCCTCCTTTTTCGCACGTTGCTGCTGTGACCGTGCATCGCGATACCCACCAGGCCAAGGTGCCACAAAGCCTAAAACCGACAAGGGTGGAGCGCAACCTGCGTGGTTCTGTGTCGGTTCACAGGCAAGGATTGGCCGCTCCCGAGCCCAGTTATGTATTCAGGGTTCCAGAGAAGTTCCTTCATCATCGACACCAGTTCTGATAGGGCGGCCGTGAGTGTTGGCATTACATTGGCAGGTTAGGTCTTGAATTCGAATGTGAAACCTTGGGAAAAAAATGCGAGGTGGTGTGCATGGCTTGTAGAAATACTGGTCGAGACAAACGGCACTGCATATGCACCTGTAGCTCGGCGCATTCGTGACTAACCACAGAAGTATGAACGAGCGTTCGTCGATTAGTCTCGGAGCCGACTAACTAGCCCTCCATCGACAATACAGTATCGAAAATCGTTGAGTGCAGTCGTCGAAAACGAATCGAGTCGTTCTCCAGCAGAATTTTGCATGAGTGTGTGCGTGCGCAGTCATCTGGAGCCCCGTTGTTGAAATTGGACTTCAACCCACCACCGCCTATGATTCGCTGGGCAAGGGCCAGAGGTGGAGCCGGCGGACATCCAGCGAGGGTCTTCAACCGAAGGCAGCCATCATTCCTGCGTTCCGGAATCCAGGAACCGAGATAGCTTGCCGGGGTGTCCATTCCATAAACGGAAAAAATTTCCCTGAGGCCTCGCAATGCCTCACATCGGAGACTTCGCCATGCTAAGCCAAGGGTCTGTGATAAGAACCTGAAATGAAAATCCAAGAAATCGCTTTGCGAATTCACAGATCACCATTTCGCGGAATTCTGGTGATACGACAATATATCCTGCCTAGACATATGTATCTGCAGGCGGAAAGTGGTGTGTGTGTGGCATGGAAGTATAGGACCCACTGCCATGCATGAAAACGAGATACCTCCAAATACAAGGAGTCTGCCAGCACTCAAGTTGCATTATCAGGATATGCTCGTCACCCTGTGAAACTTTTCGCCAGTTTCCCAAAACTCAGGGTTGACGCAGTTGTGGATGAAGAAGCGCGTAGGTACCCGGATGTACAGTGACACTTGTACAACCTGCAGGCATCCCTACACACATACGTCTGTGGCAACTCGGAGAGAAACTAGTGGCGAGCATGATTCCGCTGCCACTTACCAAGTAGGCCGGTAGCTCGCCTGGATGCAAAATGTCGGGATCGCCTACTTGCAAGGCTCCAGCGTAAACATGCGTCCATCAGAATGAGTATTTTTCCGACGGCAATCGCGACAGCGGATTATTGATCAAGAGATGAGATATGTCTGCAAGGTTGCGGTGGAACCATGGCCATGTCCTCGCAGACATTAAGTCTGACAACACGGACGACAATGGTTTTAGGAGCACACGACCAACTTCCGCATTCTCAACTAAAATAAGAGCAACTGCAAGCCAACGTCCGCCACATTTGCAAAGAGCTGCAACACTAGTACTAGCCCGGTGGGCTGGAATCATGATGAGATATTAGTCCCCCGCTCCGAAAGCTGTGATGACGGCTGCGCACTTTCCGTTAGTCATCTAAGTGCTGACTTAACATTAGAAGCTACCGTACCATATTATGCGGCAACTCCTGTGATTGATTCCACATACACGTACATATTTAGGTATTTACCCCAAGGCCGCATTACAGCATCCCTGACCGTTAACAGGGGCTTTCTTTTCAACACGATGCTCAACGAACTGAAGCCGGAGAGTATCAAATGTCTCCTGAATACCTATTATGCATATGTGCAAAATCATTCGTGCCCAAGCTCGATCTTTATGGTAACCAAGAAGTGACATGACAAAAATGTTGGAACTGTCGGTATTACGTCAAATTGCCCAGAATTTAAGCTTAATCAAGATTCACCATGACTTTGTGTAACAAACAATTGCTGTGACATGACAAGTACCTACCTAATAAACGCTTTCAACTACATTGTTACACAGCTGCCACCACAAGTGATCTCGAAAAGATCCATCAGTAAATTCTGCCCACATATCACTATCACAAGGCACCTTGTGCTCGATCTCCGCCTCCGAGAAACGTTCGAACCCGTACCTGCCCGGCAGCTGGGAATTCATCATCTGGGTCGGTCATATTTCACATTAATTGAGGGTCAAAAATCACAAGATGACCTTGAGGGTGTGGATTTGATCCGCTGTTATCGGCTGAGCGGATTTCTTATCGCTGCTAAGTATTCTAGTTATCAGTTGTCTGATCGTACGTCTTGATGAAATATAATATGCCAGGGCGAAGTCTGTTTTATGCCTGAAATGACAAATTTGATGTTCCAGGAGTTCATAGGATAAAGTTATATAATAGGAGATATGATATCTAGTAATGAGTAGAAACCAAGCGTCTCCCCGGCTATCAAGTGGGTAGCGAGACATTCGCGCCTCTTTCAGGGGAGATGGTACGTATGGACGATTGTCGACAAATGGAAGCAAGAGGTTAATATCATGAACATGCTTCTTGATAACAAAGGCGATGCGCCCCGCGCGATGCGGGAAATGATGAACGTGTAACATCAGCATTTTGGCGCTTCGACTGGAGTTGAATGAAACGCATCAACCCTTGATGATACGTCTGAAGCTTGTCGAGATGTTATAAAATCATACAAGATAGAATGTTTATTTTCCGCTCAGTAATACATCTGGCGTTTGGCAATGTTCAAAAGGGTGCTCGCTTAGATACATCCCAGATCGGAAGAGATCTGAAGAAGTGGGACATCAAAGGTAAGTATTTTCATAGGTCAGAATGGATGCTGGGAGTAATCGGCTCGCAAGGACGGGAATAAGAGGCATTCAAGATGTTACGTAAAGACAAATGTATTCGACCGCTCCAGGCTGGCTTTGTAATACAAATCAACCCTTCCTTGCCATCCCACGCCTACAAACCTCAATCTAGTTATTCTAACCGCCAAACTCACCTAGCCAAGCCTGCAGAAAGTGGTCGCAATGAGCCAAACTACACCTTAAATGACCAAAGGTTGGGACGGAACTGAGATCGTCGGTTGTCTAGATGCGGATGGTGGTACAATTTTTGCCGAGTTCATCTTGATATATATAGGAATCACATTAGCACATACATGAGGTGTTGGATGCTCGTTCTAGCCGATCCGGCCTCGAGATTCTATAGACCTATCCAATATATATTCGATCGCACACGAAATCTCTGCACTTTTGTGAGGGTTTTGGACAGTCTACCAAGTGAATAGCCGAGGTAGAAGTCGGATTCGAAACTTTATGTTAGTGTAGTTTTAAGGCGAACGCACTGATGAATATTCCGATAAACTTCCCGGCCGAGGACCGCCGAGGACCTTCAGCTCACGGAGGACCCACAATTTCGCTGGAGCCTAACCAACCACAGGCAACGCGCGCGGCATGTCTGCTATAGTTTCTGTCTGTGAGGTCTGAACTGAGTGTTCCCTTTAGCGAATTACAGCAAGGCACCAAACGGTATCATCTCGGGATATCTAATTAGTATATTTGCTTCGGGACACAGTCTAGCTTTGATTCGCGATAAGGGTAGCCATTAACAGTCATCCCATATTGAACTACTACTGTTCCGTCTGAATTTACCGGGCAGTCTTTGTTGGTTGATCACGCCTTCTGCCAGCTCTCGCTTAATTCAACGTGAGCTGTGAAAGCTTTTTGGACGAGGAAGGATATAAAAGGAAGCTTAGCAGATGTTATATTACATGTAAGACGACTCTCAACATTATTTTCTTGCGTCCCAGTATATATCTTTGATCAGTTGATCGACCTCTTTTGGACCCAATTGTCTGAAATTACGGAATCGGCCATCAACTGCATTCATCCTCGTATCTCCAACCCGAGCCTATCTTTAAATCTATTTAACCACCCCTTTACAATGACGGTAACCCCAGCCAACGTTATTATAACTGGTGCAGGGCGAGGTATAATGGCCTGAATGTTATAGAAAGTATTGATTTGCTACTTCTTAAGATGGACCCGGAGCTAATGCTGAAACCCCAATCAAGGTATTGGTCACGCTATTCTAGTGCATTTACTAGGACTGCCAAACCCCCCCAACATTCTCGCCTTCTCCCGTAATATAGAACCAATCAAACCCCTAGTCGATGTGCACAAAAACCTTGAAGCGGTCTCTGTAGACTTCTCAGCACCGTCCGCCAAGTTGAGATCACAGATCACAGAGTCGATTGATCGTATGATCTCTAAATTTGGTGGGATAGACTCAGTGATCCTCAACCATTCGAGCTTGGATCCTATCGCGAGAATCCAAGACGCTGATTTGGAACAATGGGAGACCACTTATCAAGTCAATCTATTCTCTAACGTCGAGCTGATTAAAGCTGTTCTTCCTGAGTTACGGAGAGCAAAGGGTAGGGTTGTGATGGTCAGCTCTGGGGCAGCTGAATTGTTCTTTGTATGACTTCCCTTCTAGTTTGTATCGTCTGTCGGGAGATGCTGACGTGATTGCCGCCAAGACGGGCTGGAGCGCATATGGGTCTACCAAAGCTGCGCTGAATCACTTAGCCTCCTCTTTAGCTCATGAGGAGTCTGAGATCACTACAGTAGCCATCGCCCCTGGAATTGTGGATACGGATATGCAGCAGGCATTGCGAGAAACTCACGGAAAGGTTATGCCTAGCCAGGAGCATTCAATATTTGTCACTATGAAAGAGAACGGGACAATTGTCAAGCCTGTAAGGAACGCCTCTTCGGTTATTCCTTCCATGAGCCCTGATGTTGGTTGCTGTAGCCTGCAAATTTGATATATGATTGTTATGCTGACATTCATCGTACCGAATATAGGAAAATGTGGGAGCTGTGCTAGGGAATCTTTGCCTCAATGCGACAACGGAATTAAGTGGCAAGTTCCTAAAGTATGTGGAGTCCTGGAATAAAACTCAGGAATATGAACTAACGTATGGCATGACTAGTTGGGACGACGAAAAGCTTGTAGCTTATCGCTAGCTACTCGGAACAAGTTACTTCGGAGTGAACAAATGAAAGACGGCGGAATTTGTTGGCGTTAGGTGCTCGTCGAACTTTTTCTAGAGCATCAAATCCCAAGCGTTCGTGCGATACGTATTTCGAGCCCGCTGCTCAGTCGAATCAGCATGCTTTTTCTAGAAATTCATAGATTGATTGTAAAAGAGTAAAACAATTGTGATATTAGAAATAGCCGCTGCGGCCATAGGTCTGGCCAGGGATCTGGAACGGCCCCGGCCTAAACTTGAATTTCCGCTATATGCTTTCAACTGGTTGGAGATCCATCGCGGATCCATTTTCTCCTTTTGAGATTGGGTTTGAGATATTATTCCTTCAGTCTCTTCATTCCGAATGCGTGATGACGATATATTGTATCTATTCGGAAACTCTATCCAGCGATAAAGCCGTGAGCTCGAGCCGACAGAAAAGCCGTCTTCTAAGAAAAGATTGACCGTGCAAGTCATGCCACTATCGTATATCGATTGATTAAGAGACGTGTACATATATCGCGATCCAACTCCTGGGAGGCGATCCGAGGAAGATTTTGCCTATGCAAGTTTATCTTACGGTTTCGTCTATACCTGGCTTGGCACAAGACAAGGCATCAATTGAACTTAGACGGTCAGCCGAAACCAGAGGGGTATTATTTAACATAAATTGAGCCGAAGCTGAGTGCTGAAGTTCGGCTATCCGCTTTGTGACGGCAGATAGATATCAGCTGCAGGGCTCACGGCGCGATACGATACGTATACAGCGCTTATATGCAAGAATATGCAAGATCGGGAATATATATTTTAGCTGCGGTGGGGGGCTGCTCAATTGAACCGGAGACGCGTGTTCACCGATTCGCTTTGTCATTCTACCCGAGCCGCCGTTGCATTTACATGTCTGATAAAAGGGGTGCTTGCCCATTCTGCTTGTCCGACCTGAGACTATCCAACTATACAAAGTACATGCACTGCACGTAAATGGGAACATTAGGCGAACATGCTATGACGATCGACGATATATACATGCTAATCGAGATCAAACTTTAAATCTATGCCAAATCGATAAATACGATCGATTTAGTTAGCTTCTCTGGCTTAGACAAATATTTATAAGCATTGGAACTTTAAGCTAGTCCACATCGTTGACTATTTCGGTTATTATCACCGTTGTTTGTGGACCTTTAGATTTTAGACAATCTGCGCCGGCTGCCCCCATTGTTAGGTTCCTATTTGGTACAGATGATACGAAAGGTCCTAGAAATAAGACGTATACATTAGTAATCGCGATGCAGTTGCATTGCATTGGATAGTCAGAGAGCGCTCTCCACTTACGCAATGAACTAGCGGCGTTCAGGAGCGCTATCAAACCGGCCTGTTCCGCACTCTCATTGATGCCTACTCCCCAAATCGAACGGTCCCCATTGTTTCCGTTTGCCAAGGAGCACTCAATATAAGCCACTGACTTCATATTTTTACCTTTGTTAGAGTTTAGGGCTTGTCCTTTGTAGTCTTTGACGGTTAGCTCGACGCCTACTCCGGCTAGAGCATTCACTAAGCTCGAAATCGCGCCATTACCCGTCCCCGAGATAGATGTCTCGACACCATCCAAAGCGACTACTCCCTCGAAATGCCGATCGGATTGGCTTTCCACCGGTCTTTTGTTTCCGTTCGCTCTAAAGCGACCGCGGCTGGCGGGCCGATTAGTTCTGATATGGTAATTCACCAATCGGAAGACGTTGGTGGACCGAAGAAAATAGGTGTCTTCGAAGAGTTTGACGATTTCCGTTGGTTGCAATTCCCGATTGGCACTCTCGCTATACTTTTGCACAACTTTTGAGAAGGCAACTTGTAAACCTCTTGGGAGATCCAATTGCATGCGCTGGAGAACAACCCATGCGGCGCCGCCTTTCCCACTCTGACTGTTGACTCTGATAACCGCCTCATATGTGCGGCCAACGTCCTGTGGATCCAGGGGAAGGTATGGCATAACCCATCGTTCGTTTTCTGGATGTTTTTCGCGGGATTGGAAGCCTTTTTTGATCGCATCTTGATGACTTCCCGAGAAGGCGCAAAAGGCGAATTGCCCGGCATAAGGCGCTCTTGCGTGAACGGATATTTTAGTCAACTCTTCGACAGTTGAGATAACTTTGCTCATATTCGAGAAGTCCAAGCCGGGAGATATCCCTTGAGTGTAAAGATTTAAGGCCAATGTCACAAGGTCAACATTGCCAGTGCGTTCGCCATTACCAAAGAGACATCCTTCGATGCGATCTGCACCCGCCATCTGTGCCAGTTCTGAGGCAGCAACGGCACACCCACGATCGTTGTGTGGATGGAGACAGACACAGACTTTATCTCTCTCCGAAATATTTCGACAAAAATATTCGATCTGATCCGCATAGATATTGGGTGTGGATAGCTCGACTGTAGCTGGCAGATTAAAGATAATGGGATTTTCAGCAGTTGGCTCCCAGGCACCCTTCACAGCGTTGCAGAGTCGAATTATGTAGTCCAGAGAAGTATCCGAGAAAGTTTCAGTAGTGAACTCATATTGCCATTGAGCGGCCCTGACATTTGGATCCTGGGAGTCTTTTGTCAAACTTCGAGCGAGTTTGGTAGACTTGACTGCGAGTTCCAAGGTCTCATCTTCCGTCATGTTACTGAAAACCACTCGGCGGAAACATTCGCTCGTCGCTAAGTAGAGGTGGAAGATAGCCTTTTTCGCGCCGTAAACGGATTGAGCCGTGCGCTTGATAAAATCCTCGCGGCAAGGACTTATGACCTGGAGCCAGACGTCCTCCGGAACGAGTCCGGGAGTTTCTATAAGGTGGCGAGTAAAATCATAATCAATCTGCGATGCAGATGGAAACGAGACTTCGATCTCTTTATATCCCAGTTCCACAAGAAGCTGGAAATATCGAAGTTTTTGTTCACCGTCCTACGGCACGGTTTAGTTTGAGATATCATATATATCAAAAGGGTCAGAGATTGAACGTACAAGAGGGCTTGGAAGAGACTGGTTGCCATCTCTGAGGTCCGTGGCCAGCCACCTTGGCACTTTGGTAATCGTTTTATCAGGCCATTCACGGTCTCGCAAAGGGATCGGTTTGAATGACTTGTATTTTCGAGAAGGGTCCTTGAGCCTAGAAAATCACAACAAAGACAACGTTAACGATAATTAAGTTAGCCAATGACGAGTCTCTCATAAAAGCTCAACTAAGTTCAGCTGATTATAACATACATTGGCATCTTATAAGCTTGGAGATTATTTCCAGTGGTAGTAAATTAGTTGCTAGAATATAGAAAGGATTTGCTTCCCCTTGCACCAGCAGGATTCTCACCATCTGCCTTTTATAATCCCCCTGCTCCTATTTCGCCTTTGTCCTGGAAATGCCAGTAGACCACAAGCACCCATCATCTATCTACATCCATTATAGCGTACGAAACTTCCATCTATCTAACTACAAGCCATTATTGTGAATACACAGTACTGTGTTGCCAATTTGTTGGTAGTCCAACGAGCGGGTGTGCCTCAACCGTTTTTTCGGCCGAGGTTTCCGAAACTGGAACTTCTTCGCCAATGAACACCGTTATCTGCACAAACTTGCGGAACGGGCGACCGACTAGGATTGTCGAGACGATATACGGAGCCTACCTATACCGCAATCAGGTCTATGATCCATATCAATAGTAGACTTTGCATTGGTGTGCATGGTAAACAGCCTCGAGCCTACGGCGCATAAACTGGGAAATACCGCAGGCTAAATCTGAGCGCGCTAAGTCCAAATCCCTCTGTCTACAAGAGGTCGGCCCTCCACGGCATTCAAACGCGGGCTTATATTTCGTATCCGCTGGGCTATAGGGGAATGGCCTAAACTGTAATAACTTCGGAGTTTAATACTTCCGTGGGCTCTAACGGGCCTATTATGTTGTTTTCATTAGTCATTGTAAAAATTTGCCCCTTCGACAGCAAAGCGTTAAGAGCTAAAGAACATTAATTCGCATCTGGAATCCTCTTTCGAATGATTTTACTAGGGGTCAAGGGTATATGGACATCGAAGGAAGCCATTCTTCTCATCATACGACCTCCCGATTTCGATGATTCCGAGTCATGACAGAGTAGTTTTGTCCCCTCCTTGGAATACCCGACCCGCAAGTGCATGCTATCTAAGCTATACATTGTCAGGAACTTAAGCACAGACATAAGCTGATCGATCGAAAGTTCCAAGTCGTGGCAATAGAAGTGTCAGAAATATGTACTTACATATGTTCATTCGTGCCGTCAGATCTTTGTTAACCGCAGATGCGCATGCCCAAAGGAAAGCCTTGTCTTCAACTTGATTCCGGTTTTCTATGAATAGGGCACGACACGGCTATCATAAGTTTTGCGAACGTTAGTAACACGATTCCGTAATTATGCTATCGAAGACTACAAGAAGGGCAATGCGCCGTCATTATCGCCCACTTATCTCCCGGAACCTTCATTACACGAAACCTGCTGCCGCTATAAATCCACTCAGATTCTTCAAACCTATCGCTAAGCAACAATCCAGGAGACAGAGTGCTTGCGCTGTTGCGTATGTTTCAGATCCGTCGATAAATTTGCAGTGTAATCTATTGGCTAACTAGTTCATGGAAATCGTCCGTACAAAGAGTTGCAAAAGATATTCCACCAATTGATATATACCCATTCGAAGAGGTGCAATCGACGAGAGGTGGATATGCACAGACTACACAGAATTTGCGAGATTCAGAGGTCGACACTTCGTGCGTAGTCTAACTTCATTAAATCGGATGCAAAAATTGGCCGGCTAACGGACATCATTCTGTGCTATACATGGTAGAATGGTTGGCTTGACTGGAGGAGAAATCATAATAGCGACATTGCGGAGATATGGAGTTGACACTATCTGTAAGTGTTCTTCCAAATGCATGTTGTAGACCAGGAATATCTTTCGTCGGCATTTTTCATTGCACTGCAGGCAATATCATGGGCTGACCTTAACTTAGTTGGATACCCTGGAGGTGCAAATTTACCCATCCTGGATGCCATCAACCATGTCAAAGGTATCAACGCCGTTATGCCAAGGCATGAACAGGGCGCAGGACATATGGCGGAAGGATATGCTCGAGCGTCAGGGAAACCAGGTGTTCTCATCGTTACCTCTGGTCCAGGAGCCACAAACATAGTTACACCGCTGCAAGATGCTCTAAGCGACGGGATACCGCTTATTGCTATTTGTGGTCAAGTACCTAACGCTGCTATTGGAACCGACGCTTTCCAGGAAGCAGATGTTATCGGGATTACAAGACCTTGTACTAAATGGAACATCATGGTTCGCAGCGTGACTGAACTTCCACGACGTCTCAATGAAGCATTCGAGATTGCATTGTCCGGTCGGCCCGGCCCAGTTCTCATTGACGTACCAAAAGATGTAGCGGCATCTGTGCTTAAATCACCTATTTCCGCTCATCCAGCATTACCTCGTCTCGCGAGTGAGAAGGGTGTAAGCTTTAGCAATCCACCTCATCACTCGATTTCATCAGTCCTCGTCCAGAGAGCGGAGATGAAGCAGCAAGAAATACGGAATGCCATCGAGCGAAGCGCCAGCCTTATCAATATCGCTCGAAAGCCTATCATTTACGCGGGATATGGTGTCCTGGCAAAAGCACAAGGCCCAGAACTACTCAAACAGCTCGCCGACAAATCGCAAATACCTGTCACCACAACTCTATTAGGACTTGGCTGTTTTGACGAGCTGGACGAGAAGAGCCTGGGCATGCTCGGGATGCACGGAACTGCCTACGCTAACAAGGCGATACAGGAGGCAGACTTGATTATTGCTCTTGGAGCTAGATTTGATGATCGTGTGACAGGCAAAATATCTAGTGAGTACGGCTCTTTGTGACAACCCACTCTTGCTTGAGCTTGTCCCTCCAGAATTTTGATCCCACATGGACGGCCGATTGTTATTCAGCCAGGTTCCGATATAAACTATAAAATGATTTGTTTCCTCACGCCGTAGTGTGCAATTTCTGACATGTCTCCTACTAGGTTTCGCCCCAAAAGCCAAGGCAGCGGCTGCGGAAAATCGAGGCGGAATTATCCATTTCGAAATTATGCCTAAAAATATCAACAAGGTTGTGCAGGCCACAGAGGCTATCGAAGGAGACCTTGCAGACAACCTTGAAATCATGCTACCATACGTCGATAGGGTACAATCACGGCCCGAATGGCTTGGCCAGATCACGGAATGGAAAAAGAGATTTCCTATTCATGATTATGATCGACATCCATCTAGTGGTTTATTAAGTCCTCAGCTCGTAGTCGAGGAGCTTTCAAATCTCGTTGCGGCCTATAAAGACAAAGTCCTGATTACAACTGGGGTAGGGCAACATCAAATGTGGGCGGCCCAGCATTATCGATGGAGGTATCCTCGAACTATGGTTACTTCTGGTGGATTGGGCACGATGGGTTATGGTTTACCAGCCGCAATCGGTGCTAAGATCGCTAGACCAGAATCGATAGTTATTGATATTGATGGAGATGCTAGTCTTCAAATGAGTTTGATGGAACTCAAGACTGCTTCTCTATATAATATTCCGGTGAAAGTCATTGTGATCAATAATGGAGAGCAAGGGATGGTGACACAGTGGCAGTCTCTATTTTTCGACGACAGGTTTATGTAAGTGCCAAAATTGTTAGCCCTCTTGGATCCGTATGAGTCTAATCGCATACAGACTTTGTCACCACGGAAATCCAGACTTCATCAAACTCGCAGAAGCTATGGGGATGAAGGGAATGCGTGTCTCGAAGCCGAGTGAGCTTCAGGATGGATTAAAGGCTATGTTAGAATACGAGGGACCCGTTTTGTTGGATGTAATTACTGACGGGAAAGCTCATGTCTTGCCTATGGTTCCGGCTGGGAAAGCACTCGATGAATGTCTTGTGTATGATGGCGTCAAAGACAAAGAGAGACGTGTATTATTAAAGCAGAAGACTGGCTACTAAATAAACTAAACTTACGCGGTATTACTATGGCGGACTCGATGAAGATCAACCCGAAGTATGTATAGGGCGTCTATAGACGTCTAAGCTATCTACGATTATTACGTACTACCGTGCGCCTTGGTGACTGTCAACCTAAAACTTCAGGGGCACTATGTTTAACAGTGCGATTCTTATAGGGCTACCGTTCAAGAAACGAAAGATCAAGCTAATGGGAAAAGCCCCAAAGGCCAATGGCCAACCGAGGAAGCTTGGGAACATCGACTCCTGCACAACCCGTTGCTTCGTTTACGACAAATACAGCACCCGTAGCTAACAACCGGCTATCCCTTCCACTAATTTTATGCCAAAAAAGGAAAATAAAGATAGATTGCCAACAAATCTCGAGACATCGCCAAATTGTATAATAAATAAAATAGGTTATTAATAAGGGTTGATCTTGAAGGCGATTAGTCATCACACGGAGAGTTATACATCTATCTCCTTTCTCCGATCATCAGAAAAATCCTTCCTTTCCTCCCAATCTATGCTCATCCGGACGAATAATCACATCGCCAAAATCAACCACCATAGCATGCATACTTCAGATTCCATTATAACGCCAATCTCTGCTCGCCGACCAGCTCAAGTTAACAGCTCGAACCAGCAAAGACCCGTCTGCTTCTTCGTTCCGGGCTGTTATTCAGGGCGTAACCCAAGTCCTCAACCCGCTACATAGCGCAGATGCCAATGCTCCACCGTCCGACATCTCAACTATGTCAGCATCTAAAGATGGTGCCACTGGGTCTGTCATCCTGGGAGCCCAAGTTGCGCGCGTCTCCAATATTCCCGCGATCAACATGGATTCAATCCTGCAGGAAATAAGAGACATGCGCAAAGACATCGCAGAGATCTTGCAGCAGATGTCAGACCTCCGCGCCGTGTTCGTGAAACGTTTTGACGCGCTCGAGGCTACCATCCAAGAAAAGTAAACTCCGCGAACCTCATGATACTATAATATTTTCATCATTGCTTCCAACGTTTTTTCTATCTTTAGCAACACGATGCTGCCGATGAGACTCCATAACAGTCACATTACTCCAACTGCGCCGTTGAAATTCCCACTAATTACAGTCACACAAGCATTTCCAAAGACACCAAACGAACTAAGAGCTCTGACAGGTATTGTGTCCCACAAAGAACCGTAACAATCAAGAACATACGATAGCTGATGTTTACATGCTAGTTGCGAGGTGTATCGCAACTGCTGCTGCTTTGGGTTTGCCACTACTTATTGGGGCACCTACCGCCGACGAGAGACGGCAACAGATCGCTCAGTACCTCGGTGTTTCAATTGATTAACGCAGTATTCCCAGGGAGGGGGCGTTGGGAGTTTTATCATTCGAATTCAAGGCCTTCGTTCTTTGGGCCATTGACGGATTAATCTGAAGCAAGGGTATTAGATAGATCTCGCATTGGCTTGGTATCTTTAAGGTGTTTTGAGCTCATATATGACTGCCTACGTCTTCCAAATACACGTGGCTATGGCAAAGGATTACGGTCAAAGATTTCGAATACATAGATGTTGATAAGTAGTATTAACTAGATTATCTTGGTGAGGCCTTGCCAAATCACTTTTAAACAAAAAAGAAAAAAAAAAGGCTTAGCAGCTTGATAGCTTTCTACTTTCTCTAGACAAGCTTACTACATCATTATTTTGTTGTAATCATCACCACAGTCTCGACCCTAGACTAGTTTGCAGCGGGCGTCATCACCAGTCTCGATACCAGTATCTGCAAAGTACAACGCAGCTCCTTAGCTTAGTTGCTTACAAAGTCTCCCTCATCCCTCGCTCCCTTTCTCCATCACCCACTGACCCCTTCCCTGGCTCCCTCACGATGTTACTTGTCACAGTCTGATGCGGAACTCGTGCCAATCTATGCAACATTCTTGGTGTCGATACATCCATCTACCTGTGAATATTCGAGCCAAGAAGGTCATTGCAGCAGTTCACCAGCATTATCAAACCTCATTACATACAACAATTACTCGACGATATAAACATCTTATGTACAAATTTGAATACAGAATTCAAGGAAGGTTTCCACCTGGCTCTCTGGTCCTCTGATGCGAAGGGATTCATACAGCTCCTTCACGAAAAAGAGCTTAGCACAACGGCGCAGAATGTCGCGCCCAGACGGCGAGGCCGTGGAAACTAAGAACGTCACATCAGTGGTATGTATTCATCGTTGACATGAAAATAGCTTCAGACATCAGCTCACGACGCGAGTCATCATTGATCAGAGAAATGTGCGCGTATCTCCGAGCTTGTCTTCCAACCGGACCGCTTTGGCTATCAACTCGACAGGAAGGCCTATGATGTCCCTACGATGAGAAGCTGGGCTGGAGGCTTAGGCATCATCTCCTGACACCAGCCTACCCACGAGTGAGGGTCTCCCTTTGGAGGCACTTCATTGCCGTCTACAGAGTACATGGAACCGCACGAACGGCATCATCTTAAGGGCAGACTTCCACGCATTATCCGATCGCCGTACGATGGCTATGAGCCCGGTATGTGCTTATCGAACTTTGATGATACACCTCTACTCATCTAACAAACTTTTTTAATTTCTAGAATACCGGCAAATACGAATCTTCTTGCCTTTGCCAGCAACGATACAACTCCGCGGAACAAAAATCAAATCTTGATCTCACAAAAGGTCGATGCTGAGGCCCTCGAGTTTCACTGACGCCAATGCGTAATCGAGAACATTACAGCGGATTCCCTAGCAAAAAGTACCCGAGGGCATTGTAAACCGCTGGACCACATGCGTAAACTCTGTTTGCAAGTCCTATCCATTGGCTTGTGAGTACAACTCTTACATGATTGGCCAATATTTTACGTTCATTTCTAACCACTTATCAGGTATCTCCGAGGATACGGTCATGACAGATCCATCGATTGAGCAAGCTCGAGGCTGTGATGAACTCGATATGGGTCACTTCATGGGTCTGCTCCCGGAGGGATCTCCAATAGAATGAGGAGACGAATTGAATGCAGTTGAGTAGTGCCCAGGGTCCGAGGGTTTTACTATCCAAGGCCTTTATTCATTTGGCCGTTTTTGGTCCCATCCTCCTCGCATCCTTGGACGTCGCCAACCCAACGATTACTGGCAGCCCTTAGATCTTCAATTATCACATTTCTTCTCTGCCTTACGTCTCTTCTTGTTTTCATATTTCTTTCGGTAGTCATTCATGGTCTCACCACAGTTTACAAGGTGAGGCGGGTGGATATAAAAGCGACTGAACTTTGACAGCCCGTAGCGCTGAACTTTTCTCTTCTTGTTTTCTTTCTCTGGTTCCGTCGGGGCCGCCAATGTTTGCAAGCGTGTGAGAGGGACGCTCTGGCACGCATCGAGCCAACTCTAGCGAGCATGTAAAGGCACTACTTCGTTCCAATGTAGACCAAGTTCGCAAGGCCTTGATTCGCAGAAAGCCCACTGCAAGGGATATCTGGACAACTCTCGAAAGTACCTATCAATCAAGGGACCAAGTCAACATTTACGCGCTCTGGGCCACGCTTAACACTATCCGGAAGGAGAAACTCGAACCTATCTGCGTATATATCGCCCGTGTTTCGACCACCGCCAACAATCTGCGTTCAGTCGGCGAGGTGGCGATGACCTTGGAATGATGACAGCCTATAGGGCCAATCCTTATAGAACTTTATAAATTTAGGGCGCGCAACCCTCAAACCTTTAAGGAATTACAATGCTCTTCATGGTAGGATATATAGCAATCGTAACACCTAGTTCCGGAGGAGCACAAGTTGTATCGCAGGACGAATTATCTGGACTCGGGAGCATCAATCCCTACGGGATTTCACCCAAAAGAGAAGGGGCCAAGCGCTTGAAAGATTTACACTGTAACACCAGATACAAAAGAAAGAAAGAAAAGAAAAGAAACTGATTCCTACAGGATGGCAATGAAGCTTCCGTACACCTCGCACTGTCTCTCCATTGATGGTTTAATTTGCCGCCAAAGTTTGTGCAGCATTTTCAACACCATCAACCGCTGCTGTTTTCAGAGTCTCACCCTCACGAACGACAGCCTTCCGAACCATGCCTGAGAAAGACATTGGTCAAATCGTGCTGCTCGATACGTCGCTTCAATCCGATCGAGGTAATTCAGATCCGTCTCGTTCCATTTCTTACGTCGGAGCACCGGCGCACTTCTGTGCTTTTGTTGTTGCTGGCCAGGTAGTCTTGATTGTCAAGATTTCTATCAGCGGAGTACCACTGAGACGGATGGTCTATGATTGGATCAAAAATAAAGCCTAGCTCAAAAGGGGATCCCAGACCGCATCCGGATCGTCATCCTCGATAACCAGCGGCCTCGTGAAACGTGGGCCGGGCCGGCGCTTCTCCACGGCGGCCGTCGTAACATCCTCTTCGACACCTCCAACCTCTCCCCCGTCATCCCGGTGTCCGAACATCTCGGGAGACACGTCCACTCCACCTTCAACGGCTATCTCCTCCCCTGGCTCCTTCGACCAAGACCGCCAGCTTGCCACTTGCTGTTCTGTTGCTTGTGATCATCTGGAGTCCATTGAGGATAAAAATATACATCTGACGGAAAGATGTGTATAAGTGGGTTCAAGTCCGCCCCATCGATGCGGCCCGGGGGATCTTGTTGCCAAACTTCTTCCGTTGCATTCGGCGCTTTCGCTTTCTTGCACTTGAGAAGTTGATGGATGCGAGTTTCGATAAATTCTTTTCTGTCCTCCCAAGGTTCTTTGAAATTCCGGACTGGCAGCCCTTCAAGACCTCCTTGGTAATTGCGAAATCCGCCTTTTCCTTCGATAATGGGTCATCGAACCTGACCGTTTTTCTGGGAGTGCCTTCGACGTCTTCCTCGTCTCCATCGTCGTCGTCGTCGTACATAAGTCTCGATTTAACCTCTATGGGTTTCCAGGTTGAGATGTATGTACGGGGTGTCGCATGGACAGCGGTGGTGGCACCTAAGACGTCGAAATGAAGCGCAAATGCGGGAATCATTGGCTTTCTGTCAGCAGCGATCGCCCTGGCCACTTCCCATGATGGATCCTCAGGCGGATAAAAGAGCTACGAAATGAGTACCAGTTAGTCAAGATTCTAGTGAATACCTTACCCCTCTTGGAAAATGGTGCTTACCTTCTCGCATTCGGGTTCAATGTCGAGATCTTGTAGAATAGAGCTCACAAGAGGTCTAATGCTCTGGGTGGAAATGTGGCGGGTCGTAGCTATCCAGGCGTCGCTCTTGTGATACAAGATGTATCTTGTCAGGTGGGAAGTCAGTCGAGTATCTAGATATCTCTATGACCTTGGCCGCGCACGCTTTGAACATAGATACTATGGTCCCCAGCGAGTCTGCAGTGAGTATGAAAAACTTCTTAGTGAGGAGGCTTTGGTGTGGAGCAAACTCTCTCGCGTGTTTCAACCATTCCTCTGAGCTGAGGCCACTAGGAATACCGACGTAGGATCATTGGGAACCAGATTTTTGTGCAAGCTAATCAAAAGCCTATGAGCGAGGTCTGCACAGCCATATGGAGGGACCTAGCTAAGTACTTACCTGGATAGCTTCAACGTCAGCGTTCGAATAATCAATAAGGGCGCCTGGACCCTCCGTGTAATGATGAACACGTAAGTCTCGAGCACGGAACTCTATCCGTACTGTGATTCCTTCGTTGCCACCGGACGGTATGAAAATGTTGACAATGTGGAAGGTTTGGTCATTGCTGACAAATGCTGCGATGTAATTTTTGCTGGACTGAGAATGGCTTTCTTGCTGAATTGGGCGCTATGTAACTTGTCGGTTCGTAGTTTCTGTGATGCGAGGCTTCGCCGCGGGACAAACTAGCTAGCCATCTCTGTGGGCTATGAGACTTTTGTTTTGAAGGGTTCGAATTGATGGGAGGTTAAGAAGGATGTATTGGAGAAAAAAGATTTTGGAAATACTTTCAGCCAAAGCCCTGGGTAGTGTTGCGCTGAGTAGCTGCCACAGGCTTTGTTTATTCTAGAAGCTAGTAGACGTAGAGGCCGTCTACTAGAAGGGTCTCGCATGGGGCTCTGTTATAAGGTACCTCAACTCTCAAGATTTGCAAGCTCTAGGCAAGTACTGCTGGCTCCAAGACCTTCACGGAGTCAACTTAGTAATACTACCCTCCTTCGAGGCTTTAAGCACAGCTTTACAAGCTTTAACAGCTTGAATGTCGCAAAGCAATAGCCAAATTCCAACAAGGCGCACCAAGAAATGAGGTAGCAATGCATCGATTGTTACTAGGGCTTTACTCGTATAAACTTGAGGAAACAGGAGCCGTAGAAAGGGTTATTCTTGAACACGCTACATACAGGTTAACTATTGGCTTTGGATACCATGGATCAACGATATATTGGCTCCTAAGCACATGCTGTGGTATACGTATGCATGACGGCATCTATAACTCTCAGCCAAGTATTTGTATTTTCGGAAAACAAATACTACAGACGATATACATAATATCAAAAACCCTGTGGTAGACTAGGATAGGGAGAAGAAAACTCAATCTAGCTTATCCTTCTCAAAAAGGGAAGAGCTTGGTTTGTGAGGCTATGTATATTTTAGTACTACCTACCGAGTAAGTACTCGTTTATAAGTTTTCTTCATACTCCGGCTTGTTTCGGGCACTGCACGTATATTCAAAACTGTGCACACGTGGTTTGTTGGGTATTAATTCATGCAACGCCGCCGGCGACCATTGCTGAGTTTTCCGAAGGATTATAATTTCGAGAAGGTTTTCGAAGGATTTCGAGAAATGTTTCAATGCGTATCGGAGCTCGTGTAGCTATTGATCGACTGCCGGGTCGAACCTTTTCGTCTAGTCTCGAAACGCCGACCCTTCGAGGCTTGGTTCGTCTGATTATGAGACATACGCAAGCTAACTGCGAAAAGTTACACAAGCCGAAGTCGACGTCGGGAGCGCGCAACGCAGAACGTTCGGCAAGCTGCAGCGAAGATCGATCGACTGTGCCGACGCGATCGAATCGAAGCAGCCGATTGGATGTTCCCTCAGTGGCGGCTGCGAGGATGATTGGTGCACGGGCCATGATGCACATTAAGTTCAAGGGCAATCCTTTACGCTAGCAGGTCCTTCTGGGGTAGATTTATAAATCTTGAGGTTCTGGCGTTGGAAATGCGAACACCCAGAAGAAGATGGCATACCCGGTAAGGACAGCTCCTTCGAGGAGGATGCCGTGACACGACGCTTTTGCTCTTGCCCACAAGTTCGATGCATCCACAACGGTTGAGACAGCAATGTACCCACCTGTGGATCCCCAGTGCCTTCCACAATTGAACAATCTGTAAGATCTAACGGTATGCCCCGACAAAACTACCCCATAACCTCTCCCGCTTGGCCCACTGCAAAAAATCTTAACCTTGACAAGCCTTGACCCATGCATGTGCCAAGGCTGTCAAATGCAAATTGCCGTTGCCGACCAATGAATCAACGGGATATTCTCAGAAATTTGAGAAGTACCCATCTCCGCGATGTGCACCCCCCAAGGGCTATAACACCGTCGATATAGCAAGCGCAGCGCATCCTGTTTCCCTCAAAACACAAACAGACAGGCCACGAACCACTGCCGGCATGCCAATGGCATGGCATATGCGTCTGCGCCATAAGGGATTTTAAGGCTGAGGGGTGCGGCGCTATTCTGCAGCTGGTTAAATAACCGCCAAGAGGCCTTTCCCGCGTGCACAGGATGAATTAAGACTAGACAGCTGAAAGGACAAAACGTAGCCTCGAACGCCATGGCCCTCAGCCGCGAAAGGAGCCCCGAATCGAATCCCGCCAATCTTAAAAGACAAGAGCGGCCGTTTTGTTTGGGGGGGAGCTTACCGAGAAGGCTGTCTTCTTCCGTTCCCTTGCTTGAGATTTCGGTTCTTCATTCATCCTTGATTACTTCATCCTCGTTTTTTCTTTCTTTATCGTATGGTGTCGGATTTCGATTTGAATTTGGAGGACTGTTCCCCGCATACGGACTAAGCTATGGGGTATCACGATAGTTGGCCTTCGAGGCCTCCGTTTCGCGGGCTCATACTCGCTTCGCTCGTGCTTCTCCACAGTTTTTCCTGTGTTGTGGCGCGGTCGGTCGAACGACGACAGGCGACACAGGGGCAGCAGTATGTGGTGATGCCTGTGAAATATGTGAGTATACTTTTCAGGAGACGTCGATGCGCTCGTTAAATATATATCGATATATCAAGATGATATCTGAGGCTAACAGCGTCGATTTTTCACCACCTTAGAACCTCACGATCCTCGGAAAGCTCGATGGCAACCTGTATGCGAATCTTCAATTCGAACCAAGTGCGTAATGTTTTTATTATCACACCTGCCTATTTGTATCGAGGTGGATATGCGTATACGGAGCCTCAATATGATACTTCCATGTTCTGCGCCGACACGGTACTACAAGATCGAATAACTAACGTTTCATGGTCAACGTGCGACAGATAACCAGACCGTCACCTTGGGAATAACCAGCGATTCCGTCACATGGGTCCCCGAACAACCAGCCTCGATAGCGAGTTTCTGCGCAAACTCCTCGAATACGCAAGGCTGTCAGATCGCAGGATCGGTCAGCGGATACTGTGAGTATCATAAAGTCCAGCACCCTTCAAAGCGTCCAAGGTTACTGATGTGCCGGTGACGTACGATAGATACCCCGAAGAGCGATGTTTCGAGAACCGACAGTTTCTACTACGCTTATTACGGCTCAGATCTCAATGTCCGCCTACCCCGAGCGTATCGAGAAAACTATATCGCATGTACAACGTTACTGATAGGGAATCGATATTGTATATAGGCTACCGGATACTGGACCGACAGCACCGTCTCCGCGGGAGGCGTCAGCATCGACCTTCAATTCGGCGTCGCCCAGAACTGGAACAGCATCCCCAGCCTCGGACTGGGCCTCTGGCCGACGATCCCCGCGCAGAAGGGTCCCAGCTATCTCGCAGCGCTGGAACAACAGGGCAAAATCGCCGGACAGTACGTCAGCTGCTACGATCTGACGGCGACGTCGGACTCCGGCAGCATCATCTTTGGCGGCGTGGACTTGCACAAGTTCAACGGCAAGTTTACGATCTGGAGTAACTTCAACCTTCCCGGTATCATCACGACGCCGTCGATGCGCGTGCTGCTCGGTCAGAACGTCTCGGCCGTGCCGGAACCCAGGCAGGCCATAGCGCTCGTCAACCCCTTCACGCCGTATGTGTTTCATCTCCACTAGCCTGACGATGGTTGCTTCGAATGCATTTACTAAGCGGCGAAATTCACATCTAGGTTCATGTACCTCCCGGACAACCTGCTCAACCTCATCGTCAAGACTCTCGGCGCGCAGACGGTCAATTCCATCGGCGGATACGGCCTGCCGTGCAATACTCAAATCGACCCGACCTGGCAGCTCGAGGTGTCCTTCTCGCAGCTCGTTATCAATATACCCTATAGGCAGCTCCTGAGCACCGCCACGACGGCGAGGGGCGACTTGTGCTTCCTCGCGGTTCTGCCCATGTCGTTCTATCAGACACCGGGGTTCAATCTCTCCTACGTGCTCGGCGGCCCCTTCTTCAGGTCAGTACCAATCAACCGCCGTGATATAATTCTCCTTGGTATAGTGCGGTAGACTGATACAATCGATATATAGGTCGGCATACGTCGTCGTAAACCCCACGGATAACACCACCGCCATCGCCGTCGCAAACCCCAACGTCACGTCGCAAAACGTCGTAGCGCTAGGCGGGCCCTTCGGCACCGCGCTCTCCTCTCTCCAAGGCGTCGCGCCACCACCCGGATCAACGGAAACGAGCGTCTCAAATTCTACATCCTCCTCGAAAAAGTCAAACACAGGCGCCATCGTCGGCGGCGTGGTAGGCGGAATCGGCGGACTGCTGCTCGTCGGCGCCGGTATCTGGTTCATGAAAGGCCGGAAGCGGGAGGAGGACGCGCCCATCGTTCCTCCCGGCGTCAGCGAGCACCATCCCCCAGAGCTGCCAGGCGGCGGTATCATCCGCCAGCCAACAGAGCTGGACGGCGGATACGGAGGCGGCGAGATGAAGAAGGTCGGGGCGTCGGCGATGCAGCCGCCGGGGCCGTTTGCGGAGCTGCCGCCGCATGCTCATGGCGGTGGTGGTGGGGGGTATGAGCCGGTACCACAGCATCAACCGCCGCCGCCGCCGGGGCGGCATGAGACCTACGAGCTTGCTTAGCGGGTAGGCTTGGGGTTTTGAGTTTGCAACATCGTTACAAGATACCATATAATACGTATTAATGTCGTCCTTTTCATTCTCGTATACATGTATGTAGTGAACCATATCACAGGTGGCGAAATTCCACATTATTTTTTTGGCAGCAATTCGATCTGCGACAGAGATGAGTCTCAGATCATGGGATACTCCTTGCTATATCATCGGCTGGTGGTAGATTGATTGATTGATCGATTGAGGTATATAACAGATGTAGCACGCTTCGAAAAGCTCTGTACAGGCGCATACACCCGTTCCGAACACGAAAAACCAGACGACAACTGCAGCTATGCACGCGTGCATCAACTCCCAAAAGCAAATCATAGAGAAGTCGGGATAGGTACATATACTATAACGCAGATTTTTGGAAATTCTTCAACATCCATCCAGGCATTAAAAATCAGTCCGCCATTCCACACCCACAGCCCACAGCTCGGGGTAGGCGAGCTTCACTGAATCCGCCCGCCTCAGTCTCAGACCTGCGTACTTATTTATAAAGTAGTTGGTAACAGTCTCAAGACACATTCTACGAGCTCTGCACCATCAACTGCTTGATCTCGGCGATGGCAAGACCGGGGTTCAGACCCTTCGGACAGGTCCGCGCGCAGTTCATGATCGTATGGCAGCGGTACAGCGACATGCTGTTGTCCAGCATATCCTTCCTCTCCCCGCTCATCTGGTCACGCGAGTCCGCGAGCCACCTACCAACATATACCGCATCAGCAACTACATCCACACAACAACAAAAAATACTAGTAGGAAGGTATCGGAGTGTACTCACCTGTACGCCTGCATGAGCACCGCGGGCCCCAGATACTCCTCCTGGTTCCACCAGTAGCTCGGACACGACGTGCTGCAGCACGCGCACAAAATGCACTCGTACAGTCCGTCCAGCTTGCGTCGCTCCTCTTTGCTCTGCCGGATCTCCTTGCCGTCCGGGTTCGGGTCATTGCGCTGCAGGTACGGCTTGATGGACTTGTACTGCTTGTAGAAATTGGTCAGGTCGGGCACGAGGTCGCGGACGATGTACATGTGCGGCAGCGGGTATATCCGCGTCGTCTGCGATGCATCGCGGTTTATGCGGCCTGATAAAACGGTTAGTACATATATTACTTCGATCGAGCTCTATTGATAGCGAAGCATTTGTGTAATTGGATTGAGGAGTATGTAAGGGTGGTAATGGCGTGACATTACATACACAGACAGGCGAGCGTATTTGTGCCCTCGATGTTCATGGCGCAGCTGCCGCAGATGCCCTCCCTGCAGCTCCGCCGGAACGTCAACGTGGGGTCCTGCTCGTTCTTTATCCGGATCAATGCATCGAGCACCATGGGCCCCGTCTCGTTCAGGTCGAGCGTGTATTCTTGCATGTGCGGCTTCTTCGTCGGCTCGTCAGGCGACCAGCGGTAGATCTGGAACTTTTTGAACATGGGCTCCTTCTTCGTCGGCGACGGGTCGTTGTCCGTCGGCGGCATGGCGCCTACGGAGGCCAGACTGCGGGTCGTGATGCGGATTGCCTGTGGGGTTGCTACTGCCCGTCGGATACTCGACGAGGCGAGCAGCCGGAGGGGCGTCTGGCGGAGGGCTGCCATGGTTGGTCACAGCGTTGTCAACACGGCGATAGGTAGCACTGGCGGCGGGGTTGAAGCCAATGGCAAGCTCGCGAGCTGGTCGGTTCGACGATTGACGATGAGCTCGTGAGATCGTGAGCGGGCGGTGTGGCAAGGGCTGAGAAGAAGGAGAAGGTTTCGTGGCTGGCGTGATTTTTGGTTCGGAATATTGTCGAGCACCTCGGCCTCGGATGGCCGCACGCACACCCAAAAAAACTGACCTCATTATTGGCAGTCGCCCGACAAGGCATGTGCTCGGATCCGGATCACGGCCAATCACACGGCTCCAAATTGTAATGGCCTGGCAAACGGCCGCCGCATGCAGACGGACGACCGTTAACTTGGAGAACGTCTAAAACCACACTATCGATAGTATGCCATTGCTAATATACATATATGAAGATAAAGCAGCAAATTGACGCAGTCTGTCGCTATTAAAAGGCTGTAGATGAGCATTCCATCGAACGAGTGAGGGCCCGAGGGTCAAGCGGGGGTGCTGTCCGCCGCGAAGACCAGGCCAAAGCAGAACTCAAAAAACACCGTCAAACAATCGTTCCGGACATCCAACAGTACCAATCCCAGTGTAACAAGGCTAATAATCATCTAATCTGCCACTCTAAACACCCCGTCGTAACTAGTCGTCTCGCTCGTTCTATCATGTGAGCGTAAAAACTCCTATCGATTGTAGCTGTCCATCTTGAACTTCCTCATGCCCTCTCGCGCGCAGTCGAGGGCCTCCAAAAATATCATGTCGGGCGTGATGTCGTGGTGGTGCTCGTCCGCGCCAAATATGCTCCGGCCGACGGCTCGGAGGTCGCCCAGCAGCTCTGCAGCGGTGCGGTCCCACTTAGCGATCTTGACGAGCGGGTACAGTTCCGCCTCTCGAAGTCCCTTGAGCGTTGTCCCTAGCACTCTGGAGTCGCAATCTCGAGGGCTCTGCTTCCTGTAGTAGAACGACTGGACTCCCACGTCGCATACCGGGTCGACGAATTTATCGATGAATCCTTGCGTGCAGTCATAGAGACTCGAGATGCACGCGCCTCGCGTTTCAATCAGCTCACCTAGAAGTTTTCCAATTGTAAGCGCTGCGAATAGCTAGAATGGGACCGTCCGGGTCGAACTTACGCTGCAGGGACTGGGGCAGTCGCTGGAAGAACTCGTCGTCCTCTTGTTCGCCTTCGCACAGCTTCCACGAGAGCGCATTCGCACACATCTCAAAGACCGCCGTGTCCTTGAACGCCCAGGCGATGTACAACCACTTGGACAGCAGGTCCTTCTCCTTTGTGATCATCAGGTTGATGGCATTACCCGAGGCGCTATCGGCGCCTCTGCCGCCGCCGTCCTCCTCCAACTCGACCTTGGCCGTGCCGCCGGACATCCACAGCCTCGTCCAGGCCCAGGCGGCGTCGACGCAGTCGTATTTGTCCAGCACGATCGCGACTTCGGCGAGCTGGTCGCCGCTCAAACTCGATGGAATGCGTCGGCTCTGTAGATGGAGAATGTTGCAGACCGTGATGACGGCGCCCGGGTCGTCTTCGAACATTTGCAATTCGATATTCTTGTGCTGTTGGAAAGCGATGCCTTCGCTGAAGCGGTCAGGGGCCAGCAGGGCGCGAAAGTAGGAGCTGGCGATGGTCAGAATGTGCGACGACGCGAGAACCTTTCGCCGGTCGGGAGATGTTGGCTGGCCGACCAGGAGGGCGACGTCGGCATTTGGCACTATGGTAACGGTTTCGCATGTTTGGAAGTCCGCATGCGGGGCTGGAGGCGGTGGAATGGCACGGGAAGGAAACGGTTTGCGGAGCGTGGGTGGCGTGGAGAACAGGTCTTCGCAAAGGCTCAGCTTACGGGCCGTTGGGGTTACCTAGAATGCGTCGTGTAAATCGTGAGTTCCCCAGCCTCCCCGGTCGCAGTTCGGTCTGCCGTATAAACGTTTAAAGGGGTTAACGTACCGGTCGAGAGATCGAGCTGGACGAGGCTCGGTTGTTGAAGACGTCTTCGAGCGACGGTTTATGGGAGACGCTGCGGGAAGTGAGATAGATGGTGCTGGCGGCGCTGTGGACCGAGTCCGCTCTGAGTCGGGGGCTGTCGTCCACGGCCTCGGGTGCCTGCAGGCTCAACATGGCTAGAGCGGTCACGTTGCTGCTGCCGGAGCTCGCGTTGCTGACGCTGGTGCTGCTTCCGCCGGCCATGTTGGAGATGTCGTCCGGGGCGACTTCGGACGGGTCCTGTTCGGGTTCGTGCGTGGGTTCGAGGTCGAGGCTGAGGTCGAGGTTGAGGTCGGCGGTGGATGTGGATGTGGATGTGGAGGGGAGGGCGAGGGAGGAGGTGGAGGAGGAAGCGGTGATGGCGACGGTGTTGTCCTGCATCTTGGAGATTATATTATTATATCGGGCTCAGGTTGAAACTCCAGCGGTGGCCAGGGGCAGCGCTGCTATAGCGGCATCTTATATATCTCCGAGAGCGAGCGATGCGATGAGGAGGGCCGGAGCGCAGATTGGCCGTCCAGCTGGGCTGCATTTGGGCAGAGTTCGATCGGCCTCGGTTTGCCCTCCTCCTCCTGGCCAGCTGCTCCTCCGCCGCCGTGATGGCCTGCATGATTGCCTCCTCCTGCTCCTCCTCTTCTTCCTCCTCGGAGTTCGTGGACGGAGCCCATTGGCTGGCTGCTGCCGACGACCGGCGCCTTGCCTCTGTCGGACGGCAGGCCTGCGGAGAGGAGGGCTTCCAGAGCTTAAGGGCGTCTGGGGAAACCGTCAGCCGGCCGACGGAGCTTGGCAGGTGTCCATGTCTCCTGTTTCAAACGTTTTCTTCTGTTCGATCTCGAAGGGTAAAGATCGCGGTACCTTGGAGAGGGCATCTTGGCGGGATCGCGTCACCGTGTTCCTGCGTCGAGGCTCTGCCGTCCACGGCTGCAACTGCTTAAGTGTCGCATCGCGAATTGCAGGACTCGAGTAGCAACTCCAGGCTGATTGGGCCGAGATCTCAGATGCCAATTACCCGCCTCCCGATCGGACGACAGACTGAAATGTGTATCCTCTGAACAGGCCCGCAATCTTCGATCGAGCTGTGTCAAAATTGTGAGCTCCCCTGTCCGCCTGGAAGTTCCCGAACGTTCGCAGGCCACACCGACATCCATGGGCCAGCGGTTTCAGCATCGCCAATTCACCCGGTTTACCCGCTCAGCTCGGCCAGCCCGTTTCAGATGCGACCAGCAAACCCGGTCCAAGGCCCTCCCGGCTTTGGCCTGCCCGACTCGTCAGCACGCCGGCCTCCAACGCCCAAATTCCAACATGTAACACCGCGCTTCTCAATCCGCGGCCGGGACAATCTCCAGTCGAGCCGGGAGGCCAGACGCGCATGGGTAGGGAATTCCGGCTGAGTTTACCGACTCGGCGGGCCTCGAAACAATGCATCTGCAGATGCATACGATCTAGCTTGCGCCTTGCACCTGGCAGACCTGTTCTCAATATCACCAGCTGTGGCCAGCTGACCCTGATCGCACAACCTGATGAGAACCACCAGGACAGGCCGCTGTCGTGCTTCCCCGTCCTAGCTATCAAGACGCTGCGGTCTGTGGACCAGGGATGCATTGGCATTCCTTGGATCGCATGTAGACAGGTATGGGGGCTTCCCAAGGCCCGGACGTCTTGGCTATTTTGCCATAGCACCTGTGATATTGGTTATATCGTTTACTGACGACTTACGTTTATATAAGATCTATGCATCCCTCCGTCTTCAGCTGAACCATCGGCTTTCCTCCCTCCAGCTCTCCAGCAACAGTCAGCTTGATCTATCGTATTGTATATATCTTTTTCAGCATCTTCAAGTTACTTTGATAGTACCTCCAAGATGAAGGTTTCCGCCTTCCTCGCCAGTGGCGCTCTTCTTGTGCAGTCTGCGTCTGCTCACTGTAAGTTCCGCGATAAACATATATCCACTCTTCAATAGAATACTCAATACCGACATTTTGAATCCATGCTGACCGGAGATCACTCGTCAAGATATCTTCCAAACCCTCAATGGCGGTTCTCCGTACCAGTACTTCCGCACGAACACAAACTACAACTCGCCCGTCACCGACACCACCAGCACGGACATGCGATGCAACGTCGGCGCGCTGACCGGCGGGTCAACGGGCACGTACACCGTGTCCGCTGGCACCAGCGTCACTCTCGGCCTTGATACCGCCGTCTATCACAACGGCCCGATCCTGTTCTACCTCGGCCGCGTACCGTCCGGCCAGACCGCCCAGTCGTGGGACGGAAGCGGTTCCAACTGGGTGAGTTTATAATCATATTCCTACCATTAGTGCTAAATATCAGGGAGAATGCATCTGCTAACTCGACATCGTAAACAACAGTTCAAATTCGAGCAACGTGTTAGTATATAATGTCAACTTCTGTCATGTCATCGCCACTCTAACCAGTCGTATATAACAGGGCCCCAACTTCTCCGGCGGTAGCGTCACCTGGCCCCTCAGCCGTACGCATTCACCTACACCCACAATACATTATACGTTCCGCATCCACGAGTGACACCCGCTAACACGTTCTACCGTGCCAGAAACCTACTCCGTCACCATCCCAGCTGGCATCCCCGCCGGCCAGTGGCTCCTCCGCGCCGAGCAAATCGGCATCCACAACCCCTACCCAGCCGGCATCCCCCAGTTCTACATCGGCTGCCTGCAACTCCAGGTCACCGGCGGCGGCAGCTGCTCACCAAGCTACTTCAACATCCCCGGCCACATCCGCGAGAATGACCCGGGCATCACGGTCAACATCTACAACAACTTTAACAGCTACACCTACCCCGGCCCAGCTCCGCAATCGTGCTCGAGCGGCGGCGGCGGCGGTGGCGGCGGCGGTAACCCTACGACCACACGGACGACGACCCGGGCCACCACGACACTTAGCACTCGCACGACGACGGGCGCGACGCGGACGACCACGACGACGAGGACGACTACGGGTGGTGGCGGTGGCGGCGGCACCGGCGCTCCGCTGTACGGCCAGGTGAGAATTAACCTACCCGCCTTTATCTTTTCAACTTGCAATAGTATAGGATAGTGTATGGCTAACGTTTACGATCGGCGTATAGTGTGGTGGTAACGGATGGACGGGCCCGACGACCTGCGCCCAGGGGACTTGCAAGGTCCTCAACCCGTACTACAGCCAGTCCACGTAGTGACCATGCAGCGTACGGATACTTCGATCAGCTTGCTGCTGCTGCTGCTCGAGATATCAAACCTCGTTGGGCGGACTGCCGAGTGACTGTGTGGACCTGTGGGTGTACAGAAAATATTTATCTGGGGTGTCGACGATGTATACTGTGTATATATTATTATCTTTATCTTCATAATTTACTTGTTATATTTGCCTGCATAAATACAATTTGTGCCCATGTGTGAATATAATTGCATGGGAGGCCATCAGTGTAACTTCACAGCTAGTGAAAATGGAAGATGTAGGAAGAAAGACGTGATAAATTCGGTTTATTGTTATATTGCGAATTATCTGATATGCGCTAGACATGCGGGTGGTCAAAAACATCGATATCGACCAAGGTGCCCCCCCCAGTCCACCAGTACTATAGTCGCCAGCTAAGCAAGCTTATGCATATATAATATAAGTATATATGGACATGTTGTAACATGCTGCCGGATAACTGCGAACGTACGCACGTAATTAATATATCAGGAAATATATCTCCGCCATCCCGCTCGTCTACGAAAACGCATGCAACATCCCAAGCGTGCCGTCGGAAGCCAGTTCCGAAACCTAGTTTGACGAGACCAGTTCAAGCCCTCGGCGGAGGCTGTGGCCCCGGAGCTTGCGTGGATATGATATATGTATTATATTAGCGTATCGTCCATCTTGGAACTACGTTTTACCTCCTGGGTACATAGAGTATCAATGTAGGTGGACTTGTAGTTTGGTGGCTGCAAGTCTGGATCCAAGTACGTACCTGTTGCTCGATTTATAATTTACTGGAGTATTACTATAAGCATACTAGCTTCCCCGTCGTCTCGAAGCTACCCTGTATCATGTACGATATGTTGACACACCTTTGATTTTGCGGGATGAAATCCAGGATCCCAGATGGCTGTGTAGCGAGCTTTGGGGTATCATCATTTGCCTGGCGAAGCTCTATCGAGGCTAGCCCGTTCTACACTGAGCTGAGATGCTCATATACCCGGAGATAATTCGCAATACTGCCGAGTATATTATATATCTATACTTTAGATCATCCTTGGTGTTTTGGGTACAGAGCAGCAACGTAACTATGCATACGGGATTAGATAGATTTCTGGAGCTCTATACGCTGTCGCTGTAAATTGTCTTGATTAGTCTCCAAATTAAGCAACGTTCCATGCGGCGGTGCCGATCAATTATAATATCTCGGTAAGGATATGAAGTACCCGGGGAATGCAAAGTTGATATACTTTATAGAGTCTCGTAAGCTAGACGTACGGAGAGCAGGCGCACGTCAGGAAGCATGTATCGCCGTTCGATTAAAAGCTCCGCAGCATATATATAAATACTGCATACTCGGATAATACATTGAAATTCCTGCCAGCGCAGCCCGAAGTAGGTTGCGCGACCAAACTTGTATCGCGTGTACACCATCGGCGGGGGATTATCCTAGATCTGTCTGTATATGTGTCAATATATCGGCGACTGGCCCGAGACTATGCGCATGCCAACATTCTATCTGACGTCTGCTCCGAGATTGATTGAGAAGTTTCATGGAGGTCACGTCGAAATCGGGATCATGACGTCAATGGGCTGATCGAAATTTGGCGCATTCGGAGAAATCACACGCTGCCTAAATTTAGGGCTGTTAGGATTGAATGACTCGAGGTTCTGGTGTGCATCTCGCAGCTGCATTTGCATTCATTGCATTGAAGATGTTGACTTTTTCAGGACACCCGCGTAAGGCGCCTTAAGGCTTGGATCCGGAACGGTGCATTACTCGATTGGGAGTCGGGCACCTGTGTAACCAATAGCGCTATACAGCCCACGCCAACGTGATAGAGATGGCGGAGAAAACACCACCACCATCCAGCCCGCCGACGGCATCTCCAGCCGGCCGGTCTTCAGTCGACGTCCGCGGTGTCCCTGGCCAGACACAGCTGCTTCGCTCGTTACACCGTTTCTGCTCGGCTGCCCAAAGCGGGATAGCGCTGGGATGCGCGTTATCTGCGGACCTCGCGAGCAAATCAAACGCTGGCACGCCCCGCCGACGAAGGCAGGCGGGCCTTGGTTGTTATATTGGGACCCCTTATTATCGCAATCTCCGCCACGGACAAGTAAAGCGCTCGCCCACCCCTCGTCGCCACTGTACTGGCCACCTGCGATCGCTGCTGGCCAACAAGTATTCTTCTTTTCCATCACCTGCGCTGCCTGCAGTCTGTCCTCGCCGCCGACTCGAGGAACTGCAACTGCGACCGCATTCCTTTCAACCTTTCCTTACGATTCGACACGCTCCTTTACGATTCCGACTTCTTTTTTTATTTCTGACGGCAACTGTTGCAGTTTTCGATAAGGCTATATAAGTGGAAATGTCTTCACTCACAGCGATGGATAAGGACATCGAAGCGCTCTCCGACGATGCCAGCAAGCCGCTGCCGCCGCCGCCATCGATCTCGGACGCCTCATCGCTACCCGTCTACACGCGCGACGAGAACTCGCCGCCCGAACCCAGCGACCAGAAGAAGCGCAAACAATGGACGATCACGGTGACGCTGCCGAGCCGCGAGGACATCGGGACGCTGAGGCTGCGGCCGGTGTACGAGAAGGAAACGCTGTCGCAGCCGGCTAGGATTTTTGGAATCCGCAGACGATGGTTCCTGACTGCGGTCGGGCTGCTGGCGCTGATTATCTTGATAATTGGGCTAGCGGCGGGCTTGGCTGGGAAGAAGAACAAGGGGTATGTGCAACCTGTCGCACACTCTTCCGCGAGCGCTCCAACTCCAGACCCGTATGATATTTTTTTCTTTCTTTTCTATTTCTATGTTTACTTGCTGTTCGCATGCTTTATTTTTCATCGTGCGTGCGCATGTGGGGATGGAAGAGGTTTTGGGCCTCTGCTTTCTTCTTGGACTTGGGCAGCCCGCCGGGTAATATTGACCGGTGTGAAACTTTCGTCCAAGATGAAACGTTCCGAAATGAGATGAATGCAAGGACGTGGTGTTACCGTCTGCTTATTCTTCTTGGTTTTATCATTTTAACATTAACCTGCTTACCTGTTGCACCGCGGCTAACGATTCCGCTCCTGCAGGACCTTCCTCCCGCTGCCAAACTCAGGACAGAGCTTCCACGGCGACGCAACCTACTACGACACGGGCCTCGGCGCCTGCGGCTGGGACAATCCGGGGACGCAGAAGGTCGTCGCCGTGTCGCATGCGCTGTGGGATGCGAAGAGCACCAGCGCGAACCCCAACAACAACCCGCTGTGCGGCCTCATGATCCGCGCGACGAGATACCGAGCCAACAATGAGGCCTTCCTGATCGGCCAGGGCGGCAGCGATGCGCCGGGAGGCCGAAACGTGAGCGTGGACGTCAAGGTTGTCGACCGGTGCGTCGGGTGCGCTCCGACGGATCTGGACTTCTCACGGAGCGCATTCGATGAGCTGGCGGACCAGGTGATGGGGCGGGTGCTGATCGATTGGGCGTGGCTGTGAGACGGTGGATGACCGGATCTCGCGGATTCGATTCGATTCGCGAGACAGCTTGCACGTTGGATTTGATTACTTTTCACTCGGCGGGAGATTTTCCTGTATTATTACCAGTAATGTCTGTTTGGATGTATTTATAGGCCTGCCTTCTCTTTCATTTCTTGCTGCATACATGGTACGTGCAGGACCGGTTGACCGGTTTAATGATACGGCATTTTTATTTTTATTCTTTTTCCAGGCTTCGTTATGCATGCGGAGGCCCGCGTGTCTGCGTGTCTGGATGGATGGGGAATGCGGCTCCTTGAAGTGACGGGATCTAATGTATGTGTGACCTTGGGTATCGATAACGGTTCTGCTGGTAAACTCGGGGAGTTTTTGATCGATCAAGCGGATTGCCGTTTTGGTGGTGCCCTGCATGCGGAGTTTAAGCTCGTAGGCTCGTGCAGGCGCATTTTATACGGAATCCAGGCGGGTGCGTGGACATTGTATTGGAATGTCGTGAATGCGCCGACGAGGCTCACAGACCGGACAATCGAGATCGATCGTGTGCGTGTGCGTCAGGGCTCAGCTGTGTGCAATCGTACAAGCTCCAAGCTGCGGGTTCACGAACCCTGGCCGAATGCTATTCGCTGTCGACTCGCTAATACGTAGCAAGCATGGCCGCAGGGCAGCTGGCAGGGGGCTCACCGGAGGCTATGCTCTGAGGATCACCCAGATCCTGAGCTGGAACCGGCCAGCTCGACAGTCGACAGACGGACAGGAGACACGATTTTTTATTTTTACGCCCCCGATCACAAATCCGTTCCCCAGATCGAGTCTCGTCCCGGTGTAACATTGTGGGTCGTATTCTTAGCAGCGGGTTCCGCAACAGTCATCGATTCCGGCCCCCTGACGAGAGGTGGACTGCCCTTTTGAAACGGCCTCTTCGCTTTTGCTATACGCAGCACAGCACCTCTTGTTTCCTTTCCAGCCGTGCCAGGCCATCCCTAGCTCGTCGCTCGCTGACTGACTGACTGACTTGCTCATCGACGGGCTAACTCGCAAGCTCGAATCGACTGGTTCTTGGAGGAGCGGCGCGGTTCCGGTTCAATTGCGAGCGAACGGACGGGAACAGCTGGCTTGAGCTTCCGCGTCCGTGTCCGTGTCGACGCCCGCGTCTCGTCTAGGCAGTGCGATTCGTGGCATGCGTCTGGCTGCACGCTGGTACGTATACGGCCGCAGATGATTCACTCGCAGACGGGCGAACGGGTGTCACGCTGAGATTGGGCGTCCTCGATCTTCTTGGGCCATGTTCTCGGCGCTGTTCTTCGGCGGTGGTGGTAATGGAGGCGGTGGTGGTGGTGGTGATGGCGGAGGGGTGTCGAAGCTCAAGGCGGACCGGCGAAGCAGCAGCTCTTCCTCCTGGACGACACTCTTCTCCCGCAGAAACTCATCCGCCGTCGAGGACGAGCACCATCGCCAGCATCATCACCACCAGCATCATCATCACCACCATGACGCCCACAAAAAGAAGCAGCGGGCCTCGCGCGGGCTGAGCTCCAGCTCGACGCTGTCACTGGCTCTGAGCCGGCCGCCGCCTGTGCCAGCAGCAGCAGCAGGAGCAGCAGGCGCAACAGCCTCATCCGCCTTAAAACCTCAGAAACGGCAGCCGCTGCCGTCCCCCTCCTCACCTCCCTCCTCCTTCCCTCAGACTCAGACCCGGACTCAGGCTGTCTCTTCCTCATCATCGACTTCCAAGAAACATCCCGCCGGCCGCCAGCTCCCTTCGGTCGACAGCCTCAGTCCCAAGGCCAATTCCAGTCCCTCGCCCGTCGTCGTCGTTGGCCACCCGACAGGGGGATACGCCTCGACCAAACCCATCAGGGCCGCCGACCCACCGCAACTGCCGCCGCCGTTCAGGCATTCCGCGTTCGGGCCCGCTCTGCTGGCCCAGAGTTCCCTCTTCCCCAAGCCTGCCGCATACATTTACACCGCCCGGTCCGCCTTTTCTTCGTACGTCACTCCGTCCGTCCATCCATCCATCATCCATCTGACTACTTACTCATTCACTTTGTGATTTACCCTCATCCCGTTTTCTTTCCTCGCTTCCCTTCGATATCGATTGCGCGAAAAGTTGTTTGCTCGGCTGGCTGACCGCTGTCCCCTACCTTCAGATCGACAATGTCGCTCAGCTCGTCGTCCCCGCCGCCGGCTGTGTCAGGAGCACCGGACCCGCACAAACGACACAGCAAGCGGGACCGCAGTCCCTCGCCGTCGAGACGGCACTCGTCCAGACGGCTCAAGTCACAGTCCACACGCGATTTCGACCAGCCCGACATCGGCTGCCCGGAGCTGCCTACCCCTCCAGATTCCCGCAGGGCGACGCCCGCCCACCACCACAGGCCCAGAGAGTCATCACGAAACCTATCCACGATCAACGAAGACCAACCCGAGCGCACCAAGAGCCGATCCAAAAAACACCGTCGCCGACACAGAACACCCGAAGAGAAGGAAGAGCGAGAGCGGAGGAAACGAAAGGCTCGTGACGCCGACGATGAGCGGCTGGACGAAATCCGGCGCAACGCTGAGAAACCGCCCATCAGCAACGGCAATGTCCCTGAAGCGCCTACTCGTACTCCCCCGCCCCCTCCACCAGGCACCCAAGACCAGCAAGCGCCAACCCCGCGATACACCACACCCGTCGCGCCCTCGAGACGTGATTCCGCCACCCCGGCCACGCAATCGATATTTCGGTCAAGTGCTGCGAACATCCTGCAGGCAATAACCGGGTCATTGGACAGACAGAAGGGCGTTAGTTCGAAAACATCGAAGGATCGACTCAGCGGCTCGTCGCCCAAGTCCAGTAGCACACGGGTGATTCTGCAACAGACCGACCAGTCAACGAAAGTCAAGATTGACCTGGGCGAACCCGCGCCAGCTGCACACCGAGATGAAGGCGACTCGACGGAATCCGACAGATCCGAATGCCACACGCCCAAGGGCGCCGAGTTCCCGCTTCACAAGCTCCCCGGCGACCGGAAGGATTCGATACACTCCTCTCCGAATGTCAAGATAGTGGGAGAAGACGTCTCGGACGACCTGTTCCACCAAACGGGCAACATTGATTTCCTGTTGCCATATGGCGGCCTCCAGGAGCAGTTTGATTCCGGTTACGAGATCGAGCAAGATATTGACGAGGATGAGTTCCCCGAGGATATAGTGGACGACGGGACGGTTCTCGCGGGGGGATCCCAACCTCCTCGGCGGAAGTCTCATGCAAGGTTTCCCACGATTGCAAACTCGGTTCTCAACGTCGACCCGCTGAGCCAGCAGCTTCCCGTTCTAATCAGCCTCATTGATAATACGGTTACAGCGTACGAAACCATACTAGAGACCCAAGGTTCTTTTGCTGTGGGCATTGGTGGGTACCAGCCCGTTGCCCGGCGGCTGTTGGAGAAGGTTGGCAAGCTCTTCTCGAGAGAATTGCCACCGGACGCAGCAACCTGGGGTGAAACGCTGGAGTACATTTCGGGCAGGAAAGAGATCCCAGAGCTCCTCGATTGCGAATTGGACGATGAAGCCGTATCCGAATTCTTCGACCATGATGATGAGAAAATGTTCATTTACAATGCCTGTCTGGAGGAGCCGGAAGTGCTCGATCCAGCTATCGAGGGTCTTCGAAGGTTGACTGAAGAACCTGTCACGGCGGAGGAAACTGCAATTTACTTGACTACTTATCCGCACCTGCGCCCATTGCTACTTGCATGCAACGCCATGACCGATGACGAACTCGACATCCTGTACAGCAAACAGGCAGCAGCATTCTTGAATGTCGACGTCGCAGTCCGATCCGACAAGCAACGGGAAGCTACCGAGTGCGCTGAGCTCAGCCGAGGAATCGACGAGACGGTCAAGAAGATGGAGGCCATCATCTCACGCATGCGAAGCGCCCAGACTAACATTCTCAAACGCAAAAAGGGAATTGAGGCGCATCTTGCCGTCCACGCACCCGTCGATGACGACACACCTGCTCTGGCGCCGGAGATCCAGACCGCCATTGACGAGATCCAGAACGAGGACATCATCAAGATGGAAGACCGGAAGCGGCGGCGGAAAGAGCTCAAGAAAGAGCTCGAAGACGAGGATGACGACGGCGATACGCTGCTTCCCGACGACAGCATCAGCCAGATCAATCCTTACCGCACCCGTCGTATCCCTCAAAGTGTCGCACGGGCCTACCAGCAGGCGCAGACCAGAGCTGCTGCCGCCGCCGCCGCACCGCAGGTACCCGGCTCGGTAGTCTCGACGAGGACGTCGACATCCATCCTGCAGGAATACCTCGCCGCGAAGGCGCCACCACGACAGACACAGGCACACGGCACCGTTGACCCGATGATGGCCCCCGTGGAATTCGACGCCGGGCAAGGCGGGGGGAAGAAGATGAACGCATACTTCCGCGTCCCGCTGCCGGTCAAGATCTACGGCTCGCTGATGAACGATCTCAAGGAAAAGGTCAGGCGATTCCCACTGCACCCGGCGTCTAGCGGGCGGAACTTGGAGGCGATACCGGAGCGGAGCGAGGTGCCGGACACAGCGCACTACGATGACCAGCTGCACAGATCCAACTCGCGGTCGTCGACGAAAGTGCCGTCGTCGCGGAATCTGCTCAACGGGTCGTCGTCGAAGCGGTCCGGCTTGTTCAGCAAGAAGGTTGTGGCAGAGCCGCATCCGCATGACGGCGGCGGGGACCGGTCGTGCACGCCGGTCGTCATCCATGCACCCGGCGTGGGAGGATATAGCAGCTCGAAGCCCGTGCTGGCAAACGAGACGAGTTTGCGGAAGGAGGAGAAGGAGAAGGAGCGGGCGCGGGAGAAGGAGAAGCGGCGGAGGGAGAAGGGGAAGAGCGGGGGTAGCAGTCGGCGGCGGGATAGCTACGTCGAGCGGCCGAGGAAGTGATTGAGTGAGCGGTGAGCACATGCGCGGTGTTATTTCGGCGTCAGTATCGTTCATTTCACGGTTTTGATTGCAAGCGTCATTTTTGGAGATAAATTGTCACGTCACAGGACAGTTCCTCTATGTTTTTTTTTCTTCTATTTTTCGACATCGACATCTATGGCTCTGTATGTGGTTTTTAGCGGTCATTTGTGGATTTTCTCTTGCGATGTTCTACATATCATTTAGCGGGAGTTGAGATGAGTTTTGTGTATCAACATGATGTTCTTTCTTGCTTCATTCGGTTGGATAGCTGACTGGCCCGCCGGTCTCACGGCTTGGTATAACTACACTGTATCATCATTATTGATTGATCCAGCTATCTAGGATAGTTGATCGATCTGGCTGTCTTTTGAGAGTTTTCAACTTGCCATCTTTTCTCTATTCGAAGAGGCCTTTTTCCGCTTGTATGTATGCACGTATGTACGTATAGCAGTGCCATTGGGAGGTATGAACCAGGGCTTGATAATGTATTACACTAAATCTATTACTTTGTACACGAGCTTTCTATATCATATTTCTGGAGAACTAGCTTTGAAATGTATCATCGAGAGGGAGTGTTATTCGACTGATGTATACGGGGAACCTAGGACATTGAAGATCATCTCGATCGATGAGCATGGTTGGTCTCTACGATACGCACATCGGTTCGATTCGTGACGGATGTGGGAATACCGAGCCGGTTGGATGCTAACGGTCTTGGATCCATGGACCCGGAGCCAGTTACGGTGGACGGAGTGTCGAGTTCCTGGAATTTAACTGGTTGGGGGGACTGTAGGATACTAGCTTAGGATGCATGCGGACGTTGTCGGAAGGACTGGCTTTGTTTTTAGGGCTGCTGCAGTTATTCGGCGTATCGGATCACACGAGCTATTGCTCGATGGGTGTGACTGCTGAATGGGGGAACATTTACCTTGACATGCAATTCGGTGTAAAATATGGAAAGGATGCATGGCTTCCTGTGGATACTTTCAATGTTTCCTGTGCTGTGTGCAAGGTAAGAGGGATGGCTTAGCTAGACACTGCGGTCGATCGAGCTCAATGTCCAATTGCGCGCGCGAGATATACATTTCCGCTTCGCAAATACGCAGCTGAAGTTAGGTATATTCTATAATACCTGTAACGAGAATATCTATGACCAAATTGGATTAATCTGATGATCTATAGTCTGACGATTGCGTAAATGAATTGGCGGTCTCTCGATCAGGCTCTCTCCGCCAGCGGCAAGATGCTGTAACTTGCCTCACAACTTACGTAGTATGCAAATATTCGAAGTCATAGCACCACTGTATTCCCCCGCAGCGCGTAGGAGTGAACTGATTAATAAAATAAGAAATGAAATGGCAAGTAAGTGTCAGGCATCAACTGCAAGCCAAAGCCCGATCAGCTGACTTTGACACGTACTATTAACATCATGCACATTAGCCGCCACAGCGTAAGCTGTAATTAATCGTATTAGCCCCTCAATATGTTGCTATCGAGGAGTATATGGATGCCGTGTACGTGATTAAGTAACTGTTGCAAAGTTCTCGAGGGTAAGTTCCATTGTGCGGTCAAAGTTCTCGGAGAAATAGCGGGCAAGGATTGATTTTCCGGCCGCGCGGTGTAGAGAGTTCATCCACCAATGGCGGCCTTGTCAGGGAGCGAGCGCTGGGACCTGCCGAAAAGCTCGCGGTGGCCCCTCATTGCACCCGGACAGGCTGTATGTCGGACCAGGAGTCCGGTAGCTGTAGCAAATACGTAGAGGTCGATAGATGGACCCGATTGATGTGTTTAAATAGCTGAGGGGTCACGGTCGCCGTGAAGCAACTTGCTGCTCCATTTAAATTACCTTTCAGCTGTCCTGCTCTCGACTGCTTTTGCCATTGCAACATCCAACACAATCGATACTCACTGTTGAACGCGAACGTCACTTTGTGAAGATGGTTACCATCACCGGATACGCCTCGCGCGACGTGCGCTTTCCCGTAAGTGTGGGCCGACGAAGTATTCTCTCCGAGATGGTGCACGTATTATCATGCACATATCCTTGGTGTATTTCAGAAGAGTGATTGAGGTCTCTTACTGTAGGAACGACTACCGCGCGTGCGGCCGGTGCTGGTTATATAGACGTCGCTGGATAAAACTGGCTCGGATGCTATGAATGCTGCTGGCGATTATTCCGCAGCGTACTGCATCCTGTCGACGGATGGTGAACTCACGGGACATGGCATGGTATGCATCCCTCTCTGATACGGACCCCATACTCTCTCTTTCACATACCTACGCTATGGGCGAGATACCAGGTGTACGAGGGGATGCACGGACTTATATTGACGACAGTGCTGTTTGGCAGACATTCACGATAGGCCGCGGCAATGATATCGTCTGCCGCGCAATCGAGGCCTTCGCCGACCGAATTAAAGGCAAGACCCTCGAGTCCCTCACCGAGAACATGGGCCGCACCTGGCGCTACCTCGTCAGCGACTCGCAGTACCGGTGGATCGGCCCGGAAAAGGGCGTCACGCATCTCGCGCTTGGAGCCGTCGTCAACGCGATCTGGGATCTGTGGGCTAAGAGCGTCAAGAAGCCCGTCTGGCGGCTCGTCGCGGACTTCACGCCGGAGGAGTACGTTCGCTGCATCGACTTTCGGTACATCACCGATGCGATCACTCCCGGCGAGGCCGTTGCGATGCTCAAGGAGACGGAAGGCGGGAAGGCTGAGCGGATCAAGACCGCGGAGGCGAACCGCGCGGTGCCTGCGTACACAACGTCGGCGGGGTGGCTCGGGTATGGCGAGGAGAAGATGAAGGCGCTGCTGAGGGAGACTATTGCGCAGGGATATCGTCATTTCAAGATGAAGGTCGGTGGGGACTTGGAGGAGGATAAACGGCGGTTGAGGATTGCGAGGGAGGCGATTGGGTATGATAAAGGGAATGTGCTGATGGTAGACGCAAACCAGGTAACCACCCTCTCCGAATTTATCTACCTATTCGCTTAGTATACCACCGGCAGTGGCGTATGTGTGCCTGTATGGATGCTGATCTGTGTATCATAGATCTGGTCGGTACCAGAGGCAATCGAATGGATGAAGCAACTCGCCGAATTCAAACCCTGGTTCATCGAAGAGCCCACCTCCCCGGACGACATCCTCGGGCACAAAGCCGTTCGCGAAGCGCTAAAGCCATACGGCATCGGCGTCGCCACCGGCGAAATGGTGCAGAACCGCGTAATCTTCAAGCAACTTCTCGCCTCGGGTGCCATCGACGTCTGCCAGATCGACGCATGCCGCCTCGGCGGCGTGAATGAAGTGCTGGCGGTACTCCTCCTCGCCCGCAAATTCGGCGTGCCCATCGTCCCGCATTCCGGCGGCGTGGGACTGCCCGAGTACACGCAGCACCTGAGCACGATTGACCATGTTGTCGTCAGCGGGCAGCTGTCCGTGCTCGAGTATGTGGATCATTTGCACGAGCATTTTTTCAACCCTGCCGTGATCAAGGATGGGTATTATACGACGCCGACGGAGCCGGGGTATTCGGTTGAGATGCGGCCGGAGAGTATGGCGGCGTATGGATTTCCCGACGGCAGCTGGTGGCGGAGCGATGAAGCCAAGGTGATTACGGAGGTGAAGGAGAAGATTTAGAGGTTGGAAGATATGCGTGTATCCAACGAGATGCTTCATGGAGCTGGTTAACCGGGTTTCGTTCTTTAATTGAAGGATCGATAGACTATATACATTCAAGTATTGTCGAAAATCTCCAACTTCGGAAAGGAAGCCTTTCTTCCAGTGGTGGTAGGGTTATCCGGATGGGCCGTTTTCTTAGTTGAACTGCTGTGCGTACCGTCACTGCTGCTCGGCTTTCTGCTGTTTTTGAGCCTCGAAAAACGCTGCGTCCGGCGACTCCCAGCTGTAATCCAACCATTCCCCGAGAATCTCCCTAACACCCTCAAACAGCACTCCATCTGACCGCCACGCGGCTTCGTCCAGGACCTTATACGCCCGTAAATCCCCATCCTCGTTCACCTCCTCCCTCTTCAGTACCTTCTTAACCGTAGCCACATTCTCCTCAATCTCCATTATACTTCCACCGCCCAATATCGTGACCGCCCCACCCTTGGCATCTACCCTCGAAAACTCCCCAACCGCATACCGCAGTGCCAGTGATGCCATATTCCCACCATGCTCCTCCTCAACATACTCTGCCGCCTTGGCTGCAGCCTCCCGCAGTCCCCGCGGCGCAGGGTGGAAGTCGCCCAGCTCCCCAATCGGCACCCCTCCCCGCCGCAGCAATCCCATGCACAGCGGACTTGCATTCAGCACCACGCCCACACCCGCAGCACCGTACAGCGTCGGCAGCACGTTCGCCAGTGCCGTATTCTGTATATTCATATGACAGTAACTCTGCACCGCATCGACAGGCCGGCCAAGCGACTCTCGTATATCCACCGCGCGGTCCGCTAGAACGGCCGGCGGGTATCCCGAAATCCCAACGTGGCGGATAACACCCTCATCCTTCAACTCGAAGAGCGTACGGACAGCAGCCAGGCATTCATCGCGGGACACAAACTCGACGTCGTGCGCGAAGACGACGTCCAGGTAGCTTGTCGAGAAGCGGACGAGGCTGCGGAGGACGGACGCGCGTATTGCAGCGGGGGAGTAGTCGAACGACGTGGCGGTTATGCGGCCGCATTTTGTCATGAGGAGGAGGTCGGACCGTGCGTAGCGGGAGGTGATGGCTGGCGAGGAGAAGGCGGCGCCGAGGAGGAGCTCGGAGGGGTCGTAGTAGGGGGATGTGTCGAAGGCACGGATGCCAAGGGCGAGGGCGTGCTGGATTGTTTCCAGGACGGGTTTGGACGACGGGTCGGTGATGAGCTGTGTTTATACAGTTACGTTACATTAGCAGTGGGTATGGGGTAGGTTGGGTGTCTAGATGTATGATGCCGCACCTGCCGACTCCAGCCTGCGCCGCCGAGGACAATTCTGCCGGTAGCTTCAGTGAAAGGGTTCATGCTGTCAGAGCACTAGTGATGGTGACCAAAGACTACAAGCCGTCAATGGCGTCGGGAAGTACTATTCATGGGCTATCTTGATCTTGTAGTATCTAAGGTAGACGTAAGGTACGCTTGAACGCGGCTGCGGTGCTAGAGTGCGGTTTATCAGCCCGCTGACTGGCCCCTGTTGCGGGGCTTCGGAGCTTCCCGTTTACCCAGCAACCAGGCGGACGGTCAGCGACCGGGCCGCCCTGGGAAAAATTCATGCCTAAAGAGCAGAGCCATCGGTCGATAGATGCGTCCATACGGGCTCGACGGGGCGGCTGTTGTCGTCGGGTCATCTGTTGCCGAGGCGGGGTGGTTCAAACGGAGGAAATCGAAAGACGTGTAGCTTGGACGTTGGAGCAAGGGATAATGCACTGCGACCAGCATTCAAGGACAGTACTGGATAAATGGGAGACCGAATACGAAGAAGCGCGCGTACAGGCGATGGACTATACAGTTATCGCGATGCTATATTACTAAAATTCAGATAATCAAATTGCGAAATTTGCTATCGATCGCAGCGCGCGGACCAGTTGGTTGGAGGCGGAAAAAGAAAAGCGTGCGGCAGGGGGGACGTGACACAAGATTTGTTGGATTGTGGTCGGCGCTGCGTTGCGGTCCTGTTAGCCAAAATATAAACGGAGAGTTCAAGGGGATGGATACACTTACGCGGTGCAGAAGGGCGTAAAGGAGGGGGGGAGAAGTAAGGAGAGAAAAGGGAGAGCGGCCGCGGTCCACGACTCAGTCCTGTCGAAATACTCGTTAGTATACAGCATCATCCAAATAGTATTGTCAATCGGTCAGACCTTTCAGGCACGCTCCCGGAGCTCGGAGCAGTCGAGCCCTGTAGCCTCCAGGGCATCCAGGTCCTTCTCTCGAACGAGGTACTGTCCATTGTTCAGATCGAAGGTGGCCAATGCCGGGCCCTTCTCGTCATCGCCGTTGTCTTCGTAGTTGGTTCCCCCGGCTGCCGCTGTGCCGGTCCGGCTCAACTGAGGGGACTCGGTTGCCATCCCCCCGAACTCTGGCGGGATATCCTCCATAGGTGGGAAGATGCTCTCCCCGGCAAAGATATCTGGGAGGCGGCGTTCCTCGCCCCCCTCAGTATTGTCGACGCCAGCGTCGGCGGCAGCTGGGAAGCTTGCTCGTTCGTCGGCCGCGATCTCCCCGAGCCGTTCCCGAACCCAGCGGTCGAACGCGGCGTCACTCTTGATGCGCTCTGCCTTCCACTCGGCAAACGACATCTGGTGGGGTCCGGAGTCGGTGGCGGTGGAGGGCGTAGCGGCCGATCGTGACCCGCTTATCGTCTCGGAAGGTGATGAGAATGAGGGCGTTTCGTTTTCTTTGCCTTTTTCTTCTTTTCCTTCTTCCTCCTGTTCCTCCTCTTCTTCGCTTTCTTCTTCCTCCCATTCTTCCTCATATTCGCCTTCGTTGTCGCTGCCGGCTTCGTCGTCGTCGGTGGTGGATTGTGCCTTGAGCTCTGCCAGCTGACGCTCGAGGATTATAATCTTCCGCTCCATCTGCTTCTCTGTGAGGTGCATAGTGGGGCCGACGGGCTCCTATAGAAGCTTTGTTAGCACCCGTCTATTTTCGCTCTACATGAGTGCACGATGAGCAGCACTCTGCAATTTTCGCCTTTACAGACCATTGGCCTGGGGACCGGCTTGCTATATTTCTTTGATGGCATGGTAGGGCATGGATTGAAGGGAGAATGTGCTCTTTGATTTTTTTTGATTTTGTCTTTCCAGGTGATGAAGGGGGAGGAGAGTGTGTACTGACTCGCTTTCTCTTCCTGCTGGGTGCAGAGCGGGAAGCCATCTTGAGATCTGTACTGCTGAGGGACCAAGATGTTTGACGGCGGTACCGTATATCAGCTTTGGATGTGTTCGGGATAGTGGTGGGCAAGTATTACGGATGACAGCTATCTCGTCAACGGTGATGACGACGATGATGATGATTGCGGTGTCAAATGTCGCGATGATGGAGAGCAGGAGTTGGTGATAAGGATGAAGAATGGAACGCGGTATCAACAGGTGAATAATATTTTTTTTTCTCGTGGGTGGCTGCTATGTAGCAGACGTCTTCGGCACCAATCAAGAAGCATCTACAAGCTCTACACGATAGTACTAGTATACTGCAAACCACAACTACAACATTCTTATGACTATATGATAAACCAATATACATGCGATTATCGCGCACCTAGGCTAGAAAATCAAGCATCATACATCAAGCTATACATCAAATACGTTGACAAGCAAAAGGTACTGAGAGATATTTATATTGCGGTCCGAACTAGTACTCCATGACGATGTAACCACTGCACTAACAGACAACCGACCTCGACGACGCAGGATTCCAATCAAGTAAACAGGATCAAAAGCAGCATAACTTAGCATACGTAAACACAAGCACGTGGACACTTAACATTTCTGATTCTCGTCTGGCCACCCAGTGACGCCTTCAAGAGACTCTAGCGCTCTAAGCTGGGGCTCGATGGCACGGAACTTGGGCTTTCCGAGTAGGCGGTTTTTCAAGAGGACCCAGCCCTCTTGCTCATCCGCGGGTCTGCATGCCCTTACCGACGCCAACGACAAGACTTCATCGAGGAGATCGTACTTCGAGCCGGTTAGCTTCTCGATTTCCTTGCGACGGGATTCGACGTTCGCTGTCTCAATGGGGCGTGCATGCGGAGGGAACATTAGGAGGTCCGGCAACGTCTTCGTCTTTTGATGGTAGTGCCACCAAGCCGCAACTTCCTTCTATAGATAAATGTAAGTACTCCGAAGATTAGTATCATTTAATCAAAGTATGTATCACTCACCTCCGAAAGGCTGCCGCAGTAGAGCCCCTCAGTGAATTTGAGACCTCGTGGTAGCGACAGTTCATGCGAGGTAGGTTGACGTTCACTCATTCCTGGATTCATCGAAACACAGGCTATCACCGCGTGCTGGGACATGTTGTCAAGCAATATCTCCCTGGCTCTGGATTCTGTGTCTCCCAACGAGGTGATTTCTTTTCGGCTCTTAAGGCCAAGTATGTCTGCCTGATCGAGTAGGAAAAGGAGCCGGATCCCAGCCTGTTTCTCCTTGTAGATGAAACGGCATAATTCCTCGTATGAAGTGGCCGTAACTATACGCTGCAGCTTGTCCTCGTCGTTCGCATACGCCATGTAAAAGCAACGTTTGAGATAATCCAGGCCTTGATGCATCAAAGCACTAGAGTCGGGAACGTATATCACCTTTTTCCCTTGCGCGAGAAGGACGGATGCAACGGCCGCGAGCAAATAAGACTTCCCCCACCCGGAACTCCCATTTATGAGGTAAGCCCTTTTAGTGGGATCGACGTCGTCAATAAGTTCCCCGATTTCGGAATATGCGGTTTCGAATCGCTCTCTCCCCATAAATTCAAAGCAGAACCTTTCGGGGTCAAGATTGAACCCAGATTCGGCGGTACCGGGATATGGATAAGGTACCAGGGTTCGAAATTTCGGATCGCAATATGTGCTGGTATCTTTGGGCATTTCTCGCAATCTGTTGTGAAACAGATTCATCCGCTCTCGTTCTATTTTTCGGGGCGGTACCCAGGCTACAGTTAGAGCCGCATTTATGATGACCAAAATGCCATTAGGTGTGTCATGAAACTTACCGGTTAGGGAAATTCTATCTACCGCGCTCAGCTTCTCGGTGAACATTGAGTTGAGCCGTGCTTGAAGTTCAAGCCCAGGCGGGTTCGAATCCCGAGAATCGGGAGGTTGCGGGGCTTCCACACGCACGAGGACTCCCGCATCGTATGAGTCTCCCGGAACTGGAAAGTGCGTATACAAGTCATCAAAATGACCATCCATGTTGATCTCGAATGCTGTAAGCTTGAAGCTATACTATCGCTATATAGATAGTGTTCAAAGTCCGTAGTGTAAGTCTAGACAGGAGACAATTTTTCGGATGGAAAGATGCAGGAACAGTTCTCGGGCCCTCAAAAATTTAAAGCAGTGCGGCAGCTCCAACTGGTGGCCATCGTGGCCAGGACCACCATTGCAAGAGATGCTTCGAGTTCATTTGTGGCTACTTGAGAGTCTTGTGGCCAGGTAAACCCTTGAGGTAATTTGGCGGAGATCTCGAGATTTCTAAATGCTGTTATCGCCATTGTTTTGTTTCCTCTCCATGGATCTATAGATCCGCCCGCCTATCAGTCACCACGTTGGGCCTTATGATAGCTCTGCAGGTGCACTATTTTCGTTGCCAGGCTTTGCTGGTGTCGAGACTGCACTATCTTGAAGCTATCGGCTAGGGTCGCGAATTTCGTTATATCAATACTGCAGCCGGTTCAAGCGGTTATATCATTCATGCTCACGCTTCGCTCTCATAACATCATAATGGCCTCGGTCATATAGGAATGTGTTTTCTTTGAATTTTTAAAGGCCACATTCAGCTCCCTTTTGTCGGTTGTTGTCGGTTATATAAGATCTTAAGAGTGCGAAATAGTGTAAAAGAGCATAATTTTTAAAAGAAATGTAAACGTGTCGCAAAAATAGAAAAGAAAAAAAAAAAGAAGGGGAACCGGGTAGCTATGTTCCCAAGCTCCTGCCTGGAATATCGAAGATACAGAATATACCTCGGGTTCACGCGGTCAAAGTACTAGTGTATAGTAGTCCTGTTAATTTGGGAGGCAGACTGTGAGACGACAAGCATTACAGCTCTCATGCCCTCAAGGCTAGGGCCTTTAGATCGGGTGTCGATGTTCCCGTTTTAGTAGCTCAAATCTGCAGAGCGGAACGTTCAGAACGTTCGAGCGGTTGCTCATGCATAATTAATTGTTGCACAGAATCTTGATCGGCGAGCCTTGTCGTGTGTGACGTCAAATTGTATCCGGCTGTTTTCCAGAAGAAATATTGAGGGTGAATCCGCCGCGCCGTAAACGCTCGACGCAAATTTGGACAGCCAATGGAAGAGAGACTCTTGCATCTACGCCCAGCCGCTTTAAGTATATATATCCGTATCCTGATAGATATCTCTATATACTCGGATCTACCCCTCTCTTCAAAGCGTATGACACCGATCGCTGCCCTAAGGCACGAGGCATCCGTATAATATAATCACGAGTCGTGACTTGCCACTTTCGATAGATCTCAGGATATTCGGTATCATAATGCTCGCCAGACCACCAAACTCGGTGGACCCATCGCACTTTGACAAGCTGATATGCGTCCGCTGTGGCATCCAGTACGAAGAAACCGATCGTACGCAGCGGGTAAACTGCCCCACATGCGATGTATGTTCCATTCCTATATATACCCTTCAACGATAGATAATCCAACATCGATCTCGACTGGCAATACCCTACTTCTACGCCTATACCATAAAGCAAACTATCTTAAGAAGCCAAATATACGCACCTGAACAGAACGTTAACGTGAACGGAAAACGAGACTAAAGAGAATAAAAGAACGACAAATATGGAACGATGAAGTGAAATAAAGCTCAAGTAAAGGTAGAAAGACTAGCTGCTAATTGGAGAACACACTATCGGTTACCGATTAGGATCCCCGCGAAGCGGTCCCGCCCACTGGGCAAGCATGGACTACCCTGCGCGACCTTTATGACACTCCGTCAACTAGAGACACCGCAGAACCAAAGTACAAAATAGACATTTCAACCGACCCCCGAGAACCCAACGTGACAATCCTAACAACAAGGCCGAGGTTCGCCATCGGACAGAGCTGCTTCGTTTTAACCACCCCGCACGGGCTTGTGATCTGGGAAATCATGCCTTTCCTCGATCAGCCAACCGTAGATGCGATCAACACCATCGGTGAAGTCAAGGCGATATTGATAAGCCACCCACACTTCTACAACACGCCATTCATGTGGTCGGAAGCTTTTGGAGACGTGCCGGTTTACATCAGCAGTGTAGATAAACACTGGCTGATGACGAAGGATCTTAAAGGCGTCATCCGGACGTGGGAGGATGAGCTCGAGATACTTCCAGGGGCGAAGGCCATCCAATTAGGTGGCCACTTTCCAGGTAGTTCAGTACTGGAGTTTGAGGACAAGCTGTTCGTGGCAGACACGATTGTAGTGACTCCGGTAGGTTTCGCAGGGCTGTATATTGAATATATACCGATTGCTGACGCGTGTGACACGACTCCAGGCTGCTCTGTACCATTTTGACCGGCAGGAGGGCTATACCGGCTTCTCTTTCCAGTGGTCGGTAATAAATTTGGTTAGTGCTCAGGAGTCCTTCGTGCTGAAGCTATGCTTATAGGTTCTATCAAAGATTCCGCTGGCACCACCACAGATTTCCAAAATGTGGGATAGGATCAGGAGACTAAGCTTCTCGACCGTCTATGGTGGTTGGGAGTTACATGCCGGCGTCATGCAGGTAGTTAGGGATAGTGAGATGGACGAAAGAGAAAGAAAGGAAGGGAGGACAGCCAAGTTCAAGATTCTCGACAGCATGCGGCGGCAAGTTCAGGCAATGGGGCATGAGATAACGCCGGATATGGGGCTCGAATTGTAGAACGTAGCGTAAGGTCGCGGCGGTGAAGCAGAGGCATCTGGCCGCGGCATTGCCAACGTGCAGACCAAACTCTCGAGAGGTATGAAATAAAATAGAATAGAAGATAATCGGCCACAAGAGGTGTCAAAATGCTTTTCAGAGCCAGCGGTAGCGGCGGCTGTCGTAAAAGCGATTGTAGTAAGTTGAGGTATCTGTTTGCAATCGTGAGTAGAGAGCCATGATAAGAGCCGGATCAAAGAAGGACGACCAACCTCGGCGATGGGATAGTCCCATCTGATCAGCAACGTTGAGGTAACCTTCTGCCCCGATCTTTGCATCTTGAAGGATTCGGCTGTATTCTCCGACATCAACCCCGTTATCCTGCCATGGGGCCCGACTGGCGGTAAAGTCAGCAAAATGCTACAACATATTACCGGCTCGGTTACATACCACATGACGCAGGTGACTCCAGCGCTGCCACGAGAAGCTGCCCATTGTCGAAAGCACTCCTACTAACAATTAGCTTGATGAACGAGATAAGGTGAGCATATAACAGTAGGTCTTGTACCTTGTGAATGTTGGAGCCGCACTGAGCGGCGCAATAAAACGCATCCGTTTCGTCCCTGCCAAAGGCCTCATAGCAGACTGGGCACTCGTCTTGGTCGAGTGGCTTCCGCTGGCGGTGGCCATCTGATGGATTCGATTCGGCGGCGGTGTCGGCTGTAAGCACCGGTGCCTTGTCGAATATTTCTTTGATTTCCTACGAGATCTTGTTAGAACTGAATACATATTCTAACTGTTTGTGCGACTTACAGAATTGAGAAGGGCTGCTTGGTATGCCAAACCGGTTCTGACCTTCAGAACCTTCGACATCACGAAAAGGATATGCTTGCAAGTGCCGTTCCTACGGCTGTCTGGACAATCGCAAGTCGGTAGATTTGCTAGGACAACAGTGTAAACGTTTCCTGTTGATCCGGCGATTTTGAACTCTTCTGTCAGGTTGTTCTCGTCCCGTTGACGTCCCAGACAAAACATCCGCTGCACGCGCATTCGGTCCCATCTCTCTGCTATCGCCTGAGGGCATGTTGGGCGGAATCTCTTTAATCTCGGTGGCTCCTCTGGCTTCCGTGGCACCTTTAGCTCCTCTAACTCCTCTAGCTCCTCGGCCTCTGGCTCTTCTGGCTCCTCCAGTTGCGCTGCCTGCACTAGCACCTTGGGCTCTTTTGGTCCCTTACGATTGGGTTTTACACTCTTTGATGGCTTTGGCTTTCTCTTTCGGCTGGTTTCTTGGACGGGCGGGTCGATGTCCTGCCTTTTTCGTTTGGTGCCCTTGCCTGGCGCTGGCGCTGGCGCTCCCTTTTTGGGCGGCGCGGCGTTGGCGATTCGTTTGGATTTCCGGGGTGGCATTCCTGCCTGCTGACTGTATCCAACCGATAATTGAGATATTCAAAACTGTGAGAGTTCAACGTTGAAGACTGATGCGAGCCTGCGCTACCCGATTCGCTGTGCCTTTCGCGATCCCCCCTTTTGGTGTCCGGTACCGCTTGCGATGGATGATATGAGAGAGGGCGATGGATGCTTTGAGGGTTGCGACTGAGAGACGCGACCCACCTTAAGTTGCCGGCCGCCCCGCGTTCGTTCGTTCGCACGCAAACTGCAACAGCGGACAACGCAACAACCAACAAGTCTGTTGTCGACTCATACCCATAGGAACACCTGAAAACTGAGTCATGGCCCACAGAATCTTGATCTTGGAGTCAATGAACGAGCAAATATCTAGGTAATAAGTACGACTTTACGTTAGATGTTTGCGGTTTAGAAGCTGAGCTACCTATTAAACCTGTGGTCGAAATAACTTCGCTCATAAGTAGATCTATAGAATGTTTCCAGCGGGCGCCAACACCAGCATGCGACAGAAGTTCGCACGACGTGGGTTCATGAAGAATGCAGGCAACGTCGGGTAAGACTCCCGCAGCTGTCCCAATTTGGAGCTCCCGCTAGTCTATAATTGCCTCCCGCATTACACAGAGCCTGCCCTTGATTAATTCCAGAAAGCAAGATGCCATGACTGAATGCCGCACTCTGCCTGTCGGGAATGTGTTGCCTAGCGGTTCCGACTGGATCCAAACTGGTCTCGCGCCGATAGTCTATGCATATATGGCATTCTCCACATTGGAGCCCTCCAGAATCAATAGCAAACGTCATAGAAAGAACGGATTCCTACCAACACAGTTGCACCAGATAGCTACGAAGATCTATGCAAAGCCTTATTAGTTCGTCAGAATGATGCGGGACTGCTACAGTTGAAACAGGCGGGCCGCGACGGAATCACGGGCTATTGCTATGTAGCAGCCAAGTTTGTCTCGTGAACCAGAAGCAACCAAGGGTCATACTAGTATGGCAACCAGTGACCAGTGGCACAATGGCATTACACAAACTCGATGGAACCTGATGTATGAATTCTGACAGTCTATAATAAGATCAACCTTGTACAGTAGTAATGGCTGAAGAAAGGAGCGGGTCTAGCTCTTGATGTTCGAGTAGTGTGTATCAATGCCCACTCAGAACGATTTACGAGACAAGCTCGGAACGACTAGGATCGATTGTTTAGTACCGAGGCTTCTGGAGGATGCTGCAGCTGTTTATTTCAAGGAGCATAGAATATCGATAGTATTAAAGAATGTTGGTACTGAGAAACTTTTCTTGATGGGACTCACGGCGCGAATTACTTACTATTGTGCATGCTGTGGAAATACGAGACGGCATCGAATGACGACAGCTACTTAGATAGGTACCGCGCGATCAAGATGACAGGATTGTTGCACTATCCTACCAAGATCACCGATTCAAGCACGGCTACCTCATTCCCAACCTTCGGACCTTACTCGAGATTTGGGAGCCGAAGTGTGGACTGTACGCTTTCGGAACGGACTGAAACTTCTGCTAGGTAGGGTGGCATCTTGGACCTTCTCCCTCTCGAGCACCCGCCCACAACGAAGAACCTTCTCGCCCTCTACCATAACCGGTAGGCCTGTATATGTTCCACTAAATAAATTGGCATTGGTACGACGTTGGCCAGTTATCATTTAACGGGAATACACAGCGGTAGAGTCCACTGCAAATACCGATCGAGAGTGTCTGAATAGACTCCCACAGCAAGTAACTTGGTCGGTTCTCACAAAGAAGCGCGATTATGTCGCAATAGCATCTATCAATCGGATGGCGGGAGATCGGTGCCAGAACGGTGCTACCTGTAATACAGCAGCAGATCAGAATGGCATAACAGAGCCCACGGCTGGCTACGCGGACGGGAACAAATTAAACCTAGTAATCCCTGTGACAATGCCATTCGGAAGAATCCTACGGATGTGGGCTTGCATAAACTTCTAGAAGGCCGAATAGTTTGAGGACGACCCGCTTCACTGTGGGCGATATAAAACGGAGGCATTAGCGGAGCCAGGATGCATCTAAGTACTTTCTAGGCAGTATCGAGGTTACTATACTGATAATGTACATGTGCAACGTTGATATGGCCAAGGCCCCTTATATATATATCATACGAAAACTTTTAAACGGGGACATGCGTGTCTTGCTGGTCTCACAACCCAAATCTTCACAGTTATATTCACGAGGGTTCGATTTCGAGACCATTTCTTGCTATTAATATTTTCCGTAGTCTCGGGGTCATATTTTCCGTTACATTGTGGTTCGATGATGTTAATTTGTTGCTTAGGATTTTTGCGCTATCCATCTCATTTCGTGCAATCGATCAATGCGATTACTGCCAGTCTCGGGGACTAATTTCTGCAGGTACTGTATTACTATAGCTAAGTAGTCAGCAGGGCTATTCTAGAACGAATTTGCGCCGGTTTCTGCTGGCATCTTGCATAATTGATTTCGAAGACTGTACAATTAAATTACAAAATTGCTTTTTGTCGAACGCTAACATCTGATATCCTCCTGCTATCGACCATCAGCCCGTCCTCTTAACATGCACCTTCACTAGATTCATCGAGAACATCAGCAATAGTTTCGCCCGAATGTTGGCCGTTCTGCACAAATGCCACGGGGAAAGCCATGGTGGAGTCGTCATCAATGCAATGCCAGTGGGTCCGACCTGCATGCCTTTGGCCAGGAACGGTGCTGGATAAGAGCCCCTGATTGGCTTGCTTGGCACTAATTTCCGGGAGCACCAGCAGCCCTCTCCTGAGCTGGGATGTCTCCTACATAAAGTATTTGTTCAGTCCGCGGATCATGGCTGGCTGAAGCTGAGCTACCGCTGTCAGGTGTGATCATTGCCTGTCGATGCATTGATATCGATCGAGACCGCTGACTAACCCGGCCTTCAGCTGCTTCTCCTATCCATCTACCTTCGCTCTTTAACCGTCGACGTGCATACGAACCTTCATACGAACCTCAAACGTCCTTCCTGTCCCGTCGCTACTCCACCTTCCCGCCCGCGAGCGAATGTTACCGCGCCGGTCTTCTCTGCTCATAAGGACTAGCTGATCAAGCTCACTTGCGCTTGATCTGCTCGTGTTTGTTCGGTTGGGTGTCCGCGTGTCGCACTTCGGCTACCTCAACTTTTATCGACACGCACAAACCAGTCGACGGACGGACAAATCTTCGCATCGTCGCTCGCTCTCTCCCCCATCCCGTTCGGCAGCCCACAATGCCGCCGTTCAGCGACTCCCGGCTCGCCGGCTTCGTCCGCTCAATACCGCTCTATACGATCCATTTCCTTCGCTCGATATCACTCTACTTCGTCTACTCGCTGACCTCCCTCCTCACGCGGTGGACAGTCTCGGTCAAGTCGTGGTGGCGGGAGACGCGGCGCGCTGGCTGGCGAGGACAGCTCAACCTCACCAACCTGCTGCGGCTTATATGGATCGGTGTCGTATACTGGGGCGAGATAGGCGGCTTCACTGATGCCGTCGCCCAGTGCAAGTGGAGTAACTGGGAGCGATGGGTATGTGCAACTTCCCCTGGCTCTCTTTTGAGCGAACTCACTGACCGAATGGTGATCCTGATCTGAACAGCCCAAAGGCGCGAATCCGACACACGCAGTCCTGATCGCTGACCCGCAACTGGTCGACCCACATACTTACGTTCGCTCGAAACCGGCAATGGCGGCTACCATGTATTATATCGACCGATATCTTTCACGCACCTACAAGGACATTCTCTCCGGCCTGGACCCTGCGGCTGTGATCTTCCTCGGCGACCTATTTGATGGCGGCCGGGAATGGGACACCAAGCTGACCGCTGACGAACCCGGCGGGACTGGCCAAGGCGAGCGAGCACATATGAACGACGCATATTGGCATCAGGAGTACAAGCGCTTCCAGCGAATATTCCCTAACGAACCTGGCGTATTAACGATAAAATCTCTACCGGGTAATCACGACTTGGGTTTCGGCAAGGGTATCCAGCCGGCGGTATATGAGCGGTTCCGAACGTACTTTGGCGAGACGAATTCGGTGTGGGAAATCGGCAATCACTCGTTCGTGCTGGTTGACACCGTTTCGCTCTCCGATGACCGACAGGATGGTGATGGATGGAGGGTCGGCGGGAAGGCCAAGCAGTGGCTGGATGAATACTCGAAAGGCATGCACCAGCCGATGCCGCGGACGACCAGCCCTAGGAAGCTCATGTCACAGCAGATACAGCTGGCCGACGAAAAGGAAAGCACCGAGTCGCAGCCGCCGCCCCAGCAGAACATGTTTAGCCGGATGCTTCCATCGATATTGATCACCCATGTACCGCTATATCGAGGCCCGAATGTGCCCTGCGGCCCGCTACGCGAGTCGAAGCTGCACGGTGGTGGAATTCCGTTTCGAGCCGGATACCAGTATGCCAACGTGCTCTCTCACGATATCAGCCGTGACCTCCTTCAGAAGATTTCTCCGACCTGGGTCTTTTCCGGTGATGACCATGACTACTGCGTTCACCAGCATGCGGGTGTCGGAGATCCAGGGAAAGGCATCCGGACAGGCCGGTGGGGTATCATCAAAGAGATCACAGTCAAGTCTATCAGCTGGTGCATGGGCATCCGAAAGCCCGGCATCCTCCTCGTCAGTCTCTACAACCCGGACGAGCGCGACCTCGCGCACGACATACTTGTGAAGAACTTCGAGCGGAATCAAGAACGCCAGAGGCACGCCGAAACCGACCTAGAGACCGAGTACGGCATAAATGCGCAAACCCACCTCTGCCTGCTTCCGGATCAACTTGGCATATTCATCCTCTATGGCGGCCTCCTCGCCTGGACGCTCATCATCCTCTCGATAAAGGTCCAGCGCCTCACCTCGGTATACCACCACCGCAGCGATTCATCGATTTCCACGTCGCCGTCTTCATCTAGTAGCTCAAAGTCAGGTAAACACGGAAACCCATCCCTGTTCATCTCCCCAGACAAGGCGAATTTTAACGCCAAGAAACAAGAACCTCTCCTTCCACTAGCCACGCCGACGCCGACGACGGCAACCTTCGCATACCACCAGCATACGCTCATCCCCGCCGTCAACGGCACAACAACGAGTACCCTCGCCACTCCACCGCTTAACACCGTCATGCAGAAGCCTCGCATCTCCGCTACCGCATCCGGCAGCATGTCGCCCGGCGGATCGAGAAGCAGCAGTCCCCGTCCGTCAGGCGGCTATGGTTACTACAGCGGTAAACACGAACTCGAACCACCGACGTCTGGTCGTGGAACACCCAGTTCTGACCACGACGAGGAGCGACGGAAGTACCGCAAGGAAGCAGACCCGCAGGTCTTCGCTGGTATGAATCAGTGGATCTCGCAGTCCGCCGCCGGAGACGCGGTGGGTAAAAGCCGCGAGGAGGCGAAGCGGTGGCTTGATGAGAAGAGCTTCACGCTGCAGAAGGTAATGCAAACGAACGCTGTCGGGCGACAAGCGGTGAAGGTGTGGCGGAAGAGTGGTGGTGGGTTCCGCTGCTGCTGCCCTGGGTGGCTGGAACGACGGACGAGAGGTATTCGTTCGGCTTTGTGGGCGATCGTGTTAGAGATGAGGGACATCTCAGTTGTTGTTCTGCCAGTGTACTGGTGGTTTTTGACGTCATATTAGACTATCACGATTCGATTTTTTCGTTTGAGTTATAGCCTGCATGCGGTGGTCGGTGTACGTGTTGATGTTCGGTTGCTTGTTCATATTTTTTTTATCGCTGGGCGGTTGGGTACAGCTGATAGCATACCGGATTTGAAGAACCTCCTTTATCATTGTTCATACACTTTGCATTCTGAAAAGTTTGAATGGCGAGGGTATTCGCTATGCATATAATATACATTTATATAATCTGGTTCAATCAACTTTGCATCTAGATATCTAGATAGGTCTAGAATCACCTGGGATCCTCGATCCCGTTTGGGGAAGATAATATATATTCATATTCATGAATTCATATGTACCATCTGAGTGTTCCTGATATAGATATGGTACCCTAAGCTACCATCAGGCCGTCGCTAATTGCATCATAACATCGGTATAATCTGTATGTACGCAAATTATCTAACACTATATAGTCTTACTCGGTGAGGCTCCAATTCCGATATGTACTACGTACTCATGACATCTAAGCGACGGTTGCACGAGAAAGGATTGACTCGATCTATACCATGCGTCCCTGTAATCTATACCGAACGGTACGAAGACGATCTATCATCCATTCGCGGAACAAGCATCCAGCAACGGGGTCGATTAGCGAGAGAAACGGACAAGTACAAGCATTTACTCCTTCGCCAACAAACTCCGCCCGGTCATCTCGTCCGGCACATCCAGCCCCATGAACTGCAAAATTGTCGGTGCCACATCACCGAGCACGCCCACTTCCTGCTTCAACCCGTACCCGTCCGGCCTATTGGTCATAATGAACGGCACGCGATTCGTTGTATGTGCGGTCTTCGGCTTGCCTTCCTCGTTCAGCATCTCCTCTGCGTTTCCGTGGTCGGCGGTAATGAAGAGCGTGTATCCGTGCTTCTTGCACGCTTCATAGACAGCTCCAATTGCAGCGTCGGTATGCGTGCACGCCTCGATAGCTGCATTAAGAACACCTGTGTGGCCAACCATATCAGGTGGGGCAAAATTGTTCATGAGGAAAGGATACTTGTTTTCCGCAATCTTTTCAGCCAAGCGCTCGGCGACGCCGTGAGCGGACATCTTTGGGTCAAGGTCATAAGTGGCGACTTTGGGGGAGGAGATGAGCTCGCGGTCTTCGCCAGGGAATTGAATCTCTACACCGCCGTTGCTATAATTCACATGAAAGATGTTAACAGCGGTCCTTTGAGAGAGATATGTTGAGTATGGGAGGCACATACAAGAAGAAGGTGACGTGAGCATATTTCTCAGTTTCAGCAACGTGGCATTGCGGGATGCCCTTCTTGCTGAGCCATTCGGCGAGAACGTCGCCCATGCGTTGTGGCGGGAAGGCGACGGGGAAGGGATAGTCGGTTTTGTAGCGAGTCATGGTAGTGATGGCAATGCCCTGCGGATATTTGAAGTCTGGCAGCGGAGAGTTGTCGACGCCGAGCAGCTGAGTGATCTCACGGACGCGATCGGATCGGTAGTTGAAGAAGAACAGCGTATCGTTGTCTATGTGCAGCGGTTATGAGTGTCAGCACCAGACACGTATGAGATGACTAGAACGACGGTAAAGCGTACCTTGGATACGGGCTGCGTCGCCATTGACGATGATTGGCTTGAGAAACTCGTCGGTCTCGTCCTTCTCGTATCGCTCACGGATAGTCTTCACCGGATCCTCGCTGGTCTCGCCGACGCCATGGACCAGGCCATCGAGGGCAACGTTGAGCCTCTCCCATCGCTTGTCACGGTCCATAGCGTAGTAACGGCCGACAACGGTCCCGAGCTTGCCGAGTCCAACATCTTTCATCACTCCGAGAAGGGTCTCGAGGTACCCGGCGCCAGACTTCGGATCCGTGTCACGCCCGTCGCCGAACATGTGGACGTAGACCTCAGGTACACCCATTGCCTTGGCTACTTTGATCAACTCGAAGAGGTGTTCCTGCTTCGAGTGAACGCCGCCATCCGAGACAAGACCCAGAAGATGTAGTCTACCGTTGCCATCCTTGGCCCGGTTGAACGAGTTGACGATCTCCCCTGTCTTGGGGAAGTCACCCTGCTTGATTGAGTGATCGATCTTAACGACATCTTGCCAGACGACACGACCGGCACCGATGTTCAAGTGCCCGACCTCGCTGTTGCCCATCAAGCCTTCTGGAAGACCGACAGCAAGGGAGCTGGCGTCAAGTTCGGTGAAACCCGTTTTGTCCTTATAGTAAGCGTCCATGTGGGGGGTTGAAGCTTGGCCAATAGCATCTCCGGCCTGACCTTCGGACGTCGGGATGCCCCATCCGTCGATGACGACTGCGAAGAGAGGTTAGACATGCCTTCTGTCGAGACGGCTGGCTGGATCGAGGTACATACTTAGAACCGCCTTGTTCTTTACTTTGTCCATTGTGGGGCTGCGATGCGATAACGGGAGTGTTGCAGCTGTTGTAAATGCTGTATGGTGTCCTCTGGACCGTTATTGTTAATGGCTCTTAAACTCTCAGCGGAAGGTCTTTAGAGAATGGAAGGCCCGCTGGGGAGGGATGTCAGGGGGTCAGGTGTAGAGCTCGACGTGATGGAGCGAGGTCGGAAAGAATGCAATGGAGGGGCACTTTCCGACCCGACCTCTGGCCGGACTCTTGGCGCGGTGAAAAAGCAACCTAACGCGTGATTGTCCGACTTCCTGCTGGACTGGCATGGCCATCACCTATTGGCCACCAACATCGCGTTCTGCTCATTCCAACCCTCACTTCCCCTTGACCGACATCCATGATGGCCCTTGTCCCGACGGCGGAAGCGGCAACGACGGTTGCAGCACCCGGCCCGCCGTCTTTCCCGCCCCCCGAAACATTCGACTTCGTCCCGAACACTCACGACCTCCTGCTCCGCCTGCTCCCTCCCTCCGCGCAACTGCCCCCCGGGACGGCAGCGACGGGTTTAGCTTCACTCGAGCCCAAGGATGTCGATGCTGAGGCCTCCCGCATTCGAATTAAGATACAGAAGGCGCGTGCCATCCTCGGTGACCTGCCAGACATTTCGCGTACCATCGAGCAGCAGCAGGAGGAGATGAAGGCTCTGGAAGCAAAGATTGCCCAGCAGCGAGAAGTGCTAGGGCGAATAAGGCAACTGCAAGCTGTTAAAGATGCTGCTAGCGCTATCCGATGATTTCGATGCCCACGAGTTCGTGTTTGTGTGCTGGATCCATGGTATACCGCACCGATGATTGCAGCATGCAATGTACGTCTATTATTCCATTTTGTTGAAAGAATCGCCGGGAGACTGACATTCCATCAGAATAACATGTTAACTGCCCGGTGACTAGTGGAAAATTATGGCCTTAAGACTAAGGCGGATGATACAATATTGTAAAATCACGGTCTTACGATCAACTAATCTGATTCTTATTCACTTCCATTATCAATATCTTTCGTAATCTCATACTATTCTCATGCGCAAGTATGTATACCACAGAGACCCTAATAAACAATTATCAATATCAATGCTCACGATAAAGCTCCCAATACGCTTACGCAAGAGAATTGTTCAAACCCACATGTACCCCCATGCTCCAAGATCCGAAAACATATAACTAGGCGAAATTCCCAGTAATAAGTCATCGGGCAGCCTGACAGCTGGCATAATTTCTATCGTGTCACCATTGGGAAGTGGCCAGCATGATTGCTGCAGTTGTCGGCAATAATGTGACTGCCAGCTAAATCCTGCTTTTTGACAGGACCTGAGGTGGTCTCACAATGCCGACTACTTTAAATGATTCGCTGCACCCGGCAATAGGAATATCAATTATCTTCCGTTCCTTGAAGCCGAAATGCTTTATCCAGATAGGCAGGGCTAGGCTCATTGCGCTACCATAAACTTCTATACCCCCTTGTCGGCCTGTCGGCATCCCCAGTGCATCAGCATCTTTGCAAGTCCCTTCCCCGAGTGAGCCGGATCCACTGCGAGATGGTCACTCTCTAGAGAAATCATTAATAAGATTTGGATATGTGTGATACGTCTTGGGAGCGGTCACTCACTCCAATGAGGCCTGTCGCCCATGACCTCCAGGTGGGTTTTTGTTGTCCTACTCCAAAGTGCTTCAGCTAGCTGACTTGGGTACGTAGGCTGTTTTTTCGGAGCGTTCTGCATTTTATCGGCGGCCCGTATAGGCAAACCCCACCGCATTAAGGCGGCAAGCTTTCCATTTTTCGATAGATCTTGGACAACAAAGATCTTCATATCATTTGATGAAATTGCGTCGGACCAATAACCCTCGAACCAATGCCTAGTGGCAGCATCTTTCGGTGCCAGCCGCTTCCAGAAGTCGTAGCCCTCATAGTACGCAGAAAAATCCACTCGTGAAAGCTCCGGGATGTCGTCGTAAGTGGCTTCTCTAACTGCGAATCCAGGAGGGGGTTTGTGTCGGATGTTCGGATCGAATCTTAGTCTTTCGCTGGACACTACGTCGACCGGCCATAGTGCATTTTCAAATACACCGTCGATATGATTCCTGGAACGGATAGAGATGCGCCAGGCATTTCGTATCAATTAGCCATTGCTTGCGGGATCATAGGAACCGAAAGGGACTTTAATCTTACTCAGTGGCAGGAGACAAAGTCGCCATGGATCGTATAGATTTGTATGGCGATACTGCGATAGTCTGATAGCATGTTCTTCTTGTGCTCGCAAGCAACTGGCGAGATGCTGCTTGTCGAGTGATGCTTGGTCCGAGCATCGTTTTCTGTAGTAAGTCGCTGCCACAAAAACTGGTTTTATCGGTCTCTATATATCCAAATGTATATTAGATTTTATTCTAGATGTAATAAGCGCAAATTCATAGGTTGAGAAACCTGATCGAGGAGTACACTACTATATATGTATAGACCGTACTATCTTTAAAACTGGTGCATCTATAGACATATAAAAGGTGGCAGCCAAGTAAGAAGGGGGTAGGGTGCCTAGACGTCCGTTTATAACGTTTATAACAGTCCATAGCGTTGTGCTGCACTGCAAAGCTAGTCTTGCATTTACTGTTCTCTCATGCGATTCACGGCTCAACGAAGGCGGACGCTCCTGGGATCACTACCGGCCGAATTAAGCAATAGTGCCACTATCGGGTCTGATTCAAGACATCACGTCTATAACTCTAGTCATTTTAGGGCCTAACTTCCGAGATATGGGTATCGGACAACTCTCAATGCTTTTCTCCGAACGCCATATGCCTATACTTGCTTCGTTGAGGTCTAAGGAGCGGTCTTTTCAATAGAATATATATCGTTCTCTTCGTTGGAATACGTTATAACTGATATAATGGTCGGAAATATATGTATTTAGGTACGGTACTGCATACTGGAGCTCCGCGGGCGAGTAGGGTTCGTGCAGGAGCATTCGATATCCGGCCATTGGATGTCCAGCTGAAAAGTTCCATAGGACTGGAGTATTTTCTACGATAAATAGCATTGATAGTTCGAGCATCGATTACTCAATTCTTGTTACTCACATTTTAAATTATAAAGCTAGGGGCCAGAATGAATCTCCTGGAATTTGCATATTGTTCTCTGGTGATTCTGAAGCTCAATTCTACAATACGATACAGGCGTGGCCCTAGCGCCACATGATTCGGGTTAAATACAAGCGCCATCGGCGAATTTCTGCCGGATATAGATACTTGAGGCGTGTAGATGCAGTTTTAAGTCATGGTCATCGATACTCATATATGGGGAATGGCGTGTACGTAGCTGCAGGAAACCTCCTATCTTGCATGAATTAACACCGGCCCATCGTGTGAAACCCGTATTGAGAAGGCGCAAATAGTATATTCAGGTACTGAAAGAGTTAGCGCATTAATATTTATTATCATTAGCCGGTGTAACCTGAAACGCTAGTATAATTGCTCGCATAGGTAAAAGTCTGTTACCCGAATGATTATAAGTGCTTTAGCTGATCTTTATAGGGCTATTCTTCATATTCGCTATGCTCGTTAGAGGATATTACCGCATAAGTAGTAAGTAAGTACTTAATTATCTACTAATATTCCATTCTTCTAAAAGTATGTTAAGTGGCATCGCACCCGTTTAGTGCGAGATATATATATATATGCTATTATTAATTATAACTTGCAGAGAGTCTTGATATTAGTCTAGTCCGTATCACTCTAGCTGGAAGGGAGCGTGATTCCTTTTGTGTAATTTTGCGAATTCTTAGATTTAAAATTTGAGTACCCGTGATACTCATTGAATAATTTACTAGGCTGCATAATAGTACTTATTCTGGCGGTGCTAGCACCTTTAGCGTAGGTATGGTAGTCAAGCCACTCGAATTCACGATTATGCATGTCATATTGTGTCATGGACATCAATATCGCTGGCGTATGTGAGTCCCAGGATTATGCCTCATCGTACATGCAGTCGTCTTCAATAACTCTATATCCTTCCGAAACTTACCTCTGTATGCATTCGGACCTCATAATACTCAGCGCGATCGCGGACAGAATACTACGTGGGCATGGTTGGGGATTCTTGCTCGAATAGAAATTTCATAGCCTCATGTATGCCCAAAGAATATATCAAAAAGTAGAGCATCCTACTACTAATGTTGAATTATTGTACACCGGTTTCCAAAACAACGAAGTCCCAATTATTAAATAGTGTTAAACTTTTGAGGGTGCCAGCCGAGTGCCGCTCAGTCGCCGTCGGGCAGCGGTATGACGGCGCCACAGCTGCAGCTCGAGCCGCGTGACGCAAAATGTCATCTAGACGGGAAGCGGGAAAGTAGAGGCCCACTCTATCACCTCATTCTGGATCGCCTGGATCTCCGGGACACCCTCTGCGATCTTGGCTTTGAAGTCCTTGAGCTTGTTGGCCTCCTTTGGCAGGCTAGCCTGCACACCCTGGGCGATCGTGATCAGCTGGTCGATATACCGAACAACGCGCTTGAAGTCTTGCTCCCCAAAGCCACGGCTCGTCATTGCCGGCGTACCAATCCGGATACCACATGGCGTTAACGCCGACTTGTCGCCAGGGATAGAGTTCTTATTGCATGCAATATTAGCATATTCTAGAACTGTCTCGACGCGGGCACCATCCAGTGCTTTTGGTCGGAGATCCAGGAGGACCATGTGGCTATCAGTACCACCAGAGACGAGAGTATATCCGATGGCCTTGAACTCTTCTTCGCAGGCTTTGGCGTTCTTGATCACTTGTGCCTGGTAATGCTTGAATTCTGGCGTGAAAGTCTGACCCAGCGCTACGGAGAGGGCGGTGATTGTGTGGTTGTGAGGGCCACCCTGGTGACCTGGGAAGACACTGTTTCAAGAACCTGTGTTTAGTATATTTTGTATTTTAAGGAAGAGTTGTGTAAGTTGCAAGGTTTACCTGAAGTTGATGGCATCCTCTAATTGGTAGAGGGTCTCCTTGCCCTTGGCATCTACAGATCTAACACCCTTCCTGTAGAAGATCATGGCGCCTCGCGGCCCACGCAGACTTTTGTGGGTGGTGGTAGTGACGACATCAGCGTACTCGAATGGAGACGGGATGACACCAGCGGCGATCAGACCGGAGATGTGAGCCATGTCAACGACTAGGTAGGCACCAACAGAATCGGCGATCTTGCGCATTCTGGCGTAGTCGATCAAGCGACAGTACGCGCTGGTGCCAGCGACGAGGATCTTAGGACGGTACAGAATGGCAGTCTTTTCGAGCATCTCGTAGTCGATGATACCGGTGTTGATGTCGACTCGGTAGGGCATGGTCTCGAAGTAAGTCGAAACTGCCGAGATTCTATATAGCCGTTCGAGTTAGTCATGTTCCAACACTGGTAGCCTCAGTTCGTCGGAGAAAAGCAGTACTTTTTCGTTGGTATCTGGTATCCATGGCTCAAGTGGCCACCGTGCGGTAGGTCCAAACCCATCAATCTGTCGTGTGGCTTCATGAGAGCTTGATAGACCTGGAGATTCGCCGGACTGCCGGAGAGGGTTTGAACATTGACGCCCCATTTGGCTGGGTCACAGTTGAAAGCTTTGAGAGCACGCTGCTGGCATAGTCGCTCGATGCTATCGATGTGCTGGTTTCCGCCGTAGTACCTCGCCCCCGGGTAACCCTCGGAGTACTTGTTGGACATGGGCGAGCCCAGAGCATCATAAACGGAGCGAGAAGTGATATTCTCCGAGGCGATCAATAGAATTGACTCTTTCTGGCGTTTGATCTCGAGGTCCTACGGTGGCTGTCAGTTACGAATCCATTGAGCAGCTGCAGGAGCCGAATAACGTACCATCAGCTGGGCCACCTCGGGATCAAGATCCCTAAGAGGCTTCTCCAGCATCTATTTCGCGTGGTTACCATTAGTATCGGATCCGTCTTTCCAGCCACGGAACTGGCTATGCACATCGTGTGAGGGGCAGGTACCTCCTTGTGAGTCTCGGATAAGGCGTATGTCGACATTTTGGGCGGTGCGATATCCAGGTACTGGATTGCAGTGAGGTTGGTAGTTCGCTCGATCGGAAGCCTCAGAAGATGTAGATGGGAACGGTGGGTCTGGATGCCTTCCTTCACGTCTTAACAGAGAACCGATTATGCAATGCTCTTGCGACATCGGATGGCGGGGCGGGTAAAGTAAAAATTTTTGGGCCATCGGAGGGCCGATGGAGCTGTGCACCCCACCATCTGGCTCCCAACCAACCAAACCAACGCCGAAACGCGAGCAACGTGAGACTAGCGCTTCCCTGCATGCGGGCCTTTCGGAGAGCTCGACTTCGTCCCGCAGGCACCGAATCGGAATCCGCTCAACCCGCCAGTAAGGCATGGTTCCTCGCCGAGCTGATTGCTAACGAATTAACTAACCTGAATGCAGGGCTCCATCGAATTGCTGTTCGCGTAGTCCCCGAGACGAGAATCCGCATTCATACGGACCCTGGAGCTGCAACAATTACAACGTACCAACGCATCAGTCAAAAATATCCAAGTCTCAAGGCTGGCCTTATTGAATCAGAGGGCTCACTGCAATCACTCATTCATATACGGCGTTGATCGCTGGCTGATACGGCCTTGCCGAAGGGCTGAACTTCAACATAGGATGCGTACATGGTCGTCTGCGTCTATTTGCCAATTCCGCAGCAGGGCTCTACGCCCGCATATGCAACAGACAGTCTCCGGACGGATCGGAGTCGGAAGTGAATCGAATCGGGCAAGCTGTATCATATAGCATACAGCTCGACCTGGTCACGACATCATACCCCTCCTTTTCTACAATTTGCTATCGTAGAAAGCCCACTCTGTTAGCGAGTCCCGCGCCTCATTAGTCGCACAATCTGCGACTTTTCAGGAGATTGTGGCACAACATAACCACAATGCTTGTAGACAGAGCGACAGCAAAAACTCCAGAGTATTGGTAGCCGGGATCAATGCTATACTACAATACAGAGCCCCAAGGCATAGGCTCTTGTCGGATTTGTCTCGTGAACCAGACTGCCAGTCACCATAGCCGGCTAAATAAGATTTGATCGGCAGAGAATACAGATTTCACATGCATGCGCGCAAGGAATCAATTCCGAAACACCGCGCTGAAAGCTTAATGCATGATTTAAGGCAGATTGTGTCACTATGCAGGTCCAAATTTGCTCAAGTGTGTTCTTGCAGTTGGTACCATGATGCACATCAGCTCTGCTCCATTGACCGGCCCGATTCGATATGTCTGTGTACTACAGGATCTTCACATCTGTAATTCCGCGCATCGTGTAACCTCTTCCAGCCGACAGGCAGACGATTACTCTCTTTTCCCACGACTAGTGTCTCTTATCCCGGGCCTAGAACCTCCCCTTTGATGATCGATTTCTATACAATCCCGAAGCTAGGCAGTTCACGGGATCTTGAAGATTTGCTGACCAAAGCACTAACCATGAATTAGCACCTACAAGCGTCGTACATATTGTCTCGAATTAAAAGTTTCATTATACTGGTTCTAGATCTAAACTAGTTGTAGGAGATGCAGCGGAACAAGGCCTCGGTTCTTCATTTCTCGTAAGGTACGCGATGCGAATTTACCAAAACAAACTTCAGCATATGAAGGTTTGCATCTTGAGATCCTGAAGAGAGCTGCCCTATAAATATAAGCTGAGGACGGAATGAATATATTGTCAGCATAGTCACCGCGGTGCAGTTCCTACATCGCCTCCCAGCAATATAATTATATAATTTATCACTTTCAATTCTGCCGTCACGAGCATCACAAACACGACAGCGACCCCCAACCGTCTCTTGAGAATGGCGTTTTTCAGCATTAAGGCATTAACTTGCCTTTGCCTGGTCATCTTTGGAGTCGTCGACGGAGCTTTAATTCCAGGCTTTCGCAGCGGGAGCATTGGAACTCGTAAATCTTCCAAGAGGCAAGCGAGGACGCCTCTCTGCTCTGCCACAGATACGCAGTCTCCCTTCTTCAAAGAAACCACAAACTACTTCCAGACTACATACCTAGGGTTTCTCAATACAGCGACTGGCCTCTTGAAGGCATTGCCTGATAACCTCGACACGGATAGAACTGAACAGACGATGGGAGCGAGATGCGATGCGCAGAAGACAGACCCTAATAACGCTATGGTATATCCGCAACCGGCAGCCGGCAGCTCCGATTGCCTACGACGAGACCAGGTAGGCCCGTCTAAAATATAGAATCCAATGCCCCTAGGTTTTCCATTGAGTATATGTACCACATCGTCAAGAGTAGAGGTCTAATGCACACACATGCAAGAAAAGGACGTCCACTATATTACCTATATAAATCTTTTCGACCTGAAGTCCGCTGTCGCCCCACTCGCTACGTACTATGCCCAAGGACCTACTAGCTTTGACCCCGCAGCCTGCCCAGACCGCACGAGTACATATGCAGAGTTTTCGGCGGCTGTCGACAGTCTCGCCGTCGCAGTTTCTGCCTTTTTGGATGAGGTCGACAGGCAGACATGTCTCGTCTCCCTTACAAACAAAGCCGTCACCTATACAATATTATTCGACAGGGCTGGTGAGTCCAATATCGATCAACTTGTGGCCTACTATAGTATTCAGCAGATCGTAAATGTATGTAAATCAACGTTCAATACTCCTAATGGTACCAAGGATCGAATGCTAAAAATGTGTCAGGTCGCATTCAACGGAGCGATATACAGAGGAGAAACTTTTGATAGCGCCGCTATGGCCGCTATCCAAAAAGTCAACAATCGGTTCGCGCAGACCAGGGCATTCATGGATACTCGAAAGGATTGCAGCCAGGCGACAAAGGATCGGTGTAAAGAATTGAAAGTTCCGCTTAAACAGGAATTCTCCTTGGTTACACTCTTGAATCTTATCTTTCAGATTCCAACTACTTGTCCGGCAGATATGGGAGATGGGTTTGATCTTGGTGGTCTCTTGCCTGGGACCAGGTGAGGAGATATGGTTGGGGAATGTTCAATATCAGGAGGGGTACGTGTGCGTTAATAGACCCATGCGCATGCATACAGCATAGTAGGCGAATACTTAGGCGCTATCGTGAGCAATATTATATTATCAGCATACTAGAATGAAGATCAAATCCAGACATCTATCTAATGTATAGGTATATGCCTTTGCACTACCTGCAGGCTTTTAAGCTTTTTCGTGTATTCACAGATATAAATAAGTATCTACCTGGTGTAAAATTTCGCCCCGCTCGCAACTACTAGCTACTAGATGCAGGAACCAATGTGTATATTCCTGGTTTCTCATGTAATGCAACTAGAATGGCCCCGTAAATATTTAAATACGTAAACCAGATGCACGAAGCCAGGCCTGCAGGCACACGCCAGCGACTGGCCTGGTCTCGCAAGCCAAACCCGGCTGGCCCCGAGACTAGGCGCTAACATCTGCGTGTGTTGCATGTCTGATTGAGGTTACTTAGATCTAGTTATAGAACAGACGTTGGAATGCATTGTAAACTGAGACCCAAAAAAGCATACGACGCCCCCAAAGATCTGATCCCAACAAATATGTAGATCAAAGGCGATGCCTTGACATGACATAGTGTCAGGTCAGCAAAAATAAATCCAAAAAATTGATATGTCGTCAGCGACAGGATTCGAACCTGTGCGGGCGGACCCATTTGATGTCCAAATCAGAGAGAATTCGAGTCAAACGCCTTAACCACTCGGCCACACTGACATTTAAAGCGTTGTCTGATGAACAAGCTCAGAAAACGCTTTATAGACCTTACAGCGGGAAGAGAAGCATGTGAGGGCGGGCAAGCATGTGGCTCTGGATCCTCCAGACAGGCCCTGCCGCTGGAAAACCATTCCGCCGAGATCCGGGGATTAGTTGCATCCGACTAACCCGCTTGGGATCGCTCTCAGTGACTCGCCTTGACAAGGCTGGCCAATTGGAAGACACGCCAGCCAACAACAAGCCATTCGAAGTGGAGGGGCAGGGTAACGTTTGATGTGTGGTGGAGGGGCGAGCCCGACGCTTCCGCCTGCTTGGTTGACGTCGACTGATCACTAGAACCTTCTCCCCGATATTCATCTACATCAACAGACCCTTTTCGCATGCCTGCTGCTTCAACCAAGGTACGCTTCCATCGCCGTCTCTCTTTTATCGGGGTCCTTTTCATCGCCGCTGCAGTGTTTTCTGTCTGCCTGCTGCTTCCCACCCATTTTGATTGTGCCATGCATGCATAGTACTCAACATAAATATGCTAAATCCGATGCAGGTGGGCTGATGACCTTGCTGAATACGGACAGACTGGGAGGCCAGCAGCCCTTGATATTACGGTGAACACGCATGTAGACGAAGCCAATAACCGACGACGGTTTAGCGAAGCTCAACGACGAGCATCGATCGAGTTTAGACACCCGATAGCGACTTGATGCTTTCCGCTACTATAGACCCTTTTCAGCACCTCGAATCCAGCCAACGGGTGGAGTGCATCGCTCGATTCTGCTGCCAGCCTGCAGACGTCGACTCGGGTTCTGGCCTGTGTAGTGTCTGTTCGGCTGCTGCATCACCTAAACAGCTCTCATAAGCGTCCGAGATATAACGGCAGTTGGAGGCAGGGCAGGTGGCCATTGCACTTATTCGCAATGAAGAAGATGCAGTAAGTAACAGCGAATATTAGCAACAAGTAGGAGTTCGAGAGGATAAGGTTGAAGGAGTGCCGTGCATACATGCGTACATACGTACCACTCGACTTGCTCACATTACTACTTAAGAAGTAGTATAGCAGTGGAAAGTCGAAGGAGGGGTGGAGGGCTTGGAAAATTTTCTTTCACCTAATTCTTTCTTTTATTATTCATATTAGTGGGTGTTTTAACTTGCACACTAAGGACTTACCATTATCATTCCCCTCTAATTCTTTAAGGCATACGTACTTAACTTTGGGGGAGGGGCCAGTGGGTGACTGAACGAGCGAGAGCGAGTGAGTCTGCACTTTGGCTGGGAGGTGTTCATAAACGAGTACTTAAGTGTGTCGAAGGCCCGGGACACCTTGCAACTGCTTCCTGGTAAATATATATCCTCCCGCTCCCCAAACCAGCCCCTCAGCAAACAATACCCACCCCCTAGTTTTAATCATTCTTCTTATCACATTACCCAGAAGGCCTGGCTGGAGAGCTGACATATATTTTATCCATCCTCTAGTACTGTTCGAATCCTGGTGTTGACTGTTCTGAAGCGTTCATCGTTATTGCCATATTGATTCCGCAAGGCAGATCTAATCTGGACATCCGTTCGTCATGGACAGGAAAATGTCGACATTCTTCCGCCCGGGAAGAACGGGCAGCTTCGATGTCAACTTGTCTGGCGTCATCTCTGCGGAGGACCTGATGCTCGATGACGTAAGTCGACCGGCTTTCATTCGTTCACCGTTGACATTTGGCACCTTCCGCGATTGTTTTGACAGCGGTTCAGCCGATTGGTGCATCTTGCATCTTGCCTCGCTAACTATTGAAACATATAGGTCGCAAGATATGGCTTCCCTGGTCCGCTTGCGGGTCTCGCTTATGACCCCATCCAGTCACTCTTCGCCATGGGCACGGGCAACCAGGTCCTCGTTATCGGTGCCGGGAGGGTTCATGCTAGATACGTCCTGCAAAAGGACGTCTCACCCAAATTCCTACGCATGTACGACAGCAGACTTGTCGTTGTCGATACCAAAAATGAGTTGCACCTTTTTGATCTAGCCACGCACAGGGAGGTGACAGCCTGGTCTCCTCCTGGGGTTGTCACAGCGGTCCTATCCGATCCTGCTTCGGACTTTGTATTCCTCGGTCTACAGAGCGGCGAGATCGTAGCATTTGATCTCGATAGAGAGATCGCAGCTCCATTCAAAATAGCCAACCTTTGGATGGAAAAGAACCCGAGAGAACCAAAGCCTCCTCAGATAATTTCACTAGCTGTCCACCCGAAGGACTTGGGCACGATATTGATCGGGTATCGAGAAGGAGCGATGGTTTATTCCATCAAGCAAAGCCAAGTTACAGCTACTTTTCTTTTCGAGCTAAAGCCGGGCGCTATCGGTGCAGACACAGATCCCAATATGATCAAAACGACACGGAAGCCAAAACTCTCAGGCGCCCTGTACAATCCTGCTGGAAACACCATTCTTACCACTTACGAAGATGGTTGTATGGCGTTCTGGAATGCCAGTGACGGGCGGTTCTTGACGGCACGAACGCTGCAGTCCGGTGACGTTCATCTACCGGGACCTCCCATGTCAAGCTTTAGCAGACCCAGCGGCGGCATGTCTAACATGAGAGAGCCATTCTTCAGAATTGCGTGGTGTTGCACGTCTAACACCGACGACACCAGCTTGGTAATTGCTGGAGGCAACAGCATCGGGGAGTCCGTAAAAGGTCTCACTGTTATGGAGTTCGGGAACGCTCCCAACACTCTTACCTCTAGCTGGAAGCAAATCACGGAGCATTTTGCGTCACCAAAGCGGCTGCGGTTTCTGCCGGTGCCCCAGCATGCTGATGTGGTCGACTTTTGCCTGATACCCCGAACGTCGCCGTATTATGCGTGCAGTCACGATCCAATCGGCGCTGTTGTCCTCTGCTCGAACGGTGATATCTCAACTCTCAGATATCCGGACGGTTCTCCCCTGCCCCCCGGAAACATGCATGTCACCTTGGGTATGATCCAACCTCGAGCTATCTCCATGACTGTCGCCCCCATCGTCCGCGAGCGGTGGATGACGATGAAAGTTCAGAAAGATATGCCAGAACCATACTTTAAGGGAGGAATGCCGGGCAAACGGGTTCCCCGCAGGGGTCCAGACAGAAACATTGTGTACACGATACACAAGGACGCCACGATTCGAGTATGGGATGCCGGTTTCGGCGATGATATTGAAAATCCGAACTCCGTTGACGTTGATGTTGGTGCGACTATCGGCAAGCCTGGAGCTGTCAAGATTGTCAACCTGACCTCCAGCCTGCAAACCGGAGAGATGGCAGTCGGACTGGAGAGCGGTGAAATGGTCTTTTATCGGTGGGGCTCTAACCAGAGTTACCACCGCCAGTCTAGTGGCTTTGATGCTCTCTCCAACCGATTTTCTTCCAGCGGTATTGCAAATCTTCGAGATATCTCGAGCCAGGCGGACCCCTCAATGAAAGAAGGACTCTTGCCCATGTACCTCCTTGATGCTGCGATTGGACAAGCGGCGATCCGCACGTCTTGCTTCAGTGATATCGGTTTCGCTGCCGTTGGTTATGACAACGGTAACGTCGTCGTTATCGATCTAAAGGTAAGGTTTTCGAAAAGGATCTATCCAATGTCAAAGCTCTCGCTTGAGGCCACTCGACTGACTTTCAATCTAAATCATCGACTAGAACGGCACTGTTATCGATACTCTCGTCTTGATGAACTATACAAAGGAAGATGCGCTCAGTGCTATTGGTAACATGGCTATGGCCACCGCCAAGTTCACGGCCAAAGCCACTATCAAGGCCACGACTGCTACGGCCAAGATCACGGTTGGTACCGCTAAAGCCACCGCTGCGGCTGCTCGACGTCCGACTGCTGGCTTGTCTGCTATCGCGGAAGGTGTGAAGCGTGGCGCCGAAAAGAGTATCAGCAGCGTCAGCGCACTTTCAAGAGCCGGAAGCACCATCGGTGCTCCCCGGAAGATCAGCATTGATCAGAAGGATAGTATGGACAAGGAAACAGAAATCCCGACAACCATGTCATTCGCGGTCATGACTGTTGAAGGCGACGGTAGGCATCCCATCCACCGGTTATGATAATATCTCTCCATACTAATATGTCGATGTCCCAACTATAGAGTACTCGAGTGTCTGCCTGAACATTGGAACATCACAGGGCAATGTTATAACCTTCAAGGTTCTACCTGAAGGCTCTAGGCACGTCATTCAGTTCGCCGACTTTCACCCGTTCGAGAAGCCGCCCTTCTTGATCATGCCAATCAATGCAGACACTGGAGCCAAGGCGCATGCAACTCCACAAGCTCTCGGCGGCCTCCGGCAGGGTCAATTCGTCAGCGGCTTCCTTGTGTGTTTGACGAAGTCTCAGGTCAAGATCATAAACGTGCCTGAATACAAGGCAAAATCCTGGGATGATCACTATCACTGTCTTTGCGCATCCGTCGTTGAGATGGAGGACAAGGGTATCGTTTTAGCTTGTGTGATGAGCACCGGAAAGGTTAAAGTGTACTCGCTACCGGCCCTGAAGGATCTCGGTTCCGCCGAATTGCCCAAGCCATACGATGACTCGAGGCTGGGCGATTGCCATATCACCCGTGAAGGATATATAATCCTATGGACTGGAACTACCGAGATCGGTATCTTCTACCTCTGGGGCAAGGGAAAGCAACTGTAAGCATTAAGCGCACTCCCCCACGCAATAAGCTCTTAGAAAGTTCAGAACTAACCAAGTCCCCTTTGTTCTCATTACCTTTCGTCACTCTACAGAGCTAGCATGCCAAAAGATATCTTGTACAACCCCAACATCTCTATCCCCTCTCGCCCAACGATAACGGGATTGCAATGGATCAAAGCTGGCGGGTCAATTCCACTTGAAGAATACGAACTCGCCATCGGCGGCCCCAACCGCCCAATGTCCAAGAAGCAGATGGAAGACGCTGCACAGGGTGTTGCCGGGAAGGGCAGCGTGTTCGGCAACATGACAGCAGCGTTCAACGCACGAACACAAAACCTAGAGAGATTCCAGGACAACATGCAGAATCTCGAGAATACATCCTCAGAGTTTGCAAAGGCGACTAACAAATTCGTCGCGGGACAGAAGAAGAATGCCATCCTTGGTGGTGGAAAGAGTCTCTTCTAATCCCGCCCATGATCTAGACTAGTTTGGCGTTACCTAGTAGTCGTCAGTCCTGGGGAATGAAATTGAAGAGGCCAGAGGGTCAGTTGTGAAACGCATCTGCTTTGCTTTGTGCTCTGGAGAGAGCGCACGCCGAGACTGTTTCCTGTTTTCCATTACCTTTTCACTTCCAAGTACTTTCCTCTATTAAGATCTCACTCTTCTCCCTCCCGCACTTTGCACTTAAAGTTCTCTTCGTGGATCTCCTTTACTCGAATTCCCTGTCTTTCTATATTTCCTATTGAGTGTTAATTTACCACACGTTTCTGTGTACCGCGCGCTGGTTTAAACGTTTCCTTCGTCTTTATATATATCTATCCTACATATGCCTATCTATCTCGCGTCATGTCAGATTAAGCGGTAGCTCTTATTTACTCGTGTTTGCCTGAAGAACCATCACGCTGCGCGTCATCGGTAACATAGGAGCTGTTCCGACGCCATCTTTGAATCAGCCTCGCTAATTGGACCCACTACGATCGTGTGCCATTCGAGAATCCCCTGACCCGGGTATCCGCAGATTGCAATCTGCACATAATGCTACCTTCTCATCCGACATGATGAGGCTATAGAGTTGGAGATGTTTAAAAATTACCTGCTTAGCTGGAAATACGAGCCAGATTCGGCGATCCGGACAATTCGAACGTACGGGCCGGACCGGTTGGTAGTATAATGTAAGACATCAAGATCCCGGAACCCTTATCGACGGTTTCGCTATATATATAGTGGAGCTAGGGTCGTATAAAGTACCTGCATGAATATATACAAGTCCCTACGTAGCTCACGCATACATCTTGCAGATACCGGACGCACGTTCCACCAATCGCATGAGTCCTTGTAACTGGCATGTATATACGTACCTATATCTGCTTACAGCACGTGAATTGGATCTATTGCATTCTAGCACACCATGGTACCAATAGCATGTCGTTGATTCGTTCAGCTCGCCATTGTGATCCACCATGCAATGCGCAAAATGTTCCCCGGATATACGTAAGCATGGAGGCATTGCAATATTGCATGAGTGGAGCTTTGTTCCCAGTGAGCTAGATGGTGTGTATTTTCTTGTTTTCTATATTCTTTCCCTTTGAAAGTATTATTTAAAACCGTAGGAGAGAAAACTGTATCCTTCAACATGAGCGTACAAGGTAACAGTATGTCCAATCAATAGAGCGAGGTGAGTAACCATCGGTGACGCAAAGATCCGATGCACAAAATCTATATAAAAATTGCTAAGAAACAACGAAATACCGTAGTATAACACGACGGATGCGGAGATACTCTATCATTATACCCGTAAAATGTGTTAGTGACACCCCGCAACCACCTCTTTGAAACGCGGTAACAGCAGCTCCACAGTTCTCTTAACATCTGGTATCTCCACTGCCTCTTTCGACCCTGCGCTGCTCGTCAATGACGATGCTTCGTCTCCGTTCGCTGGGGTCTTCGCCGCCAATTTTGCCGCTGACACTGACTTCTTGTCGCCGATAAAATCAACACCACTGGCCGTTTTGACATCGGCGTCTTTCCCACTCCTTACTTTCCCTCCAACAGCCACACTCGGTGTGATCTGTGTTGAATCCAGGAGCTGCTGCCATTTGAACAAGAAGTTGCCCGGGCCTTTCTTCGTCGGTTTTTTTGGCAATGCAGCAGCCGCGGAAGCTATGTCCGATGCGACGACGGATGCCATTCTCCTCCTCGTCTTCCGGTTGAGCTCCTGTAGATAGGCCTCGTAAGCCTCCATTTGCTCTGCGACGATCCTCTTGTCTTCTTCTCCCAGCTCATTGAACAGTTTGTTCAGGGTGGGGTCAAAGCCGCCTGCCCCTCCATCGGTTGAGGTATCTTCCGGTTGTCGGAATTGCTTGACAGCATATTTCGCATAGTCACGCCAGAGTTCCGTCGCCTTTGCCCCGTTCTTACAGAATTGATGTAGGAAGACGTGGCAGCTCTTTTGGTGTCGTTCGAAGAGTGCTACGAATTCTTCCACGCCGGGTGGTGCTGACTGTTTCGAAGAGTCGCTTATCTTTGCTGTTTTGATCATATCGTTTACGAAGCGCTCGAAATCCGATACGGTACCACTGAGGTCGACGGCGTTGTGGAGATTTCTTATGATCGGGTCGTAGATTGTAACGATGTCGCGGATGGTCACGGTGAGATTGTCAGGGTTAGATCTACACAGAACGCTTATGATTTGTTCGCGGTCGCGAATGGAAAGCTGGATGGAGAGGTATTCGAGGAGGCATCGATGTCGGTCATTTGTGAGTGTTGTTGAGGGGTTTGAAGGCGACATTGTGAGAATGGCGTGGATAATCGATACGGAGGACGACTCTGTTGGAAAATTACAAGTAAGCAGCAGAGCATATCGAGGGAATAATAGAGGAGACCTACTGCTTATCTCGCGAAAGGCTTCTTGCTCCGCGCGGTTCAACTTGGTATACGCGAGTACCGCGGACATTTGGTCCTTTGATGGTGTATCCTTTGACCGTTCAAGTTTGGAGACTCGGGATTCCAGTTCCCGGATATCCCAGCTGAGCACTGTGTATATTATTCTACAATAAGGATAGAGGATCAGCTCAATTCGTTCAGGAACGATAGGTGAGGGTCGTGGGGAAGTGCATACGTTTGCAGCAGATTCATGCCTTCATCTGCGCCACTACTTAGTCCGATCCAGTTGGTAACAGCTCCAATACTCATCTTGGTCAGCACCAGCTTGACCATGCCATTGATCATTGTCGCAGCGTTGCCAACTCTTAAAGTCTGACGTATAATCCGATACGGGATGAGACGATTGGTTCGTTCTATCAGCGATAGGAGCATTTGCCCCTTCGGTGAGGTGACCAGGACATAGTGTACCAGCGAAGCTAGGCTTGCGAATAGAGAAGATGCAAGTTAGCCCATGGCGTTCTTCTGGTGCAGATACTAGTTGCGCGATATCGCTGTGAAGTCATGGAACTCCCTACTTGACTACAATATGCTGGTGGGCCGCAATGACCATCTGGCTATGTTCTTGAAGGTCGTCGCTCTGCGCAGCCTTGTCGAAAAGCTCGTCCAACAGGTCTCCATACACCATCTGTCGCAAAAACTCCCGAAAGGCGTCGGCTAGGTCGTGTTGGTTGTGAACATCGTACGGCTGTGATGGATCGTACTCGACATCTCTCCCCGGTAGACCACCCAGCACGCCTCTAGCCGGATACTCAATCAAAGCGGAGATGGCCGTGGCAAGCGTCTTACGGATTCCCATGCTCCCTTTATCGTACGACTCGGAGAGGTTCGCTTTGGCGAGATCGTCAACGATCGGGAGGACGCGTTTGGTCCAGAATTCTTGCTCGACATCGCGCAGGCCGGGTATCGGAACGACGAAGGTGTTAAAGAGTTTCTGGAGGACCGGCGACCTGGATATGGTAGAGGGATCCTGAAAAGGAGGGCCGTACTCGTGGATGATTCCGGGCGTCTTGAACAGCTCGATCTCGGCGTTGTAGGTTTCGCGGTGGGTTAAGATGTCAAGGAGGGCGTGCGCCTGGCCAGGAGTAAGAGAGGACATCTTGAAGATGGAAGCGACGTCCGATGCGAGAAGGCGGCATGCGTAGAAGACGATGACGGGCGACGTGGGCTTGCCATCGTGCGGTCGAGAGCGAGTGAGTGGATCATGAAACCAGGAGTTGCGACAGAGGCAACGGCGACGTCGGCGCGACCAGCTTCCGTTCCTGCCAACGTCATCTGCAACACCAGCCAATCACCAGCGCTCGGCCAGCAGCTACACCAAACCCGCAGCGTTAGTACCGTGCGATATCCAGGAACAGGTATCAAGTGACGTCTTTAGTCATGCTAAGGCAGCTAGGTGCCTAGGTACGTTCCAGGCGCTGGCCTAGTCATTTGCCCAGAGTTCGCGCCCAAAGTTCCGCGCCCAGAGTTCACGACTGACTGCAGCAGACCCGCAGTTCGTCGGCTTGAAATGCACACTCGCACGCTGAACGATCCCAAATTCAATCACTCGCGAGGCAAAAAATGAAGGAGATCTGAGATCTCAGAAGCTTAAGGGCCGCAGTCGGATTTGAACCGACATCTCTCCCAGATAGAAAAGTTCACGGAGTGTGCTAGTCATTGCACTATACAGCCTTTGGACGAGATTCTAATGATTAGAACTACCCTTATAATGGGACTGGTGTTCGGCCACGAAGACTATACACCAGTTGAAAGTCGGGCTTATCTTTTGACGACAGGGAACCAAAGCGAGAGATCCCGCCAAAAGCTTGTGCCTCGGTTGCCGCGGCAGACCCGCTCGATTGTCGACCGCCAGCAGCTGAAAGCGAGACGACTGATAAGAGTCGCATTTAAGTCGATAACACACGTCTTTAGGCTCAGCACGTCGGACAAACATATATACGAAATCTCAAGAACTTTCGTGTTCACAAAGCTACGATTATACTAGCCACATTCTTTCCTGCTTTTCCAAAATGTTATTTGGCCCCGCGACCTTGCGTTACCACCACCACCCTTCTCCAGTGCTGCTGAAAACAGCCTCAGGAAGCTCCACCACCAGCGATGCGGTGCCCGAAACGCTGGTGTCAGTTTGCAAGACCGCAGTCCCACCGTTTTACCCTCATCCGTTGCTCCGCAGCGGCCATTTGCAGACTTGCGCGATCCTGTTTGCTTCCGCAGATATCCCAATCCACTATAAACGCTACCTCCTTGCCGCCGAATCCTCGGACGGCAGCGACACGGGCACATTTAGCATCGATGTTGTCGTTCCGCCGCTGTCACAGGCTGAAGTAGCTTCGACGCCGTCAAAGAAGGTGCTTTTGGAAAGTGATCCAGAATACTTCCCACCACGGACATCCTATTTCACCGACGAAGAATTCGGCACATGGAGCTCTGATTCGGAAACGAACCCGCTGATAATAGTCCTTCATGGCCTCAGCGGCGGGTCACATGAGACGTATATCCGGCTGGCATTAGAGCCACTGGTACGGCCCAAGAAGGACGGCGGGCTCGGATATGACGCCCTGGTTGTAAATGCTAGAGGTTGCGGCTATACGAAACTTACGAGTATGATAACACATTTTCCAACTTGATACATATGGAGATACACGCGACTAAAAGATAGAAACACAGGTAACCGGATGTTCAATGCCATGTTCACAGCGGACATCCGGCAAGTAATCAAAATGTTGCGAAAGAAGTTTCCCAAACGGCCGCTAATGGCACTCGGCTTCTCGCTCGGCGCCAATATTCTCGCGAGTCAGTCGCTCCCATCAATTCAAGCAGTTACTTGATTAGTGGATAGCCGGATCTAACCCGTATCGCATCAACATAGACTACCTCGGCGAGGAATCTGCCACCTGTCCGCTCCACGCCGCTGTTCTCGTATCCTCACCACACAACATTGACGCTTGCGCCAAAATAATGTTCATGACTTTCACCGGTCGCCAATACTCCAAGCATATGGCTGACAGTCTGAAGAGACTGTTTGAGCGCAACTACGCCATGATGTCCACGAATCCCGCCATCAACGCCGATCAGGTCCGCAGCTCAGTATATCTGTACGACTACGACCACCACTGCACCGCCAAGGCCTTCGGGTTCCGGACAGCAGGAGAGTATTATCGCGCTTCGACGTCTGTGGATAAGCTGCTGGACGTCAAGGTGCCGACATTGATAATCAATGCTGAGGAGGACCCGATATCGTTGCAGGAGGCCTTCCCGAGATTGGAGGCGGAGGCGAATCCGTATTTATGTTTCGTAACGACAAGTATCGGTGGGCATCTAGGTTGGTTCGAGTGGGGTGGCGAACGTTGGTTTCCGAAGCCGATCATGGGGTTTTTGAGCCGCATGGCGCAGTTGGAGCTTGTAGAGAAACCAGAGGAGGGCGACGGGTTCGTCAAAGTGAGCGGGACGGTCTAGAAAAACCCGATGCAAAGACGGATAGATAAATAATATGTCGGTAAACGCGGAGGGTATCAGATGGCGCGCATTAGATGACATTGGCACTTCCGTTAGAAGATCGTATATAATTGTATTGTCTGCTCGAATGAAGACCCGCGCAAAAAAAACGCCAAGGACGCCGAAAATCTTGAAGGACAATGCTGCACTCTCGTATCGTACACATGCGAATGGACGTCCGGGTTTCACGCAAATGACACCTTCTTTTTCTTTCCAGTTGTGGCTTCGGGCTTCTCTCCATCGTCGTCCTGGCTGCTGTTCCCAGTCTTGGCCTTTCGCTTCCTCTTCTTGCGTAACGAATCTTTGACGTCCTCCTGCGTTTCCCGTAGTCATTAGTTTAAACCCCTCGTACAGGCCTCGTAGCAGGACAGCCCCTCCCAAGCGCATATTTGTCTGGTGAAGAACGAAACACAGCATAACGTACCAGCTTGGCCTCCTTCGCTTTCTCTTTCCGCTCCTGTTCGAGCCGCTTCTGTTCCCGGATGATCTCCAACCGTCTGCTCTTCTCGACTTTGCCCTGGATCACACCGTCTACCGACGCATTGACCAGTTCCAGGATTCCCATCATCGTAGCCTTATCCTCCACGAACACCTTTCCCTTCTTCTTGCCTCGTGGTTTGGTGACACCGGCGGGAACGATGCCGTTAAGCGTGGGCAGTTTGAGTTGCGCGTCCGTGTACCGTTCCTTGAGGGGTTTCTTATGCGGTTTACGAATCCTATCCGTCGACGAGGATTTGGTGACGGACGAGGGTTTAGATCCCGTTGCGGTCGAGGGCTTTTTGTGGCGTTTGGAGGAGGTGATCTGCCCAGGTGTGAACGGTTTCGCGTCAGCGGACGACGACGAGCCACCGCCCAGTTTCCGCTTCTTCGACGACGCCGACGAGGAGGCCTTGGACGACGACCGAGGCCGCTTAACGGGTGCCATGGTGTCGTGCCGTAGAGTGATATGTGTGAGATGTCCTGTTGAGGGGGAGTGTGTTTCGCGTCTTCGCAAGAGAGAGTTTAGTTTTGAGGCGCAAGTTTAAAACTTTTTTGCAGTATGCCAAGCCGGTTGCTGGTTTTGGGAGATGCGGCTATGCCTAAGCGAGACTTCAGCGAGCTGTAAGCGCCGTCTATTATCCACGATGTTACACCCGGCAAGCGGATGCGTATTTGCTAGAGACATATGCAGGGTGCCTCCGGTGATTGGATGAAGCGTATAAATCTGCGGCTATTATTTTTAGTGGTCGAATTTCGGTACTATACTAACGAGCGTCGGAAATATAAATATACAAACGTAATAGAAGGACCGTGAAGAAAAAAAGCAACAGAACAACAGATATTAGGGTAGTTGGGGGTGCATGAAGGAGTGGACAAATGTCATGTAACATGTACAGCGATAAAGAAGCAAAGAATAGAGCAAAATAATGTTAGCAAGAAAACAGGGATGCATCTCGTAAGTACTCTCCGTCCCCTAGATTTTACCCTGGCACGTATGCCAGGATAAGGTGGTGGTCCCGCAATGCAAGACCACCTGATTTGTCTCGTGAATCAGACGTCCCCACCTTGCATGCATCCAACTGGTCACTACGTGTGACCAGCAGGTACAGCAAGACGAGGCTCTGTCTCGTGAGCCAAGGATAAAGATCCTGGTATCGATCGATATCCCCGGCCCGTACGCACAGAAAATATCTGTCGATGAAAGAAGAAAAAAGTGAATGCAGTCGAAGAAGAGAATTGCTCGACGTGTAAGCTCAGCGCAAGTCTTTTGATATTGTTCGAACCACGCACTCTGGTCTCTACTTGCAAGCAAAACACCCGGCGCTCCTATAATCCTCCCGCAGTTCACCCTGCTCAAACCTTCTCCCCTCCTCCTCTTATTTTCCTCCATTTCCTTCTTCCTTCTATTCTTCCTCCCTTCGTTACGTTTTCGTCCTGTGTAGTATCTTCCTGGACCTTTCGGTCCGTGTTTCCTGAATGATTTCCTCCTCTCCCTCCTCGGTATGTTGAACAGAAATGAACACACCAGCAAGACGCCTCTCCAAATGCTGCCGATACAGTGACTAAAGAAAGCGAGAGTAATAGGATCCTGTGTAGAACGTCTAAGAAAAAGTCGTCGTCGGGTATTTGTGAGGCGGAATGGATAAGAGAAAAAAGGTCAACGATAATGTAAGCGAAAGAATGGAGAAAAGAGATCAAGAAGGAAAGAAAAGTCGATAAAACAACATACGACAACCACACACCGCTCTCATGCATTTCAACCAGAATACGAGCCTCAACACGCGCGCACTTTTAACACCAGCAATGATAATAATATCAATCGATCGTCGTCTCATAAGAATCTCAAACTTTTCTCCACGCCGTGGTGCGGTATTTTCCGTAAGTTTCGAAGCCTGCGGCCAACGGCGGTCAATAAAATCCTGCGAGCTTACACACCATGTGGAGTTTTAACGTACCTAGGCTTTCGTAGACCTGCCTGTCGGTAGACCAGTCGACAAAGCACCCTGCTAAACCACGGTTTTTGAGCTCGAGGAGGGCAGCGCAAACTAAGCCAGCGCCAACCCCGCGACCTCTATACTCAGCTAGATCGTGCACTCATATTAGCAAGATAAGCCGGCATCCTTCCAGATGCAACAGGATTCAACTTACGGCCCATTCCCACACAAGCTAGCCCGCCGACCCGATCACCTATGACCCTAGGCCATGGCAGATCTCTAGATATTTGGTTGTTCCCGACGCCGGAGAATACCAGTGCCGCTCCGACAATAGAGTTATTACTGAAAGCCAGCACCGCATCGGCAATGTCTAGTACCACCCACAAAGTCAGAAGGTTCCAAACAGATATATTATATGCATCACCAAATACATACCATCTGTTTCCTTGAGTGCGCGGTATTTTTCGACCCAGCCGGGGTACGTCGAGAAGTGCTTGTCCTCGAACTGTATCAAGTCTTCGAACACTGCAGGGCTACAGGCACCAAACGTGATACCTTGGTTGCTGAGAGGGCCAAATACATCCTCCGGCTGATGCCACTTATCAAGATCCATGTAGAGATCAAAGATATATGTATCTTCCATCGTCCAGCCTACCCTTATTGTTAGCACTGTGACCTACAGCGAAATTCTTCTAGATCTGACTGTATGCTACCTCTGCGCACAAACCATTCCTGGTCAGTAACCGGCATCTCTTCTGGAAGCCCCGGGAAGAACCGCGGAAAGATGCTCCCAAGTTGTGCGTTATCGATCTCTGGATGGGCTCTCATATATTGGAAAGCCTCATCGTGCAACGCAAGCCCAATGCCCCGGTTCCTAAACTCGGGATCAACCATCAATATCGCCAGGCTGCCGACCAAGTTCCTCCCTGCGCGGATAGTGTACGTCGCGCAAAGTCCGAGAATCTTTCCATGTGCAAGCGGATCTTTAACCACAAAATGCCTCGAGAATCCGGGTCTATCGAGAAGGTTGCTAAGTGTCGACGCGTCCAAGTGCCATTTCCGACTCCAGCCCAGGCATTTCTTCCATAGGTCGGCAGAGGCGTACAGATCACGTCGCTTTTCCCACTGGTGTACTTCCCATCGTTGCATACCCCTAGTCGACTGCAGAGCTTGGGAGACAACCGGTGGTGGAGGCTTATATCTCTTGAATGGGATGACCCCGCTCGGGGTGATGTCACCGAAAATGGCCGAGGCTGCGGCTTCCAGCGCTTCTCTGGTGTATTCGTAGGTGCAAATTAAGACCTCCACTGAGTCGTAACATGTTACGGATTAGCTATCGCGGATAGTTTCTCAACGGCTTCGAGTCGCGGGGTTTCGGGAACTCACAGTAGACATCCCAGAGAAGTTCACGAGGACTACACGCTGCAACCACTATCAATGGCTGCTCCAGACGTACTTTCGTAAGCATTTTTAGTGCAGCGATCTGCGCTTGATACTCGGGGTCCGTGTCCAGTGCGCAAACAAAGACAATGAAGCCAGCTCTTTTCACTAGCGCGAAATGCGTTTCCGTCATCCCTTCATGCGTGTATGGTGAATGGTTCACAGCGAATCCTCTGGCATTGATCGCTTTACCCAAGAACTCGAAAGGGTCTTGCTGCGTGCCTTCGGGCACCGGAAACCTAGGCGGTGCAATAGGTGTGAACAAGGCACAATATCCGGTTGGCTGGCGGAGCACTGTCGATCTTCGGATCTTCGAAAGGGGTAGAATATTCTGTTCGTTCCGCACAACCGTCACAGCCATCTCGTAGGCTCGGTAAGCCAGTTCCCGATGATGACGCATCAGCGATGGAAGCGTCAGTTGCATCGCTGGGGGGTTGAGAGCCACCCCCCAAGATAGGTAGCGCTCCTTGACGCGTCGTATTCTCTCCAGAGATTGTTCGATTGACGCCTTCGAGATTCGTCTCATCTCGACCGCTGTGTATATCTCTTCCAAAGTGTCCAGGATGTCGCTCGGATGCTCGCAGATAATGAGCATATCACACCCATTGATAAAACCTCGGATGCACAGCTCGCCACCGCAAACGTTGCCAACTTTTTCGGAAGCCCTGTCACAGGATCCTACAAGCACTCCTTCGTACCCAAAATGCTTTCGAATGAGATTCTGCGCAGGAGAGTCTTTCCCTTCGAATGTTTGTTCGGTTGGAATCGCCCACATTGTCGGCTCCAGGAAGACGCCATCCACCCCATTTTCAAAGGCCTTTCGGAAAGGCGCGTATTTCGGCTCCGTCGTCAGCGTCCTAGTTTCCAAGATCCCACTTGTTCCTTGCCGTGGCGCCGGAAAGTGCTTCACGAAACATGCCATGCCTCTGCTTCTGTGGGCGTCTGTAATCGCACTGGCGCACCGTGAAACATTGACAGGGTCATCCCCAAAGGTCCGCGACGTCATAACGCCACCATTGGGGTCATCAAGGTTGAGAACCGGAGCAAGATTGAGGTTGATGCTCATAGTCTGAAGCTCCGTAGCTGATGCTTTTGCAATGTCGAAGAGAATCTCAACGGACCGATATGCACCGACGGCTAAAGCGCCCGGGAACTGTGTTCCGAGCGCGCCGTTGCCAAACGGCGCAAACTGTTGATACGTAAGTCTCCATGTCTTTGATCCAGCCAACTTGAAGGTTATACGAGCATCCTCACCATTCCATTCTCCTGTTCAATAGCGATGAAGAGCGGGTGCGAATAGCCAACCTCCCGTGCTGCTTGCTGAAGCTCCTGAACCAATCCCCTCACCTCCACTGAATCTAGACCGGCTGTTAGCAAGATTTGCAGAATGATGCTGGAGTTAGCAGATCTTGATCTCACGTCTCATACTACGCCGGGAGAGAAGAACTCCTCCGACGTAATGATGTCTTATCATGTTCATGACATAGGTGTCGACAGCTGGTGAATCCAGAGGAATCATCAACATTTGGCCCACCTGCCTGCGAAATAGCCACTCGATGTTAGCGAAACTGTCACGCCAGACCATGCTAGACGTATTCATCTTCAAAGGACGATATACCTTCGAATCGAGTCTCTGTTTTCTCTGCTGTATGGCGCATCTTGCGCCCAGGCGCGCTTTTGGCTAGTGCTCTCCGGGCTCTCATACCAGCGGCCATTATAAGAATTTGTCGGTCCCTTCGACACGGTTAGCAAACGGGGTAGCTCTGAGGACGCGACAAGCCATCATGAGATAGATGATATCGCACGACGGAAACAGATAGAGAGACGCGTACGCTTGACATTTTTGTTCCCTTTTATATAGCCTCTAGGTGAGACTATCGTGGCCTTGATCTTTGCTCTTCTCGGTATCCAGACCGAAACTATGGCGTGACAAGATGTGGAGATCATCGGAAGACCATCCGTGGTGGCATCAATGGTAGTTGAGGTCCTCAAAAAATTGATCCACAGTGAGCTTATTAGGGCTGAGTTGGAGTGATGTTGTCACTCTTGCCGCTTCTCTGAGAGCCTTAGAGACGTTTAAACAGCTTTTGAGCCGCTGTTTGTGAATTTAACCAAAAGAACAAGATTTTTTTTTTTTGCTTTGTGGCGACCAAAGCCTTTCCAGGTAGCGGTTACTTGTGGCTGCTGCTTAATGCTGCATGGAATTGAGGAGAGAACTCGTCACCGGAAAACGGTGGTGCTAGGGTTGTTTGAAGCAAGATATCAAGTAGAGTTAGCGCGAGCTCCCTGTCTATATTATAAAATGCTAGCCATGCAGCATGTCCAACGGACATGCTGAAGCCTGAGGTACCTCCATGTCGGCGTGTATGCAAAAGGTGGGACGAGAAGGGGTCATTGGGGCAAATATTTACCTTTTCAGATGGGTCGATCGGGAAGTAAAGAGTATAGTCTGGTGAAGGTGGCTCTTAGGAGGAAGCTAAAAGATTCATCACCTTACTCCCGTGCATGCAACCGCAGATGGATGATGACTATCAGCAAGTGCGGTGCAACGGATCAGATTATACACCGCAGCACTGCCCTGTCCGCTTGACTCGGTTGACCGTGACTGGCTAGTGGGCTTCTATGCCCTGTCCCAAGGTGGAGCTACACTAACGCGTGTGGTGGATCTGGAAAGCCCCTCACCCAAAATTTGCACAGCAAATATTGGTTCCAAGACAAGTCCCCGGCTCTACGAAGAACAGCGCGAGGTTCCGAACGTTAACGCAGAGATATATATCTCGTTGTCTACGAATGCCTTCTTCTGCGGGATAGCCAAAGCCGAGTTAGCTGACTGTTTTCCTAATGTATGAAAATGGTGCTGGATGAATCTAGGAAGTCCATGACGCAGGGGAAACTATAACTTGCATAACAGAAAAATGCAATGCAATGCAACCGACATACTCAAGCTGCCGATATACCAAGGCCAACTTGTATGTACCTGGTGGCTTAAAGGAGGCCGTCTTGACTCGTGCAAGGCCCATCCACCGTTGCCAGTGGCATTCTAGGAAACTCGGAGATAGTAGTAAAAGCAAGGACGAAACGAGCAGCCTTAAAGCAAAAGAAAGATTGGATCCAATTTGGACAGCCGAGCTGCTGGCTACAGCTTAACTTATAATTGCTCCTACCTATAGTATAGCAAGTCGTCTGACTAGCTACGGCAGAGCAAATGAGCGCCGACGCGCCCTGGCACAGGCGAAGCTTTTTGGTCCAGATGAAGAGGTCGATTGGGTCAAAAAACTCCACATGTTCGTTGGGGGAAGCCTGACTAAAGTAGGACAGGGCATGCACGTCGACAGACAACAACAAAATAGAGTAAAAGAGAAAAACCCTTCGCAGAGGTTAATTTCGAAGCATTGATGAACGCGACAGGAATCCGCCGCATCCAGCAAGGCTTGCGGTAGTACAAAACGGCAGTGCTTCCATGAAGTCTGTGGATTGCAATTTGATGAAACTCGCTCCAATCGACGCTGTGTGACTAAGGATGCCTCAGCTCTATAGCAGGACAGAACGTGAATAGACCGGAGCGCAAGCAATAGCCTGCCAGTCCTGCGAGCTCAATAGATGCATGTTTGAAGAGCATATGCAGCTGCAAAACGGACCATGGGGTATAATTGAGTGGGTTTTCTTACGTTAACGTTTTGCTTGTGCGACCCACAGGGCATGGATGGGGAGGCATTCAGATATGCGTAACCTCAGTTTCAAAGCAGGTGGACGTAGGACAGGCAAACCCAAGGTCAAGGTCAAATATCAACTTACTGGTGAAAGGAGAAGTGAGCTGAGCAGTCGGTTTTTTTTTTCTCGATAGAGATCTTGCAATTGCAAATAAAAGCCAAACCTTTCGATTTGTAGGTCGTTTTCTTTTTCTCAGTTTCAAGCACACACGAAAAAGAAAAGTGATTGTTCGATGGTAGTATGGATGGGAAAAAGGAAAACGTGCCTTATTGAGAGATATGAAAGAAGAAAGAAGGTTGAGCAGAGGGAAGTCAAAAAAAAAACGAGTGTAACACCGAGACAAACGAAAACTGACCTTGGCAGCCAGCATCCGCGTCTATCTCTGAGAGCAGCTGTCGGGTCTGATCTGGTCGATGTCAGCAGCGGCGCATGCAAGCACCGCGTATTACATCTATAAGGGACTCTGCTTCGGCCCGTCTGAATCAACTAATCACGCCGGGAATGTTCACAGCCGAAATCGCGTTGTCGTCGTAGGAACAGCGGTCAAGCAGGCACCAGGCGGGAATGCGATAGAGGAATTATTGGGGTCAGTCCACTCGACCAGGTGAGGGAGTGATATGATGCTCCGGCTCCGCTCTCGAGTTGAGAGTGCTCGGGGGGGTTGCGGAATGCAGGCTCGATTGTTTGGTCGATGGAGGTCAGAGGATGCCGAATGGGATGCGGTGGGATGGATTGTCGGCCGGCCAGATGCGCAGCATTACGTTACCGGGCAACATCGACACGACTTTCTGCGGGCGTCTGGGGCTGGCCATGGCCCCAACCCGCTCGCCAGGCCCTCGACTCGACCCATTGCCTGCATGCCAGGGCGTGTTTCTGGCATACCTGACTCGGCAGCGCGCCTCTAGCCAGCAGCGCGAGTCTCATGTCATACAGAGCTTGCATGTCGCCGGCCCATCTAACGGGAAGGCGCCCTGAGGTAAGTTTGCAATCTCAATCCTGTGCCCGCCAGGCAAACAAAGCAGGAGACTCGGTAGATGCAGCCCTTAGTCCTTCTGGGAAGACCCCGTCGCACAGCCTCGTGGAAGCGGGCGCTAACTCCACAGAGGGCAAGGCAGCAGGAGAGCTGCCCCTTCAACCTATTCACTTATCACATCGAGCGATTGCTCTCTATTCTCGGGCCCTGTCTCTCTCGGAGCCAAGGTACACCTCTCTTTTTCGTCTGATGGTGCATGTCAAACGGCGAATCTGGTCACGAAACGCAACCATTGCACAGACGAGTAATGAGACCACCAATTTTTTTTCTTGGTTCTCATAATTTCCAACTGCAGAGAGCACAGCTATTAAAAAAAAAAAAAAAATTCACAATGTGCCTATCCTGGAATTCTGTCGGCATAAGAGATGCGCAACTACACGTATGACGGGCGGTCTCTGCGTCCAAGAGAAGCGGCTTCACGCTATACGCCCGGGGTGAGCGCCGGGGGCGTATATTACCCAATATAAGTCATTTATTGCAAGAACAGAACAAGAACACGTTGGTGCTTCTTCAGCGTTATTACCAACTAGTTTCACTTTAGTACAAACAATGCTATAGTAAGCGGAGCATGGCACCTTAGTTTCTGTTTTCTCTCTCGAGTGCTACTACTCTAAAAGTGCTGTGCGTATGTGCGTATGTGCATGTGTGTGTGGCCTCCTGCTAAGGGTCATGTTGTGCAGGAAATTCCGAGGAATTGATCGAATTAGTGTCCGCGATGACGATATGAAGCAGATTTAGCGTGCAGGTGTGCCACTAGCTGCTCTTCGAGCAGGGCCCGCGGGTGAAGTTGTCGTTTAAAGTTTTTTTTCTTATTCATCTGAATGCCGTTGCCAGCGGGGCCCAGGATCCAGTCGGGGAACATCCAGTGAGGGAAATGAGATCAGGAGGGGAAAGGGTCCTCCACCTTCACAACTTCAATCAGGACGACGCCGAGGCGGCATTCCTCAAATTTGATCCTTGACTTCCACTTGGCCAGCTTGACTGAAGCTGAGCTGGGACTGAGGCTTGCTCTCCTGTGCCTCGCTGTCAACCAACAGAGTGGACGTCGTTTCTTTTTGTCCTCCCTTTCCACTGCGTCGGACCCGAGTACGGCGTCTGAGCCAATAAGTTGGCATCATTTTCAAGTAAGTTGTGTAACACAAAAGCCCTCGGAAGTCGGCTCCAGATAGCGTGATTTGTGAGAAACAGACGCAGGTGTGGGAGGCAAGGAAAAGCAAAGCGTCGCAATGGGAATTACGAGCATGGGGAGCACAGGAAAAAGCGGAACAATTTGTGCAACTGGCTGGCAGCTAGGCGTACAGGCACAAACTGGATGTGAGACATGTTAAGGTAAATGCTTGGGGTGTAGAAAAGATCGTACGAGAGCACTGGACTTGGTATCTGTCCAAGACCGGCTCTTGTGTATCCACCTTTCCAGAGCCGGCTGTCGAGCTGGAACAAACTAAGTTGCGATATAATCCACAAGGGGGTCAGCAGACATCCGCTAAGAATAGGCTGGCGTAAGACCCAAGAACTGATCCTTGGCCTGTGCTACCCAAAAACTTATTTTTTCTCTCCCTGCGCCCTCGAAAATATGCCGCGAACGGAAGAAACTCGAGAAATCGATAATTGTTATACCAAGAGCTCACCAGTTGGTACTCGTCGGTAGCATCACCCAATTAGCGGCTCGCGAACATCCCGGCTAACGTTATCATGTCACAGAGGTTCAAACTCGCGAGTCTGCCCTATGGGAGCCCTCATACACGCATATTTATAGACATACGAACAATTAAATTTTGGGCTTGATATAACGTTAACGGGAATAGCCCTGGCTTGCTTTGCATATATCGGTGTTCCCGGGCGGCCGTGCTGCTAGTAGCTAGCTCTATCATTATTGATACTAACTTATCATCTTTCAATGCACGGATATCGCCTTCCAAAATCGTCCCTCATCCGAAAGATCCCAGAAGCAGTCAAAAAACGGAGGCATTATCTGCACGCTTGAACGCAATCAGCTCGAATGGGAAAACGGACTCGGCAATCTGCGACGGCATGCGCGAGATGGAGGTATGTATTCATGCGGTTAGACACGTACCATCAGATGTTCTTGCATTTTTATATAAGCTCATCCGACCGGCTATTGCGTTATTATCCTTCGTATACATGCTATATACATGGGACTACCTATAACCTGTTCGGGATGACATTGTAACTCCGTCCGTACTTCCATGCGTTCATGATGAGATATGTGTGTTCATGTGAGTCCCAAGCCGAAATTTATCTCCCTCGCCAACGTACATATTTGCAGGGGATGCGGGACCCACCTGTGCCGGCATTGGGTTACATGAGACTGTTGTTATCTGACGAAATGAGCCACCGCTGTGCTGTGCTGTGCTGCGCTCTGCGTTCACGTCGCTCGGTGCAATGTAATGACAACGTATGTACATGTACGTGTACGAGCTCCAGCTTGAGAGTCGTTGCACTTGTAGGAATCAAGGTGTGTCTGGTGGTGTTTTCTTGGGCAAGCGCCAGTGGTCGCACAGACTTCCTGTATCATGCGACACAAACAAATATTCGTGTCACCTCAGCCAGCAGCTTAGCAATCAAAAGTAAGATTAGCCTCGCCTCGCCTCGCATTCGCATTTTCGTCGGCCCTCCCCTTCGCATACGTCCATCCATTTACATTCATCCATCGGTCCATTCAACTCAATTCATCCACTCATATATTGTCATTCCTCGTTGCGGAGGTCCCGCGAACCAATCCTGTCGACCAACTTTTATGCACACTCGGCAAAGTTGCAGGCTGGCTCCGGTTGGCCATTGGCCGGCACATGCCCGCTGTGTGGACATTCCATTTGAGATACACGGTTACACGGGTCAAATCCCTACCGATGGCCACACCGCCAAGAACCGTCTTACGTAGACATTTCGATGCACGCCGACACCGTGCTCCGCTCAGGGATTGGCTAACGCATTTTGCAGCGATGCTTTGTGTAACGGCAGATTCTAGGGCAGACTCGATTTTTTTATGATATCAGATTTTCCATATCCAGAGCGATTTATGCTGCAGCTTATATAAATTGGCCAACAGAGTAAGTGTTCTGGACAAACAGAAAGGCTGATCCATGATGGATGCACCAATGAATCACGAATATGCAGAATACACTGTGCGTGGTAGCCAATTGCAATTAATCAGAACCAACCCCAACAGCCTCGCAGCAGACCGCAAGACGAGCTCGAATTTGCCGTGAGCCGAATTACACCTTAGCTCTATGACACTGGGGGAAAATGCAAGACATGCATTCTTGGGGGACATTTTCTGCCCAGGCAAGATCGCCATTATAGATTCGGGCCGACCAAAACGAAAAAAACGAAAGTAGCAGAAGAAAACCCCGCCCTTGAGCATCTGATTATTCGGGCAAAGCAAGCTCCTTCTCCTGCCCAGGCTGAACACGTCTCGCCTCCGAATTTCACGGAAGATATATTGTCCATTTTTCGCGACGAATCCACATATCTAGCAGTATCTAGATGTGACTACTGTGGACGCTAATCGGCATGTCCAATTGCCGTTCACAGAAGGGGGAATGGTCCCAAGCCACGTTTCAGATGCCCTTACCGTATCATTTTTCTTTTTGGACCGCACCCACCATCGGTCAAAGCTCGAGAGCAAATCAAGATTTGGGATTTTAGCCAGGATCCAAAAGCCCACTTCTGCATCAAGTAGCGTGAAGGATGTTCCGACAGGCAGACATGCCTGCTAGATGAAATAATGTGACGACTGTGGATGCGAATTATAGGCATTTGTCTTAGACATCTTTGGGGATACACGCCTCTTACATATCAACGTGGACGCCGGTTGGGACGCTAGAACTTTCGTTTCGTCCTTGTGGCAAGCCCTGGCCGGAAGCTGACGGCCGAGTGACACTTGGCTCGATAAGTTGACCAGTGAGCCGATTTGGCGACCGCCCTCAGAGCTCCATTTATGGAACGGGTAAGTCTACCAGTAGTGTAGGCTACCGACGGCAGTCACAGAGCCAGAAAGAGACTCGAGTAATATTTTCTTTATCTATTCGATACTTCGTATTTCAAGCCCAAGGAGGAAAAGGCATGACGTCTTAGAGCCGAAATAGCAGTAAAGCGCAGACTTATCCCGAACATGGCCTAATCGAACTGCCTTTGTGACTAGAGTGCTTCAGCATATGTCCGCTCTGCATGAACAGCGTACCTACATTACATACTTCATGCTCCTGCCATCTTCCTCTTTGGAATAGCTGTCATATGATTATGATCGTACCAATTAAGGAAGTAATAAGTGACAAGCCAGGTAGCTACGACGTAGAGTTACGCCGGTATACTGGAGCAGTAAATGTGCCCGAAGAATGCGCTCGATACTCGAAGAAGCAGCTACATGTCGTCGGTTCCGCTAGATCGTAGCACTCGTTACACAAGAGGCCATGGAATTTCGGAACCGAGACGAAATGCTGTGTGTGCAGCTGAGCGACAAACAACGTCGCCAGCAACACCGACACCGGCCACCAGCCATCGCCAACGACAAACACAGCCCAGACACATGTCTCCTCCCCACCAGATATGACGAGCTCCCCGCTAGCAGCCTTTGCAGCTCGGAACGATTCGAAGGCTTCCGGTCCTCACCAGAAGGCCCCTGACTATGTAGCCAGGCGATTAGATCAATTGGCGAAAGGTAAGCATCCACGTCGAAATTGCAACTCGCCGCGCCTTCGTGCATGGTTTTCATTTTTACGGGCTGTGGTGTTTTCTAACGTGTGCATGGTTTACATACGCGATTGGCAGCTGCTGCGTCCACGCGAAAGGAGGTCAACAAAGAAACAATCGAACAGCTCGTGGAGCAAATCTCCAGCTATGCAAACACAAATGGCCTGTGGGATACGGAGTTACGTGACCTGCTTCGTGTCCTCACCGCGAGCAAGACCATCATCGATGCGTCCAAGACGCGTGTGCTCGTCAAGTCACTCGTGCCACGGGAAAAGATCTCCCCTTCGACACTGGAGCTGTTGATCAGTTGCCTAGGTGAGGGTGAGAACAAGGCTGTGTACGCGACGCAGCCCTTGCTGCTCAGATGGCTGGTGATGGTCTACGACTTTCTGAAGAGCTACAATATCCTGCACCAGCTGTACGGGGTATTGTTCAACTTTCTGCACACTGCGAACCTGCGAGGACCCGCGTGTCATCTGCTGGCATTATGCACGCGGCGGAAGGATGTCAAGCCCTTCCGGATTCAGATCCTGTACGTGTGAGGCCGCTGTTCGTAGACTATATGGGCAGTCACTAATATTCCCCAGGATGAAGCTATGCGAAGACCATGGTGACGAAGCTGGTGTAGTCGGGTTGCAACAAGTCTTCCAAAGCTTCTACCCAGATATCGTCCTGACGACCTCTCGAAAGCGCTCCGCTTTCAAACTGTGGGACCCTCTCTGGGTCCAAAATGTCGTTCTGATACTGTCTCGTGAGGAAAACACTCGTGATGTCAAGGGTATTGACAATAGCCTACACGTCCGGCGAAGCAATAGAATATTGTCAAAGGCCAGAAACAGTATCGTACCTTCGCTCCATACATTCCATGCTTCGGAGACGTCGGTGACGCTGGAGGAGATCGATAGTGCAAAGAGCCTTGTCGATAATCTGCAGAAGCTTGAGCTTCCCAGTCAGGTCGGAGCCGTATTCCAGGATGACATGTTTAGAAACTTTGTCTTCCTCAAGGGGTCGGAGGATATCGTCTGGAGATTGGATAGCTGGACCAGCGCCGCGTTATTCGAAGAGTTCGATGTCGAGCAGACTTCCAAGGCCTCTTCAGAGCGTCTGCAAGTGTTCCTAAATCAGATATGGGACTATACCGCGATGCGGAAGGTAGAGCTCTTTTTTTCCAATTCCAAAGTAAATACTATCTTTCTGCGGACGGAACTGACGGCTTGTTAAGGTGTTGCTGCCTTCGGTGCATGACTTTCTTACAGAATATATGATAGTCTGGAACGGAAAATGGCATAGAGAGGCAATCCTTGGACTCCTATCATTCGTGCAGTTCTCCCACCTCAAAGGTTCGTGCACATCCGATTTCGCTATCCCTTACGAAGCAAACTGACGTAAACATTTCGTAGATTTACAAACGGAGTACTTTCAACGTTTGGAGAATCTCCTGATGAATACTTCATCGAATGACGTGATAGCACTAGTCCGTTTTCACACAAATTACATGCGAAACGTCGTAACCCAATACTCGAATGCCCAAAATCGAGATCGAGAAGCTGAAATCCGATCTGCTCTCCGCGAATATATCTTCTATGTGGACCAGCTCAACGCACAAGCTCTAGTCGTAGGTGACACCGGTTGTGTCGGGCTGACCACCATCAGTCTTCTGTCTCGCTAACGTGTCGCCAGAACTTTTCCAAGCAGCCCGATTTGATACCCCTCCTCCACAACATCCTCGAGTTCTACGACACAGTGGTCCACGTTCCCGTTCAACAGCCAATATTCGAGATCGTCTACCCGGCAGACATCATCGTATATAGCAGCGTGTTCCGCGGCGACTCGGTTAGCTTTTCACGACTATGTGGCATTCTTGCTGTATACAAGCAATCATTCCTGGAGCATACTGAGCTGCGGGCACGGGACCCGCGAATCGCGGGGTATGGCGAGCCGGACAGAGCTTACGTGGACCACTTCAATGGGTTCCTGATGGACATCAGTAATTTCTTCTGGAGATTCCGGTGTTTCTGCAGGGACCCCGCGAAGGACACAAACGCCCTTGGCTGTCTAATGCAAGAGTGAGCTAATCTAAGCGGCTATCCGTTACTTCTATCTCCTACTGCAGGGCCAAAGCCATCCATTCTATTATAGCAAGAGCATGGACTAACATGTAGTGTCATCCTGCATAGAGACTTCGTCGCATACCTCAACCAGGCTGCCAATGCACGCGAGCTTTCCCTCAACGGCATTTTTACCGTAACGCACAGCGCCACTTTCTCCCGCTTTAACGCCGAATGTCTCCGCTTCCTGGAAGACCGACATGAGGACTTTAAGGGCGACCTCGACGTCCGTCATGCCGGGCCAGTGACGTCCAAGTCGCTCGCTGGGCTGGCCGGCGACGGCGGATACCAGGTTGAATATAGAGTGTTCAAGATGGCAAGCCTGGAGTACCTACGGCGCAAGGGCTTTGAGGGCGTGTATGCCCTCATCTACTCTACGATGAAGAAGCTGCGGGAGGAGGCAGGGAAGCATAACGTCGCGGCGATGTTTGAGGGCTTGGAGGAATGGAATAGCACTGCCGGGAGCGAGTCTATTCGTTCTTAGGAAGGATGAGGGACTACGTGACGCGTGCAAACTGCGTGTATTAAACATTAATTGAATTCCGATGGAGCTAACTAGTAAATCGGCAGTGCTTATGGCATGGCTCTATCGATATGTATGAACATGTATCATCCGTAGGTGTATATATGCTGAATGAAGATTGGTCGCTTCGTCAAATGATGCGTATTCCGTACGTTTCATGCAGCATTCTCGCCAACTCGTGCATCGTTATCATGTACCTGGTCTCGAGGCCAGACTTGCCTGGGTCCGAGACTGTCAAGCACCCCCGACATGTCATAAGGATGCATTCTATCGCTCCGGAACAACCCCTCCCTCCCTAAATTAATTAGCCTAACTCCGCCTGTCTCCCATATTTTGTGTAGACATCGAACTGATCGCGTGATCGAGATTGACCCTCAATTCGAATAATCCAGAACGTCCTCCTTGCGAATCACGCTCTCGTCACCAACAACGTAAAAATAGGCCCGCCGAGCGATTGTTTGCACATGTTGCGGCAGATACAGCGTGATCGCAGCGATCAGGAACCCAAGGAATAGGAGGATGAATGTGTCTGCATTTTCACACCACAGCGGTTAGATACACGTTTGCTACATTCGCTAACTAAGTCTGTGACGGTCTCGTAAACTAGACTCCGACGAAAAAGGGAGATTCTGGCTTGCGAGATCGGTCTCTATCAAACTCGCCGTCCGGCACCGATTGATTGACCGAAGGAAATGGAGTGGAGGGCGTGCAGAGCAGTACTGACTGAATACAATCTTCTCGGTGGAAGTCAGCATGTAAGGGGAGAGGGTAACCTCAAACTGGTAGACCTTGCGGCGGATGAACGTTGTTATCGACATTTTGGTATGTATGTACGGGTATCTAGCGAAAGCGATCGTCTGAATCGAGTTCTCGGGACGAGAAGCGGGAGGATGAGGTCGCGCAGGGGTGCAATGCAATGCAATGCTGGTCCGTAGGATCGCAGTTGATATCGCTCGGTATTCGGCGGGAGTTCTCGGCTCTCGGGCTGAGCTATGAATGCACGTAGTAGCGATGGGTCAATGCCGGATGATTGGATGGTGGTGGTGGCGGCGGAGGATTAGCTGTCAAGCAATATTGAGGGAGTAGTAGGTAGGGAGATGGTAAGTTGTCCACAAGGAAGAAAAGTGTCGGCCTGCGATCCGAGTCAGGAGCATGCAGTTCAAACGACGCCCAACTGCTCAAATGGGAGTTCGGGTCCACGCGACAGCCGACGCCATCCGCCACGCAACACGCGCGTTTTGCTACTCTGTCAGCACGATAATAATATTGCAGGGCGAATTTGCGAACGTGGCATGCAGGTGTAAGTAATATTATCAGAAGATGAGAACGCCACTGTATGCACAAAGGGGTAGATCTCAAACAATTATCACCGCGAAATTCGTAATCATTCACGGACGATGCAGGCGCTCGACGCAAGACCGCGTGATCGCAGAGTGCGCGGTTATAATCAAGTACGAACTATACTATCCGGATGTGCTCGCCGACAAGGAGATTGGACTGCAGGAGCCATGCACGCCAGATCGAACGATTCGATTCGCGATATGCAAAGACGCCGATTCACGCCGCCTGAAACGCCGGAAATCCACCAGATGATTCCAAGATACGCTAATTCGGATAGAGGCAGAGCTTCGTTGCTGATCGACCTGCGTCCCAAAGTCTCCTGCTTGCCTGCTTGCCTGCTAGGTCTAGATCAATTGATTTTCATTCTCACTTCTCGAAGGTCGCTGCCTTCTTCTCGTAGTAATCCTGCCGCATGACAAACGTGCCACCGAGAAACTCATCGTTTCGGCGGACCATGAACGTCTTCCACGCGTTCGCCGAAGGGTACTTCTTGAATTTGATAGGGTCGGATGCTTTGACTGTGCCATCCTCATCCAGGATAGCGAACTCAAGCTGAGCGAGGGTGTTCACTTGGATTGTAATATCCTTTTCTTTATGTCCTTTGGCGTTTTTGTCTTCTCCTGCAGCCTTGCTGCTACCTGCATGATCTTCTAGCAGGAATTTCCTGGTTCCAGCCGGATATCGGAAGGTCATCGTGCAGACTTCCTTCTTCTTCCTCGCTGCGGGGCTCTCTTCTGATAGTTCCACACTGTCGAGTCGACAGACTTTCTCGACGGTTATGTTGCCTTTGCTCCCTGCGAAGGTACGTTTGTACTCGAACATGTCGCCAGGTCTGAATATCTTGTGCCGGCAGAGCTCGTACAGCGTTATGTTGGTTGCGGCGCCCGCGTCACCGTAAAAGACAGCCTGCTTCTGACCCCACCATTCTTCGAATTCTTTGTTCTTGAGATCGTCTACTTTATCAGCCATTGGGCCGAGCCGTTGGCGAAGCGCCTCCTCTGCTCTTTTGATATAGGACGGCTCATAGCTGCCAGTCGCAAGGTCGTCTTGGAGCTCTGCGAAGGCGCTGCGGAAGGCGTCATTGTTGAGATTTTGGAAAAGGGTCGGAGTCGGAATACGCGGTGGAGGATTGGCGGGGTCATGGTCTGGGTCGGTTATCTCGGTATCTATGGGATGAAGTAGGGACAGAAGCTCTGTCTTTTCTTCGTCCGTGAAGAGCCCCCAAGTATTCTCATTGAAGATCATCTGCGCCAACGTTGTCAGTAGCTATCCACGATATATCATCAATACCCGTATTGGATATGAAGAATGGCATACATTTGCTTCAGCGTTGATGAGTTTGCTCCTCTTGCTTGTAAGCAAATGTTGGGAACTCCAAACGCCGGTCTTGGATCCCTTTGCGGTGGTCTTTGGTCCAGCTTCTTGCTTTCGAGGTGGTTTGGGCTTGGGCGTCGGGATCTCTCGCTGCTTCTCCGCAGTGTCCAGAATCTTGTCTTCGTCATAGATGGGATTCGCCTTGCGAGCTCGCCCCGACCTTCTAACAGAATCACTCGTGATCATGGTTGACAATTCATCCATCATATCCGTGTCTACCGCTTTAGCCTTAGACCTGGTAGCTTTCGTGGAAGATGTAGATTGGGTTTGTTTTCTAGGCGTTTCAATATCCACGCTCCCCAGTTTTTGCGATACCTCAGTCGTAGGGCTCTCGTCTTGCATCGCGTCGCCATCCGCGCCATTGAGGTTGTCTGTTTGGAGGCTGAGTTTGGACCGTGTCTGAGGTGCGGTCTTGCTCGTGTCGCTTTCTTCAAGACCATTGTCTATATCTGTCGCGTGATTTGTAGGTTCTTTGGAATCGATCATGTATTCATCCTGCAGACCTTCCTCGGTGGCAGGATCCGGTTTTCCACTGTATTTCCCTGTTTTCGCCCTCTTTCGCGGCGTGGGGCTGGGCTCTTCGGGCAGCGGGTCCGGCTCGATCGTGTCGGCATTATGAGAATCTGGTTCGTCTTCTGGAGCCTTCTGGCCTCTGGTAGATCTCCGCGTCGGCGCAGAGCCAGCTGTTCTTTTCCTCTGAACCATGCTGGCCCAGCGATGCAGATGCTATCGCGAATGAAAGATGGTCGCGGTTGTAGCGTGGGCATGGGGCGCGGCTGTGTGGTGTTGTCGCTGCCGTTGGCCTTCGCGTGTCAACGAATCGCAGGGGTTCTTTCGTCACTGCGCAGCTGGCCGACCGTCATTTTGAACAACGTGGAGCTCCAACCGCTGCCCGCCAACATCTTCGCCGCATCTCATCTCATCCCTCCCATCTCATTCCGCCGCTGTCACCAACCACGAACGCACGACGACCTCGCCGGGGAGACAGTCTGACGCATCTTAGGACCAGCTAGCATACGACCGTTCGCCATGGTCCAGTCCACGATCATCACCCGGCTTGATGGTAGGCGCTGCCTGAACCTCCAGAATCTGTCGCACGACTGCTCGAGACTTAGCTAACGGCCTACGTCTCTACAGGCATGCCACTGGCGGCCACAGTCGACGATGCTCAGGTTCGTATCGCACTATGCGCTCCATCGTGTCCCAACAAGTTTTACTGACGACGTGCACACTCTCGTCCAGGTCGAGGAGAATCTTCAACAATATAAGGAACAGGCCAAGATGATATTCCGCCGTCTAACCCCGAATTCCGAGCCGCAAGCATCCATTGAGTCCGGCCAATACTCCCTACAGTACGTCCTCTCTCTTCTGTGCCCAATAGCGCCCGCTCTACTCTCGTACCTGTCGCCTTGTAGCTCACAGTCAATTCAAAAACTCACTCAAAGCCTCCCAGTTACCTGATCCAGGATGGCGTTTGCTATCTCTGTATTTGCGACCGCTCCTACCCGCGAAAGCTTGCGTTCACATATCTCGCCGATATCGCCACCGAGTTCGCATCGTCATACCCGCCCAAGGAAGTGCACTCGCCCGCTGTCCGGCCGTACCAGTTTGTCGACTTCGACACCTTTATGCAGAGGACAAAGCGGACGTATCAGGACACTCGCGCTACACAGAACCTCGATAAGCTGAACGACGACCTGAAAGATGTGACGCGGATTATGACGAAGAATATCGAGGATCTGCTGTACCGTGGCGATAGCTTGGACAAGATGGGCGACATGAGTATAAAGTTGAAGCAGGACTCGGCAAAGTATAAGAAGGCTGCGAGACGCATAAATTGGGATCTCTTGATGCGGCAGTATGCACCGTTCGCGGTGATCGGGTTCATCATCATTTTGTTCATATACCTTAGGTTCTTCTAGTGGGGAAGTGGAATGGAGTGAGGTGTCCCAGACTAAGCTATACGATACAAGATTGGCTAGCGATGGCTCGAATCTTTGATTTGGAAGTAATGGGTTCTACATGTTGGCATAGTTTTGGGGGCATTTGAATGTATGTATGTTGGACTTGGGCTATTGATCGCATCGAATGTGCTATATTCTGGTATAAACTTCTCCTTTCTGGTCAGATATCAGGACTAATATATAAATGTATACATCCTTTATACTACCGTATCGCTGTACGTATGATTTTGAGCGGGTGCACTGCAAATTAATGCACGTTGAAATAGCGATATCTAGATCCATCCTCAAAACCCTGTGGCAGCGTTGCCAAAGCGTATATGTTACAGTAGATCTACGAACGCCCGATGATGCTGCTATCTATGTCGACGTCATGCGCCCGATATGGCATCCATGATATCGCCTGCCGTGTCACCGTTGCTTCTTTTTCTCCGCCTCTTGTTTCCGCTGCACCCTTGCCGTCCACCACATCTCCCAGTCCCGTCGCTGCAAGTCGACCTCCACGCACTCATCCTTCACATACAAGGCCTTCGACAACGGATTCTCCAGTAGCAAATCCCATATGACGCCGCCCGCGAGATTTTTCATCAATGCCGTCGCCACGAACCACCCGATGCCAATCGCGACACCGGCGCCAGCACCGACCATCACTTGTCTCGGAGTATGGTAATGCAGATAGACACGTGCCGCTGCGATTCCAGTTGCGAGGATCGGTAGCGCAAGAAGCAGCAGCGGCTTTACGGTTATTGGTATGGCATGATTGCGCACAGCAATCCACAGGGATATGTAAGTCGCGAAGAAAAACATGAACTGCGTATGCGAAGACGGCATGCCGTATCCTTTACCCTTGAGGTCTAACGTTGCATTTGCAAACACACAGATCCATGTCAGTGGCTTCGCTCGACAGAAACGTGTCCGCGTGAGATAGATAAGTAATCCAAGCAAGTAAGAGGGTAAGAGGTATGGATGACCAAAACCCGCCTTCCGTACAAGGCAATGTAATATGAAAATAGAGATTATTATATTGTACATACTCGTCGGCCGCGCCTCCTTGATCAGGCGCTTCAACACGTAATTCACAGCCTCGTTCCCCAGCTGCCCGACGCACGCAAGCACGATCTCCAGTTCGCGATGCGAAAATATCAAGACGGCGTACACGACCATCAGCCCCTGTGGGACGAGCGATAGGTACGCCGCAACGAGCGAGAGCGGGTCCGTGGGGTCGTATGAGACATGGGTGATCGAGAGAGACGCTAGCGGCTCATCATACTGTTCGTCGGGAAGGGCGGAGTAGGACATCGTGGCGGGATGGCGGCGGCAGCAGGGACGGGAAGCGGTGGAGCATATGCATCTAGACGTCTCGATCGTGGGGAAGCACGGCAGTGTTGTCGTGAAGTCGGCAGCTGGCTGGCAACAACGCACAAAATGCCACGGTTGGAAGCCAGATTACATAACGGCCGTGCGCGTGGGGCTGGCTATACGCAGGATGCTATTATCAAGGATCAGGTCCTAGCATCATCGTACTTCTCTGCGCTTACCCTCGCCTTCTGTAACGAGGCTAGACTTGCATATGTAATACGATCCAAGCCGTACCCACAATGATATCATCTGCTTGCTCTTAGCGCATGGCCGACGGATCCGGATCAAGCATGGCCAGCGAGCCAGCTCCACGTTGCCGTCCATGCATAATTCCAGCCCAAAGGAATGCGCACAAGTAGTGCATGCAAACACGGCTAGATGCACTCAAGTTGGATAGATTACATGTAAAAGCAGTCTGTGCGACGCTGCATAGCTCATCGAAAAAGCGCCCGGAATTAACATTCTGCATCTTTGGTCGGATCCTGCCGTACCGACTTGGAAGCTCGAACAGCAAGCGAGCTCTCCGCGGTCGAGCCCCGAGGATTCTTCCGAACGAGGATAGACTTCGGAAAACCTAGTCTGTTCGGAGTGTGAAAAGCGACGTACTGCCGCAGTTATTCCTTGCCCTGCTAATACTGGACCGCTGGGGCGTCGGCTCGCCGGAGACCCCTCGGGTGGTTATTAGACTCTATCCTGGGTTTCTCCAGATTCTTCCCGCAGACGCTCCGTCACGGGGTATCGACTCCGATTCGCTAGGTTTCTTGGTCGAATGGAGCTCGCGACGCTGTTGTATTTTTGGCCTTAAGCGCGAAGAATGCTGCGATTTGGGAAATGCAACAGTGGCCGTGGAATTTTCGGCGAGGGTCCGATGTAATGCTGATACGAACACTATACTGGGAATACGAGATCGGTGTCGTGATAATGCACTGAACATCTCGTATGCAGCTGATCCCGATCTCGATTTAAAAGTCTTTCGCGTATTCGTGCGTAGGACATTCCGATTTGAATTCCAGATCCCGAAATGATAGTCCCCACGCCGGGGGTTCCCGTGTAACTTTGTTCGCGGCTGGAATATTTGGCGCCGAAAAGTTAATCATGGTCGGTGCGCTCACCAACTACCAAATTCCTTATCTAGTGCCTCCAGTCAATCTTTTTATTTGCGCGCTGGCCTCGACCGGCGCAAAAGAGTCTGCAAATGGCAGTTGCAAGTTTGAGGCATCGATCGCTGAGGACACGTGCGCTCAAGTAGAGGATATAAATACGGCTATCAGCCCCGAGATCGATGCATCGAATCAGACCTGCAGCCTTACAATGATGAACCAAGAGACGCTTCGATAACCCCCGCGGAATAATTTCTCGATATAGTACAGCTAGCCTATTGACATCATTCTGCTCCTGATATTCAACCCTTGATACAACGATTTTCAGCAATATCAAATTTGTGAACCGCCTCAAAATGAATACTATACGGTCGCCGGCCGTCCGGCGGCTTAGCCAAACCGGGCTTCGAAGCATGGCCTTCAAGAGAACTGCTGCTATGATGCCGCAGACGGCGAAGGCCGAAGGGGATATCTCGTCGGTGTTTGCATCGCTATCCGGTGAAGCGGAAAAGGAGCTTCCGGCGCGATATATCGATTTGAAACGGAGCTTGATCGCAGAAAATGCGAATGAGGTCCAGGCCAGCTGGGACAGGTTGATTGAGTCTCTCAAGTCAGGCGTTGAGGAAGCCAAGGCGCTGAGAGAAAAGGTATAAACTAGTTTAAGGACCATATTATTGTCAGAGTTCCAGCTGACAGTAACTAGATTGTACCATCAGTGAATTTCACCGACCTCACTAGCGGCAACTTGTCTCCTCGAGCCATCGATGAGATCAAGCGCCGGGGGACGGTAGTCGTTCGGGGTGTGTTCCCCGCGGACGAGGCTCTCGCGATGAAGGAGCAGACGAGATCGTATATCCAAGAGAATAGAAGCCTTACAAGGGACTTCAAAGGCCAAGTCTTCGAAATATACTGGTCTCGCAGCCAGGTGCAAGCCCGCGGTGATCCTCGAATGATATCCGCTCAGCGGGCTCTGCAGCGGATATGGGAAGGATTATCTGAAGAGCAGACCGCCACTCCAATGTCATATGTCGACCGTCTGAGGATGCGCACTCCGGGTGATACGTCCTTCGCCTTGGGGCCACATATTGATGGTGGCTCCTTGGAACGCTGGGAAGACCCGACCTACGCCTCCTGCTATACCGAGATTCTGAGGGGAAACTGGGAGAACTATAACCCATTCGATGCCAGGAACCGGATCGACGCCAATATGGACCTATACAATTCAGCGGGTGGGTGCGCCGTCTTTCGTGAATTCCAGGGATGGTTGAGCCTATCGTCATGCGGCCCTGGCGAAGGTACCCTGCGCATCAACCCACTGCTGAAACAAGCAACGGCGTATTACATCCTTCGTCCATTCTTCTCACCGCCAAAGCACGACCCTACTTCCCTCGAAGGCTGGAAGCTTGACTTGTCAACGTCTAAATTCCCCGGCGCAGCACAGGGCCGACAACAGGAGATGTCCGATGCGACGCATCCTCACCTCCAGCTGCAACACTCCATGGTCTCCGCTCCTCGTGTTGAGCCCGGCGACTTTCTTGTATGGCACTGCGACACTATCCATGCTGTGGACCCGGTCCATAATGGGATGCAAGATGCAAGTGTATTTTACATCCCCGTAGTGCCAAAGTGCCCGCTCAACGAAAAATACATCCAGCAGCAGAGAGCAACGTTCCTTGCGGGCTACCCTCCCCCCGATTTCCCAGGGGGAGCGGGAGAGCAGTTTCATAAGGGAAGAGCGACTCCTAGCGACATTAAGCAAGCTGGAGGAGAATCAGCTTTGACCGCCATGGGTTTTTGAGAGACCTCAAGCTGGCTCGGCCTCATCAAAGAGGGCAGTATCAAAAAGCGAGTCGTCCAAAGATTCAAGAGGAGGCCTTCGCTCGCTAGCGGCTTTCAAAGTCTTCAGCAGTGCTATGTGCTCTTTCTTCAATTTCCTCTTCAAGACTTGTTTGTGTGCTTTTCCGTTGAGGTGTTTCTCCCAAAGCTCCTTGGTCACGGCGGTAACGTGGCAGTGTTCGCATGTATGATTCAACCATAACGAGCGGTCGGTTGAAAGATCTTTTTTGTAGGGCGTGAGAAGATCCGCTGGGAGGGTTGTTACGTCTGTCGGTTTCGGAAGTCTCTTGTTTGGAATATTTGGGTCTAGGAATTCTGTATTATATATTAGCTTGATATCCATGTTTGCAATCGATTTCGAAATGATGCAAGTACTAACCCTTCGAGATCTTGATTGCTGGGTCTCTGACCATTTCGCCCCATTGTGCTAAATCGGATGTATCAAGGAGGTAGACCCCACCTCCTGGAAGGGATGATTTGTCTGTGAGCAGTCTGTTCAGTAGCTTGATTCTGATCCACCTCAATTGACTCTTGCTGTAATGTCGCGTTGCTATGTTGGTTTTCTCTATTCCTTCAGCTCTAAGTTGGCTGATTTCAACTTCGGCTTCGTGGGCCGCTTCTGGGGTGGTGCTAGGAATGCTTCCGAAAGCATCTCTGGCGATTAAATATGGCAGGAATTGCTTCCAGCCTATGCTCTGCCAGATGCCAGACTCTGGATCGATCTCGTCCTGCTTGTCTTTGTAGACTCGAAACATCTCATCAATTTCATTGAACAACCCCTGGTCAATCATCTGGTCGACTCGTCCTTTGAGCCTGGATGCCAAGACATCATCTGAAGCGTGAACCCAGAACAAGAGATTCGAAAACCTGGCTGTTGACACCTCTGAGTTTTTGGCGGCGGTTTCCGCATAAAGATCAGATACTTTCTGATTTGTGGTTAGACAAATCTCCAAGGATCTTAGGATCTTCCTTCTGTCGTTCGGATGCCATCGGTTTGCCATCACAGGATCTCTCCGCCGAAGTTCTTCTAAAATCTCAGACGTTGGCGCCTCTAGGATCGGGAACTTTGCAACCATGGCCTCCCGATGACTGCTGTACTCCCCGCTATCCAGCTTCTCCTCGAACTCCTGCAAGCTTTCACGAAAGAGCAGCGACTGCACATAATAGTGCGTTCCACCAACGACAATAGGGACTTTGCCGCGATTGCGAATATCTTCGATCGTCCTGAGCGCGACTGATAGCCACTGGCCGATTTTCCACGCCTCTTCGGGATTTAGAAAGTCCATTAGATGGTGCGGAACACCCATTCGCTCTTCGGTTGGATGCTTGTTCGTGATCACATCCATGCCGCGGTACATCTGCATGGCGTCGCTGTTGACGATCTCGCCGTTGAGCGCTATTGCAAGGTCTACTGCAAGCTTCAACAACACAGTCAGCTGAACATCGAAGACGCTGACCGGAAGCCAAGGATGGACTTACTTTGGACTTGCCGGTGCCCGTGGCACCGATGACCGTTATTAGTGGTCTAAGAGCTTGCTGCATTTTGTTCCGTATAGCAGACGTTATCGCGGATGCGGCCGTGGCGGACGTCCTGTCCGTGTTGGCCGATTATTCGGCTCAACTGATGACTCCGTGCGCCGTGTGCGTTCTCGCCGTCTAGGGCCAACGGGCCGAGGCTTAAAAGGCACGCATAAGCAGCTGAATGTTCTTTGGCGTATATGAATCCGAATTACACCGTCTCGGCTGGCGTTTGATGTTGTTTTAACCGTAAGTCGAGGAATCCGGGAGGAATTTTCAAGTAAAGCATTTGGGAAGGGAAATTTCCAAAGTTCACGAAGCGAAATACCACAGGCAACACAACCGACATCGACGTTGACGGAATGGCCGTCCGATTATTGCCGCTTCTCCAGGCAGGGGAACATACCAGCCTTGATTTCCATCCTACGTCCATTACAACAATGGAAATTACGATCCTTATCCTGCTACTGTTTGTAAGGTCCGCCATTGCAGGGCTGACGAACCTGTTTGTGGGACTCGGCACCCGAAAAGCGGCCGTCAAAACGGAAATGCCCAAGCTATCCCTCTCCATGTCATTCACAATCACCGAGGACGACATTAAAGCTTATGTCTCAGCAACTGGGAGTAAACCTGTGGAGATAGACGGTCACCGCCCTACGAAGGCTCTCTTTCTTACAGGGACAACGTTACCTGCAATGCTGCTTCTGCTCGCGAAACGAGGTTCTCCGATCCAACCCCTAGGTTGCGTGAACGTTAGGAACACTTTTGAGATTCTTCGACCAAGCTTGTGCACTCTGTCGGCACTAAGGTCTGCAGAAGGGGCGTTCGTTCTAGCAACCCTAGAATCTCCAGCTAGGATAGTTAAGCGGGGAGTCGAGCTTGATCTTCGAGTCGAAATTCGAGTAAAGCCCGAGGCTGGCTCCGACTACGTCACTATCTTCCAACAGGTCCACACAATGCTACAATTCACCAAGATCGCCAAATCGACACCAGTATCACGGGCAGCTATGGATCCGGAGTTCCAGTTCCGGCTGGCTTCAATGCATGCAAATGGCCATCTGGGCATCGGATACATGGGGCCTTCAGAATGGGCTAGATTTTGCAAGGACTACAACATTATCCATACTTCTGGACTGGCAGCAAGGTTATTCGGCCTCCCCGGCAAGATTGCACACGGTAACCATGTTGTCGCATTAATGTTGAAGGAAACTTTAGGTCCGAAAGATGAGGATCCGGACGCCGTATTTCGATTGGAAGTTCAGTTCAGGCGGCCAGTGGCGGTGCCGACGAATTTAGATGTACATACAGAAGTTGTCGAATCTGGGGGTTCATTACATACACGTTTTGCTGTTGCACAGGGGATGAAAATATGCGTACAGGGTAAATACTGGTAGCTTTTAGCGCTCAACGGATATACCTGTATATAATAAGACTCCTCAAGCGATTTCATGAAGGGATATGTCATTGCTCTAAGTGGGATACTAAGGATCTGTCAATTACAAATCGAATAGCATTGTATCTTCGGCACTTATGCTCCTCTACTCGCTAGTATACCATCTTTAATTGTGAGCTTACAGCCATCGTTGGAGTTTGCAACTGTGCAGATTCTCAAGGAGCATGCTCATTGATTATTGATGATGCTGTAAGGAAGACTAGCTTTCTTGCTCATATGGATTTATTTTGTCCATATCCGACTCCAGGAAATGAGGGTAGTACGGCTTCCCGCAACCGAATCGAGACACTAATCAGTCTCTGAAGCATTATTGAACCTCTGAGAGACAGATCTCCCAGCTATAGAGCCATTTGTTATATGTCATACGTCTTCGCTAGCGCGCCGCTCCGGCAAAGCCGGCTTACGAGACAACTTTTCATAGTTAAATTAGGATAAACCCCGAATTAATTATGAGTTACCTAACCATTTAAAATTATAACTTGTAAGACGTCCAAACTTTTGGGTCCTGCTTTCGTCATCGATGCTGATCAATAGGCATTTGTGAACAGTAACCGTCCCGGGGATCGTGTACTTTAAATATTCATTTGTTATAAGTATATAAGCTAACTCGGTCGATGGATTAACTTGGGCTCGCTACAAATTACTAGTAGTAGGAATCTCGGGGCCAGCCGCCGAGTGGCCGCCAGCAGCAAAAAGTCTGGCCTCGAGACTGTAGTAGTATTATCGAAACTGAGATTGACAAGTATCGGAATTTTGAATGAAGATGCAACACAACATATACGAGTTGCGTATTAAAACTACAACAATTGGTGGTGTCTGCACGGCAATGTGGGTCCATGCATGAATATCGGGAGGATTACACAAGGGTGCAGTACCCGCGTTCCTGGGAAGGGTTCACTATGTATGTAAATAGTCTCTGCACTTTAGGAGTGATATCCCAAGTCCACAGCATTAGTCACTATACCTTGAACATGGAAGCATCTGGTATACTTCAAGAACGTGATCATATCACGTTGCCAGGCTAACGTCGAAATATCGAGAGGTTGGAGTATACTATCGGTATAATCTCAGGAGCTATGATCTACTTAGCCCCAGGATCAGGCGCTGATGATCCACTGTCTTTCTGACATTTTTATTTGCATGCTTCTAGGTATCAACGGCGTCAAATATATATTCGCCCGAAGGATGCAGTTACGTGCAGAGTCTGCTGGAACATGCAAACCGGCCGGCTAATCCATTCAGGTTGGGGCAAACCGTAATCACAAACTGTAGGTTTCTTGGGCTGGATAACTAGGAATAGTAATCTAGACTAACTTACTAAGCTCGAACTATACGGCTGTACGGGGTAAATATATGCAATGAAACATGCGGATTCGTGGAACCGGAACTTGCACATAGCTCAAAGCTTGGTAGCGGAATGCATGGCATGGATTATTGTCCTTGCCCCAGACTCTGTGCATTTAAGCGGCAGACGCAATGGTGATCCTCGCTCCGATCTCTATTCCCCAGTATTGAGTTAGAGAACGTATTATATTCTTCACTTCCATAGATTATCGACCTTACAGCCCGCAGTGCCGCGCTGATCTGCGAGAATCTGCAATGCGGATTGAACCACTGTTAGACAAAACGGTTCTTGGTCCGTTCGCAACGGTGAGCGAGAATTTTGATTTTGATTTTCGCCGATAGACGGAAGTGGTGGAGACAAGTGATGGATAGCGACTTTGGGCTTTAATCATGATTCTAGGAATACAGACAAAACCCTGAAGCCTCATTGGCTTTTGATTCGAGATTAATTCCGAAAGTCGAGCTTATTGCAAGCAGAGGTCGACCTAATAGCGATATCCCATTTGGTTATCTATAGCTCATCAAATTGATATACGGGCTTAAGTCCCGACGACGCAAACTTTTCGATCCCATATAAATGGTAAAAGTTAAAATACTCTCAACTGATCAAATTTCACAGACCCAGCGTGTTCATTACTTTGTGAATACCACAGCAATGCAACGCTTCTGCCGCCGATGTAAATCCAAAGTGGTTCCTCATGTCCACGGGGCCAACACGCTATTTCGTCTACACTGGAGCTGGATATCAAGTTGCATGTATTAATTTGCGAATATTTTGACTACCTGGAAAGCTACGTCGAGAAGTATGCTTAATCCACAGAGCTCGACTCGACGGCTGCTCCGGCTAAGCTTGCACCTACGCAGCCCTACTAAGACACTCGGCCGACCCGAGAATGCTGCCTTCATGCACAATGGCAGCCTCTTTGAAAATAATAATGGTCCGCTTTTGCGACCAGGCTAAATCAAGAATAATCGATATGCTGTCTAATAGTATTTTGTTGCAACATGACGGTCCCCAATCTTCTCCGCTCGCAACACTTGCGCACCACCAGACTTGTACCTCCACGCTCCACATTTTCCCCACAAAGAACCTGAACGCCCAAAAAATCGCCGAAGCTGTGATTGTTCAGAAGCCATAATGCTTTAGCATATTTAACCGGCTGAGAGACGAGCTCGGTTGGATTACTCAATCAATCTATGCTGCGCTTTGATGTTAGTTGCCGCAGTGATCTCCGATGTCTTCACCAATCTCTAGAGTCTTATCTGACAAATGCGGGCTGAAAAATTGGGCTTCTCACGTACCATGGTGCCATTTGCAAGAAAGCAGCCGCAGTTGGAACTTGCGCGGGCTCATCTACGGGAGGGGGTGGATATGATACTTTGCATTTAGCCATCATCAGGCTAAATGAATGTTCCGCTGGCAGATTCGCCATCATTTCCCTCATGTCGACCCAGTCTCGCGATATTCGCAATTCGGTTGTGGCGCTCGTTTGCTCGCCGACGGCAGCACCTTAGAGCACCAGATATGATCTTTGCGGAGGTTCTCCATGTTGATACCCTTCAGAGCTGAAAGTGGTACTAACATCTTCGGAACTTATCAATATTAGTATCGCCCGGAATGTTTACAAAAGATGATCTTGAGAAATTGCCGGCCGAGCAGCCGGTGGCTTTACATATTCTAATCTATTCGATGTGATGGAGTCTCACCCCACACAGCACACCGAGCGAGCGAACTTGTAAGCGGCGATGCCCTATCGGATGTTCAAGACAAGCCTTTTCTTAACGACGGAATGTCGAATCGTTGAGGCAAACTAGTCTCGGTTAATCTGCTAGCCATGCGTCCCATGGTATCTGCAATGTACCACAGGGTGTTACCATTGGAGAACCCGTATTGCAGGCCAGGGTTACCGATGTTGTAATCATGAGTGTCTTGACCTTTCCCCACAGATAATTGTTCCGCCAATGAAATAAACGGAACAAAACACCACGATGGGCCACTCTCGTGAAGCCTCGACATGTCGCTTGATCTTCATGCTGCCACCCAAAAATGATCACCTGCTATCTCGGAGGCATTGGGCCCTTCCGTAGGTTAATATCCTGTCACAAATATTTGGTCATGTCCCACAATTCCCTGCATTGAAGCCCGGATGCTCGTTCAAGCCCGGTCATTCTGGGAACCAGAAAAATGTATAAATCGATGGGATGAGCACCCTGCCGTTGGGAGAGGGCTTTAAGATTTTCAGGCCACCCCATAATCCAGCTCCGAGGCTCCAGCTCTTCGTCGTGAGTTATATCAAGCCAAATTCTGCGGTTACGACAACTTCGAGAAAGAGCACCATGGCAGACCGCGCTACCGCGGACGAGAAGGCGGAGGCCTCCGTGCAGCATTATGACAGCGTCGACCTCACAAATAAGGCTCTTAATGAGGGTGCGAAGCAGGCTACTGCTGCTGAGCACAATCTCACCTTCCTTCAAGCCATTAAGACCTACAAGAGGGCTGCAATTTGGTCCGTCCTGATCTCCACAACCGTTATCATGGAGGGTTATGATGTTACCCTTCTTGGTTCTTTCTTCGGGTACCCTGGTATGTTCGACATCTGGGACTGAACTATCTTGTCTATCTATTCGGGTTCATCTATCTAATCGATATCGACAGAGTTCCAGAAGAAGTACGGTTATTTGACGGAGAATGATGGTTGGCAAGTCGACGCAAACTGGATGTCCAACTTGAATGTCATTGCTGCTGTTGGCAACATCATCGGCGCAATGCTGAACGGCTACCTGACGGCAAAATTTGGACACCGGATCGTTCTGATGGGCAGCATGGTCCTCCTGGTTGGCTTCATTTTCATTGTGTTCTTTGCCCAGTCAATTGAGGTCATGTTTGTGGGCACACTCTTCTGCAACATTCCGTGGGGTGTTTTTGCAACTTCGGGGCCAGCATATGCCGCTGAGGTCGCCCCTTTGGCTCTCCGTGGCTACTTGACTGCGTATGTCAATCTTTGTTGGTGTATCGGCCAATTCATCTCGGCCGGTGTCTTGAAGGGTCTAGTCAATGTTCCGAACCAGTGGAGCTACAGAGTCCCTTTTGCAGTTCAGGTGCGTATCAGGCAATTCTCTCAGGGTTGTTCAAGTCCGTCATGCTAATCGATTAATCTCTTGCGTTATTTAGTGGGTCTGGCCTATCCCTCTTACTCTTTTTGTATATCTCGCCCCAGAGTCGCCGTGGTTTCTTGTTCGTAGTGGAAAGTTGGAGGAGGCAAAGAAGTCTCTTATGCGGCTATCTGCACCCGAGCACGACATTGACTATAATGCACAAATTGCCCTTATGGTTCATACCAATCAGCTGGAGAAGGAGGAGCGCAAGGGTGTCAACTACTACGATGCCTTCCGTGGCACTAACCGCCGTCGGACCGAAATCGCCTGCATGGCTTTCTTATCACAGATCACTAACGGTGGCGCTCTCTGCTACTCTGGATCCTTCTTCTTTCAGCAGACCGGTATCGATGCATCGACTTCCTATGGTATCTCTCTTGGAGGCACCGGTATCGCTTTTGTTGGTACCATTATTTCTTGGTTCTATCTGAGTAAATTCGGTCGCCGAACTATCTGGTTCACCGGTTTCTCTTTCCTCGTCCTTATCCTCTTGCTTATTGGTGTCCTTGCAACTATCCCGAACCAGACAAAGTCTCTAGCCTGGGCCCAGTCTCTTTTGACGATCGTCTGGCTCGGGGCTTACTCCATGTCTGTCGGCCCCATCGTCTACACTATCGTCGCAGAGATTGGCTCTACTCGTCTACGAACGCAAACTGTCGTGCTGGCCCGTAGCACATACTATGTTGGAAACATTATTTGCGGAGGTCTTATCCAGCCACGGCTCTTATCCCCAACTGCCTGGAATGCAAAGGGCAAAACAGCATGGTTCTGGTTCGTTTTAGCGTTCTGGACCAACGTTTGGGGATACTTCAGACTGCCGGAAACTAAGGACCGCACATTTGAGGAACTTGATATTATGTTCCAGAAAGGCATTTCAGCCAGGAAGTTTGCGGACTACCAGATCGATGTTGATGAGGAGTTCTCTACTCAGCGTTAGTTGCAATTGAGCGAAACAACTGGGCTTGCATTTTTCTTGCATTTTTCTTGCATTTTATGACTGGTCATGTATCTCCTTAGTTAGTAGTGGCGTGTAGCCTATATATCTTCCCAATGAAGTTTTTTCGACGCCGATCTGATATTTTTTTGTAGCAGATCTAAAGGGAGAACTGAGAATGTTCTGACTTGTGGCATCCAAGGACATTGTGAATGTCAATAAGGCGAAAGCTTTGGAACACCAAGCCCAAAAAGCTGTTAACGGTTGGCTCTGTACCACCTTATCGCCCGCAGGGTTCTGTTTCATGCAGCTCGTTCCAGGTTTTGCCGTTGAATCACAAGGTACCAATAGTGCAAACACGCAGATTGAGACCCCTGCGGGTGCGGGATCTCCAACGCCAAATGGGGCACCAAACCGAGTTTGGGAGAGCACCATATCGGAAGGACGCACCCCGAGCAGCTTAACGAGCCCCACTTAGTATGCATGAACAGCAAGAAGCTTGGTAGGCGGGCTAAATCGTGATACCGTATTTGATATCCAGATAAACTAGCTCTCACGAGTCCCACCCGAAATTGAAGCGACATACCGTGCCCGAAAACGTTGTACAGGATGGATCCGGACATATAGGCTATTCGGATGAGACCTAGGCATGTGACGGATAAAGCATTCTGGCGAGAACATCCGGATTCGAGCCATGGGGCTCGAGCCTTGGTGCACCTCGAGTTTTCAATTACATCTGCATTGGAAGCCTTGAGGTTTGATTTTGTGGCTGTGAAACCTATTAGCTCTCCGAGCTTCCTGCCGCAGGATATGGCTTGACTTACTTTTGAGAATCCTGTATAGACTTCTGATTGATGTTAGCTTCCTTTTTTTGGAGTGTGCACTTGAGCGCTCGAACTATTATATCTGTGGGGTAAACGCAAATTAAAAGTGAGGAATGAATATTGAATCGAAGCGCGAAGGCATCCAACGGCTGGCCCCGAGACTAGAAGGCATCAAGTGTTCACACGGTAATGCGATTATGATATTGCAAACCGGCAGTAGAAGCCTAGCGTAACAGCTCTGTTATTTGTAGTGCAACCCCAGAACGAGCGTATATGTGGCAATCTGTAGCATGTAGACGGGATTCTTACCAGTTGTCGTGATGAGGATATGAGCTAGCGGACCCGGAGCGGTGAATTCGCATCAGATTGTGTTGTCGTAGTGTGACTGCGCCGTTTGATTCCTGAATATTTCCCCACAAGGTAACCCTCGTCGCACAAACCTTCCATTTCAACGACACCTTCCAGACACCGACACACACCATACGCCACAGTCAACAATCTCACGATAGAACAACCACCACGGCATCATCAACATGACTTCGATCGGCGAAGGTGACGAGCAAGAGTCTGCTCAAACCTCCCCAGACTCCTCTGCTGTTATTGATGAAGCGTTCCCCGACTCTTCGGCCATCGAAGACGACGCGATCGACATAACCCCCGGCCTTGACATCGAACACGAGGTCGAGCCTCGACTGGGTATCAAGCGAGGCGCCAAGATCTCGATACCTTTCGGTCCCGCGCAAGGCCCATCAGCAGCAAACCAAGCTAAGAACCAACCGCCTCCAAACTCGCAGAGTTTACGCATAGATACTGCTGTCACCGACAGGGAAGGAGAAAATGGCTTCGCGCCGGATTCCCTTAGCTTGTCGCAGCTCAAGAAGCTGGTGACTGAGATGCCAAAGCAGAAGGTTCGGGTATCAACGCTCTGTTAATTGATTCTAAGATGCGAGCTAATGAAATCAGCAAGTCGAGTACGCCTTCAAGTATGCGGATACAGACACTTTACAGAACGAGATTGAAGAGTGGTTCCCGTACACCGACTACGAGAGACAGCTTGTCCTTGCGTGCAAGCGCCAGTTCCAGCGAATATACACCGAAGGTCGGTCACGTACGCCAACGATTATAGGAGTATACTAACGCGTCTCGTTTAGTTCCCTGGACGCGATCTTCTGTTTTGCGCCGAAAGAAATGTCTGAATAGGCTAGTTGAATATGTTGAGTCGTCCTCACAAGAGCAGAGAGTCGACGCGCTCCTCTCAATATGCTACATCGCGCAGGGAGTTTATGGTGAAACCCGATCGACGGAACACCAGCTCCATTGGATCAAAGAAAATTGTAAACTGTTGCGTCAGACATCAATCCTCGATCCTTTGTGGAGCTTGATACGGATGAGGATATCGAGAGAATGGGACGACAGAGAACCACATGAGGATGACATGGCCCGACAGGTCGACCGTAGAGAGCTACGATTTTGTCTAACGATCCTCTACCTCATGCTGGAGACTGGGAGGGATGACGAACGATTCTGTGAAGAAGTCGGTATGTGTCAGAACTGCCATCTAACTGTTACGCTTTAGCTGATGTTGCGGATTATAGCTGGCCTGGAGCCGAATATCTCGATTTTCCTGATCGAGAATGTCGCGAAGCTTCGATGGGAAGACGCACCGGGCGTTCCGCTACTATCTGTAAGTCTGAGGGATAGATATTTGGGTCGCTATCAGGAAGGCTGACAGCCTAGCTTCTCTTGTTGCTCTGGAAAATTCTACTCTGCATCCTAGGAACAAGCGAGCAGCTGCGCAAAACAAAGGGGTTACGAATCGCTCTTACTGAGGGAGCTTATGAGGATGGGCCTCCGACGACGAAAGACCAACCAGCTGAGTTGCCTAGGAAGACAACGCGCATCAAGCCTGAGGGTCTTCCCAAAGAGAAGGACGTCGGAGAATTGGAGTCGTCCAGCTTGACTAGCCTCTCCTCTTACTCCAAAATCACAGCATCCCCCCTGGACTATCATAACTTCCGCCAAGAGCTACTCCACAAATACCCTGCGTACAATGCTCCAGCTGTCCCGAGCTTTGTAACAAAGTCTCTAGTTGCGAGCCCAAATGGAGAACTCGCTCCGCCTACTGTCTTGACCGCCTCAACAACCCCATCCATCCTTAATCAACCCGTTCATATTGCAACCCCGGCGCCGTCACCGCCTCCCTCCCCGGTTGCTGGGAAGGGCGGCAAAAAGCACAATTATCAAACCAACAACAATTTTCCATTCTTATACCCCCCTACCGCACTCGGCGGATGGAAAGACGGATGGGCCAATATGAATTCTAATGACGTTGGTGTGCCGACCAGTATCCGAGAAGGTGGTGATCTTTTTCGATCGAGAGTTAGAGTCAGCCCAGCCCTGCAACAACTGGCAGAAGAGAAGGAACGCTTCCTAAAATCCGAAAGAGGATGGACGGGAGTTGAGTCTGAAATCAGGACAGACACCGAGAAGATCCGTTATACACCGGACAAGTTCAAAGATAAGCAGAAGGAGATCCAGATTCTGGAGCGAGTTGACAGCATTTACGTAAGTGGTCCCTTAGTACGTATATCCATTCATAATTGACAATTCTCGTAGCGTGACGCACTTCCATTCTTGCAATCATTCGTCATCGTCCTCTTGAAAATCACATTAGCCAATATGTCGATTGCCAACCCTCCAGTTCCACAGAACAGCAGCACTGTCGGCGACAAGAAAGATGACGAAGCTGGTAACGTTGGGATATTAGGTGATGCTCTTGAACTAGATGGGGTTGCCTTTATGAGCATGGAGGAGCTCGACAAGCTGCGGAACAAAGAGATCATGAGCAAAGTTACCGGATGCCTCTTTCTTACTTTGCTAAAATGGTTCAGAGTTTCTCGTAAGGACTCATTCCCATATGCCAATTTGCCGCCATAACTTCTATCTAACGTTTGTGGTAGATGTCCTAAAATTCGAATATCTCTCACAACTGCTACTGGATTCAAACTTCTTGCCCCTAATGCTCAAGATATATAGCCACCAAGAAGTCACCGCTTCGGTCGCGACAATCGCCGACAAGAAGGATTTTTCGTAAGTATCGCCGATACTAGCCATTTTGGACCCTTCTAATACTGTTTCTAGATACTTTCAATTCTGCTCGAGAAACTCTGCCAGACAACATACAGTACCTGTACCTCAACCCCGGAATATCGTGCAGTCTGACTCATCCGATGATGCAGTCCCTCCCCCAATAATGAGAATCCGCCGAGTGAACACCGAGCCTGAACCATCCTTGACGCAGAAAGTAGAGAATAGTGATGAGCCAACGATCATTACGGAGTTCTCTTGGCGAAACTTCTTCACTACTATCAACTTTCTCCGTGTCATGCAGAAAGTTTGCAAGAGCAAACCTCATCGGAACCTAATGTTGGTACAGTATAAGAGCAGTGCTATATTAAGGAAACCGTTGAAGGTCCCGCAAGATGAAATGAGGTTGTATTCCCTGAAACTGTTCAAAGGGCAAGTTCCGTTCTGCGGTCGCAAGTGGAGACAGAGTAAGTAGGCGCATCTAGGTAATTACGTGATAACCCTGGCTGATATCGGATAGGTAATATGAGAGTTATTACATCTATCTATCTATATTGTCGACCTGAGTTACGAGACGACTGGCTTGCTGCTCAGGATGTTGATAGCGACGTCGAAGAAGCAATGGTAAGTACGCTGTAATATGGCGGCTATGAGCTCATGCTAACTCAATTGTATAGCCGCAAGAGCAAGCCCTTAGAGGCTTGACCCACTTTTACAACCTTCACCATTATCCCCAGTCGATGACATTGATGGGCTTCGACCCGAATCTTCTGGCGGACGAGAGAAACTTCTTCACACGAGAACTGGAGAAAATTGACTGGGGCCCGACAATGGCTGATCAGGATCTCGAGGGCGATGAAATGGTTTGGGACGGACCACCTCTCTTCCAGCCGTCGTAGAACGAAGGCGAGAAGCAGAGGCCCCCCAAAGAGCCTCGAGGCGTTGTCGCCAGGCTGAAGGAGCGACGAAAAAATCGTGCCAAGACCTCTAGTAAGGCGGCCAAGTCCCCCGACGTCCAAGCTAGGGCCTTTGCGAAAGGGGGGCCAAACGAGTTTGAACATCTGCAAACCTTCGGGGAATGGCAGATGAAGCAGCTGTCGGACCCAGCGCAAGCCCGCGAGACCGTGCATGAGGCGTCAAGGAGACGACGGGCGAGAAGGCCTGTTGAGCGGGAAAATAAGGAAACGGACAACGCCCTTGAGCAGAACGGGGGACAGAGCAGCAAGCTCGATTGACCGGAAGTCCGAGTAAGGAGGGATGCAGCACTTTTCGCATTTGCGTGATTCTGAACTTGTCTCGGAGATAATTATTGTCGTGGGGGATGATGCTAGAGTCCGGATGTCCTCTTTATGTACACTATTATTCCCTTCTCACCTCTATTGACCCAACGTCGCTCCATAGACAGATCCATCGGCCATCGCATTCTGAATCCATAGATCCCGTTTCCTAATACTCCGCGTGTATCAAATGCATGTGTCCGTCTGTGTATCAACTTCCGCCTTTCTAATATCACCACTCAATGGCAGTATATAATGCTCTACATGCATCGGCGTAGGTGGGTAAAAGCTTGAATCGCATGCTGTTTTTTATGCATAGACCTAGAGTTAATATGGGTATTCAGAGGACCCTTTTTTCCTGCGCAGAAATGCCAAAATTTCTGCGCAATCATCTATTTATAAAATATCAAATTTTGGTAATTGCTCAGCGGTGTCTATTGCTATACACAGAAACTTATCCAACTTTCTACACTCCCAGGACTTTTACATGCAGATTTTGGCAGTTTCTACACTTTCTGCGGTTTTCTGCAGGGTATAGCTGCATATTTTCATTATATACTGAAAAGCACAGAAACCAGATCAACACGCAGAAATCAGATCAACATAAAAAATTTCTGCGGTTTCTGCGTTTTATTTCTGCGCGGTCTGAATACCCATAATTCCGTAGCACCAAAAGTACCTGCACTCCATCGTCATGATTGTAAAAATTTTAGTCTCGCAGACCAACCCCATCTATTAGAGCCGTGTGGTTTCATGCTATTTAAAGACCGAGGATTCCTCTCAAAGTTTGCTTTCTCCCTCAGCTCATCCGCACAAATTGCAAAAAATATATTCGCAGAAGGCGCAAAAATTGATCTACAACAGTCAGAATTCGTGTCCCGTCACCGATGACACTACTACTTGACCGATACGAGGCTTGTGTAAGGCAGAGCGGACGGGATACCCAATTTTCCTCGTTCTGTGGTCGTAGATGTAAGGAGCTCCTTCGCAAGATTATATCAATTAGAAAAGTTTAACCGAGATCGCAGGGAAAATTTAGTGCCAAGAACAAGGTTCCGCGTTCTGATCGAGACCCCCATTTTGATCGAGTAATGGGGTGTAAGTAGCTGTACTGGTACGGTGGAGGCCTGAGCTAACTAGTATGCATGCGTTTTAGCTTGTACAATTGTGGGATATCGATAGTTATAGTACGTGCCCATATATTGATATTCGATATCCGCATATCCGCTCGAAGTGAACCTTGCACTGCACTCGAGGCTGAGAGTTTACTAGGTTGAATGTAAACGCGTATACATATACGGTGATATGTATTCGCAAGGTGCGCAAGCTTCAGTCCATAATAGCTATACGAAGAACACATTCCGACTATGTTTGACCGCTATGATATAATAAATTCTACTCGCTTTTAGCTGCTGTCTAAAAGCCCGTACCCTAATAATCCAAAGTCCAACTCCCATGTCCCCTCTATCACATTTAAACAAGTCTCGTTAGTATCTATTTCTAGTTGGCAGTTCATATGACGCCCCAGCCTTTCCCATAAGGTAGCAAATCTAGTTTGCGATATGCCCTGAATCAATGCTAGTTTCTGTATTATCAGGTTCTTTTACTAACTCCCATCCTCCATCTACCAGAAAACCGACATCAGCAAAGTAATGCGTCATATTGTCAGATGATCCAAAAAGTCCCAAGCAGACTCCGTTCAATGGGCCATTCATCAGTTGAACCGGCGATCCGCGTATGCCGGGAGCAGTGGTGGAGCTCTCCAGCCGAAGACTCCCAACCGCAACGCCCCCTCGGTAGCTTACCATTCTCTCGAGCTCCTGCATATCAACGCCTAGTCTGAAGTCATCGTGGAGGTTGTATGCTTCTCTGAGCTTCAGCTGCCGACCCGTGAGCATGAAGTGTTGGAGCCCGGTAGTAATGCTGTCGCACTCAACCCAGTTAGGCCCCTCATTCGGAGGCTGCTCAATTAAACTGGTAGGTGGACCTGCTTCGAAATAATTTGAGTTCGTATACTCTACTCCGGATGCAAGCTCGAAAAGACAGATATCACTTTCGGGAAATCTGTGCTTGATTGTTCCAATCTTTCTCTCTCCATGGAAAACTTCGTCAGATGGGAAGGTACTGTTAGACCCCGTAACACAGAACTGACCGGTGGCCTTATTTCTAAGGAGGAGTCCAGCTGTGCTGGATCTAGTCTTGTCGTGAAGCATGATACCAGGATGAAGAGTCGGCCAGTAGTCAGTATCGTCGCGTATTTTATTGCCAATGAACTCGGTCATGCGTCTTTGTGATTCCGGAGAGAGATCTCGAGTTGGGCCTGAGTCTTCCGTCTTATACTGCGCGAATATGCCACCAACCCTGCTAGGGTATTTATACCCGAGATTGAGACTGGTCAAGGTGAAGGTGAGTCTGTTGTATGAGAACTCCACCCCTATAGCGTTCGGGATTCCTCCCACCATTCTCAGCAAATCGCCATCTCCTGGACATTTAAAGCAATCCACATCCCGAGGTAAGGAGTCCTGAGTGCGTGGCAGGCCATAGTAGATAGTTCTGTATCCGGCTGCATCGTAAAATGTATTGACATTCTCGACGCAGACTGTTGGAAACCATCCGATCCGGGCTGGTGCGTTCGAGGGAGGCCCATGGGGGCACTCAAGCACGATCCACGGGAAAACTAAATGCGCCATAGAGATTTGTGGAAAATCCCGGATGAGATCTTGACGGGCCTCCGATGGTAGACATGTGGTCTCTCCATATCCACAAATATCTGGCGAGAGATACGATGGCACTCTGGCCGCTGTTGGCGGTTCTGCGTCGTTTGTAGAAGGTGATATATTTGATCTTAACGGTCTGCTACTCGGCGAGAGATTGTGAAGCGACAGCCGCCGCGGTGATAAGAAGACGGCTGGGCGGACCTTTTGGGGCGATGAACTCGAACTTTCCATGACGGGGGTTCGATAACTATTTGTGCTTGGGATTTGAGCTATTAGCATTATGGGTCTTGGCATGAATACGATATCGCGAAGTTGATTACAATAAAGAGTTAGAGACGAACCTTTCAAGCCAGTCAGGCGTAATGGATGATATTGTACGATCTCGTTAGAGCCTGAGGCTGGCCGGCACGATGATATGAGAGCTGCGGCAGTGGTTAGGATGCCGGGTTGGAGGAGCTTGTTGTTGAAGGACGGATGGTGGAGTGGTGGACATCGAGCGAGGATGCGAAGGTGAGAAGCACGTAAATGATGAATCGACGCTGGTGGCCGCAAGATTTGATGGGAGGCTGTAATGGGTGTTAAGTTAAATATTATGAGTCAAGAGCGCTATTGAGTGGACAAGAGTTTAAATTCATACTATTATTGTTATTTGATGCTTGAAATCTGGCAGATGTTGCTTTCGCGACTGTCAAGGGTTGTGTGGCTTTGAGGCGCGCAACAACACCACATGTTGTTACACCGTGGTCTCGAGACTACACCGTCGACTGTCATGATGGCCCCACTGCACTTGGATCCGTTAGTCTCGGGTATCACAAATATGTTCCGAAACTGAAGGCGGGTGGCCTCGTATATACATCCGTCTCGAGACCGGGATGCCATCCCCAACTGCAGCTCTCTGTTGTAGTAGGTAGTCTCGGCTGCAGGCTGTTGTATCACTGGTGCCAGTTCCGAGACTAGGTTGTTCTGTGCCACTTGTACATGTTGCGTAACGTCAAGTATTATTTTGGCAGCCTCGCACTCGCCCTAAACATATAGTGCCTGAAGTTGTAAAGGGGGTGTTGACGCGCGTCAGGGTCAAGGTATATACGTATATAAAGTATCGATTCAAGCGTCTGCTCCCATCAACGGACATGAACTTTTAATAAATCCACTTTTCGAACTCGATCGATATACTCAAAAGATATTAAAGGTCGGGTCATTCTACCACCGAGTTTTGGCAACAATCTTTCAACCAGGGGATATATTCCGTCCGTATGCCTATTGTGCATCGTACTAAAAATCTAATAGTTGCCACTTTCCAGCTTCTATACATATAAATGATGGTGGACAACAGCCAGTCTCGACAACGATCGTCCTCCTGTCGAATTCTGTCTCTGCCAACGGAGGTCCAACTTATGATCTTTTCCTACGTTACCAAAATCGAAGACCAAGCAGCCGCGAGCGTCACTTGCACCTTCTGGAACACTCTACTCACCTCCATTTCTCACCAGAAGGATCACTATACAACCGTCACCTTCTGCGAGCTAGGCAAGGAAAAATCTCTCAGATTCCACTCGCTGCTCCGGCCAAACGACGCTTGGTTAGGCTGCAAGGTCCTCAACGGCGGAATAACAAGCATAAGCCTGAACCGCTTTCCAATACGGGATCGCAAATGCGCATGCATAGCAAGCTTTCCTAGTTGTAAAATCTTCTGCCCTGGTTGTGGGAATCGCTATGGGCTTTGGGCACTGTCTGCGGATGACCGGGACTACACAGATTTATGCAGACCCAGCATCATCACGTTCAACATCTCACATAGCAGCCTCCTCGACGAGCCTTTCACCTCTCCACATTCGGATAGCAACGGCCTTGTCGAAGAACCTACAGAGCAATATGATATAGGGGTGGATGGGTTCCTGGAGCTCCCCCCCTTCATTCTCGAGCACTGTACGAAAACCGACGGCTTCCAAGTCTGTCTGCATAGTAAACACAAATATGATTCCGTGCCGCCATTTCGCATCATCCGACTGATTGAACATGAAGAAGAAATCTGCAACCTGACGTTACGTGAACTGCTATCAACGATCATAACCCAACTCAGAGGAACCTTCACCGAAAAAGATATTCCCGCAAATGTTGAGCAGGAGCTTTTGTTCGACCTGTCCAAAACTGAGCCTGTCTCCCCCTTGAAAATTCCCAGCGGCGCTGGCAAATCAAAGTTTTGTTCCCAATGGAGTACATCAGATATCAATTTCCCACGCGGCGAACCGGAAACCGAGCTGCAAGAAATCGGTCGAATCGATATCCAGATACAAGCTGAACAGAGACAGTCGAACCAAGCATGGACATATATCCAGGGTTCTACAGCGCCTGGCATCGAGGGTTTCATCGAGGGATTCCATAGGCAACGAGCTTGTAGATTAATTTAAATTCTGTGGGTCATGCGCAAGACATGATAGAACCCTGCACAATTAATCTCGTTGATAACTCTCGCGCTCAAATCCGAATGTATATAAGCATACATGCGAATAGTTGCATGGTTTCTTAAGTTTGTATCGTGTCCGTCAAGTTCGATATTTGCTGCGAATGTCACTGCTATAGCTAGGTTTGTCTGAATTCCGTCAATTAGCATTCTATTTCTAGCACACGTCTTCCGCCTCCTCTCAACGCCGTAAAGAGATTCCCGCGCTATGTATACATGAATTAAATGAGGTTGCCGCGTGAAAACTCCATAACGATGCAAGGTAATGCGCGCAAAACAATATCAAGATGATAAGTTTAGTATCTATCACACGCCGTGACTCTCTTGCCCCGTACTAATAGTGTAAGTGGAGCGAAAACACAAAAAAAATTAAAAATTAGAACAGAAACATAAAAGAAAGGAACGAACAGAAATTACCGCCTGAAAGGCCTACCACCCCCTCCTCCGCTTCCGCGCTGCTCGCTTCTCCTCCGACACATCCTCATTTCGGGCCTCGGATCCGGATGCTGCAGAGCACCCCTAGAGCCAACCACTCACCGGCGCAGGGCTCCTCCTAGATCCACTGCCGTTGGGCGCGTTGACCGGGAACCTAGCCGGCGCCGGCGTCAGAAGCCTGTGGCTCTGCCCATCGACCTTGTCGATGCCTTTGCCGAGGATGCCAACGCACTTCATCATGTAGTGCGTCACAAAGCTCTCCGTGTAGTACGAGTGGCCGGCGCTGTGGTCCGCTACGAGGTTATGCGCGATCTCATGGCACAGCACAACGAACCAGTAGACCAGCGCGTCGCTTTCAGCGTTGGGACGGCCGTCGTGTATTGCTGGCGCGTGCAGCTGCGTGAAGTACGAGTAGTTGCAGAACAAGCTACCGCTAGTGTTGAACGCGATGGTGCGCGACTTGTCGTAGTAGAGCTGGATCTTCTTGAGCGGCATCTCGAAGACATTTTTGGCCAGCGCTGAGAGCACGCGGCTGAACAGGATGAGGTCGGTCAGGTTGTCGCCGACAAATTTTTGCTTCTCGTGCTCGGAGAGACCGCTGAGGAGGAAGAAGTCCACCTCTGTCGGGAGCTGGCAGATTTTGACGAGATCCGATGGCGGCCTTGAGTCGCAGTATGTGTTCTGCTCCATTACCTCCGTAGCCGATGGTGGTGAGAAGTGGCTGTTGCTACCATAGGGTTTCAGGGCCCCGATTGCGTTCTTCAACGTCTGGTTGAGTAGTTCCGGAGGAGTCGCTTTGACTTCTCCGCCTTCATCTTGCCAGTTGTCGCTGGTTTGCTGGGGTCCCGTGGATCCGGACCTCCCCAGAAGACCGCCTAGGAGATCCTGTGGTCCAGCGCCTCCAGGGGCTCTGATACCATCGTCGCGATCGAACCCTAGCCCGCTCCGGAGACGGTTGAAGATTCCACTTCTCCTTTGGCCTTCTAGCGGTCGACCGAAGTCTGTCGGTGGTGGCGGCGGAGGACGAGCCAGGTCTTCAGGAGAATCGAAAGCACCCGGCATTCTATGACGGGGTGGTGTGACAGCCATCCCAGCGAGTGGCTGAGTTTCGTCCGTGTACGGCGGCGGCTTGTCACTCCCGGTTGTCAACGCGTGGAATGCGTTCTTCTCCGCTTCTTCCTGTGCCTTTTTCTGAGCTTCCAACATCCTCTGTTTCTGTTCCTCCGCAACTCTCATCTCGTGCTCTTTCTTCAGTCTCAGGATTCGGTCAACGTTGTACCCGCGGCTCTTCAATGTGTACAGATCGGTGCTCAGCAAGCTCTCCAACAACAGCGAGGAGTGAGGCTTTGGTTTGACGAGAATCAACTTCATAAGTTGAGCTGCCACATCAAAGACCGTATAGTCCTGGGTAACGTGGAGGATAGCGTTGTTCTTGTCCTTGGAGTTGACAATCGCAGCAGTCGTCTTCTCCACATGGCTCCTGGTACCTCTTGGTGACTGCAAGGTTCTGCGAAGTCTGATCGATCCCACGATCCACACCTCCAGGTTTGCCTCCAGCCACTTGATATCGTGTTTAACGAGGGAGTGGTTGTTATGGAAGAAGAGTCGGCATCGCTCGAGGCAAAGTTCTCGAAGCCTCTTACTCTTGGAGGGGTCCTGAAGAATTCTACCAATCGTCCACTCCAGAGCGACTTGTTTCGAGACAAGACTCGAGCCAAGACCGGTGTAGAAACTTTCCAAGGCCTCCTCTTGCGGGCATGCAAGTATATCACCCTTGAAGATGTTGAAGATGATAAAGTCGTCGACGATGACAATCTCATCCGCGCTGGCAAGTTGGTACTCCTTGAAATTCTTCTCCTCCTCCAGATCCATCGGGCCGCCATCGTCCTCTTTCTCCACCTTTTCGATCGTCGCGAGCAGGAACCTGCTTTGCTTCATGGCCTTGTGCAAGACCCGGTCCTGCTTCAATTCAGGGTAAGATTCCGCAACGCGTCTGAGAATATTGAGATATTTGACATCCGACTCGCATGACGCTAAAAGCCTCTCGGCATCTCTAGTAAGCATGTAAGCGATCTCGGAAATCGTAGGCTCCAGTTTAGAGCCACACTTCATCAGGAATGGGTTGGCATCCGCGCCGAAATCAACAAAGTCAAAGACGTCTGTGAATTGGCTGCTGTCACCACCCAAGAAGCAGTTTCGAGGGGTGGACAACTTGACATGCCCATTTTTGGTCAATGGGACGATCGTGGCTCTTCCAAGCCTATCGATGTGTGATGCATGGATCTCTAGCAGCCTGGTTGCAAAGTAACTGAATGTCGTCTTCGCATCCGGAACAGTGGTTGGAGGATGCTGGATCAGCTTGTTGACCGCAAAGTCCATCGGTGGGTCAGATTTGACGCCGAATTTGCCAGCATGATCTCTGAGGTCCTGGCGAAGAATTGGAACTCCCAGGACAGATGCTCGTGGATTAGTGTAGCATGTGGCGGGATTTGCAAGCCTCGGGACCCCAGGCTGCGCATTCGGGCCCTCGAGGGGCAGGAATGGAACTTTCTGCTCGCCGAGCTGATAGCTGTTGTAATTGTTGATAACGTAGTTCGTGGTAAAGTACTTGAGGCCTTTCTCGCGTCTCGCATGTGCTTTCACGGGGTCCCTCTCGTCAGCCCCGGTGAACACTTGCATGAGATAAGTAATGTTCGGATATAAATTCAGTCCAAGTTTCATCACAAACTTCTCCTCAGCGGTCTGTCCATTGCGCCAATTTTGAGAGCCGCCGGGCCACTGAATGATCGGACATTCTAGATCCCGAAGGTCTTGCTTTGGAACAAACAAGTCCATCGCGCGATACACCTTCTTGTCATCGCCTTCGGCTTTGCAGAACGGCGTTTGTTTCAGCTTCAGGATATCTTCCGGAGGGATATCTTGGCTGACGCTGGTAAAGTACTTGATGAGGTCGTAAGCGCTCCAGGTTGCGGCGGAATCATCGCCCTTAGCTTGAAGGCGCTGCAAGACAAGCGACAGCTCGAGGGTTTTTCGAACCCCCAAAGCAACAAGGTAATCCTCCTTGACTCCGTTCATCGCCTGAATGATAGGCAAATCCTTGAATATCTTGACCGTTGGAAAGTACGCTTCGCCGGGTTTCCGCATGCCCTTAGTCGAAGGCACGCACGGAATCGCCTTCAAGGCTGTCGCGATAGCATTCTTGTCGCCAGGAGCCAGCTTCCGCCATGCCTTGGCCAATATAGCATGGAACTGAGCAGCAAATTGAGGCGAAAGAGTGATATTATGCTCTAACGTGATCTGCTCCAAAGTATCCTTAGATGCTAGATATACGGCCCAGTCCACCAACTCCAGCTCCTTCCAACCAAGAGCTTGAAGCTCCTCGCGTTTCATTGTCTTGGTGAGAGAGAAGGGAATACAGGTAGGTGGAACTGGCATCTCAGGCGGGAGAACTGCAGGCGTGGCAAAAGTCTTGATCTGTGCAAGAGAGACGGGCGACCCCATCGACTCTGCAGATTCGGGTTCATCCGGGTTGGCGGAATTTGCGACAGCGACGTTAATTAACTCTTGAACAAATTCATCCGAGACTTCTCCCGCCATCGCCTTCTTGGCCAGCCACTTCAAGAAGGTGACCATCTGAGCAGCAGTCAACGCCTTGTCCTCGAGCTCTTTCTTCATATCCTTGAGAGAGAATTCATGAATGAAGCCGTAGAGCCTCAGAGTCTTAACAAATCCAGGGGCGTCGGCTTGGACGGACGGCGGCAGCAAGGGGATGCCGGATAAGAAACTACTAATTTCCTCTGCACCCTTCGGGATGATCCGGACAGTGTTGCTAGGCAGGATACCCTTTGTGCTGATCACCTCCATCATGTTCGAGCATTGCCAAAACGCTTCCTCGATGATCTGGCCGACGACTGGACTTGGTGTACTCTCGACAAAGGTAAACATGTTCATGATATGCAGCGCAGACGACGCAACTTTGTGCCAGGCATCCGCGGCCGATGCTGGCTTTCCTTCGCCATTTTGTATTCTTCCACGCAAGTTCCCCATCTCATAGTAGTATACGATCCGGGCAAGAATACCAGCCATGCGGAGCATTTCGGCGTTCCAGTCTTTGACGTAGCGTGCGTTAAAGTCGATGCTCTCACGCTCAACAGTCGGAATGACACTGTGGGCAGCAAAGTGCGCCCGGATAGCCGTGGTTTGGTGAGTCGCGAATCCGATGAATATCTTGCCCAATTTCGTAGGCAGAACATTCGCGAAAATGAAGGTTTCCGACTTTGTATCCGCGGATTCAGATGCGTCCAACTCGTCCTTCGACATGGTTAGAATGGCACACTGGGTCCTTCGCGGGGGCGGCTTTTTGGTGGCACGTTCCAGGTTGGCTGCGAAGCTAGAGGAAACATTCGACTGAAGATTTGCGGTGGCTATCCTGAGGAATATGGTGCTCGTGGAGACTTTGGAGAGATCAACAGTCTCGAGTAGGTTCTGTGACGAGCCTTGCCGAGAGATGTCCTTGAGACTGCTCGACGCCGCTGGTGCAGCGAGCCTTTGCCAGAAACCTCGAAAGCCGCTGCCGACGGTATCGACGACAGTTTGTCCAAGCTTCGGCTTCTCCTTATAGTTGACGATTCCCATGACATTGGCCGTGAGTTGGACGCTCTCGGAATCCACGCCAATGATTCTGAGCATCGCTCCGGTTCCTTTCTGGGACGTCGATATAGTTGATGGAAGCGACAGTGGGTTGGCGGGAGACTTGTTCTTCTTCAGCGATGTGATGCAGTAATTATCGACGTATAAGTCTATCTGCTCCAATGAAACGAATGTGAGGGAGGTTGCGAGAAACTGTGAGAGCGAAACCAGAGGTGGCGGGTCGGCTGGTTGTCGGTATTCAAGGAGGAAGGTCGTCATGAGATCATGTTGTGGAAGCTTTGCTCTCCGTGTGAATAGCTGGTTGCCCTTCCAGTAAAACGCCATCGCCTGTGAGCCGGAGGATACGAACGGCTCCTCACACTCATCGAAGACACTGTAGAAACCGACGCCGAAAGCACCTGCACACTTATATCAGTTTACCATTCTGCCCTGGCCTCAAACGAAACGGTACCCACCGATTTTGGTCTCGTCGGGATTTCCTTCAGCGATTCTCTTCAGCCTCTGCCAGTCCTCTTCCCGAAACGGAATTCCGTCGTTCTTGACGAGCATGCGCTTGCACTTGCTCTTTAACATTCGCTTTAACTCTTCGTTCTTCCGTTGTGTAGCGTTCATGATACTCGTATCCGCCGAGGAGTCGAGGGAGCCTGGGCCGGCGGTCTCATATCGTATCTCCACACGCTTCGCGCTTGCGTCTGCGGCGTTCTGCAGCAGTTCTCGTAGGGTCGTATGTTCACCGGAGTATCGGGCGAGAACTTTGTCGATCTAACAGACACGAGGGTCAGCATGAACACAGACGTCGAAGACGCCATACCGGGTAGCCGCAGAGACGTACCAGAGCTCGTGTGTTAACCGTGACTGCTTCCTCATCGACTCCAGACCCAAGGGTCGACTGCCGCAGCGAGTTGTAGTCTATGACCGACATGTTGAGGGAGCTTAATGCTACCAGGCGGATGTAAGTATGTCCAGTTCGCGATATCTGTTCGCTAAGAAGTATGCCGACAACTTGACTGCCGTGATTCAAGAAGAATCAAGAAATGCAAATGGTCCTGAACGAGTGCCGGTAAGATGTGGAAGATGTGGGGAGTAGAGGTGGGCGGAAGCTTTTTATGTCGGCCGAGCGCCAGTTAAAGAGAGTTGCGGCTGCTGTTGACACATCTGTCAGTGGCTGCTTTCACGAGAATATCCGCGTGGTCACTGGCCCCGTATCCGGGCAGGAGACCGCAACTGCGGTCGTTTGCCTGCTATTGACCTGCCTATGACGCGGCCAGGGGCCTTGGACTCGGCGGATGAAGGAACTGAGCAGCTGACCGCTTACCAAAGTATAGCCAGAACTCTGCTGTCGGACAGGACTACAGCCCACGTTTTCTGTCCGAGATGGTTTGATATCGAGAGAGGTATTTTGTTTCGAGCGTCCACGGCGAAATTTCGAGAAGGCGAGACGTCGTCAGCTCCAGAGAGGGCGCGGGCCAGGGTCAATTGTCGCGTTTGCTCCAGCAACCGTCGCAGGAGAATCGATCGGATGACAAATGCTGGAGAGGAGGGAGAAGAAGGTCAGAGAAGGATTCGAGAGAGGGAGCAGGCCGGAGATGCAAGTGGAGTTTGACGGTACGGCTGGAGGGCACCGCCGCGTCTCCAGCTTTGGTTTGTGACGTTTCATATGCAAGCCTGCATGGCTCCACTCATTCGCCGCCGCCGCCGCCGTGCCACCCAGGCCAGCCAGCCCGCGAGCTGCGCCAGTCCGCCGGGGCCGCCGGCGTTTACCGACCGCGTCTGGCCTTAACTCCGGGGGACAACCTTGCAACATGCAACAAGGCCAACGCCGACTGCCAGACACGAATTCGAGGAAGCTCTTCTGCGAATAGATAGTTTTATACCACGGAGTCGATTAGGTGGCGCTAAGCGTCTACACGAGAGCACATGGGTCGGCTCTGACTCGAGAACGGCCATATGGAAGCGGAAGGACCCTTCGGCTGGCGGACCGCAAAATGTCCCGATTTGGGCATATACGACTGCATCCAGAGAGTTTCGAAGCCAAAAGTCCGAACATTACTTTGCGCGAGATGCGTATAGGTATATATAGTATACTCTCAATTAATTAGATGAATGATCATATTAATTTAGCATCTTATTGTTATTGCAATATTGAATTTTATATCTACATTTGCGGACCTCGAGAAACTCACTCTATCAGTAACTTCGCAACTGATCAGTCTCTAAGGATTTATATGGGAGCAAAGTATAGGGTCAGCACTAGGTCTAGATTTTAGAAGCCTTTCAGCTAGTAGGTTTCTGATGCAGAATTAGTCTCGAAGCTGCCCCGAGACCAGCGTAGAATATAGAAATGCTCCTATAATATATTATAATATTTGAGAATTCATGAAATTTTGAAAGCTACCGGACCTAGCACCCCCTTATACTATAAGCAGAATGAATGCCTCCTGCATATACCATATGTGCATCGATGCATCAGGACTCATGTACTTCAAGGATACTATATATGTATATACAATAATATAATTAACCCGCATCGCGCTTCATATACACCGCCGCTATCGATCAATCGCTCGCAACAATATTACACACCTCCCTCGCATACCAAACCTTCCGCTCCCCCCTCAACATCTCCTCCAACAGCCGCTGCTCAACCTCCAACGGCTCCCCGCCGCCATCACCGCCCTTCGGGGCCCCGCGCTCATCCGCCTCCTCATCGTACTCATCCCCCTTCACCTCCTCCACGCATCCGAGCATCTCGTACTCCCCACCCGCGATAACCACAACCCCCATCTCGACCACCCGCTCCTCACCGCCCCTCACCCACCCCAGCGAGCGCTGCAGCGTCCCGTTCACGCCCACCCGCCTCGTCATCTCCAGCCCCGGATTCACGTGTCCGCTCGCGGTGCTCCCGCCGCCGAGAAACCGCAGACACGGCAGCACCCGACATATCAACCGCACCTTCTTCACCCCGCGATTCCGCACCGTAACGCGGACTCTGAAGAACTCGTCCGTCTTGACGCCCCATCGGCCGCGTCCCACGCTGCTAACACACGCATCCCCGCCTTCCTCCAGCGCGACGCCAACGTCGACTTCATCCGCCTTGACGACATCCACGCCCCGGCTGCCGCCCATCCGGAAATTACGACACTCGACAACCCCCTGCCGCTCCGTCCCGACCTCCTCCCAGCAGCCGCTGACTCTCGCCAGCACGGCTTCCTTGTACCAGAACCCTTCGCGCGTAACCCGCTCCACCTCCGGCGACACCTTCGTCAGCGAGATGACGTACTGCCGTTGCGTCTTGCTAAGACTCGGTATCGGCGCCGTCGGATTCGCAACGTAGATTCGCTTCAGGGGCAAGATCAGCCGCGTCGAATGGCCGGCGGGTATCGTATCCGTTGCTGTAAACCGCATGTCGTCGCCGCCGCCGCTGTTCTCCACGTCCTCCGCCGCGGGGTGGTAAAACATCGACACCCGCAGCGGATGCGGCCAGGAGTTCCGCACGTCGACCAGCACGAGCGCGTAGGTACTCGGCGCGACTACTTTCGTCAGCCTCGAGAACAGTTCCCGCACCTGCTCGTTGCGCTCCGGTGGCCGCGGGCCGGAGACGTCGCTGTTCGTATAATTCGGCTGTACGGGCGTCTGTGGCTGCGACGCCGAGGCTGCGAGCATCGACGAGCCGACGCCGCTCCACGGTAGGAAATCCATGCGGACGAGCTCGATCGCCGCGTTGACCGTAACTGTCACCTCCGTCTCCGTCCGTCGTGTGTACCATTTCGCTCCGGTCATACCGGTCCCTTCCTTCTCCCCACCCCGGCCGACGAACCCGTAGTCCAGAATCACCTTGCCACTCGTCAGCCCGGGCTTCCCCAGCACCTGCACCTGGAAGACGCCCTTTCCACCCGGCGCAATCATAACTTCCTCATCAGCCTGCACCCACTCGAACGCCTTCTTCCGGTACAGTATAACCTCCAGCTCGTAGACCTCCGCGGGTAACCCCTGCTTCTGCGAAATCGCATTCGTCACCGGCTCCGTCGTGCTATCCACGAAGCTGATCGCTGCAAAATCCACAGGCACGCTCTCGCTCTCGTTCTTAACGTGCACGGTGAACACCTGCTTCTCGCCCTCGAGCACCATGATGGCATTCTGCGGCAAACTGGTATGCGTGATCGTCAACTTGGGCTGCGCGGGTATCACCGTGATAAGCAGCTGCTTCAAGTCCGGCCCGACGTTCGGCGGCGGAATCTGGCTCGCGCGGATCGTAGCGTTATTCGAAGCCGACGAAATGTGTGATTTCGGCCGCGGGTGGTCCAGCTTCACCGCGCCGAGGCCGACCCGCTTCACCTTGTCGTCCCCGTCGACGGGGACCATGCGCACATCGGGCACGATGGGGAAGAACCGCTCCTTGCAGCCGTAAACTCGGATCTTCGCGCCCTGCAGCCGCATCGTCCCCGCGCTGTGCGGTATACCCGTGATTATATACGTATGCTGCCGGTACGCGCCGATGACAAGACTGGCGGGCAGCGTCTCAAACTCGACCCCCGTGACCTCGAGCGATACACTGTCCACCTGGACCTCAAAGTCGAACGGGTTCTGCAGCGTGATGAGGAAATCGACGGGCTCGGATTCGACGAGCAGCGTCTTGACCGTTGTCGAGGATAGAGATGTTACGGTGGTGTGTTTGGACGCGAACGGGTTGTAGATGAACGGGCTCTTCGAGTCCGCTGCATTTGCCAGCTCGGCCGGGGAATGCGGTATCGGCGGCTTCCAGATCTGTGACCTGCGATAGTCAGCGTTGAATATACCGACAGCTGTAAACGAAACTTACTCCATCAGCTCGACGTCTCGTAGCAGGTAGTCGTCCCAGTAGTCGGCCACCCCGCCCATATCCTCGTCCAGCCCGCTCTTCCTCGCCAGCCCTACCGTCCTCGTAAAGTTTTCCGCCAGCTTGCCTTGCTCTCCTTTGCTCAGCTCCGTCCCCGCGATCTCCAGCAGCTTGGTCGTATACCGTAGTATCGCCTCATAGTCCGGTATCGCTTCCGTTAGGAGAATGCAGGATCGCAGAACGCCAACCTTCAAGCTTAGCCATCCGAAGTTTCGCGCGTGGTACGAGTCTGCTAGATTCCTGCGTAGCAGCGTGTTCTTCTCGTCGTCCGTCGACGCATCTATCGCCTTTGACAGCGTATCGTGCGATATGCCGTACGCCCCGCACAGATCGTCCAGCAGCCGACTCGTCCGGACGATATCAGCTTCATCTCCGTCCAGTCCCTCCTCGCCGCCAGGAGACTGCGGGCTTCCCGGCCGCGAGGGCCCATTCCTGCTCGCGGGGCGGAACTCTTCCCCGCCTGCAACCGTAGGATGCAGCCCGGTCTCGGCAGCGCCCACAACCCTCGCTTGGATCAAGCTAGGCACCAGCAACTTGAGCAGCTCTCGTGTAACCAGTGCTTTCTTCCGCTTAAAGTCGATTCTATCCAGCACGGACGCCATGCCGCCCAGGATACTCGACGCATCGAGGACGGTCAAGCTGTGCAGATTTGTCGGGTACGCCTTCATGACAAGCGCTGCCACGTCCGCGCGCGTTACGCTCTTCAGCTGATGCGGCTTCCCGAGATCCGTAGGTATGGGCGTGCCCAGCACGGCGTGCGACAGGGAATGCGTATTGAACCCATGGCACTGCATCGCCACGACGAGCAGCTTGCAGAACCGCACAATCGTCTCAGATTGTACCAGCGGCGGCGCGGGTTCGTTGTTGAACGTGGCCGCGCGGCCGTACAGCCCGAGGATGGTATTGAGCAGCTCGGGCACCATCCCGAACAGCGAGTCGTGCGTCTCGGTGAGCGCGCCGTTGAGCTTCCATTTCGTTTCCGCGAGCGGGGTGTTCGCGGGGAAAACGACAGTGGGGACCTGGATCTCCAGGCCCATGTACGCCATGATGACGAGCGAGATGCCGAAGCCTTCCAGCGCCTTGCCGTGCCACAAGTAATCGCTGTTATTCTTCGCAGCAATCGCCCCTTCGGTAAACCTGCCCAAGTATCAGTCTGCGGCCGGTGTCTAGGGACGTAGTTGAACGTACTGTCGGAACGCCTCCGTTACAAGCCCCGCCATGAGGTGGAGATTCGCAATGGCGATGCTAATCCTCGCCTTCCCCTTGACCCGTTCCCGCTCCGTCATGCTCTCCCTGCCGAACCCCGTCATGCTCAGGCGGTTGCCGACGCCGAGGTGGCCGAAGTTCGGGTGCTGGGGACTCAACCCCACGGGCATGGACATCCTCGCCATCTTGGCCGCCCTCTCGTCGCCCGAGGACGGGGCATCAATCGTCGGCAAGCCCTGCAGACTCTTCGACAGACTGGAGAACTCGTAAAGCAGCAGCGAGGAGAGGTCGCACATGACCGTCTTGATCGATGCGGTCCCGGACTCGTACTTTGACGGCACGGGGATCGTAAGTTTAGGATACTCGGCGACGTTCGAAGACAGCTCGCCATCCTCCTTCCACAGGTGCGATACCCTCGAGAACAGGTCGTCGGATATCGGCGTGTCGAAAATGACCAACGGGAACAGCAGCGCCTTCGGATACTACACCAACCAACCGACCAAACCAATTAACACCCCGCCCCATATTTATAGCCAACAGCGCAATCAAATACTCAATACCTGGAACATCAAGTCCTGAATCCCAGCCCGCAGCTCGGCAACGCTGTTCTTCTCCGTATAGTCGGCGATGGCGATAACCTACTCCCGCGCGCGCCCCTGCTTAGTATAAGCCCCGTACGGTCCGGCAATTGGAAGCGTGGTCCGCACCATGTAGGTCCGCCGGTGCATCTCGAGGCCGTCGAGGTACTCATGCTCGGTGTTATACGACGTCGTGAGCGCGTACACGATCTGTCCATCGGGAAACGACAATGGCGAGAACGTAGCTGCATTACACCAACGTAATAAATAATATACGAGTCAGCAGTTGGTTCTTTTATACGGTTGTGTATGTGGAAGGGTGGGAGGACCCACGAGACCGGACGTACTTCTTGCCCCTCGCGAATCGAGACTGACATCCTCCAGCCGCACCGTGTTCACCGCCTGCAGTCGCTCGACGAATTCGTAAAACTTGGCCCGCTTGATCCGCCCGACGGGCGCGAGGAGCACGCGGATGTGCGACGGCGCGGTAAACGAGAGCGGGTCGAACGTCGGCATGCTGCAGCGTCCGTCCGTTCGACTATTCGTCCGCGTCCGCTGTGGAACGTACGTACAGGAGGTCGACGTACTCGACGCCAGCTATAGCTTGGTGGAAGTAGGTAGTGTGCCCGCGTGTAGCTGTGTAAGGGTGTGGGTAAGGTTCTATCGGTTCGGGGGATGCGGCAGGGCGATGGTGTGAATTCGCATGACGGAGGATCCAAGCTAGCTAGCTGCAGCACCGGTCCGGCGAGCGCGATGCCGTGCGATGGCGTGTGGGAGAGAGATGCGAAGGTGAGGTGCACTTCGGATGCGGTTGTCGTGCAGGGAGCTTGAGCTCCATCGACGCAAACGCCAACGCAATATGTCCTGACACGTCTATCAAAGCGGGCAGCTCCATCTCACGGCGTCCATAACCACAGGAACTGCTCCAATGCATCGTATAACTACTAGTGTAATATGGCAGGCGCGTAATACATCAATTGGCCATGCGTACGTCATCAGAATATATTCATCCCGTCCTCGATAGCAGCTAGATAAGCTAGCATGGGCGCGTGCACCGGCCCAGATCGATCGATAACCACCTCCACTACACGATATCTATGCAAAACCTACTCCGTCGTATCCATCGCGCTCGTCCCCTCCTGCGGGCCGAGCAGCGCGGCTAAATCATCGTCCTCGCCACCCTCCTCGCCAACCTCAACAGCGGTATCAATCCTCGCAGCCCGCTGACTGCGCGTGCCGTCTTCACCCAACAAATCCAAGAACCGCTTAACCTTCGCCCCATCGTACTGCTTCCAGTCCTCGTCGATGCCGATGACGGCAATGCTGGTATTATCCGTCGTCAGCTCGCGGTCCTGCTGCAGCGTGTCCCGCAGGGCCTTCAACCCGTGCACGACGAGCTCGTCTCTCGACACATCGGGGAACTCCTCAAAGTAGCGTTCGAGGTACGTTCGCGCGCTCTGACTGCGTGCACCGATTGCCGCGCCGAAATACTCCAGAATCTGCCCGCTGGGCTGGAATTCCCACAAGTGGGGGCCCGTTTCGTCGACGCCCGCGATGAGCAGGCCGACGCCGTAGGGACGTTTGCCGTAGTGCTGCGTGTTGACCTGTGCTTTGTCCGCGATGGCGTTGACGACGCGGGCGACGGGCACGGGCCGCTTGTAGAGCAGGCGGGACGCCATGGACTGCTGCCGCATAAAGTTCGACAGGACGCGGGCGTCAGGCGAGAGGCCGGCGAGGGCGACGCCGAGGTGCTTATCGATCGGGATGATCTTTTTCTGGTAGGAACCCAGCTCCTCCGCGTTTCTCTGTAGACGCCTATTAGCTTCCAAGTCTACGGGTATATATTTGAAAAAGGATGGCGGGGGAGGGGGGTACCTTGAGGGCTACGAGGGCAACGTGGGTTTTCGAGCGCAGGCCAACGGCCGCGGAGCCCTGCTTGATAGCTTCGAGAGCATACTCGACCTGGAATATGCGTCCCTGCGGCGAACTACACCAACCTCGTCAGCATCCACTATCGATACGGATAGCTCCAACGGACGATACGATAGCAGGAGCTCTTACAATGTGACAGAGTCGTTATCGTAGTTGTTGCGAAACATGGCGATTGCGTCCAGCTAGCAGCGGGGCAAGACGTGATGAAGCCGGGGGGGAAGTCCAGTCGATGGCGGGGTGGTGATGGTCGAACGAGGATGAAGACGTCGGTCTACGCGGCCAGGCGTGGGCAGCTAACAAGCAGCTTGGTGGGACGTGCCGCCGGCCAGCAGTCGTGGCGGTGCAGCTGACTCAGCAGCCGTGGCTAGTGCGAGGCGCGTCATCGCCGTCCGTCAGGCCAAACAAGCGCAAACAACCCAGCCTCATCTCATCATCACCCATCCCCATACTTGTATCATCATCCGCCCTTCCACCCACGCACCCCTATCGACGGCCATCTCGACCGCCCTCATCGACCCGCCCGCCGTCCGAGACGCACGCGGATGCAGGCTCGTTAGCCGCATTATCACCCGCTACACCCACATTCCACACCTCCAAACCTACAACCGCCGCTCGGCCGTCCGTCCTTCCGCCGCTATCGCAACCATGCCCCACGCCGGCCTCAAAACCATCATCGCCCTCTCCTTTGTACGTTGAACCAAGTCCCCCATACCCTTCCACCCCCTCTTCCCTCTTCTACGGATACCCGCCACCATATATATATATATATATATATATTGCAGTGCTAACGGAAATAGGTCCTGGCCATCGGCTTCCTGCTCGTAATCCTCTCATCAGCCCTCTACGGCCAATACTCCCCCCTGCTAGTCGTCGCAACCTACCTCTTCGCCCCGCTGCCAAACGCAATCTGCAGCCGCTACGCATCCAGCTACAATGACGACTTCATGGACTCCGGCTCCAGCGCATCGGGCGTGCTGGACCTCGGCCGGTTTCTGACGGGGTTTCTGGTGACGATGGGCATCGCGCTGCCGGCGGTGCTGGCGCACGCGGACGTGATACAGTGGGGGGCTATGGCGATGAGTATTATCGGCGGGTTGTTGATTTATGGGACTATTATCGCGTTCACCATGTTTTTCCAGGAGGAGAGCGATTTTTAAACAACATCCCCTGGCATGATGGTTGCAGCGTAGGCGTGCTACGTTCCTTGTTCTTTTATATACAGAGTGGGTAGGGTGGGTGGGTTGGTGGGTAGGTGGGTAGGTGGGTAGATTGGTCGATTGGGAGGCAGTTAGCACACATCATTTATCTGTATCTTCATCGTATCTTTTCGTCTTTCCTTGTCAAGCATGCATTGTACCGTCTTGCTTCTTATCTCATTTCTGGATTCCTTTGTATGATTTATATTCATCACGACGCCGTCCAGCTAGCCGTTCGCTCGTCGCCGCATGCATGTTCTTTTATCATATAGTCATTACCAGGCGTTAATCGGCTCCTTCACGCCTTGAATCACACATCGTGCACATCATCTCATATTATATTATACTGGTCTCGCAAGCCAAACCCACAGTGTAAAGGGAGGGTCTTCATGGTTTACGGGACCATATTATACCACAGTTCATCAGCACGGTATAGTATAAGAGTATTGTCGGAGAGGTGATCGCTATCCATTCCTGCTAAATCTATATCCCATATATACAAAATACCTACTACACATCAGTCTCGCGCTACACCCGAACAACACCGCTACAAAAACGCAGCAAGTGTACTATCAAGCTTTATCACCATCTCCTCCCACTCCCCCTCCGCATCACTCAACGCCGTAACCGCACCCCCCGCACCAATCCGCCACCTCTCCTTCCCACCACCACCAACCTCGCCGCTCCGCCACATGCTGCGGATAACAACACTCCAATCCCCAGCTCCGCAGACGCTCCAGTACCCCAACACACCACTATACACTCCCCGTTCGCCCTTGCCGCCGGTACCGTCAGCGGAAGTTTCGATCTCCTGGAGTATTTCGACGCTGCGCTTCTTGGGCGCGCCGGTCATGCTGCCCGGTGGTAAGCAGCGGGAGAGGACGTCTATGCCTGTGAAATTGCGAGAGAGGAGGGTGGGGCCCATGCGGCCTTCGATCACGCTGACGAGCTGGAAGACGGTTTCGTATTCTTCTATGCCCATTAGTTTTGTGACTGCTACTCCGTCTGCTGCTGCACCACTCGTCGTCGTCATCGTCGTCGTCGCAGTATCCGTACTGGTCCTCGTCGTCGTCTTAGTAGAAGTAGAAGAAGTGGTAGAAGTGGTAGAGGAAGGAGAAGTGGAGGAAGAGTGGGAATTATCATCAAGAACCCCATGCAAATCATGCCGAATCAAATCCACAATCATAAGATTCTCAGCCCTCTCCTTCGGCGTATTCAACACCGCCTCCGCCTCCCGTCTCCCAACGACACTCCCATCAGCAGCGACCTTCCTAACCGTCCCCTTGATCGGGCGCAGCTGGAATTTCCCCGCGCGATCCCAGCTCAGAAATCGCTCGGGCGAACTCGACAGCAGCGTCGTGCCGGCAACTTTATAGAAACCAGCGAACGGCGCGGGATTCCGCTGTCGTAAGCGTCGGTATATCCGCCACGCCGTATCCTCCTTCTCCCCTGCCGTATTAGTCGTCGTAGTGCTGGTGGTATGGAGGTCGACGTCGATGGTGGTCTGCGCGGTAAGACAGAGCTCGTAGGATTCACCCCGCGCCAGCTCCTCTTGACATCGCCTCACGTTCGCCATATAACCCTCCTTGTCCGGCCTCGTAACCGTCACACTCCCCCTCGGGAAAACCGGCCCCTCTTCCACCGTTCTTGAAGTAGTATTGGTGGTGCTGCGTCCACCGGGCGGCGTGGTCGTCGGCGTGATGCTCATGGCCGCGAGAACCTGCACCCGCGCCGTCATATCGCAAACCCACTCCTCGTCCTGCGCAAGGATACTCTGCACCCACACCTTCCCATCAACGTTATCCACAACTATGCACCGGTGGAAAAACGTCAAATTGACATCCGGCCTCTCCTCCTCGTCCTCACCAGCGCGTGGATATCGCAGTGGAACACCGAGTCCGGCGACGCCGATTTCGTAGTTGAAATACCCGATAAAGCCACCCCAGAACGGACATTCACCGTCCCCGCCCTCCGCGCGGTTGGCGTCCATGTACCGCGCCAGAACACCCCACACCCCGCCGCCGTCCCCATCGACACTCTGCTCGTCGACTTCCTCCCCCGCGACTGTGACGCGCGCGCTGCTATCTCCAACGCGATACGTCACCGTCTCCGTGATATTATCGACGAATACGCCGATGATGGTATACCGCCCGGTATGTCGTGCGCTCGAATCCAGCATCGCAAAGCTCTCGCGCTCGCGCACCCGCAGCATCTCGCACAGCTGCACGATGGAAAGACACGGCGCCCGGAACGTCCGCCACTGCACCGGCCACGCGCGGCTCCTCTCCGCACCATCCCCCAGCAAACTCGTCTGCCGCAACGGCACCCGCCAGGTCTCCGGAATCGCACGACTAACCCTTCCCCGGCTCTCCAGCCACGCCGTCGCCAGCCGCCACCAGTTACCGACAACGGCGGCGCCATCGCCGTTCGTACAGCAGCTCTCAGGATGGTACTGCACGCCCCAGAACGGCAACACCCGATGCCGCACCGCCATAACCACAACCCCGTTCTCCGCCTCGCCATCATCCGCCGTCGCAAGCACCTCAAGCCGCCTCTCCGGCTCTCCATCAAGTGTAACCCTCAGAGAATGATACCGAATCGCATCAACAGCTCCACACCCGTCAAAGATATCCCGGCCGACATGCCGAATCGCGGACCCCTGCCCGTGCTTCACAACAGACAACCGCTCAATCCCGCCGCCGAACGCAAGAACAAGGCTCTGGAAACCCAAACACACGCCGAAAACCGGCACCGCCTCCTCCTCCGCCAGCGCGTAGATGTCCGGGATGATCCCCACGTCCGCCGGGGTAGCCGGCGAGCCAGGACCGGGCCCTATAACCACCGCATCGAACGAGCGAAGGAACGGCCGGAACTCGGCAAACGTGTACGTATCGATCTTGATCGTATGCACCTGCGCGTGCGTCACGAGCCGGATCAGTGCGGCCAGGTTGTTCGAGAAGGAGTCGTAGGCGTCGAGCAGCAGGATGCGGCGTGTCTCCATTTTATGGGCGGGGCCTATGGCGTACTATACGTATGGACCGTATATACCGTACTAACGTATGGACCGTGTGTATGTAGTGTATGTATCGTATGTAGTGTATGTAGTGTATGTAGTGTGGAGTGTACCTATGCAGAAGGGACAGCTAGAGACAACACGACATGCTATCGAACCGACGTTGAAAGCAGCTCAAGCTAACAAAGACGCTGGCAAACCGATAACACAAGACCGCACCAGTAAGAGAAAAGAGGGCGAAGCTGAGAATATAGGCGAAATGTGCCGCCGCCTCGAATCCGAAGATGCAGCAGAGTCGAGCTGGTGACTTTCAGTGGAGTGGTAGAAGGTGGTGGTAGAGGGTGGGAGGGTTGAAGGTAGCGGGTGGTCCTTGCGTTCTGCATCAATTTTTTCGATTCGGCCAATCGGAGACGCCAAGCGGCGAAAAAGGTCCGGAGTGCTGCTGCTGTGCCTGCGCCGGCCATGCGTCGGACAAACAAATCGGCCGACTGTGCACCACTCAAATGATATATTAGCGCTAGCTAGTTCCATTAGCAGATATACAGCCGTATGCAGAGGAGCAGAAAACTCACCACAGCTTAGATACAGCTTCGATCCGTATAATATGCGTTATCAGCAATATATAGAGTCGAGCTACTCATCGATCGGAAAGACAAAGCTGTCGTCCGCGTCTTCCACCGCACCGACGCTCCTCCCGCCGAACGACAGCTCGCGATTCACTGCACCCCTCCCAACACGCCTGCGGAACGGATTGTCGTCTTCTCGGACATCATCCTCCTGGTCGCTGCTGCCGGCCACGGGGCCCGCGCCGCCGACGAACGCCTTCATAAGGTACTCTGTCGTCTCCTTGAGCTTCGTGACCGTGATCACCTCGCTGTTCCACGAGCGTCTTAACGAACAGGCGACGGCACGTAGCGTCGTGTGAAAGACGGTGCGGTATTCTTCTTCGTCGGCGTCGTTCTTGGCGTCGCCCGGTCGCGCGCGCTGGAGGCCGTAGAGGCGCATGGACGCCATGATTAGTCTGGTCGCCGCCGCCTTGTTCCGTTCGATGATTTTTGCGGTTGGAAGAGTAGTGCTGTGAGATACTGGGGGCAGGCTTGTCGTAAATTCGGACTTGACGGGGACGTCGGGCGTGCGTCTGGCGGCGAGGGAGTCGGAGCGGCGCAAGACGTTGGTCTCCCGCGAGGTGGCGGGTCTCTCCGCTGCGACCTCCCGCAGGCGCGTCTGCAGGACCGATTGACTTCTCTCGCGGTCTCTTCGGAAGACTGCGTCGTCAGTGGGAACGACGGACCGTCGAAAGTCGTTCGGGGCGCCAACGGATTTGGAGAGTAGTGATGTCTTCTGCGAGTCGTCCGCCGCTGCGGCTTCCTCTTTCAGGGACCCGAAACTATCGCTCCTGCGGTGCCACGAGCGGCGGAGGCCGGGCGGCAGACTGGCGTAGTAGGCTTGCTTCTTGTCGTATTCGTCAAAGATGGTGTCGGCCTTGCGTTTGCGGCCGATGAGCGGGGCGAGGAACTTGAAGCCCGGTTTGTTGTCCGAGGGTTCGGACTTGACGGCGGCGTGGAGCTTTGATTCTTTCGCGCGGCGGGAGGAGAGCGGGAGGGCGTAGACGGAGAGCGACGGGGTCGGGTCCGTATTTGACTCTGGGGACAGGGCGCCGTAGAGGGCGAGTTCGGTGATGGTGGGCTTGTCGGACTCGTCGGGGGGGTTGTCGTAGAGCACGCGCACGACGACCGCCCGGTTCGTCAATCCACACCCCTCACCCCCTTCCTCGTCGTCGTCTTCGCCGTCGTCGTCGCCATTGTCATCGCGGGTGACGGTGTTTTGGACAAAGATGTTGGCGAAAAAGGTGGCGGCGGGCAGGGACTCAGTGTGGAGGTCGAAGCTGGGCCCGCAGGAGAGCCACAGGGGCACTTTGGCGGCGTCGACGACGGTGAGGACCTGCAGGCGGGCGCCGCCGAAGAGCTTGTCGTGATCGAGGCCGGGGAGGGCGGCGTGGCCCTGGGACGCGGGCGGGACGTGGGAGACCAGCTCGATGTCTGTAGTATGTATTGTCAGTGAGTGCACTCGGCCGACAGGAGGAATTGGGGGAGTACCTGTGAGGGCAGGCTGGGGCAGGCCGTCGGGGAGGAGGAGGGCGCCCCTCCACAGCGTCGTCATTGTGACTATCGTGAGGTCATGATCATTGTCGTGATGTTCTATTCCAGTGCATGGGACGTGGATGTTATGGGGAGATGTGGAATGCGTGACGCGACAGCTGCAGTTGCTAGCGCAGCTGGGGACAACAAAAATACAAAGATAAATACAACACCATCGACAGAATATCACACGATGGAATAATAAACAGCCATAAATACAAATGTCCCCCTTCTCCACAACAATAAAACGCCGCCCGTTCTTCTCGGCGCCCTTCTTCGCCGTCCCCGCCGCCTTTGCCCTCGGCTATCTCTCCTACAGATACAATTCTAATAAAAGACCTGCCACCCCGATCAACCCGTACGACTTCTCCCCGTACACCGTCGCCGCCTCGACACCGCTCTCGCCCTCCTCCGCCCTCATCACCCTCACCCCCCGCCTTCGATCGAATCCACCACCGCACTTCTGGCCGACGATACACGGCGCCGGCATCTGGTCCGTGCAGGTCAAGCAGCCCCAGCTCCAGATCCAGCGCCAGTACACCCCTCTCCCTTCTTCCCTCTCCACCCCGAATACATCCACCACCACCCACGACAATGACGACGCGGTGACGCTGTTCGTGAGGGCGGTGCCCGGCGGCGAGGTGTCCCGCTACCTCCTCGCCCGCATCCCCGGCGACACAATCGACCTCCGCGGGCCCGTCATCACCCACCCTTGGTCCCAGGATATAAAGGGCCCTCGTAACGTGCTGTTCCTCGCCGGCGGCACGGGCGTCTCCCCGGCGCTGCAGGTCGCCCGGCACCTGCTCTCCCTCCCCGCGACGACAAAGGACACCCCGCACACCCTCACCATCCTCTACGCCGCCCGTTCATCCGCCGAGACCCCGCCCCCGCATCTCGCGAACCTGCAGGCTCTCGACAGTCCGTCGTTGCGGGTGTCCGTTCGCTATTTCCACGATGACAGGGGCACCTTTATCTCCCCGGCCGACGTCGACAGCTGCCTCTCCACCATCTCCAACAGCAGTACCACCACCAGAAGTACCGGTACGAATAAGAAAGAACAGGTAGAAGGGGGAGGAGAGGGAAGGGAGGGAGGGGGGAGAGGGGTGGTGATGGTGTCCGGGCCGGAGGGCTTCGTAAGCCACTGGGCCGGTCCGAAGGGCTGGAAGGACGGCGAGGAGACTCAAGGCCCGCTCGGCGGCGTCATCGGCGAGATACTCCGCCGGCGCAAGATGCAGCTCGACGTCGTCAAGCTGTAGTCTGTACATACTCACAATGTATATAAATAGACACTTCTTACATTTGTATAATCATCTAGATGGAACGGTGAAGACACATCATATAGATGGAAGGCGAAGGATAGAATTGGAGTATCATTATCATCAGTCTCATAACAGCCATACCACCCCATATACTAGTACTAGAACACACCTGGAATGATAAAACCACATATAACACCCCCCATCCATCCATTCTGCCATTACAAACGCCGTACCACATTCATCATACTATCCACCACCAAGAATGTAAATTATATGATCATCCCCCGTTCAAAGGCGCCAACACCCCCACTCAGCACATAGCACACCACCGACCCGTCCGCGTACAGCAGAAACAGCCGCCACCGCCCCCCGACACCCCCGCTCGTGAACAACCACCGTCCGCCGCCCGGGCCCTTCCCGCCGCCCTTCCGCGCATCCCGCTCTTCCCACCCTTGCAGCGGAGAAACACACACCCCCGCCAGCGCCGACGACGGTATCTGCGGGTTCGCAGGCACAATCTTTTCTAAATGTAAAAAGTGCGTATGCGGCTCGAGCTCCTCGGGGTTGATACTACCGCTGCCCCCGTCGATACCGTCGATATGGCTGCAGCCACCCATACCCATGTGTGTCGTATGGGTGTGGGTATGGGTATGGGTATACGTATGGGTGTGTGTAGATGTAGATGTATGCGTGGTGGCAGGAGTAATAGGGTCCCGCCCGTAGTTATCAGCATACCCGTACCGATAATTATGCAGCGGATCCCGTTTAACCAGCCTCACAAGCGCCGCTCGTCCGTCCTGCCGGCCAAAAATAAACAGCGACAGCGGCGCGATATAAGCGTGCATGTTCATCCGCAGCGGGAACCGGCTCGTCTGTGCCGCGAACGTGACGCTGTCGGCGGGTATTAAATTCCGCAGCGTGACGATGCTGGTTAATCGCTCGCGGAGGCGGCCGCGCGGGTCGGAGACTGTGAGCAGCTTTAGGTCGAATTCCTTCGAGTGCACGATGTAGCTCGGCGGCGGGTCTTCCCAGGGCGGGTCTACTGTTGCATTGTCGTTTGCGAATGGCGCGGTGGGGGGTGTCGGCGGCGGTTCGTAGGGGACCGGGCCGTATGCTGCTGTTTGCGCGGCTTCCGAGAGGAACATTGCGTCGTCTTCGTATTCGTCGTCGGACTCCTCGTCCGAGCTCGCGACGGGGTGTTCCACCACACTGAGATCAATGCCAGGGGGCGCGGTTGTAGTACTAGTATCCTGCGGCACGGTTGGCGTTGGTTCCTGCACGGCGACGTCTGGTGCTGGCTCCTGCGCGGTGGTGTCCATCTCGTCGTATTCGTCCTCCATGTCTTCGTCCTCCTCCTCCTCCTCGCTATCCTCATACTCCTCCTCATCATCATCCTCATCGTCATCATCTTCGTCCTCCTCCTCTTCATCCGACATATCACCCCCGTACAGCGTCATCTGCACATCGCTCGCCCAATCGTCGTCCTCGTCGTCGAAGAAATCATCCTCATCCGCCCGCGCCAGCGCGAAACTCAGCAACCCGTACGACGCCGCCCGCGCGCTCTCAACCCGCGCCTTCTCCACCAACGTCGCGTACTCACCGTCGCTCACCGTCAGAAAATCCCGCTCGGGGACAAGACTCACGGTCCACCCTTGCCCGTTGTAGCCGATGGCGGTACTCTGCCCCGTCGCCAGATTATACAATATCACGCTGCCCGTGATATCCGTCGCCGCCAGCCACCGTCCTTCGTCATCCTCCTGCAGAAACGCGACGGAGGGCACGTTGTGTTCGTTCGCTTTGAAGACCAGCGGGGCTTCCTTCCCGCCGGGCGGACGGGTGCCGTCGACACTCTCATTCCCGAGCTCGTAGACGGAAATCCAGGTTGTATTAGCGGAGACGGCTAGCAACCGCTTGGCGGAATGCACGGCGAGTCCCCATGCGCTTTTCCGCACGTCGAACAGCATGTCCAGTTCCCCCGTCGCGCCGGAATCGACGAGGTGCCGCGTGTACCATAACCCGACGTATCCATTGTCGTTCGCGGCGACGAGGACTTCTTCGCTGCCGAGGTTTGCGACGATGAGGTTGTTGATCGTGTGCGGGATCGTGCGGTTAAGGTAGCCCGTCGGCCGGAGCGTCGCGTCCTCTTCCGGCCCGCGGAGCTCGAGGAGGGGGTCGCCGATGGCCTGCGTGGGGTAGCTTGGGCGGTAGACTTTGATTTTCGCGCGGAAGGCGATGAAGAGTAAATTGTAGCGGGCCGAGCACGCAATCTCCATCCCACACACGTTAGCTTCCCATTTTACCAACTCCCTTCATTACGCCGGGTATAAGGATTGGAGGGAACGTACGAGGTTGTTACGGTACAGCTCGACCAGATGGAATAAATGCTGTGCCTACCCTGCTATCAGCCATAGTCATATAACCCCAATCCAACACCCAAGCACTACATCTCATCTACATACAGCTAGGTCTACACTACAGTCAGCACACACCCAATTGCCAACGTACGATATAAAATAGATAAGTGGTAATGGACATACTCTCATCCGACCCGTCCTCGCGCGCCCGCGGGTTCTCAGCGAGTTCAACAGAGACGCATTGATACGCGCCGCGCGACAGCCGGCTCGGTTGCGCGGGTGCGCTCTTCTGTCCTGCGGCGGCGGCGGCGCCATGCCAAGGCGCCATGTACCGGCGCGTGATTGGCTGCGCCATCTGTCTTCCGCCGCTTGTCGGGGCGACGTCCTCTGCTACTGTATTGTCCTGCGGTATTTCCGTTCGGTGATAGCTTTGGTGGTGATTTGTAGGGGTGGTGAGTATAGACGGACGGACGGACGGTATGGATGGACGGTGGGATGGGGTGTCGTTAGCTACGTTACGGCGGCGATGGATGGGTGGTGGCCGGTGGGTGGGGGCGAGGCGGTTGATTAATTAGAGTAGAGTGCCTGAATTTAGCAGGGATCGGAATCCATTGAGAGCCTGCGTTGCGGTCGCCATTGCATTGCATTTCAGCCGGCTTGTGCGACAGACAGACCGCAGGACAAACTCACGACCAACGACCATTGTGATCCGATTGATTAGACAAGACAAGAGTCCTGCCTCCCCGGTACATGTACATGTACCTGTCTGTGTATGTCAGCAAGTATGCTAATGAAAGGTGAGCTCTCGACCCCTGTCGCTTTGCCATGCCAGATTATCTGATCCGCCCGGTTGATGTCAGGTCCAGCAATATCCTGGCACCTGGTCGGACTTGGCCGCTGCCTGGGACGGACGACACGACTCGACTCGTCACGGCGCATGATGCATGATGTCGTCTTGCATCCCATCCTTCGATCATGCAATTTATGGCGGCCTCCGACTTCGGAGACGAGATTGTGCGTATAATCGTCACGGTACGTGCTTCAATCGGTCGATATTGGTCATATCATGATTCTCCGCTAACCCCCTCCTCGCTCGATCCAGTCCAATTGCTCAGGTACACGGATGTCATACTATACCACATGAAGCCAGCACGTCCTCGACCGGGTACTTACTCGAGTCAACCAAGCCAAGCCGTCGACCTGTCAAAACCTGCCGCAAAACCGCGAAAAGCCAATCTACGACTTGCCCAAACGGGAACATCTCGCTCGCCCAGACACCGACAGAAAAAAAAAATCTAAAAAATCTAATCAGATCCTTGACGTCCCATTGACCCATTGCCTCATTACATACATGCACGACGACAGACACCCAGGGCCCTCTGTTTCTCTTACGAGAAGTAAACAGCCCTCCGTCCTTCTACGCTCGAGAATCAAAAACTACTTTCTCCAAACCCATGCAAAGCAGTCTGCAGACTTGTAACATAACATCGGGCACCGCACCCGCAACATGTCCACCGGTTGCACCCTCCGCTCCCGTACGGACGTTCCGCCCACCCCGCCAACGTGTGCACCGGCCCCTCCCACCGTCCGAGCCACGTATACCAACGGCGCGCGTACGCCTCTATTCCGGTCATCCCAAACGCCGTACCCTACCGTACCCTTTCCATTCTCGCTGAAAATGGAAAGAAGAAAGAGATCCGAATCCCCATGCCATGCCATCATCTCAATCGAGTACTTGCTTATATATATTACACCACACGCACGCACAATCCAGTCTCGGCACACGATCGCCAGCAGCGCAGGGCGAGCCGGGGCCTTCCATGACGTCCAAGAGCCGAGTTTAGTTTTTGCGGAAAATTTTTTTCACACAACCCCGTATATAAACTGTCCTTGACACTTTCCCTACCTGAGCTTTCGATATACACCCATACCCATACCCATACCCCCCTTCTCGACCCCTGCATGCAGCTCTCGCACATGTGGAAGCCGCATTGGAAGACGTACGGACGTCAGGCTATGTAGCCCGCCGGCCGGTGTCGCCCTATAATGTCATAACATAACATAACCATGGATGAAGAAACCGTACCGTACCGTCCACCCACCCAGTCTTTTTTATCTGATCTGAAGATATCGACACCGATATCTCGATCGTCCACTCCTTACTCTACCTACGGACCCTTACCGCCATATAAATAAATATCTACATATATATATATATACTTATTCAAGAGTATATATATGAGTATATGATATAAACGATGGCGGACGCGACAATGCTGCAGCCGGCGACGCTGGAGGATATCACGGCGGACGGACCGGCCAAAACGACGGGATTCCGCCGCTTTTGCCGCGTGCGGTACGACGCGGCGTGTAGAGCCGTCACGCCGGACAGCGAGTACCTTCGCATCTTCCGGTTTCTGCGACACGATAGTGAAACGGCGTTTACAAGCCGGCATCGGGATACGTTTGTGCTGTTGGCGGCGGTGTCGTTGGCGAGTTTGTCCGGTGTGCCGCTGCCCGTTATCGGCGTGATCTTTGGGTACTATACAACCTTTTTTATACACGTTACTGCAAATATGATATGATAGGATGGAAGGCTAATTTGGATTGGTGGTGTAGTAAAATTATCAACGAGTTCCCGCCGGAGGAGGCCAGTCTTCGGAGCAAGCTTGTCCAAATGATGGTTGTCGGTACGCATGCATGCGTGCAACGCACGTTTCCAAAATGCAACATTGTAGTACAATATCGTACTACATGAGAGGATTTGATATCTGATGGATTGGGTGGGTGGATTGTAGCGACGGTCAACTTCTTTGCGATATGGGGGTACACGTACTGCTGGGGCTACGTCGGCACCCGCATCAGCCAGAGCATCCGCACCGTCGTGCTCGACCGCGTATTGCACATGGACATCGCCTACCACGAAACGCGCAAAATCGACGTAAGCCAGACCATCCCTCCACAATTCAACCACCCTTCTTTCGAGCCTCACGCTTCGTATATATTGGCGATCTTTGACTGATTAATGGTGTGCAGCTGGCGAGCTACCTCCTCGTCGACGTGCAGACGATACAAACGGGCACCGGCGAGAAAGTCGGCATCTTCATCCAGTCCATCTCTTATTTCGTCACCGCCATCGTCGTCGGCCTCGTCCTCAACGCGCGCTTCACCGCGATCCTCATGGCCGTCGTTGTGCCCTCCATCCTGCTCATCACCGTCGTCTGCGAGCGGCTCAACCGGCGCTTCACGAAGCGGCTGGCGGAGACGTCGAGTCGCGCGGCTGAGATCCTCGGCGACGTCGTGCGCATGATCACCGTCGTGCAGGCGTTCGGGCTCGGCGGTCTCTTCCGCGAGAAGAACCGCGAGGTGCTGGCTGCGGGACAGCACTACGGTATCCGCCGGTCCTTCGTCATCGCCGTCCGCCTCGGCTTCCTCTTCTTCCTAGCGTGGGTGTCCCACAAAGTATCTCGAAAGCGCAATTGATATTGACAGATGTGACTTAGATACGGCGTGAACTCGCTCGCGTTCTGGTACGGCATCCGGCAGGTGAACGCGCACGCGACGGACGCGGGTACGATATACACCATCATCTTCCTCATGCTCGACGCCTCCTTCATCATCAGCCAGTTCGGCCCCTTCCTGCACACCTTCTCCCTCGCCGCGACCTCCAGCCGGCGCATCGACTCGCTGCTGCGCGACGCGGAAGAACACTGCGAGAAGCCGGATGCAAGGTACGACAGCGAGTTCGCGTGGTCCGCGCCGTACGATATCCGGTTTGAGAGTGCGCGGTTCGCGTACCCTACTCGTCCGGACGTCACGGTGCTCAAGGATGTGAATTTGCATATAAAAGCCGGCTCGTTCACCGCCATCGTGGGGAGAAGCGGTAGCGGGAAATCGTCGCTGACGGCGCTGCTGCTCCGGTTTTATAAAGCTACCGCGGGTACTATATATTTGAACGAACGGGACCTCGCGACGCTGCCCGTGAAGATGTACCGTCGGCATGTGGCGTACGTTGAGCAGGACCCCGTGCTGTTCAGCGGGACGATTCGCGAGAATATTTTGCACGGGGTACCTGATGCGGACAAGCTGTCGGACGCGCGGGCGGCGACGATGTGCGCTGTTGCCGCTGCGCTCGCGAACGCGCGGGAGTTCATTGAGGCGTTGCCGGCGGGGTTCGATACGCTCGTCGGTCCGGATGGCGCGAGTCAATTGTCCGGCGGGCAGGTTGCGCGGATTGCGCTCGCGAGAGCGCTGGTCTCGCGGCCGCGCGTGCTGATACTGGACGAGGTTACCGCGTCGCTGGTGTGTACTCATATTACGAACGAAGATTGAAGCTGGGAGGTATGACTGTGACTGCTAACGTGGAGTTCGGTAGGACATTCATTCGGAGAATACGGTTATGAGTGCGGTTCGCCAGCTGCACGCGGAGACCAACATGACGATAATCATGATCACGCACCGGCTGTCGTCCGTGGCGACTGCCGACAAAATTATCGTTATGGCCGCGGGCAGTGTTATAGAAGAAGGCACCCACGACGAGCTTGTCGCTGCGGAGGGCGCGTACAGCAAGCTGCTGGCCACGCAGAAGAAGAGCGCGCCTAGTCGAGAGGTCGCCGCGGAGAGAGCGGCGGCGGAACCGGGGAAGGCTGGTCTGCAACTTACAACTGTGCGGTCTGAAGAGTCTCACGTCGTTGGGAAGAAGTCGCTGTGTCTACCCCGCGGTGCTGAGTTTCCGTCGTCGTCGATGAAGCGGACGCTTGAGATGTGCAGGCCGGACTTTCCCATCATCGTTGCCGGAATACTGTGTACGAATCCACTCTATACGCTATACATTGAAGAAATGCTGATCGATAAATGTAATTCTAGCATCCATGCTGACGGGCAGCCTTGTCGTCGCGGAATCCGTGCTCTTCGGGTACATCATCGCCTCCCTCCGCGGCGAACTCCCCGCCCGCGGCCCGCAAAGCCCAAACTTCTACTGCCTCATGTTCTTCGTCGTCGGCGTCGTCGCCCTCGTCGCGCACAGCGCAGCCGGCTTCTGCTTCGGCGTCGTCTCGGAACGGCTCGTCGCCCGGCTGCGGGACCTCTGCTTCCACAAAATCACCCTGCAGGACCTCTCCTTCTTCGCGGACCCGACGCACGCTGAGACCGCCCTCGTCGCGAGCATCCAGTCCGACACCGCAGCGCTGACCTCCCTCTCCGGCGTCATGATTGGCACCGTCGTCTCCGTTGCCACCACGCTCGTCGGCGGCATCGTCGTCGCGCACGTCGTCGCTTGGCGGATCGCGGCCGTGCTGCTCCCCGCGCTGCCTGTCATCGTGCTTGCGGGCTACCTCCGCCTCCGCGTGCTGATGCAGGCGCAGGAGAAGCAGGAGACAACGTACGTCAAAGCCGCAAGCATGGCAACGGAAGCCACGAACGCGATGCGCACGGTCGCGAGCCTCGTCCGCGAGGACGGCGTGATGCGGGAATATAAAGCCGAGCTGAGTAAGGCCGAAAAGGGCCATACGGCGTTCATACTGCAAGGTAGTGCGATCATGGCGCTGGCGCTGTCGATTGGGTTCTTCGTCTACGCGCTCGCGTACTGGTGGGGTGCGCGGCAGGTGCGAGAGGGGCGGTACGGGATCGTTGAGTTCTTCATCGTGCTGCCCGCGCTGCTGTTCTCCGCGCAGACGGCGGGGCAGGTGTTTTCGCTCGCGCCGGAGTTTACAAAGGCCGCCGGTGCGGCGCGGCGGATATTCAAGCTGCTGGATTCGCGGCCGAGTATCGCTGCGCAGCAGGACGACGTCGACGGGAGTCCCGCTGCGTCGACGGTCGCGGACACCACCGCTGCGAAGGGCGGTATCGAGTTTCGGAACGTCACGTTCGCGTACCCTACGCGGCCGGACGCGCGGGTCCTCCGCAGCCTGTCGTTGGCCGTTAAACCCGGTGAATTCGTCGCGATAGTCGGCGAATCGGGCTCCGGCAAGTCGTCGCTGCTCGCACTGATCCAGCGCTTCTACGACCCGACAGCCGGCTCCGTCCTCGTTGACGGCCTCGACATCACCACACTCCCCGTCGCACAGCACCGCGCGCGCATATCGATACTAGCGCAGGACCTTACGCTCTTCTCGGAAAGCATCTACTTCAACGTAGCAGCAGGTCTATCCGGCGGCGCGGGCGCGGGCGCGCAGGACCCAACGACGCGAACGGCGGTCGAAGAAGCGTGTAAAAAGGTCGGCATGCACGAATTCATAATGTCGCTACCGGAAGGTTACGACTCGCGCTGCTCGCGCGCAACGCCCTGTCTCTCCGGCGGGCAGATTCAGCGGTTGGCGCTCGCGCGGGCGCTCATCCGCGATCCGGAGGTACTCGTCCTCGACGAGCCAACGTCCGCGCTGGACGTGTGCGCTGAGGAAACGGTGATGCGCGCGGTGCTCGAGGCCCGCGGCGCGGAGGCGGACGGTGCGAAGCGGACGGTGGTGATGGTGGCGCATCGGCTGGGGACGGTGGTCGGTGCGGATAAGATTGTGGTTGTGAGGAAGGGGAAGGTGGTCGAAGTTGGGACGCATGAGGAGTTGGTCGCGATGGGGGGCGTGTATGCGGATATGGCGGCGCAGCAGGGGCTCTAATTGATGCATTGGGTATTCTTGTATATGTATATAGCAGTGCGTTTTAGATACCATGTATATATTAGTCAAGAGCTATCATGTACAGATGATATGCGATACAGCGTGAAATAATAGATGGAAGAGTCTGGCTCGCTCATAGTAAAATAGATGTGGAGACTTCGGAAACCAGATATCCCTCGTTAGATCTATATATCCCTTCCGCCGGATAGTTCTATGAGTATATATAATCCAAGGTGTGAATTTAAAAGTGACGTCCTGCGAATTGGGATGGCGCATCGACTTGCGTATACGGATAGGCCTGGTTATCGACATCTACAATTTAGACCCGCTTCGGCGGTGGAGCGCTTATACGTATAAATGGAATTAGTCTATGCTTATTAACCGTGTAATTAGGCGTCAACTTGGACAGCACTGAAATGTGCATGGACGGCGTCTCTCCAACTTGCGTGTTAAGCAAAACAATACTAGAGACAAAGCAACATTGAGTATTTACAACTGGAAAAATCGAGGAGGCGACGACAAGAAGACGCTCTCGGAGCGGCGGTATAGCTCTTTTAAATACCTTTCGCGTATTGGGTGATGTAGTCCACCAGATTCTCCACGGCCTTAGGCTCTACAGCGTTATCTGTTGTATCAAACTTGTCAGCAGCCTCCTCTACATCCAACCATCATATGGAGGAAATCTTACAGTTCGAAATCCTGATCCCACCGACACTGCGGTGTCCCTTCAAACCTAGCAAACCCCTCTCCTCCGCGCCTTTCAGGAACGCCGCCTCGTCGCCCGGTGCCTTGATCCTGAAGCAAATGTTCATGCGGCTCCTGACAGCCTTCGCGGGTACGACGTGGTATAAATCCGGATACTGGTCCAAGACGGCGTACAGCGCCTGCGCTTTCTTATCGCTCTCCGTCTCCTGCTGCTGCAGTGCCGTTTCGCCGGAGGTGTCACGTTCCAGCAGCCGCGCGAGCGTCAGCGAGGCGATGTAGACGTCGAAGATCGGGAGGGTGTTGTAGAGCGAGCCTGCAGTGGCGATAGTCGGATAGTGCATCATGACGGGCGTTACGGGGATTGCTGGCGTAAGAGTCGGTGGGAGAGAGCCTCCGGAGTTTAGCAACTTCAGGATATCGTTGCGGATGAGGACGATCGTGACGCCCGTTGAGCCGATGTTCTTTTGCGCCCCGGCCTGCACCATCACAATTAGCACCATGCATCGATAAATCTCTTGAGTGAAGGGATAGAGTAGGTGTTACATACGAAGACGATGCCGAATTTGCTGGCGTCGAACGTCCGACTGAGGATGTTGGAGCTCATATCTGCGACGATAATCCGCTCCGGGTCGTCACCGAGCACGTCGACAGGCGTGCCCTTCGGCCACTCGACCCCATCGACGGTCTCATTGTCGCAAAAGTAGACAAACGCACTCTCCTTCGCAGGCTTCAACTTTCCCCGCCACTTGTCCGCGTCGGGGATATTCCCAAACTTGCGCGCCTCCCCATCGTGATGATGGTCTCGCGCGTCGAGTATCACATTGACATTCTCCTCTCCAACCAGCCGCTTCGCCTCCTGCGAGGCTTTGCTGGACCACCCGCCGGTGACAAGGTACTCGCATGCCCCGCGCTTTCCCTCCGCCGCAAGATCCGGGTGCTTGAGCGCCCATGCTGTGAACAGGTTGTACACGACAGCGGAGAACTGTAGCGTCCCACCGCCCGCCATCAGGAGCACGGTGTGCGTGTCTGCGGACGCTCGGACGAGCTTGAGGAACGATTCGCGGGCATCCTGCAGGATCTGTGCGGAGAGCGCGGAGCGGTGGGATTGCTCGACCAGCGAGAGGCCGGACTGATTGTGATTGACGAGGGAGACGGCGGCGGCCTCGAGGACGGCTGTCGGCAGGGGCGACGGGCCAGCGCCAAAGTATGCGACAGCGGCGCGGTCCGGCATGGTGGACAGGTACCCGGTGGTAACGAGGTCAAGCTTGAGTGCTAGATTCCAATTGGAAGGTCGTTGGCACACACCGCCGTATATGCGCACGGTCTGTGAATGGCGAGTCCGTTTAATTGATCGGTTAGATGACCTGTGCGACGTGAAATTGACTTTAGCTTCTAAAGTTTGTAGTCAGAATGGTTCGTCGTAGGTTATATACTGGCGCCCCCGACATGGCCTCCCGATGTTACTCAGAGAGCTTAGCAAGCGTCGAAATATTTTCAGCCGGAACGGGGCGGGGAATGCGCCGAATGCGGGGCCCGAGGCAGGACAGGCCAGACAGCCATAGCGGCAGAGAAATTGATATCACAAACTAGCTCGATGGCAAGGCATCGGAGTGCGGATAGTTGGTTAGCTCGATGGCCGTACGACTACAAAGTGACGACGCTATGACATGCATATGTACTTTCGTTCGTCGACGCTGAAAGTTGGCTGTGGTTGGCGGGAGCTAACGCCGTTATCGCCGACCATGTGGTATTTTACACCCAACGCGGAAGTTGACCGTTTTCTTCGACGCACTAGGCATGCATGATCATTCAGGATCTTACTAAAAACAAAGTACTGATGGATAGCTTTCTAGGTACAAATAGGTTTTGCGTAGGTACATACATACAGACACGCAAATTTCAAATAGCCGCATGCATTTGTCTCGTAAACCAGACTGCCATCGTCGCATATGAATGTCGTGCTTCTTATAGACAAACAGGCCCGTCGACTCGGCATTAATGCGTTCCTATAGGTGCGCGCATCTTAAAGTCGCGCCTGTATCGGTCCGTGATTTATGTTCAAATCCAAGGGGACGCTCGGCTTTGCATAGAAGTCGCTCACTGCGTTCGCAACTTTGTGAACATCGTCCACAGGGATATTTGCGCCAACCATTAGTCGAATGATGGGATAGTCTCGTGGCGTCGCCGGCCAGAACAACGGCGCCACAAGCATGCCTTTAGAAGATAAATATCTATGTAAACCTGCCATTTCTTCTTCGTCCGTACACCGTATACAGACGATTGGCGAGTCGTCGTCCGCGATCGGAACCAGCTCTGCGACCTTCCCTAGCGTCCGCCTCAGGAGTCTCGATGTTTCAAATAAATTCTGTCGTCGACTTTCCGCCGCCCGAACCACCTCCCACATGGCGCGTATCCGGACAATATCGTTCCGTGTGAGTGCCGAACTAAAGATATTCGGGTACGATATTTCCTTGATGTAGCTGATACTCGGCCCGAAGACCACCCCGGCCCTGCAGCAGAATGCTCCCGACAGACTCGCTGTCACGTAGTCGACGCTGTCCACGAGGTCTTTCATATGGATGTATCCTTTCCCCTGCGTACCGTATAAACCAAGAGAATGCGACTCGTCCACGACTAGCACGCAGCCTTGTTCCTTCTTAATGCGGGTAATCTCCTCAAGCGGTGAAGTTGTGCCTAGAGCGCTATATATCGACTCGACAAGGATGATTCCTGGCCCGTGCAGCCTGATATTTGCCTCTAGATGTCCCGTATCATTGTGTCTGTGTCGGAAGAGTTTTACTCGGCGAGCTGCAAGACCGTCGTAAAAGGAAGCGTGCAGGTTTGTGTCCGCGTAGACGTTCGTGCCCGGCACGCAGAGGGCATGAATGAGCCCAGTATTTGCAGCGTAGCCAGACTGTGCAAAGTAGCATGGCTTACCGAACCATTCGCCAAAATCTTCTTCCATTGAAATGTGCGGGTCTTTGTCGCCTAGGAACAAGGATGACGGGATACCTTCTCGGCTTTTGTGGTGGAGGAGATCGTTGACTTGGCTGCGAACGACGTCTTCGTTATTCGCCACTCTCAGGTAATCATTATCGCAAAGACAAATGGAGTGTTTGGCTGTAGAAGGGAGGTGGAGATAATCTTGGATAGCGCCATTCTGTGCCTTAGTTCGTGTGCTGTAGTAGTTACTGATTCTTTCGTTGAGGGCTTCCATTTTGAACGCGTAGAAATATTTTCGGCACAAGAATCGACCAGTCCAGGTGTTCAAAGTCGGGTTTTACATCGAATGTAGGGGGGTGGATAGCTACATAAATAAGTATTTAAAGTAGAAAATAAATTGCAGTTTGAAAGCGAGGGATAATGGAACCACATCCTCCTTAAATCCTCAACAAAGACTCGTACAATGCCAGAGCTCATTCAGCATCCTAACCAGTTTAAGCTAACAAAGTTGTTAGGCATCCATCCAAAGGTAGTGGGTGGGGGACATATCATTGTGTGTCACATATCAAACCGTGCAACTGCCCCAAGTACAGCACGTTCGCCTTCGTAGTTGTAGATCAGGATACCCAGCGTAGAGAATGGAACGCATCTCTTACGTGTTCTTTGCGTACGATTTTCGGTTCCGATTACAACATAAATCACGAAAGGGATCAAGATCTGGCTGCGGAGCAGGCGAAAAAAAAAAAGGAATTCGATCGATCGAATGTCCCCAAGCTTCGGCATTTGGCGAGGATCGGGCAAGCTTTCAGCTGGCATTTGGTAGAGTTTCTGCTATTTCGCTGACAGGAGGCCCGTATATACATTCTTTCCAGCCGATCGTGACGATACAAGAGGTCAACGATCTCAACCCATTCTTGTCAGCGCATCGTCGGGGTCCAGTGATGAAGAGGTGGGATGATATTGCACGCTAGCTACTACTAGTGTTGTACTGCGGAATCGATCTCTCTGGCATTGCGATATATATGCTGTATCTTGGTAGAGTGTCCACGTGGGCATGGGGCTAAAGTGACAGCCGGCTAGCCGGTCACCCTTGATTCGGTTAGACGCATCCCTTGATATCTGGTAGGCAGCAACAACCTCTGAGATGTCTCTCATGCCTCGGAATTGAACCGGAATGCGAGAGTGCCACTCTATTAGCCTCTTTACACAGAGTAGTTGCAAATCAGGACTTTACATATATAATCTCACAATGTTAAAAGATTCGGATGGCTAGGTGGCTAGAATAGCACGCTATTTGCTAGCCTGCTCCCTATAATAAATTATATCAACGAATTGAGATCAGTGATCTAGTATTAGTACATAAACGCCGGCGAAGGCACTGTAGGAGTACCGGAAGCGAAGAAATTCTTTCTATCGAACAACGACATATAAGTATTTGCGTATCGTTGCCAAAATACAGATGCTGTACGACCAATATTATTTCAATAAACTAAGTTGTGCGAAAGTCGACGATACATATATTTTGTCTCGCAAGCCAGATTGCCGTATTTCGCCGTCGCAGTTTGGTATACGAGACAAACATATATTGTTTCTTATCATATTCAGCGAATCGCGGATAGCTGTATAGAGTAGATAGCTCGACCTTCGTCACTCCGAGTTGGTAGTCGTCAGGCATAAATTCTATATCTCAGCTACCTTGATACTGACAATAACGATCGGAGCTCTTCCTCCACTGGAACTCCAGTATCCAGTCTATTCGCATATACATGTACACAAATACCAGCTCCCTTTATTCTCTCACTGGGGCATTTTCATAACATCGTGTGAGTCTTCTCTTCCCTGGTAAGATGGCACGGCTAAAATACTGCAGGTCATAGGGCTTTCTTGCGCTCCTAACCTACTCATGTAACTTTAATATCAATTTCTCTAAGCTGCCTATTAAGCTAGTTTTCATGTTTGTAAACTGGCAGAGCTAATGATTTTCAGAAGGCAGAAGGACGCGGTGCATATGTAAGTACAGAACGAAACTTTCCGGCAAGCCGTCTACACGTATCTCCAATCCAGGAGCATGAAACAATTTATCCCGTCCAAGAGCTGAAGTGCCGCAATTGTCTGTGACATAAAGATAGGCTCTGCTAATGATCACGAATGGTCATCATGCAAGTGTTAATTTACCTTTTTGATCAAATTCCATTTTCTTACCATTCGAGACCCGAAAGAGGACATCAGTTGCAAAGTCTGGAAAGGCATGATGCGTGGTGATGAATGAGTCATTCTTCCGTAACTCTGAGAGGTTGGCACTGGCGAAACGAGCAAGAAGAAGCCGAAATCCGTCTCTTTCTTTTGTGTCTGGTATTGTTTTCGTTTCGGTGGGATGTGTTATCCCTCTGGCTCCGAATACAACGTCCTTCACACCGGATGGGCCGCCTTGAGCATCCTCTAGACTTTCTAGTTCTATGGGAGCTTTGGGGATTTTTCCACTCCATGCATCGTAAGAATGCTCATAAATCGTGGCGACCGCGGCTGGAACTGCGATAAGAAGCTCGCTCAGCTCGCTCGGGTAAGGTGCGAGACAAAGCTCAAGTGCTTTTCGGAGCGCAAGCTCTTTAAGGCTAAGACAGCTTAGTCTTTCTGCTAACGCGTAGACTCTAGCATGGTGCGCTAGAGTATCAGCCCGATCATCGTCGCTAGCGTAATCCTGAAGGTAACAGTATTGCACGAATGCATCAAATGCATCTACATTGTCGACTTCACTATCTAAATGCACAGATTTCTCGTGTGCCTCCTTCATATCAGATGCCACGAGTCTCCGGAAATACTCAGAACATTCAATTGCAGCCGTATGAACGTTGAAACGCTTAGCGTCCTCGCCGACGAAAACAGTAAATGTGTCGCCGCCGAGTAAACTGATTATAAAGTGTACAAGTTAGCGCGAGTTAACAAAAGCTAATGAGCGCCATGTGAAAGTGATAATAAAAGAACGGGCCATACTCGCTGAAGGCTAAGACGCTCTTTTTCTGCAGATGAATCGTGTTTCGTTCTCCATCCGGCGGAACTCCTGGGCTAGTTTCTTCGGTAGGTATCTTTGTTTCGTTACCTATGAACAACAGCATGTCTGTGTTAAAGTCGGGAAATTTATGATGTATATCCACAAATTGAGTCTCCGCTCGTAGGTCTATTAGATATTCTGCCGCAAGATGTGCTAAAAAAAGCCGAAACTTGTCTCTTGCGGGTACTTGATCTTCGCCGCTGTTGACTTCGTTGAATGACGACGGCAGAAGCCCGGAACCAATATCGACTGTGTATGTATATATGACATTTATCGCGTCTAGGATCTCCGGGAATATATCTTGGAACATATTCCGACCCGCTCGCGTGTCATACCCACGGTACCAGTCCATTACCCTCTGTAGAGCGAGGCCCTTCAATGGAGAACACCTTAGCTCGTTCGCCAAAGTGTATACCCGAGCGTGAAGTAGTATTTCGCCCCATTTGGAGTTGCTGCTGGTATAGGTACCCAAGTAGCAATATTGTAGGAACATCTGAAATGCGTCAACGTTGTAAACTCCCCCATCGAGAACTATATACTCTTTAGAATTCCCCGTATTCCCGACTAGAGGACACAAGATTTCTCGCAAGTGAGCTGATGCTACACAAACCGTGTCGACATGGATACTGAATTTCTGGCGCTCACTACCGACAATGATGGGGAACGTCTCAGAACCAAAGAACCTTCACGGCAAATTAGCCCTAGGAAGATACCAACTAGATTGAATGCTAGGATAGCAATTACGTAGCAGCAATCGAACGGACGTACCTTGGAAATTCGCGGACAATAATTCTTTCTGTATTCCTTCGAAGTAATTCCAACTCGAGTTCGTGGTTCTTCGATTTAATTCTGCTTATTTCGGCTTCAAGCTTGATTTTCTGGGACTCGATATTCTCCTCAGCCCGTTTCAGTTCTCTCATATATGCCTCACAAGAGTGCTTAGCATTGCTATGACCGCAATGGTGGTTGTAGTTGCCGTAGAAATCGGGATATTGGTTGCACCAGTGACATTTTCCGCACGACGGACACTTGCAGCTCTGTTTGCACGACTTACAGAAACTCGGACAACTAAAAATCCATCAGGTCCTAGCCATTTCACAGTGATAACAATAATTACCAATAGACGTTATATGGATGATAGGCGTGGGAAAGGCTCAAGTGCGGGGTTCTAGAGTGGTGGAGTCTTAAGTTACATACTCAGGATGGCCCATTACCATCTTGAACCTTTATCGCCCCAGCGGATGGACTACTAGCAAAAAACTTGGCTGACAGTATATATTCGTAGTTGATAAGAAACTATAACCCCGATGTGTTTCTTATAACGTTTCCCTAAGCTTGACGGAGGGTAATACAGACAGTCGAGGGGTTTCCGGGAGGAATTAATTCGGGAATACTTCCAGAGTTTTTGAGAATTATCGCGCGCGATCGCATCGTTTAAGCTGGCAATGAAAGTGGGGCATACTGGCAAATTTCAGGCATCAAATGCACTGATTGGCTGATCGAAATTAGCGCGAGACTTGGTGAAGAGAAATCGATGGGCTTGGCTTGTGAGACCAGTACTGCAGTTCTGCTGAATTCAGCTGAAATCTATAACATCTAACAGATACTTGTGATAGCTCTTCATAACTACCTCTCAATTTGAACGAATCGGGTTGACGTTATTTGAAGTTCTATAGGTTAACACCCAGGTACCTGTTCACTAGCATTCTTACCCAAGGGGCTTTTGATTGTTTATCCTGACTTCTTCAACCTGATTTACATCTCAATATGGTGGTTCGCTGCAGCCTGGCGTGGTATACCGGTAGCGATGCACTGTGACAGTCCCTCGACTACGAGGCCTGCGAGACGACGAGGCATATTAAGTCGACTTAACTTGTTACCGGTTAGCGGCCGAGGCTAGCTTGAACAGGAAACCCAAATGCTTGTCGAAACTACGAGCTACATTGCTCGGGGAATCGGCTACACAGCACACGTACTGTAGATTTGGGGACAATAGGGCTATAACCTGCTCATTTAGATAGGCTAATATCTACGACCACAGAACGAGGAAAATTGGGTATCCCGTCCGCTCTGCCTTACACAAGCCTCGTATCGGTCAAGTAGTAGTGTCATCGGTGACGGGACACGAATTCTGACTGTTGTAGATTAAGTAATTTTTATATTTTTTTGTCTCCTTTTGGAATTTGACCTCTTTGGCAGCATTTTTGATCACCTTTGCATGTATTGGGAGATATAACTAGAGCGACAAGGCTATGATGCTTCAAGCAAGGAGGTCAAAATCGTGTGTCATTACATTTTACAGCAGAAACATCTTTGAGCAACCTCATCTGTATCACGAATTTGAATTTTCTTGAATTTTCCGAGCAGAGTAACAAGTAGCCTGGAACTAGAGTGGCGCAGCGCGCAGCTGCATTGGATACGCGTAAAATTTGCAGCCCACAAGAAAAATCTCGACAAACAAAGATACTATATCCGCAAACGCCGAGATCGCGATCCTAAACCCCGAGTCGGCATCATTTCGTATAAATTCTTCAGTGAATACTAAGACCAGCGGCAAACCGCGACTTTGAAGCAACAAAATAGAAGTTTGAAAGATCAAATATTGCAGAACGCATGCGATGAGTCTATTCTCTCGCAATATCGCGAACCGCTTGACGAACCCTCGCGCCCTTGCACAATCGGCCCGATCCCTCTCTTGCAGCTATCACAGCCCGCGCTCGACGCAGCAGCTTCACATTCCAACACGCAACGCAGCCCGGTGCCTCAGTTCTAGTCTCGGTGTTAGATCAGGTGGTACGCAGCCGCTGGTCCCGGCAACGGAAGCCTGCCATTGTGCACCCGAAGCATGGGACCCCGAGCATGACACTCTCGACATCGAGCGAGATAAGCCGATTGCAGGCGTCATTACACGGCATTATCGACATGTCCTGATACACACTGGCACGACGGATTGGCCGAAGCGGATCGAGAATGATCCTGACTCTGTGGCTGCAAAGTTGAAGGCTTTGATATCTGGCGGAAGTCATTTTGCAGATGTACGATATATCAATGAACTCTTCAAAATCCAAATGATTTCTACACAATCTTATTCTGATATTTTCCGGCGCGCGTGTTACTGGATAGCCACTTTACCCCGTTCTCGTCACGAACTCGTCATGGCCAGTGCCATCGACGGCCGATCCAAATGAACATGAGACGGCGACCATATCATTATTCCCGGAGGCACTCGAAGTCTCCGCGATCCCGAATTCGACAGAAGGCCTACGGCCCTTCGTGACCTCCTTCCTCCTTCACCCATCGAGCGACCACCACGCGCCACGCGAAGCTGACACGCCATTTGCAAAATTTACCATTCGCAAGATCACAAAGCCAGTGATCCTAACATGCTCGCACGGAAGTCGTGATATTCGCTGCGGCACTCTCGGACCAGCCATTATAAACGCGTTTGCCGAAGCGCTCGCGAAACAAAGCTCGGACGACAAAATCGATGCAATCTTGGGAGAAATTTCCCATATCGGCGGACACAAACTTGCAGGAAACGTTATCATCCACATTCCCGGAGAGCACAAACTTGCTAAAATTATAAATGAGGCGCCTGTAGCACCCTCTCCGTTGATGTTTTCGTCTGAGGATTCTGAGGTTAAAGAAGAGCCAGTGCCCGGTAGAAGTGTCGCGATATGGTATGGACGGGTGCTGCCAGGCCACGTAGGTACGTAGTACGCACGCAGTCCTAATCTAGATGCGTGGAAGAAAAAGGCGTTTTTATGAACTCAAAACTAATGTGTCGCGGGGTGTAGAGGGCATTTTGGATACGACGATACGGAATGGAAAAGTTGTCAAGGAGCTGTTGAGAGGGATAGCCAACTCGAACGGTGATCTAATAGACTTGAAGGCCGCGGGACTCCGCAGCTGATGAAAGATAGGTAGCACCCACCCTGTCTTCGCCTCGAAACTGTATATATAAATGTAGATATAACGTTCACGGGTACCTCCTTCAATGAGTAGAGAACATATACATCCTCACCGAAGTGCCGCATCTATTGACATTATACTGCCCTGTTGGTGCTAACATTTGTATCCATCTCCATGGCCATAGGTGTGACAACGCCTTCTAATGTTGCATTTTTGGGAGCCAGAATAACGAGACAGTTTTCAGGATTGAGTGGAATTGGAAGAGGCGATATTCTGGCCAGAGCGCTTCACTCAAACGTTGCCAGTCTTGATGAATGGAAACGTAACGCTCAACGGAATAGCTTACACACGCTCAAGAAATATTTTGAAGGATGCCCTACCATCATCTCATCTCCACAAAACACAAAACACTCACCGTGAACATCTCAACGGTCATATCACCATGGACAATCAAGGAGCCCCGGGCCTCACGGAAGCCCCAATGCCATTCTTCTATCACGTCCCTGGCATCTTCCCTGAGGCCGAAAAGGAGGCACCGGCTCGTAAACCCGCCAGAACCAGACCGAAGAAGTCCTCAAGGGGTTCGAAGACACAGGCCCAAAATACTAAAATCGCAGATCCAATGCCATCACAAACGACTACACCTGACGACTCTATCCTGGAAGCGGATACTAGCACTGAGTTGACTTCGCCATCATCCTCACTAATTGAGTCTTCTGCGACGAAAAGGCTCCAGAATGGACAGGGATCTGACTGGTACGACCCGGAAGTTTGGCCGCGTGAGAAGGTCGTCGAGCAGGAGAACCTAGCCGCCAAGTTGATCGTAAGTCATAGCATTATACATCTCCCACCATCCTATTAGCATATGAAGGACGCACGTATCAGTTTAGGAGTCTTACATGGTACCCTTGGAAATGCACAGGGAGACCCGGATAGCATCAAGGCCACGCTTGAGTACTACTGCGCTCACGACCTCCAGTACCATACCAAATGGGTCCGCATCCTAGCAGACCACATCCTTCTTCTCGCCGAGTCGAAAAACCGAGACCTTAACCATGCCGTCGCATACCAAGTATCTCAGCAGAAGGCCTCCAACTATCGTCAACAACTAGAGGTGAGTTGTCTATCACTACGACTAGCCCTCCGGACTAAGATCAGCGCTGGATGCCATGACACTAATGGAAGAGGTATATGCAGGCTTCTATCATTGCAAGCGAATCGAAGCGACCCCGCAAGGAAGACAGCGTCCCAAAAGGTAGCCTCCGTGGTAAAAGAAAGATCCGAAGAACCGACAAGGCATCGCTGTCCAAAGGCACTCACCCGCTCAGCGTGCCGGTGCCGGTGCCGGTGCGCACACCTCTTCCGAAGCTCCTCCCGAAGGATGACGATGATGGGAACTTTAAGCTCATCGGACCCGACGACTTTATCAAGACGCTTCAGATACCGAAGAAGAACGAGGCGGTTTACCTTGGACATTTCCGACAACTGCGTGATGATATTTACCAAAGTAAGAAACTGAAATTTGATCCGAATACCGGATGAGTAGTCCTGTCGTTTCCAAAAAAAAGTGTTAAATGCTAACGTTTTGTGTGCATTATCAGGTCTCCGAAACCCCAAAATCCCGTACGATACGCTATTCTTTCTGCGCAAGATCAAAAGTCAAAACCACGGTGCAAAGGGAGAGATTCCCACCGCTAGCCCCTCGAAGATCCCTACTGCTAGACCCTTAAAGACTCCCACTGCTGGCTCCTCGAAGACTCTTATTGCTAGCCCTTCGGAGATCCTCGACGTTGGTCCCTCGCAGATGCCAATGATGGCTCTTGATCCAGTGCCAGAGATACCGACCTGTGCCCAGCCTGAAGTAGACCAAGTGGTTGCATGTGAATGCGACGAAATGGATGTCGATGAGACTCAGGCATTGATACCTGAGACGTACAATGAAAATGGTCGGTGCGCCATACAATAGCTGATTGACCGTGGCTGCTTGAATATATATATATACCGTTGATCGATGCTTGCATGCCCGTATATACGCGACTGGCGAAACCTCCCCAATTCGATAGTAGCTTTTTTCATTCTCTCTTACTTCTTATAACACATCACTAGCCTTACCCCCTGGAGAATTACCTAGCAATACATTAACGCTTCTCTAAAAATATGGAAGGAACGGTGTTAAGGATCGCAGGCGTCATTAGTTACAAACAGGACAAATCGAAATCTCATTATCAATGCTTCATTCCACCTTCAAGATAAGGTAGCAATAAGAGACGCTCTAACCCCTCATGAGCAAAGTCCGCTGCAGTGAATAAGTTTAGCATACACAATTAACGAAATACCTAGGCAAGAACGAAATCCTGTGCGAAGTGAATATGGACAGTAGCACAGGCGTAAAGGAAATGCTGAACAATTTACACAAATCACCACGGGAGAACTGCACCGGAAACTCCGCCCACCCACATTAGCTTCACCCTCTAACTAAATCGCCTCCTTGAGCCGCTCCGCCCAATTTGGATAGCCATTATTCCTCGACGCGGTCAACGTCAGCGACTTGCGTAGCGCCTCCATCGAATCCCTCGGAACCCCCAGATTGATCAACTTTTTCCCAAGCGAGGCGGCGCCGCACGCATAGACATATTGCAACGGGGTCCATTTATTCTTGTCCCTGAGATTCGTGGAAGCGCCCGATTCGATCAAAAAGTCGATGACCTGGTTGAGTGCGGTCATCTGGGTCTCGCGGACCGGGTAGAAAACTGGCACGCTGTGGAAGCCATTGTACACGCTCATCATCGGGTCCAGATTCGCGCCTGCCTGCACGAGCAGCTTGACGGCCTTAATGTTCCCAGAGCCGGCAGCGAAATGCAACGCCGTGAAGCCCAGCGGCGTGGCGAAGTTTGGATTCGCACCCGCGTTCAGCAACAGGCGAATGATGTCTTCGTTGCCCAGCCATGCCGATGATTCGCCCAGTGGTGCGGTACGCTCGGAGCCGGCTTCGCGGTCGACGGCTGAGCCTTCGTGCAGCATGATGGCCACCAGCTCGGTCTTGCCTAGACCGCAGAAGATGTCGAGGGCGCTGCGGCCCTGCGAGACCTCCGCGAGAAGCTTGCCGTTCGGATAGGCGAGGTTGCTCTTGAGGGCGTCGCGGGTCTTGGTGGACGACAGCTTCCAGTTGTTGTCGAATGCGTCAATGTAAGGGCCCATGTATTTCATGCCGATGCTCATAGCATGGGCACGGGAGCGGGCGGCTTTCATTTTCGCGAGCGTGTCTTTGAGACGTTGCCCTTCTTGGGTGCCTCCAATCATGACGCATGGTGTCGACAGGCAGAAGTTGCATTGCGTGTATGCTTGTCCGTAGCCCTGGGCAGTTCTGTTTGGGTTCTGCTGGTCGAGGCTCGCCCCGGATCGGCCCTTGTCCTCATAGTCGGGCGGGAGGCTGTTGATATCGCTGGTGGAGGTGTCATCGGAGCGTGGATGGTGGAAAGTGTAAAAGTCGCCAGCGTCGACGTTCTCATGAGAGACGTGCTTTGTATCGACGGAAAGGGTTTCGAAGTCCCTGAGGGCCGAAGAGACGTCTGCGGAGTTCTCGCCGACAACCGCGCTGCTGGGAGGTGGGCCCCGACGTACGTTCTCAGGCGAGCGAGGGGCTGCGACGGACCTAGCTGGGGGGACGGGGATGCTGGGCAGGACGTTCTCGCCTCTGCTCTGGCCTTTGTCGCGCTTGCGGGAAAACATGGCGGCCAGCTGTGGGAAGTGTAGATGTGATTACAATCTGACGTTTCAGCGATGGATTGATTCTGGCGATTGAGGAGAGGTTGAACGTTATTGATGGGGTAATTGCTGGAGACCTGGTTTGGAATCCCGCAGCTTGCAGTGGAGCCTCCCCTTCTCCCGGGATTCTCAGCCTCGTCTTGTTGCATTTTGAGCTGTGTTGCCGGGCACGGGGCGCCGACTGCTGCGGCCGCCGAAGCTCTCACGATGCAGCAGAACACCAGTCACAAATACACTTCTTGATCACAACTATTTATTTTTTTTTCCTTCATTGCTATTACATCTTCCCCGCTTCACCGTTCCTTACCTCCTCATACCGCTGTTCCTTACCTCATCCCATCACTCTTGGAATATCTCATCTCATCAATCAGCTTCCCTCCCGCTATCACCACACGTACCACGGCTCAAGATGTCGGCCGCTTCTCCCCTAGCTACCATCAAAGCCCGCAAGAAGCGTAATGTCGCTATCTTCGTAAGTCAAGCTTTCTTCTATCATCCAAAGCCTTCCATCACCTCAACGGATGATACATCGCTATCAACCAGTCACAAACCTCCAGCTGACGCACAGGACAGGCGGCCCATCAGGTCATCAAAAAATCGCAGTACCACGAGGACCCAAAGCGCTGGCACTGGGCTCTTCTCGACAACATTGCAGAGAACTGCAGCCTTCCCGATGCTAATTCTCCAGAGTTCCTCGAGGGTCTCACGCGAGCTTGCGACCTCGCTGGCGCAGTTTGGGTAAGTTCTTGAATATTAATTGTCAAATAAGACTCATGCGTACACACAAAGAGCAATGATAAAACACCCCATAGACTCAAATTTCGATGAATCGGATATTAAATGATCGGTGCTAACGTGTCGTACGTGATCATTTAGGCAAAGTACTATGCCCCACGAGGTACCAAGCGCAAGACCCCAGACGACGCGGAGAAAGGTTCAGCTGTAAGTTACCAGCGAAGTACCCATTCGTATCCTTCATCATCTCGGCATGTGCAATTTACACTGCCATGATACCGATGCTAATTATACCATCGAGCAGACCGACAACCCCACCCTCGCCCAGATGGCCGCCGTTGGTCTCTCCTTCAAACTTGATTGGAACAGCATGAATAACGGCGTAACTGTCTACCGCGACCTCGACCTCGCCGAGGACTCCGCCGTCGACAAGCCCGATGACGAGAAGCAAAACATCGTCCTCGCCGACGTCGATAACGACAAGGTCGACTTCAAGAAGGAGGGCGAGAACGCGCCTGCTCCTCTCCCTGACATCCACATTGACGCCGACGGCAACGAATATGTTGAAGAGTTGAACCTCAAGGAGAACGAACGCTTGATTGCAAAGCCTTCCAGCGTCCGTGCCAAGTTTATCGAGCGCATTATGATGTCGCTCGAGCCACAGACGAATGCTGGAGAGTCTGCTTGAGCGTACCTTGGGAGATTTTCGCTCTTCTTCTGTCTCCTTTCTTTTACTTTGTGGAGTAATGTGTACCTGCATGTTTTATGATTGCAATGGTCCGTACCTGTTTTTGAAATGTCTGGCATGTCTGCCGCGGGTGCTGTACGCTATATGGTTGTCTTTCATTGTTGTCGGGATATTTTTCTTATTCTCCGTTCATGGGTACCCATACTTTTCTTATACAACTCTGCACGGGTTTACTCTGCATGTACAAGGAATAGTGCCTCCCGGAAAATTCTCACATAGTCTCTTCCACCCCGTTCGAATTCCTCTGTCTTCCTTCCACGGTTCTGCCGTCATGTGTTATATTCGCTACGTCCGTGTTGCGTATCTTCCGCCTCGATAACCTCGAATGTATTCACCAATGTATAGCCTAGGAGACAAGATGCCGTCATACGTACGGTTATAGAAATAGTGGAGAACCAAAATGAACAAGATGATTCCAAAATTTAATAACCCAGATCCCCACGTTCATTGATACTATATACTATATCATCACCGCATGCCCTAGCTGAAACGCCAAAACCCAGCATGATACCAAAATACAAACGAAAGACAACTCACTACCCGAAGAAAAGGACCGTCCCATCCGTATACCGACAACCGGAAAGCATCTATCCGATGAATGCGATGAATTTCAATAGTCTTTCACCCGCCTAACCCCTCGCAGGTGCCTTGCCCTTCCCGCTGGTGGCGTCCTCCGTACCCTCTCCCGTCTCTTTCTTCTCAACCCTCACGATGTCCCGACTAAGTAGTCCTCTCAACGGCTCTGTGATCTCCGGACCATCTACCGCCTTTCCTTTCCCAGCGGCGGACGAACTTGGCGCATTCGAGCTTTCGCTGCGGCGGTGCGTCAGTTTGACCATCGGCGTCGCGGTGCCGGGGCTCGGAAATCCGTGTTTCCGATCGGACGCCTCGACCGTCCGCTGGAACTTGTAGAACAGGGCCTCCGCGCGGATCAGCGTAGAATTCAGCTCGATCGTGCCGGACAGCTCGTTAATATACTTGAGCACCTCGTCGAAATGCTCCAAATCTAGCATATCTTCATTAGCGCATGTATAACCCAGGGGTAATCTTCCGGGCGGATGGTACTCACGGTCCATAATGACGGCCCGATGCCTCTCCAGTATCGCCAGCGCGATGAACAGGTGGAACTGCCCACTCAGGTAGTTCGTCCACATGCCCTCCCACAGCCTCAGCACGTCACTCCACTCGAACTCCCGCTTATACCACACCAGTATCATCCGGAAGAAGAAGAAGAAATTCGTGCTCTCCGCCTTCTCCAGATGCTTCCATAGCAAGGGGTCCATGAGCATGACCAGCTGGTCCAGCGCGACGAGCTGCGCACGCATGCCCGTTTGGTCGCGCAGGAAGTTCCGCTCCATCCGCTCCATAAAGCCCACGAAGGCCCAGAACGCCATCGCGTCGTCCTGAAAGACGGCGTAGATGGGAGCTAGCAGGTCCGACATGCCCTGCACGTAGCCGAGCGTCGTGTTGTATTCGTTGTAGGTGAGCAGCATGTCCTTCATCTGCTCGAGGTGCACGTTGGTCCCGATGGTCGAGAATTGGGAGTCCGGATCCGGGTGCGGGGTGTCCTCGCCGGCGAAGATGGGGATGTTGCGGTCGGTGCGGTGCACGTCCTTTTCTGCAACGTCCGTTCACGTTATTAGCATCGCTGTCTCGATGAGTTCAAATGGCTGGCTAGGTCTATTACCTATTCGGTTCTTCTGGTCTCGCCAGTACTCGCCGGCTTCACCTTGTCCCTCTCTCCGGGAGACGTCGTCCCACCATCTACCCTTGAGTCGGACGTACTCGTCTCTTCGGCTGTTCATCAGCGCTACTCGTTCGTCCTTCGTGCTGTCCCACGGGTAGACTTCGAGGAGGAATGGCCAGGCTTCCTTTCGAACAGCCTGGTCGCAGCCGCCGTGGAATACCCGCTCCTTGACCTCGTCGACTGTGATCTCTAGTCTGCCAGTTGACTTGTTGAACCACGACTCCCACTCCTTCATCTCGACGGGCCGCCTCCGATCCGAGTCGACCTTGAGGTTTCCCGCCTCGATATCCAGGATCTCAAACTCGCCTACAGCGCTGTCCTCCATCTCCATCATATCCTCTCGCTTCCAGACGATCTGGGCGCGCTCCTTCTCACTCTGCTCGGCAATGCCCATTGCCCACCTAGCCAAGTACAGCCTGGCAGAATCGAAGTCATCCTGCAAATTGATAACGTCCGGGTTCCTCAGCAGCCTTCGGACCTGCGGTGGAAGGTTCGGGTTATCGAGCAGGTTGCTGGCCGTCTGTCGGGAGAACTGTGTGACTCTCGCAAACCGCTCGAGCAGCGTCCACCTCGCCGATTTGAACGCCTTGGCCAAAGGATCCATCACCGCCGCCACGCCGTTGTTACTCGAGCTGCCCTCTTCGGCATTCCTCTTGGCAGCCATAGCATCGATCACTGGCTTCTGGCCGAATGAGAGTAGATCGTCCTTGCTCGGGTTGATCAGGTACACCGTCTTCTCAACCTCGCTCCTTTCCACTCTCACGAACCGCTTCAGCCAACGGAGCACCTCATCGCCGCCCCAGAACACCTGCCCACTTTCATCAAAGGGGTCGAAATTCTCCCTGGCTCGCGCCTTCGACTGCGCTATCGTCGATGCGCACTCCGAGTCGTGGAAGAAAAGCGCGGGGAACGAGTCGCCACCGCGACTATTGATCACGATCGAGCCCCACCACCACCCCAGCGACGGCGGCCGTACCAGCAGCGAGTATATCTGCGAAACCGGCACGGAGAACGAATACGATCCCAGCGGCGAGCTGCCACTCGCTATCGGTACGGGCGGGACGAGGTACGTTTGTTTCGGCGGAGCAGAGGTATCGAGCAGGTCGACCTTGACGTAGGTGTCGTACGCGGAGCCGAGCGCCGATTCCGGCAGCCAGGCGAGGAGGAGGTGTGCTGGGTCGACGGTGCCAGCGGGGGCGGAGCTGGTGTTTTCCGACGGCGGAGGCTTCTGTTGGATCAAGGCTATGAAGCCAGGGATGTTGTCCTTCGCGGACGGCGTCGGGTGTACGTAGACCTGGACAAAGAGAATCGGAGGTTAACAGCCCATAATTCTAGCAGAGGAGACCAGAGATCTGTAGAGACGCACCTTGCTTTTCGTATATAGCAGCTTTACACCACGGCCGGTGGATGTGTGCGTGATTGTGCTGTAGTCTTCGTCGTCATCGGACAGGTCGTAGTACGAGGCGGTGGGGGACGCCGGCGGGGTGAATTCTTCCGGCATCGTGACGGGAGTATAGTAAAGTAGCGATCGTACGGGGCCGAGCAGTCTTCCGGATATTGACTTGTTCTATCTGACGCCCGATATCAACTCGAGGAAGGTTCTAGCGGGAGGAAGAGCCGCGATGCGATGAGATGGGATGAGCGGGATGTCGGGATTTCGATCGGGCCGAGGAGGGGCTGCAACGCGGGGTCCACCGAAGGCTATTGGCGGGCCTTTCCGCCAGTGCAGATGCGTATTACTACTACTTATAAGAGAAGGAGATATATATTCTACTGGTACAGAGAGAAGAATCGAGGCCCACGAAGCCCAGAGTCCAAGGGCGTATAGATATACACGGCGCCGGGTGGCCAGGCGTGGAGATGCCGCTTAGCGCGGTGGCTCAGAACGGCCGCTTGCGTACGTCAGCTGCGCCGGCCGGTGGCACCGGGCCAGCATGACGCAGCCCATCACGACAGGGAAGAATGCAAGTTGTAGGTAGGTCTTCAAATTCGGCGTCGGCGCTCACCACTGCATACGTCTGCTTCACAGCTAAGTATGGGAGATGCGTAAATCATGTTCTGCTGCCTGATTCCGAGACCGCATCGATTGCGTGGAACGGAGGCCAGATATAACGCCACTTGGAGCATGCTTTTCGGGTGCATAATGCACAGTGTATGGGCGCATTCGGTGTAAGATGTATGTATAAAACAGACCGCAGAAATATAAATATCGTACAGGAGACGCCGCGTGGAGGAGTCGGTTATGCGTACGCCCGCGCTTGCTGAGGCAGCTCGTGCTCCTCTTCGTACTCGATCGTCTGGTGCGTGCCTGTGGCGACGGATATATTAGCATCACGGTGATGCAATCGGTCGGATTGGGGTACTCACGCTTTTTCGATTTCCGCTTGAAGTCCGCTTCGGACCGCTTCCTCTTGAGGTCCTTCGCGGAGGGCTTGACGGCCTTTGAAGGCGGTGGCTGTTCCGACCCGTCGCTGTCGGATTCGCTGTCGTCGTCCGAACCTTCGTTCGAAGCGTCGTCCTCGCCCTCGTCTTCAAATTCAGAGGCGCCGCTCAGATCTTCCTCTTCGTCGTCTTCGTCGCTCGCCTCCTCGTCATTGCCCTCTTTCAACCAGTCGTTGAAATCTTCCATGTCCTCCTCGTCGCTCTCACCTTCGTCGCCGCTCACGTACTCCACCATGCCGTCTTCTAGCTCAGCTCCCTCTCCTTCCTCCTCGTACTCCTCCTCTCGCTCCTCGTCAAAGTCTTCATCTCCCTCAGCCTCTCCGCTCTTCTCCAGCGCTCGTAGGACCTTCTTCCAGACTCCCTCTTCCACATTGAGCGGCTTATCGCCATATGCCCCACTTCGCAGACGCTCCACCAACTCCTTCTCGATCTGCCGCTCCAGTCTGGCTGCGGCTAGCGCTTTCCGTTCCCGGGTCGCTTCCCGTCGCCTGATCTTCGGGGCCCGGACCGGTACCATCTTCTCTCCCAACATGGACGCCTCCTCTTTCTCCACCCGCCGGGCCTTGATGGCTACCTGAACCAGCCGGGTGAGCCGCTGCTTGCACTTGTGTATCAGGAACTTGGGCCAGTATTTGAGCCGCTCGTCGACCTGCTCTAGCGCCTTGACGTAGTTCTCGCTGAGCAGGATCCGCTCCCACGTCTTGCTGGGCAGGTGGGCTCGCTCGATCGTCTTCATGTAGAGGTATAGTCGGCCGTTGGCTGGGTCGGCGCGCACGGTCGCGTATCGCGAGTTCGCGAGCGGACACGACTGGCGATTGCAGAGGCCGGTGACATTGTATTCGTTGCGGCAGAAGGTCGCGGTCTTGAGGGGCGTGGTGAGCTTGAAGGCGCAGAACTGGTGGGAGATTATCTGCCAGACAATCTCGTCGGACGCCATGGCGAAGGCTCAAGTGTCGGGAAGGGTGGTCGTGTATACGCTGGTAAGAAGATGAAGGTGAGAGCGATAGAATGAGAGCCTGGCGACTGCGTCCGTGCCAATTCGACCGTGATCGTGTTCCCGCGACTGTGAAGAAGAAGCTCGCCAGAAGCGTCGACGTGCCGCAACTCGACGAGAAGAAAAAAAGTTTGGAGCGACGTTTGCCCAAAACGGCGGCCGCAGCGCCAAGAAACCGGAGCTGCAGGCCCGCTTATCGCTGCCCTTCTCGACAGCCTCAACCTCCATCCACCGACATCTGGCAACGTACTCCTCCTCACGATTCACCGCTCCGGACAGACAGCCTCACCCAGACAGATAAGCAGACAGCTAGCCAGACGGGCAGACTTCCGCCGCCATGAGCAGCTTCCTCTCAAACCTGACCAAAGTTGCCAAAAGCAAGGTCGCCAACATCTCCCTCCCCAGCTTCATCGACAACAGCGATGCAGACCACGGCGACAACGAGGACGATACCGCCGTCTCCCGTGCCCTCCGCGAGTACTACAAGGAGCGAGATGGCTTCGTCCCCGAATGGCTCTCCACCATAACCACCTCCTTCATGGCCACGCCCACTCCGGCTCCCCAGAAACACGCGCCTGAAGGACCACCCGCCGCGTCAGGCATGCTCGGCGACATCTTCAGCGGCGAGACCCCCCGTGCAGGGACCACTCCACCTCCCCCTTCACAGCAGATGCGACGTCCAAGCACCAAGCCGCAGTCGGTCTCGCCAGTCTACCCGCAGCAGTACCCGCCACCTCCTGGTCCGCCGGCACAACCCCAGATGGCATCACATCCTCCCCAGCAGCCTCCCCAGCAGCCTCCTCAGCAACCGCAACGTACACCGGTGGGACTGCCGGCCGGCCCACGAGGTGGCGTCAAGCCGTTCATGGCGCTGAAGAGAGAACAACAGCAACGGCAGCAAACGCACACGGCACCCCCACAACAGTTTCACCAGCCGCCTCCACCCCCTGGCCCTCCTCGCGAGCACTCATACAGTGGGGGATCCACGCATCCTACCCCCAGCAGCAGCAGCAGCCACAGGCCGCAAGCACCACAGCAATCACACAGCAGCTATCCCAGTGTGCCCTCAGGAAGAAGCAGATTCGCCGACGCGGCTGGCGAACCTGCCAGACGACCGTCAGCAACTCCGTCCGTCAGCAATGCCCCCAGTCGCTCGACACAGTCATCCAGCGACAAACCTTTCTTGTCCGCCACGGCACCTTGGGCCGGCGGCAGTGACAATGAATTCGGAGGTGGCTGGGGAGCCAGCCCGGGCTTCTACGGCAGATGAACGGTACAATGGCAATTTGCACCCGAGCAGGCATATATTGATATTTTCTGGGAGTTCTTTTGTGACGAATTTGCGGCTCCTGTCACACGTTTGCATATACTTTCGCTATATACTAGGGAGGAGTGAAGGTCATTTTCCGCTCATTTGGCATCGGTGTAGATTCCTAGTTGCGAAAGCGAGTGCATTTAAATGGCGTTCCGTTATAATTAGGCAGTTCAATGGAGCTTGGACTTCGTTACGTGATAGCTGGTCTGTAGGCTTTCGCGACGGGATGAGGTATATACTTCTCGGTTACCTCGATAAGGACACGACGAGACAATCGATGTCTAGCAGTCCGGTATTCTCACATGCAAATGCCAATATTGCAATGGCAATTCCAATCGAGATCCCATATATACAGATCTTTAGGGTGACTCGAACATGCCGAGAGATAATACCGCAGCAGGCATTGCCAACGAAGCTCGGCTCCGCTGGAAACCGAACGCAACCTGCGCCCCTATATATAATCCTTGCAAGGAGCTCCAGTCAATTGATGAATGAAGACGCAGGCCAGGGCAAGATTACTAGCACACAAGGGCCGTCAGCAACAGCGCTTCGAAGCAGAACATGTCCATCAATTGACTATTGCCCGCTCGCAGGTTATCGAGCATGCATGTGCGTATCCATGTTCCTGCATCTTTTACACCTTCCTCTTATGATTATTGTTTCGAAGAACCACGCACGCAGCGCCGTTACACCATAAACTTCAATGTGGGTCGCGATCTTGGAACTGAGCTACCGTATGCAAGTTGAACTCTATTCTCGAGCTTAATCCAACGTCAATATACACATCAGGTATATCGTGAAAAAGCCCACAGAATATATTCAGCGATTTAAAGTTGAGGCAGCCTCGTAACGTCGTCACCTCTTTCTCAGCTCAAAGCTAGCTATCATCTGTATATTTTGAATATGAAGACCGGCTTGCATTCGGCATCCCTGCCAAACTGCAAGCACAATTCGACTCTTGACTGCCTAATACGCACAAACACAGTATTTTTGTACCATGAGAAGCCGCGAAATCAATATGGCCATCATATATATCGATGCTCGGCTGAAAAGTCCTACCAATCCTAGCGGCTGCAGTTTCTAGTATAATCAAGCGAGTTGAACCAAAGGGGTTGTTCTTCAGCTGCGTCGTAGATCAGCTGGTAGATTGCATATATTGCATGCAGCAAACTACTGGGCCACCGACATAAGTGAAATTCGAGCATAGGCATATCTACGTAGCATATATGCGTTCTTTGCAAAGGTAGACACGTTCCTGATGTATACTACAGTCACGATACGCATATATAGGGCTCAAAGTGGTCACTTTGTACACGCAAGGAAATCTAAGTTTCGTAAAATTAGCTAGAGGCCTTCGATCTGTTGAATATAACATTTCTTTCTTGGCTTGCGCAATTGCAGCAATTGTCGTATTTTCACAAGATATCAAGACCCTTCACGGCATGCGTTATCTTAACAAACTCAGCCTGACGGCTGCAAGCTTTGCAGCTGCCGTGCTCACCGCCGCAATTCCAGCAAACACCGACGCTGAGAACGCACCAGGTAATTATAATGACGCAACGAAATATCTCGCAGTCCGGATTTAACTAGCTGTCACCACGTCCTCGATATGAGTACTAATACAATCTATGCTCAAAGGCAACGCGGACCCGCCGTACTTCACCAAATACGTCGGCGTATGGGGAGACAATGCCAACAATACAATCGACTACCTAAACTCGATCGATGACGCCTGGGCCCCAATGGAAATCCCCTTCCCCATCGTCGCCTACGGGAAATCAACCTCCTCAGTATGGATCAACATGAACGGCATCCTCTCACTCGACAACCCCACAACTCTCGGCCCCACACTCCCGCCCCAACAGCTCCCCGTCAACTCTGGCGACTGCGGGGCGGGTAGAGGCTGTCTTCCAAACCGTGCGATTGCACCCTACTGGCGTGACATGTGGATCAAGCCGGATTCACCAGGCGCACAAGTCGGCGTTCTGCCACATTACCCGACGGATGCAACGCGGCATTTCCACATTCTGTGGTTCATCTGCGATAAAGAGGCGACGGGCGAGTGCGGTGGCTTCTACACCCATGCAAGGGGTAACGCGACGAGACAGGTCATGTTGACATATTTCGAGAAGGATCCGGGTGTCTTTTGGATCACGTACCCTATCGGAGTGAAGAATATCACCGATGCGGTTGTTGGTTTCCAGAATTATCCGGAGTCTAGTATGCAGTATTTTGCGAACGGAGCGTTCAACCCTTATAGAGATTGTCTGAGGGGGGATACTAATACAGGGCTTTTTGAGATCAAGACTGGGGAGGTCTGTCCGTGAAATTGCATGCATATGCACTTTCACCTCATAGCTACGCTGGCAAACGTATGTATATATCCATCCATAATATACTTTTACCTATCGCTGCTTATTCGGGCCTATTAATTCGTGACCTTTCGTGAGTGTACATACATACCAGTGAAGAGCAAATGTGATAGTTAATTGTGTTGCCGCTGTTGCATTCTGGGCCGGTGTCGACAGCTTCGAATTCGAGTCAAGAAATGTAGTAAACAGCGTGCAAACCATGTAATAGATGGTTTATAAGTAGGAGCACGGCCTATAATTACACGATACAATTTGTGAGCTCGGCCGAACTTTGCGAGTTCTACATAAATATAAATACTTAAGTATCTGCCCATGCTCGAAATCCACATTCACTCATGCATATCGACACCGTATCTTGGGACGCCAATTACTAGATCTCTTGATATAATCTTATGTTCACTCCCAATTTGGCGAGCACATGTGCACATGCACGGCAGTGCATCTAGATCTCTAGCTAGCTAAATATCTTGTCAAAAGAATAATTCGTAAATTCCGGTACACTCGTATCTATTACGATCACTAACTAACAGAGGTAGTCAGAACTCCGGCGTCGTATGGAAACCTCGATTAAGCAAAGGGCTTTACGAACGTCATGTACACATCGAGTACGTCTCGCAGCTCACACTTTTGCGATTTCTTGAAGCTATAATTGAGGCACATATACGTCTCAATACGCCTGGCTATTGATAACGATACCCGACACTTGCCTGTTCAGGATAAACAACCATATAAATCATATGACCTAGCGCGTTGATATATAATCGGCAGTTATGAACGGTATCCATTATCTCACCGGATATTCGGAAATACCTCGTTCCCTAGCAGATGTAACGTCTTTGCGGGCCGGAGCAGCGGCTGGTGCCGATCGAGGGGGAATCAACGGGACGGGTAGATGCGCCGTGCACGTTTCTCCGATGCGGATTAAACTTTGACTCTCACACATCAAAATTTTGAAAGTTGGATTTTTTGGGGTCTACTTTTGCGTAATGGATTTTTGACGTCTGATAGTTCAAGCTGATTGGGTCGAACTAGCTAATTAGGACTGTATATTGTCTATCTAAATGTCGATCCATTAAATTGTATCTATAGAAACGATCAACATGTTAGTACCGGTCAGTAGTCGAGTCTATCCAAGCTGCCGGTTCTAGCATGTATCTACAATGCAACGGTATACCGGTAATTTACAAGCCGAGAACATTCTATATCCTGGCTACTCAGCAAACCGTTTCTTTGCTCCGAAGTGCATGGCCGCAGCTAGCTGCCGGCATATCAACTTCAGTTACCATACCGATGCTAGTAAGCATGATAGCAGACCAGCTTAAGCGAGCTCGACATTTCCCGTCATGACTCGATATCAAGATAGGACAATGCCTAACTCGCCTGCAGGAACAAGCTAGGAAACTCCGGGTAATACCAACGCGATCAACTCATCTCAGGCCTCGAGACGACTGCCTACGGGAAGTGCCGAGCAGCATACTTGGGATGCAACAACCCGCTCAATAAGTGGCCAAGGACTACAGAACTTCCAAATGTGAATTGTAAATTGCAGTGTGATCCTTGTCTTGGAACTGTAGGGGCTAATGGGCTTCTATAGACCTGGAGCTATATATATACATATATCATGGACGTTCGTGTAGCTATAGGCATGGTACATATATCATGCATACCGGTTGAACTTCATTGCCAATAAAATCTAAGGTTGGGGCCAGTATCTAAATAGTATACAGTATAATACATGCTACATGATATAGGGATCCTGCGCCATAAGAGGAGGGTAACGATGTATGAATCGAGACGCTTCGGCATTAATAGCTTGTAACTTTCATATAAATTGCAAGCTAAGGTTCCTCGGGTATCAGTAGTTGTGTCTGGTCGATATTCTGAGTAAGGTATTCGCCAGACTTCAGGTGGTCAATATACACGTTTGAATTCTTCTAAATTCGGCAAATTTTGTATAACCATTGCAAAATGCTACAAATGACAGTTGCCTTAACGGCAGCCTTCGTAGCAACTGTCCTAGGAGCTACACTACCAGGTAAGTTCTACATAGTCCCAGGATCCTAGACTTCAGAGCCAGTTTGCCCATGAGCTCAAGATGAAATGTGCATGTCTGGTATGTGTGCAATCCCACTTGGCTAATATGAGAACCTACTTGTCTGGCAGCTTCTCTTGCGAAGAGAGACCACCGCGCATCCCTCGATGTTTGGCAAAGGGACAAAAGCGTCTCCGATGAATATTCATACGAAACAGACGATGCCTGGGCTAAAGTTGACCTTATATTTCCAATGGTCCTCTACAATAAAACGGTTGCGACTAAAAACGCCTGGATGTCCATGAATGGCATTGTCTCCTTCGATGAACCGGGCAGCTGCTCCACAGTTCCTAACCAAGCCCGCCTTCCCATTGGGCCGAACGATCATGGTGATGGCAAAAGGTGCCTCCCCGAAAACTCTGTTGCAGCTTACTGGCAAGATCTTTGGATGCCGCCTAAAACATCAGCTCTACTGGGCACTTACATCTGGAATGTCCCGTCACAGCCGACCAAAAGTCGTAGCATGTCCTTTTACTGGTTCGTGTGCGATAAAGTCTCTACAGGACGTTGCGGAGGCTTCTACACCAATCCAGCTGGTAATGCAACGAAGGAGTTTTCAGTGGGCGTCTATGAGAACGAGCCGAATGTCATCCATTTTTCTTACTGGACTATGGATGTCAATGCGACATTAGCCACTATAGGTGTTCAGTCATTCCCAAACTATCGTCAATACATCTATGATGAGTCTCCCTCCGCAAATCCACTGAGCACATGCTTCAGGATAGACACCGCTTCGAATACTCTGGAGCATGAGGAATGCCAGTTCTAAGAGATGCAGAGCATTGCAACCACTGCTGCGATATTGATAGAGGGTTGTACATGTAGATAAGCAATCATGGTCTAATATCAGGGTACATGTCAGGGCTCAGTCTAATTTTGATTTGTGGACCAAAGAACGACTGCATCATCAATTTGCAAACAGAAGAAATCCTTTAGCTGGTAAAATATCTACGAAGAATCTCACCAATGCCTTGAATACTGAATCCTAAGCTTCGAGCTCCAATTGGATGCCCCAAGTTCTCGGTGTCTTGCACCATTGGTCCCCTTAATGCAAGTAGTGTTTGTACCGGCACGGAAGCTTCGCATTGTACTGTTTTCGCAGAAACCGATCCCAAAATTATAGGCCGGCAGCGGTTCAATTTCCACAGTCCAGTCAGTATGATAGCTCTATATATACCTAGGTATGCAGATATATACACGTGCAAAGAACCAACAAGCTATATATATTGTTGAGCCTGTACTTCGCGATGTGCTTATGCTTACGCATCTGTTACAATAACTAGAATTCCCGAATGCGGGTAGATCTGAGTCAATTGAGTTTGAAAACAAATTTGTTAGTTTGGTCTGCTTTTAGCAGAGCTTGATCTTAAAATGCCAATGATATATCCCAGGCAGTTTAAATTGGGAAAATTGAGATATACGCCATATTAAACTTGCTGGTAATATGCTTACCAAATACTTTCCTAGGTGTTTTGCGCCTTTTTTCCTGCGGATTCGTATACGAATGTGATGCTGTATTGAGCTTACGGCGCTTATTTGGGGTGGAGAGCCGAGTCAAGCCTCAGTGGATGTTAACGGCTTGCGGATCACGACCTAGCAGGCGAAGAGGAAAGAAAGGAGAGAACTACACAGATTAGGCTGCACGGGAAATGAAATGCCCTGGTCCATCTCAGGAGATCATTCATATACGCATGCATCTGCAGGCCGGCACTTGATAAGCTTGGAAATGCACTTATGTATCTCCAAGGGGCGGTCTGCACCGACACATGCACAGTCAGCTGAACTGAGCAGTGCTGAAACACTCGCTTCAGGACTTCAAACCAACAAGCCAACATCGACTTCCCGGCATCGTCATCGCGGTCTTCCGCGTCGTGAACATGTGCATTATGGCAGACAGCTGTCAGGGGGAACACAAATGCAGCCGGTCGAGCTGTCAAGCGCCGGGCGAAATTGGAGGGCGAGAGAGGAGTGACTGCGCTGTACTCGATGCCTCCGCTTATCAGAAACGCGGCGGCCTCTCGCGTTTGAGATTGCCGAAGAGCAAATAAAGGGCAATTCTACCCACCGACGAAGCTTCCATCGCCAGGCAGACGAGCACGTTCTCCACACTCCGCCCAGCTATCGTGCCCGTATGCTGTTTCACCCCTCGGCTTCCTTTGCATCTGACTCCGACATGCAGCATCGACCCGACCTTTAGATGCATATTCGGATGCACAGTCTAGTCTTGCCGGCCGAGCGAGATGTCTCCTGCGCCTGGCCTGCACGAGGCCGATATTGCATCTGCATCTAACATACATACGAGGAAGCACGCATCGCGCATCACACTGTATTGAAGACAATAATGTGCCCAATTTTGGACTGGGCTTCGAGGTCAATCTGAAACCTGCAGGTACGGCTCACGATGAGGCAAGGGAGCACCAACTCGTACCTTGCATGAGCTGCCTGCCTCCCTTGCGCGCGAACGCCCGTTGGCGGTTTTTTCGATCCAACCGAACACCTGCTCCGACCGATCATTCCGCAGCTTCTCAAACATGCGATGCACCGACCCGGATTTCGAGACAGATGGGTACTATTCGGAATACCTGAAGACCTCAGTCTCGGAGGTATGTCCCATCACATAGCAAGACAGACGCGGCCCCGCTGAATTTGAGTGCAGGAGACTTTTAAAATTTTCCTGCCTTCTTACCGCGACAATGCGGCTGTCAGATGGGGCAGGTCATGGCAGACAAAGATCTTGGCCATCCGAAACTTGGTTTTCGCCCTCCAGAGGACGGTTTCGGGTGTGCTTCACACAGCTTCGCACACGGGAGGCACACAGAAGAGCAATCCCTCTGGCAGAGAGCAGCCAGTGAGTGTGGCTCACAGACGCCAACTGCAGCGATGGCACAGTTGCAAAGCCCACGGAGAGCTTTGGGGCGATTAACGATTGGATGAGAGGCGTCGAACGGCTGAGGAGCACCCGACACCATTCTGCCCTCCATCCTCGGTCCCGGACCAGGGTAACTAGGGCTCACGTGGAGCCCGCCGGACGACGACCACCGGTTTCAAGCAGAGGGGCGGGAGGCATTTCACTGGCCAGTTTTGCCTTGAGACGAAAGCTTGCTGAGTTGTCACCTTTTGTTAGGCGAATGGTGCATCGCGAGGTCTGATTGGCTGGCGCGATCCCTTGACAGTCCTGGCATCCGCAGGGAAGAGGCCCCAAATGGCATAGTCGAAGGCTTGTTCCTGCAAAAGAACTGCTCTGTCGAGCAGACGGTGTGGAAAGGCCCCCCCGGCCCCGTTGCACCTGCAATTCGCCCAATTATAGGCCGCAATTCCTCCTTTCCCCCTCGATGTTTCTTTTCTGTCTTCTCTGGTCAGCGAGTGACTTTGGCTCTTTCCTGCTGGTTCGCCATTTTTTATTTTTTCTGATGCTGTTTTTTCCTTCTTCCATCCTCCACCTCATTGCGTCGACGTGCCCTTTCTTCCCTCTCCTCCTTGTTTCCCCTTCCGTCTCGTCTTTTGATTTGCCCGTCCCGTTTCTTTGCTTTGCGCGTGCCCGTTAGTTGCTTTTATGCTTCCCCGTGCCCCATTCGATTCTTTTTTCGAAGTCCCCGAAATACACAGAGACGTGTAAATCGCTGTCAGCCAGTCATTCCTTACCACCGGTCGTCACACATTGTTAGCTGTATTTTGCAAGCTGATTCTGTGCAGATACTATTTTATCACTCGTTGCCCCATCTTTAAACAACTTCCTTCTTTCTCTCTTTTCCCATTCTTTCCTTCTTTCCTTGGGCTCTGTGGTTTCTTTGGAGTGGTCTTGTAAGTTGGTTCGACATCCTGTGAACTGTACGCGGCTTCCGTATCTTCGGCTAGTCGTCGTCGTCGTCGACCATCCCATACGTCTTGTATTTTCCTTTACATAGTATCATTGTACTATTTGGTTTTTATTTCCTCTTTTTCTTCCCGATATTCTCTATAATATCTCGACATCATCTTTTTCTAAGCTTGAGCGGCCACCGATATCGTATTTTATCGTCCCGCGGTTGCTTAGTCGACACTTTTCGGTCTCAAGCCTGGGTTCCCTTGACTAGTAGGGTTTACTCACTGTCGAAAGACCCCCGATCGGTATACACCCCGGATATTCGACCCGCGATATCCAGCACACTCGATCGACACTCGAAAACAATAGCATCAATAGCTCTACTCCTACCAAATGTCGAATTCTACGCCTCAGATACCCCAATTGCCGCCGACAGTATGGCAGCCGCGGCCTCGTTCCCAGATAACGCCGCCAGTTGAGGTCTTGTATCACTACATCCGACTATTCGCCTCCCAGAACAAGCTCACTCAGGCATGGCACGTCTTGCGGTGGCTTCATTCGGCATATTCGGTTGCAGCTGCCAGAGACTCGGTACGCAAGATCACCACAAACGTCAAGATGCTCCAGGACTGCGTGGAGAAGGGGTGGCTTTTCGTATGCAGTGGCCCAGCCCCGAAGTTTGAAGGCCTACGCAGCATTATCGTTCCAGCGCAGACAGCCACCCCAGATTCCTTCACCCCGCCACTCGACCTGCTTTACAACTATGCCGACGAGCTCAACAAGCTGTCTCTCACGAAAACATGTTGGCACCTTTTCGAATGGCTCCAGACCGCTTTTAGCCAAGCATGCAAGCGGGACATGAATCCTTACTCCATCGGCCCTGTCGCAACAGCTCTAAAGAACGCATTGGCGACAAATAGCATTGTTGCCAGCCCTCGCGATGCTCCCTACATGCAAGACTACTGTCGCCAGCGCTGCGCCCTCGATTTCAACGGACAATATGTCACCTGGTTCGTCGCCGATCTCATGTGGGATAGGATCCCACCCCGCTTCCAACTCGACCTGCTTGAAATCGGGCGATTTCCGGAAACCCCGCGAAACCGATACGGCCACCGCCTGATGCCAGCTTGCACCCACAAGACAATGAAGAAGGTCTTGTTGGCAGAGGGTGGGTGTGAATGCGCAGACCGTGAAGATGTCTGCTGGGCTGATCTGCCAGCCTTCGAGGTGACTCTTCTGGAGGAACACAGACTCGAAGCTGCGAGCAACAGCGACGACGAAGCTTCGTCGAACGACGCAAGCACTGTTACTAGCGAGGAAGTTGATCCTCGCGACGCTGATGCCGACAGCGCTTATGGCTCCGACAGCGAGAACTCCACTAATACCGATGACACCACCAAGTCGCACCCCGCTTCGAAAAACTGTCCGACTGTATATACCCCACCATCTCTTTCTCTCATCATCACCGGAGCACCTCGCGCTGGGAACAGCGCCCAAAAGATGACCGCTGCTGAGCGTCAAAGAATCCATCACGAGGTCCTTGAACAATGGATCGCAAAAACCAACCTTGCGATCGGCCAGAAGAGACCGCGGCATCCTCTCCCCCCTCAGTATGTTCCTGTCGACTGCAGGCGACACAGCTCTACCTCCGACGACGACGAAGCCAGATCCTCAAAAAAACTGAGGAAAGACTAGCTGTTATCACGCATTATACCACCAACATCCCCAGGCTAGAAACCCTCAGCCTTAGTAAAAGTACCTGTGCTCTTTTTTCTATACCTGGGAGGCGTTTTCTGATTCACATTCCTTCATTCCGTTCGATCCAATTTCGTGAATTCTTTTCACTCTGCTTGCCTCTTTGATTAATTTCCAGTTCTCTCCGGCGTTTTTATTGTAATAGACTTGGCGGAAACCCGTTTCGTACATTCGTTTGGTGCTCGCATCTTTGAAATTTCTTTCCGGAAGTCGCTCGATTCGTTTATTTTTTTTTTTATATCATTTTGTCTCTTTCGTTTTGATCCCAACTTTTACGACCATTTGATATCCCATCCTTGTTGAGAGGCCCTTTGAGCTCTGTTTACCTTCCAGCGCATCCGGTTATTTTTGGAGCCTGGATTGGACGAATTTCCTATAATGTCTGTCTGCAGCATGCATCACCATCCATGTCTGCCCACTGCCTCGCTGCGTCATCTGCTCCTGCCTTGCGATTTCGTATATTCTGCTGTCTGCTTTTGGTTGCGAGAAACCCGATGTTTCGAGATCATGATGACCCCCTCACCCGCCTGCCGTGCATTTCTGGTTAGCAGAGTGCATTGATGACCACCACCCAAATAAACTACATAGCTACAGCTCCTTGGATAGTTCCAAGGAAGCAAGAAACAATAAAAATTAAAAAATAGTCAGACAACTCGTCATTCGAACTTCCCAAGCTGGAGATATGTAGAAAGGACAGTTAATAGGACTTCATGCGTGTGCGTTGCTCGACTGCGATACGTGGTGCCGCGATGCGTGTTATCGATAACGAGCTTGAAATCTCGACTTCTCGTTGGCTGCTTTTGACTTCATCCCATCACCAACCAACCTGCACGATCTCATTGGCCACTCCGGGACGACTCTTGCTACCCCTAACGTACCATCCCAGACGACGCAACCTCGCGACTTTGGCGGAATGGACGAGAACAACCGGTGATTGACTGACTGACTCGAGCAAGCCATACCATGAGACTTCTATCAGCGCGGTGCCACCTCTGCGGCTCCGCGCCCAGCAGACTCAGGCTCCCCTCGCACCGACGACGGCTGCTGCCTCTCACCTTTCTCCGCACGGCATCCACGTCGCCTAACAACGAGTCGACCGCCGCCATCGACGCGAAATGGCTCGCCCGCTGGGAGTCCAATCCGCGTACCTTCCAATCACCAGCCGAGTCGGCCAAACCACCATACTATGTGCTGTCCATGTTTCCCTACCCCTCGGGGTCGCTGCACATGGGTCATCTGCGGGTGTACACAATCTCGGACGTTGTGGCGCGGTACAAGCAGATGAAGGGCTTCAACGTGCTCCATCCAATGGGATGGGACTCCTTTGGCTTGCCGGCCGAAAACGCAGCTATCGAGCGAGGGGTGGACCCTGCGGAATGGACGGACAGTAACATCGAGACGATGAAAGCTCAGTTGAAGAAGATGGGTGCCCGGTTTGATTGGAGCAGAGTACGTCGATGTGTCTCCTCTCCCCCCGTCGTGCCCCGGGGAGTAACGCCACCCCTTGGCTGGTCGTGTGTCTGAGGCTGGAACTCACGAGAGCCAATCATTCGGTGTTTACATTATTTCGCATTACACTTGACCCCCTCCCTCGTCCGTCCGTCCATCCGATCTCGATCGAGCGAGTAATCAGGAAAACTGATTGTCTGACGGCGCAGCATCTATCTGTTTTCGGGAATTATGGCTTTGCGGTCAAATAGGAACTGCGCACGTCATCACCAGAGTTCTACGCGGGGACGCAGAGGCTGTTCCTCCGGTTGTTCAAGGAAGGGCACGCGTATCGCGCGCCCGCGTTAGTAAACTGGGATCCTGTGGACCAGACGGTTCTCGCGAACGAGCAGGTCTCTCCGGACGGCATCTCGTGGAGGTCAGGCGCAAAGGTGGAGGAGAAGTTTCTCGAGCAGTGGTTCTTTAGGATCACCCGCTTCGCGCCCTTTCTGAGATATAACCTGGAGCAGCTGAAAGGTGTCTGGCCGGAAAGCGTGATTGCCCAGCAGGAGCACTGGATCGGTGAGAGCACAGGTCAGAGGGTGGCTTTCCCCATCAGGACAGTCAGGCCGGACGGCAGCCTGCATGACGATGTCGTCAAAATCTACACGACTCGATTGGACACCCTTCTCGGCGTGCAATTTTTGGCATTATCGGTTACGCATCCAATTGTCCAGTCCACGATGGAAACAAACGCAGAGCTGAAGCACTTTGTTGAGAAGGTCCTGCCGACACTGCCCCCCGGCACCAAAGCTGGGTTTTTGCTACCAAACATTACGGCCACCAATCCAATCGATGTAGAGGAGACGGATGATGGTGAGAAAGATGGTGAGACTCCCGTTCGGGAGTATAACCTTCCTGTATTCGTGGCACCATACGTCCTCGGAGGGTTGGGGACCAGTGCTGTGATGGGCGTGCCTGCTCACGACCTTCGCGATTTCGATTTTTGGAAAGAAAATCGACCGGGTGAGCCGGTAAAGTACGTGATCTCGATGAAGACTCGTCCGGAGAGGAATTTGGTCGACGCAAGCGCGGGAAGCAGCAGCAGCACAAGGCCCAAAACGCCAGCGGTGAAAGAGGGCGTGCTGAACGAAAACTGCGGAAAGTATGCGGGCCTGTCGTGTTACGAAGGTCACAAGGCCTTCTTTGGGATTCTAAAACGGCAGCAAATGGTCAAGCCGACTAAGCGGTACAAGATGAGGGATTGGCTGATATCGCGACAACGGTTTTGGGGCACCCCTATCCCCATCGTCCACTGTGGCTCCTGCGGTCCAGTAGCGGTCAAGGACGAGGATCTGCCAGTCATGCTGCCCAAAGTGAAGCTTACCGGCAAGGGAGGTAGTCCGCTGAAGGATGCCGAAAACGGAGAATGGATTAAGACAACGTGTCCCAAGTCGGTTGCCTCGAAAACACAAAAAGTCCCCATTTGACCAATTGTAGAAGTGTGATTGATGAACTGACTCTCACTCGTTCGCGGCAGGTGTGGTGGGCCGGCGGAACGCGAGACGGACACAATGGACACATTTGTCGACTCGTCCTGGTATTTCATGCGGTTTGGCGAGGACGCTGCTGACCCGCAGCTGTCTGTTATGCCCGTCGACATCTACATTGGGGGTGTCGAACACGCCATCCTGCATCTGCTCTATGCCCGATTCATCTCGAAATTCATCGCCAAGTTCGACAACGATGCCCGGTACTTTGAGCCATTCAAACGGCTGATAACGCAGGGCATGGTCCACGGGCGCACATACACGGACCCGGAGACCGGCCGGTTCCTCAAGCCCGATGAAGTCCAGGCGTGGGGTCCGCGAGCGCAAATCCGGGGCACACAGCGCGAGTGCACGGTGACATACGAGAAGATGTCGAAGAGCAAGCATAACGGCGTGGATCCGACGCTATGTATCCAGAAGCACGGCCTGGACGCTACGCGCGCACACATCCTCTTCCAAGCACCTGTGTCAGACGTGCTGGACTGGGACGAGAGCAAGATAATCGGCATGACCCGCTGGCTCAACAAAGTCCGCGGTCTCGCGCGCACGGCGGCCGTCGAGGAGGACTACAAGCGCACGCTGGGGTCGTACCATCTCTCCGCGAGCGCCACCTCCGCGAAGGAAGCCCGCGAGCTGATGAAGCAGGTGCGCGCAGCGATCCAGGGTGTGACAGCATCAATGGAGGACGTCTACAGTCTCAACACGGCGGTCAGCGACCTGACCATCCTGACAAACTACCTGCACGCGACGAAGCCGGAGGAAGTGGGTTCGGAAGGCTACGTCCGGGCCTACGAGACGCTGCTGAAGCTCATGTCGCCCATCTGCCCGGCGATATCCGCCGACTGTTGGGAGATAGTTCACGGCCCGCGCAATCTGCTCGAGGAACAACCCTGGCCTGACCCTACGGAGTTCCTCGAGCACGAGTCGCAGCGGGCGAACGTCGTAGACATCATCGTGCAGATCAATGGGAAGTACAAGCTGACGTTGCACGACCAGCCGGTGGGGTGGGCGGCAGGACTGAACGTGGAAGATTGGATCGTGGACTCGGTCTATCTTACGGATGAAGGGTTTAGGCTGCTGACGGGACGCAAGGTGAGCAAGGTGATTGTGGTGAAAGATAAGAATCTTGTAAATATATTGGCGCAGTAGTTTGCACTGCTACGTGTGCGTGTACATGTATATATATTAGGTATTATAGCATGGTGTAGCATGCATACATCAATGGTACATACGATATGATATGCATATGCTGGTCGCCGAAATTTTAGCGTTGAGAGATTTTATCGAGCTCCCGTGGAGTTCGTAGTGTCATTGGCCGGTTGGACAATGCAGCTGGCTATTGGTATGTTGAACTTGTTTGGGCGAGCCAGCGCCAGTTGGGATGCTGCCAGGCTGCGACGTTCCGGTGGATGCCCGCGAAATCAATCCATATACCCGTCTCCCAACTCCTGCTACGCAGCATGTCCTTGACACGGGAGGACTGTTCGTTACCGCCGGTCTCTAAGACTAACGCTTGCGCGTGAAGGCGTCGAGCGAGTGTGGCGATCGCCGGGTAGAATACATCCTCGCGGCGAGTATCGTCGCGCGGCTGAACAGGTGGGGGAACCAACGCGATCTCCGGCTCGTACAGCCGCACGCTTCTCGCTGTGTCCTTCCAGTAGCCTTCTGGGGAAACGTACGGCGGATTCGAGACGACGATGTCCACAGACGCCTCACCGTCACCAAAGTACCGAGAGATGGCAGCATATGCGTCGTCTTGGCGGGTGAGTAGGTCTGCTTTTATGAAGGAGATGTTTTGTCTAATTGCCGCTGGTAAGGCGCCCTTGGCAATGTTGTATTCCAGCGAGCGCCGTGCGAGAGTTAGCGCCGCCGGTGAGATGTCGATTCCCAAGACACGGTATCCGCGCGGCAGCTGCAGGGTGTGCAATTTGCTGGCGGCTAGCAGTGCGATAGAACCAGGTCCCGTACATAGATCCAGCACGCGCAATTCTCGGTGCGTAGGGAGACAGCGGTTGGATTGTAAGTTTGCATCGCGGTTAATGTTGGTGCTGGTATGGGTATTGGTATCTTGTGGTTTGTGAATGTGTATGTGGGATTTCAGGGCGTTGAAGAACCGGAGAACCATTTCCTCGGTCTCGGGACGGGGAATCAAAGCACCAGCACCGCAGAGGATATCAACGTCGCCAAATGGCTGTGTCCTGAGGAGGTATTGCAGCGGTACGCCGAGGGCACGGCGGCGGCAGAGACGCACGAGGTGGGCATGTTGTAGCCGTGGAGAAGAAGCGAGGTGCGGCGGCTGGGAGACGTGCTCGCGCAGCCAGCGCAGCTCGGAGAGGGCGAGAGGGAGGGTGCGGGTTTGGCGGAGAAGCAGCGGGAGGAGCGGATGCTGATTACGGGAGACGGCGAGGAGATGCGGCGGCAGACGGGGCATTGCATGGCATCCGGGCCGATAAAATGGAGTCTGAATGTGGCTTGTGGTGTTTTGTTGCAAGATCGAAAATGAACTGTTGCAGATTGCCGGCCGGCGTGTTGCGTGAGATTGAGCCAATTCCCCCAAATATCGATGAGCTGGTAAACATCCAAACGGATGCCTGTGTGTATTCCGGCGCATTTGAGATGCAAATATCTACCAAGAGGATCAGGATGGAGTGAACACAGCCTGCTGAACAATGTCCCTCGCGCCGAGCTCCCAATCCGCCCTTGTCAAAATCATCGCCCCTTCCCTCGTTATCATCTACATTCTCCGCCACTTCTATATGAAGCGCTACAGCAAGGCCCGCGTCTCCGACGGCATCGCCGAGCGGATGAACCGCCTGTTGTCGCGTGTCCGCGGTGGGTCGCTCAAACGAGCGTCGTCAGGTCGGAGAGTTGAGAAGAAGCCCGATCCGAAAGATGGGGAACGACCAGTCCAGAAAGACGAGGAGGAGCCAGAGACGGACCCTTCACACGATCCGCCAACTGACAAGCTCTCCAGTCTCATAAAGTCACCAGACACATACGGTTCAACCGAGTCCCTCGATGGGGCCCCAGAGGCATCTGCGGATTCCACCCCTAAAGCCTTGAGCAGGAGATCTTCGCACTCCCAGTCTAGGAAGAAGTCGCCCTTGTCGCAGCATGTAAATTTCCAGTCGCCAGAGGCAAAGCCTGCACCGGAGTCTGAGGATACAGTACCCGTGCCAACGCCCACTCCATCACGGGCGTCTTCCAGACGTTCTCCCAAACAGCGCCTAAGAGGAATCGTGCCCTCCATCTTATCCATAGTCTCGTCCGCTGCATCCGCCAAGTCAGAGCGCTCCGAAGCAACCTTCCACCAGCCCCGCTCCACGGCGACCATGCGACGCCTAGCTGCCTACAAGGCCGTCGATGACAACTTCCCCACCAGCCAGCCAGCATACGTGGCCATCGGCTCCGGCGCAACAATGGTGCAAGTCGTCGAGCGCATCTCGCAGTACTCGTTCCGTCAGCTGGCGAATGTCACCTTCGTCTCCACTGGCGTGGCATCCGAGCACATTATGGCATCGTACAAGCTCCGACCTATCACCTCGTTGAACCTGCTGTCGCCCGAGCAGAAAATCGATGTGTATTTCGATACCGCGGACGAAGTCGACGATGGGTTGAACTGCATTAGAGGACGGACGGGCAATCTACATCTCGAGCGGATAATCGCGCTGCGGTCCGACTCTTTCGTCTGTATTGTCGACTGCTATAAGCGTGCGCCTATGCTATTCACGACGGGAAAACCAATGACGGTGGAAGTCACGCCGGACTCATACTTTCACGTCCTTCAGGAGCTGCGAGCGAGTGGTGCGACAGCAGTGCTGCGTAGTGGGGAGCCAGCGATGTCGGGACCGTGCTTTACAGGACGAGGGACGTATCTTGTAGACAGTAGTTGGCCACCGTTGCGGAATTCTGACGACGAGGTGAGGAGGTTGGCGGAGATGGTGAAGCAAATACATGGCGTCGTGGACCATGGGCTGTTCTATGATGGTGAGACTTATTGGAATGGACGACCGAGTAGAGTGTATGTTGGGCTGGACGACGGCACGGTGGCAACGCTGGAGGCAAGATCATGATTGTGAATTGTTGTATACGTTTGTGTAGAAAATTGATTCTTTGGATCCATTACTAGCAATCCGGTCAGGCGTCGAGTTACACAAACTCCACTATATGTATGGCGTTGTTAGCATCGGTGTTCTGGTGTATATTCGTTGACGCTGGGTACAAGACCGGGATGTGTGGCTCACTCGTCTGGTTTGCGAAGCTGATTAGATTCTGATGCTCGCCATCCTCATCGTGCACCTGGAACCTCATCTGCCTGCGTAATCCAAATCAACATTAGCGTGCGCAATGAGTAAGACATGGACGGTAGATATTCCTGTACCTTTTCACGACTGGGGTATTCATGCAGTTGGAATACGGCGATAGAAAGTCAGGATACTTAGCGGCCAGCTGCTGCAGATTAACCCTCTTCCAGGTGATGAAAAAGTCCCGTCCGATGAGCTCGTAAACGAACGGTGCGCTCTGGAACGGGTAATCGAGCCGCGGATAGTTACCCACCGCCACGGTTTTGAGACTTTTGGGGAGCGCCAGTGTCGACGTGCCTTGCATCATGAGCGAGCTGGGCATTCGGAATTTACGCTTGTTCGTGCTGGTGTCAGTGGAGGGGAACCACCAGAATTCTGGCTCGGACTTCTCTTGCGGGTGGGCATATATCCATAGCAGTCGGAGGTTTGGAAAGCGACCTTTCGAGAAAGGGTCGTCCTGTAGTTTTCGTCGCGGAACAGGCGGTTAGCTATAGGTTCTACAAAAGTTACTCGCGGAACTACATCAAGCCCGCTGCTATACGTAACTCAGCCGTGGACAAAGAGAAAGGTATCACCCACACTCTTGCATAGCGTGGCACAGAGTTCTTCGAGTTTATCCAAATGGTCGCCCAAACTATGCAGCAGCCCAATCGGTATCGGATCCGTGCCATATATATACGAACTATACACCACCCGCGGCTTATACGCACTTCGAATCGACAGTCTCCGCAAAGTGGCACTATGGTTGATAATCGGCCGGGCAGACGTGTAATCTTCCTGCGCGGACGTCACGATATCAAGGTCTACCAGACCTTGGAAAGCGTGCAGAAAATCACTCAAAATCTCGTTCCGGCAGCAATCGACGTGAAGCGTCGTCAGCCGAATCGGGACCGCAGGGTCGATATGCCGTAGCAAACGCATGCCCTCGATATTATTCCGCGCGTACAGTGACTTGAGATTCGGCAGCTGTGAGAGCCGCTGGAGCTTCAAATATTGCAAGGTGAAGCGGGTGCCAGCTGATAGATCGAATGCGAGGGTTTCAAGCGTCGGGTAGCTGATTGATAGAGATGACTTATCGGCTGCGTAGAGCCTTGTATCTGCTTCACCATGGTGCATATGTGGTCCGTATGTGACTTCTAGGCTGCCTAGCGTGAAGGTCTTGAGGTTTTTGAAGATAGGCGCGATGGAAGAAAGGATGTTTGTCAGGTAGTCTCGTGTCGAGTCCATGCTGCCATGGAGTGAGAGATGACGGAGGTTTGGGAACCGTGAGAAATCAAATTCGGTGCTGACGGGTTCAGTCATCTCTGGGATATGGTTGTCAAATGTTGGTAGCTTGAGATCTTGGATGTTCAGCCACAGCGTTGAGATGTTTTGCTGGCGGTCTATGATGGCGTCGTACAGCATCTTCGGGAAAGGTATGCAGCAGGACCATCTGCATAGTAATTGCGACGTTCTCCTTGTCAGCGTCCCGCGTAGTTGTAGCGATGCTATAGTTGATACAAACTCACATGAACGAATGTAATTGGCCATTCGGTATCGCATTGAGTATATCAGCAAGGTATAGCTGCCGCACCATGCCATCGACACGTTTCTCCATCAGCGCATATCTCCATGCAACCGCATCCTGGCAGAACATGCCAAATTGACGGGTCGACCACGCTTTGGCAATGATCGCGCTCTTGAGCTTCGGCTCGTCGGGGAGCTGCCAGGCGGGGAGGATCAGTGCTTCGTAGAGCAACGGCGTGACGATGTCGTTGAGCAGCTTGCAGACTCTGGCGAGAATGGTGTATGTGTAGTGCGGCTGTGGGCCTACCTGTATATTCGAGCCCGCGTTAGTCAAGTATACTGAGCGAAAAATATATAATATGATTGGGATAATCGGCTCTATGGCAGAAATATCGCCGTGAGAGCATCGATCGTGATGCGATTTGGGAGTGTGTTGAGAGACGTTGTAGAATTGGATATGGCGGTATGTGCGCCCCCAACTTACATGATGAAGGATTTCTAGCCAGATCTCAACGGGTAGGCAGAGCGCTGGCGGTATAGGAGCTGGTTCAGCGGTGATACCAGGAGCTGTTGATACGTCTGCTGGGGCCGCATCGACGGATGCTGTGGCTGTCGCAGTAGCTTCTGTGACGTCTACCCTAGAGCCTTTCAGGCGCAGTAGGCGACGAAGTCTGGAGCCCCGCCAATGCATGATTTATCCTTTCGACCGCAGTCTCGAGTGTGAATTGTAGCCAGATTAGGGTTGCCGGACGTCTACTGATGGGGCATTCTCCACTCGAGATGCCGGGGCAGACGATCAATTAATATCGCGATGCGCGATGGTCGATGGCCGGCGCACATGCATGGTTCTGGTCAGCCGTACTTTGATGATTGGACGACGTCGACGTGCGCCCGAATTGGAAGCAACGCACGCACAGGATCCGGCTCCCAAGTGCGGCCATCAATGCAATGTAACGTATCTGGCGTCACGACCCAGGAATCGAATCTATATTAAGACTTCAAACCGCCATGTCACGACTCCTACAGCTCCCAGATGAACTCATCGAGCACACGCTCTCATTCGTAAGTTTCAACGGTCTCCAAATATATCTATGACTCCGTTCTAACTTGTCGGACGCCGACAGATTGACTCCCCCGCCGATATCGTCAGCCTCAGCCAAGTTAGCCGACGACTGTGCATCATCGCAACTCCGCACCGTTACCGGACGCTGGTGATCGCTTTCCCGGAGAATTGTGACAATCTCCTGTGGGACACCGAGGGAGCATTTGCAAGGATTTCCGAGCCATGGCACCGCCATCTACGACACCTCGAGTTCTCGTCTTACCACCCGGATGATCCATTCGGACCGTGGCATCTCCGCGTTCCACGCGTACGCGGTCTCGAGAATATGCAGGATCAAGGCTTTACAATCGCTTACCTGGAGAGAACGCGCCAGGAAAGGCTCAATCTGTATCTCCAGGAATTGATCCGCCGGATACCACGCAGTCAACTCCAAACTCTCGCGTATGTAAATTTATCGTTCGTTTGGCGTGTGGGAGTATATACCTGTGTGGCTAAGTCCGCGTGCGTGATATCAACTCCAGCTTATACCTCATCGCGATGGGTGGTTTCGAGATGCCTGTACAGGCTGAGACCCTAAGGTGCATCAGCACCACTCAGAATAATCTCACAAAGTTGAACATGGTCATCGATGAGGATGTCACCACCAATTGTACCGTTTTCAACCTCCCACATTTGAGATCCCTCGGCTTCTGGAGTAGAGACTTGAACGACCAAACGCAATACCACGCCATCTTCAGCCTGCTCTTCCACTGTCAAAATACTTTGACTACCTTTTTCTGCCACAGCGTAAACCACTTTACCAGCTTTAGACATCCCGAACACTCGCAAATGCTCCGTCAGGGGTTTAATCAGTGGAAGGCGTGCACGAAGTGCTGTCAGCTGGGGCCAGAGTCTTATGAAACAAAGACCATCGTACTAAGAAAGCTGGAGGCATGGCTCCTCCAAAATGTGGCCGACTGCTTCATCAACATGTTCTATGAGACGGGTATCGTAGCGGGTGCGCCGGTGCAAAGCTTCAAATTAACATCCGGAACAGATTTCTTGAGTATGAAGAGCGATAAGGCGAGTTTGAATATCAACGCCTTGCTCCCCAGGATGTTCCAACAACCCGGCGACGGCAGTGTCCTCGGCTCGCACTTGATGACGTTCCGTGGGCTGGCCAACTTCACGTTCAGATCGCTGCACAACACTCTATTCGAGAGAAGCTGGGGGATATGGTTCGACGGACTTAAGGCGCACGCGGCCTCTTTGCGGCAGCTGCATGTATCGTTGCGTAACGCACTAATATCTCCGACACGACTTGCAAACCTTGGGATGAGCTGTCGCAATTTGGAGTTTGTGACGCTGGAAATGCTGGATCGTTTGGTAAGTAATAGACGCCTGCAGCCTGATACTCGCTGCGAATACCCCAAGTTCCTTTTTATCAGCGTGCTAACGGCCGCTGCACGCATAGCCCTATGGGATCTTGGACAAGACGTTCTTTCCAAGCCTCAAGTATTTCCATAACTCTGCGCCGGTGAAACCCCTCATACAAGGCTATGATCTGGAAGAGCAAGAGGAACTGCAAGTTCTCTTAGATTCGACTATCTCCGACGAATCATCACATGGTGTCTTATCGGATTCTCTGCTTATTATAGCCTTCGGTATTCGAACGGTCACGCGGAGGGAAGGAGTTCGAGACGGATACCCATTTCTATTCGAGCGTGATCATCTGGAAGTGCCTCCGATTGATGGGGTGACACGAGAAGGCACCGAGTCCGGTGGGGCACCCGTGCGGGCACGGCCCATGACGAGGCGAGAGTTCACCGACATGATGGAGGAACTGAACGGCGGGCACGTCGACCTGTACAATGTAGCAACCCTGGTACGCGCAGACTGGTGATTAATTAGGTTTACTGTACACTGGGGATTCCAATTAGAAGACTGCGAATGCTATCGAATTGCGGGCGCAGATGGCTCGTGATCATGCAGATGCAATGCAATGCGCGCGGACCGATGAATCCGTAGCTAGGGTGCTGGCAAGCCCCACAGTTCTAGCGGGCAGCCAATTGCAACGGCGGCGGAGAGAAAGGGTGCCCCTGATTGCCGTTTGTTAAGCGAAGGGACGCGGCGGGCGAAAAGAAATGCGAACCACGTCGTGCCCTCAGCCCGGAATGGCAAGCCAGCTGAAGGCCAATTGTCCTGTCGGCGGCGCGGCGAATAGCGGGTGAGCTTCGAGAAGCCATCATCTCGACTCCATCTCTCGTCGACGGACCTGCTTGAATAATTCGAACTCCTATCGTCGGTTGTTGCCTCCTATCCTTCCTCTCGAAAACACCGTCCTGTACGACAACACGCGCCTGCCGTCACGATGATGACACCAATAGAGGAAGACGACATGGAGGACAAGGTCCCGCTGATGGCAGGGCAGTCCTCGTCCGGCGTGCGGACAGACATTAAGGAAGCTGCTTTCGCCAACCATCCGGACCCATGGGGCAAGGGTTACAAGGAGCTGTACTGCATCTGCGCCCTGCTGTATCTGAGTGCGTACAGCCTCTTTCCTGTATCGTTAGGCGTGAGAGCGACGATGCTAATTTGACCCATTGACGGATGTGAACATGTAGATTCGACGATGGCAGGCTTCGACGGTAGCTTGCTCGGGAATATCAATGCTCTTCCGGAGTTCCACCGGTACTTTGGCCTCGACCAGCCTGGGATGGAGACCGGCCTGATGTTTTCGTCGGTCCAGGTACGCGCCGCTACACTACCCACTTAGTTCCCGATTCGGAAGCGTTACCGTCGGTTCGTATGCTGACCCGGTGCTGGTTAACACGCAATGTAGATGGGCAGCATGATTGGGGCGCTGTTTCTATGGCTGGCGGACTGGAAGGGCCGGATATTCTGCATCAGGACCGGTAGCATCGGTGTGATATTATCTGTGTTTCTTCAAGCCAATGCTTCAGACGGTATGAACAAGCCGACTCGCCTGCCCTCCCTGCTACGTTGTTTTATTCTATGCTCACCGGCTGACAATACGATGGACGGTAGTGCACGCATTTATCATCGGCCGCTTCACCCTCGGGTTCTTCTCTACAATCGCATGCAAGGGCTCTACCATGTTCTTAATCGAAGTCGCGCCGCCAAAATACCGTGGCACTGTCGCCGGCATGTACAATACCCTCTACTATTTCGGCTCCCTCCTCGCGACAACATCAGTTGTAATCTCGCAGCGCGCCCACCCCGATACGGATCTGGCGTGGAAGCTACCGATCTGGTATCAGACCATCTGCCCGGCGATAGTCGCATTCGGTATCATGTTTGTGCCAGAGTCGCCGAGGTGGTTGATTGCGAACAACCACGTGGAGGAGGCGCGGCGGATCATTGTCCGGTTCCATGCGAATGGCGATGCGTCGCATCCGATCGTCGATCTGGAGATGTCAGAGATGGTGGAGGACCTCAGGGCTTCGGGCGGGCTGATGACCGTAGCGAGCTACTTTGATATCAGCGGGCTATTCAGGACGAAAGGGCGACGATATCGAATCTTTATCCTCGTCTGTATGAGCTGGTTTGGACAGTTCTCCGGCAACAACGTACGATCATTCACAAGTTGAGATCCGCGCGCGATAGTGATTATTCTAACTTATGGCTATAGATCATGTCATACTACCTCCCGCAGATGGTCACGGACGTCGGAATCACCTCGACGGACACCAAGCTCATCCTCAACGGAGTCTACGCTATCGTCGGGTGGATCGCAGCCGCCAGCGGCGCACGTCTGCACGACGTGTTTGGCCGCCGGAAAATGCTGTTCGGGTGCACGTGCGGCTTAGTGGTGTGCCTGAGCATCATCACAGCTGCCGCCGGTGCCTACGAACATACTCACAGTCAGGTTATGTCCGGGACGCTGGTGATCTGGATCTACATTTTCGGTATCGTGTTTGCGCTGGGGTACACGAGCATGCAGCCGTAAGTACCACTTCGAATTTACACGTCACACCACGTCACCTTATTTGCCAAAGTTTCTTTCGCAAGTGCAGGAATCGACGTGGTCTTGTATAGTGCTGCGTGGTTGCTTACTCTCGCGATTTCTTCCCTACAGAATCTATCCAGCGGAGGTCATGACAAACGACATGCGGGCCAAGGGCATGGCTCTGTCTTCCTTCACAGCCGGCACGGCTGGATTTGTAAGTGGCTAGCCATTCTATATACTTGATTTGCTTTAATATGTACAATGCTAATGGGGAGAAACCCGTAGGTTAACACCGCCGTTGCTCCTATTGCTATGGCCACGTACGGGTACTGGTTCTACGCCTTCTTCGTCTTGTGGGACGTGCTGGAAGCGGCGGTGATATACAAGTACTTTGTCGAAACGAAGGGCCGGACGCTGGAGGAGCTTGATGAGGTTTTCGAGAGCCCGAACCCAGCGGTGGCGAGCGTGACGAAGCGGAAGACGCGGGGCGCATGACTAGCCGACCTTGGAGAGGGTGGGAGTGGCGTTGGTGATAGCGGGGAGAACAGCAACCTGCGGTATATGTAGTTTGGCAAACGGGTGAGAGATGTTGGTATCGGTGTTTGGCAGACTGTCGGTTACATGGAGTTGGAAGTATTATACTGGGTGGGCATTTTTGGTTTTCCCGTCGGTTTCTTTCTTTCCCGGTCTTGTTGCATCCAAAATTGAAGATATATCGCATTTGTAATTTTTGATTTCGTCTTGTTTCCAGAGTGGAGTTGGAGCCGTCTGCATACCGTATTCACGCGTCCGTCCGCGTGCTCTTTCCTTTCCTTCTTCTTTTCCTGCATCATTCTTATCTTTCCCTTTTCTTCTGGGGTGATGACTGTCGCATGTCATCAAGTAATTCCCTTTTAATCCTCGCGCATCTGTGCCATACACCACCGCATATAGATTAAACGTAATTGCATAAACGAAGCCAAAGCACTTCCGCATCTCGAAGCTGACGACCAGCATCTGCTCCGTGCATCCCACATATACAAGTCCCGTGGACCTGACCTCACGACGACGATTATAGCAAGCTTCCTATAATCCCGCCGATACCTCCCGCGAGGTCTACCGCCGACTTGACGAACGCATTCGCGACCGCCTCCAGATCCAGCTCGACATCCCCTGGCCCACCGCCCGCCCCCGCCTGAATCGTCGTCGTCGAGCTCGTCATACCGAAGAAATTCCTCTCAGCACTCCACGGCCACCCGCCATAACTCAAGCTCGCATACAACCCGACGCCCGCCGTCAGCAAGTTCACGCCAACGACGACGCCAAGCTTGACGACGCGCTCCGTCTCCTGCAGCCATGCCCGGCGCAATATCGCACTAGTGATCACATCTCGCAGGAGGTACGCGTGTGCGGCTGCTACACCGGCAGCCATGGAGCTTAGGATTGTAAAGCTCGCAGGATGGCAGTTGCGGGTCGCAAAGACACCGATTGTGCCGCCGAGGAGTAGGATCCCCGTCGAGCGGATGTAGCTGTGCAGCACGCCCTGCGTGGCAGCGGTGAATTGCGTTGAGATGAACAGGTCTGTCGTCGACGGGTTGGTTGCGCGGATGATGTGCCGATGGTACAGCGGCGGGGAGGCAATCATGGTAGCGGAGAGGGAGGTAAGGGTTAGTGCGCCGAGGGTATGCGTGGCGGCGAAGATGAAGGGCGGGGTGTAAGTTGTGTAAGGCATTGTTGCAGATGTCCGAATACTTGATCGATAACGGGTTGTAAGTGGTGTAGCTATAGTATAATGCGAAAATCCAGTATCGTAAGCGCAGAGATCCTCTTCCGGTCCTGTTAGGAAAGCCTTTTGTCGAAGTATATGGTGCAGGATCGAGGTTGAAGGTCAGGTCCGGTTGGTGGTGATGGCGGGGAGGTTTATATGTAAGAGGGGCGGCTCCAACGCGCCGGACAAATGGCGGGGCACTTGAACTGCAGCTGCCACGAATCCATGCAGAACACCTCGCCGTAGACGACTTCCAGTTGACATGACACGAAGCCGTGCATGCACCATGCGTTCATCGTACCATTCCGTATCACATCTACCGTCCGTGCATACATATCGATGTCTACGAAGTCCATGCATGCGTAGAAGCTGAACTAGAGCTGCGAAGACAGCAAACAGGCCAAGAATCGCATGCCATCAGTTGCTAAAATACATTCATTCCAAGCCATTGCAAGCATCATACAAACGCAGGCATATACACCATCACCCATAAGTGCAAGAAAATTATCAGACAGGCATCATGAAATCAATCGAGCCTGTCGGATAGATGATAGATATCTACAGCACCTCCACGTATCGCTTACGACCCTTCGCCTTCGCCCCGGTCTTCCGCACGCTGCCGGTGCCCCCTAGCAGCTCCTCCATCTCGTCCACCTTGCCTGTTGTCGATGGCCTCGTCGGCGGCCGGTTCGGGCTTGGTTCCCGACTGCCACCGATGCTCGGGGGCGGCGGCATTAGTCCACTGCTAGGATTACTTGTCGGCGGCGCACTCGTCGGCGGCGCGGGTGGATGCGGTGTTCCGGCCGCGGATGGCGGTCCGCTCGGCGGGCCATTGATTTGCGCTGGCGAGCCCAGTCGTTTCGGCGGGGGTGGTGTACCACTGGGGGTGGACCCTGTGGAGTCACCGGTGGCGCCGGCCTTCTTGTTCACCCATTTCTTCAGGTCAGGGTCGTAGTAGAATGAGCTTTCCTCGCCCAACTTGGCCGTGTGGATGACTGGCCCATTCGGGTCCTTCTTGCCCCCAAACCAGCCTCCAAACCAACCGCCTGACTTTGCGGCTTCTAGAGGATCCTTCAGTTAGCATGTGTCCGAATGAGGTATGTAGATGTCGATGTGCGGGATCAGGATGTATGAACATACTCTTCTTCTTCTCCGCTTCCTCCGCCTCCTTCTTCGCGATCGCCTCCACCATCTTCCTATTCTCCTCTTCTTCTTCCTCTTTCTTCTTCTTCTTCGCAGCATCGTCTCCGCCGCCACTACCACCTCTACCGCCGCCAACATACCCATCATCATCGTCCATGATCCCTTTCTTCTTGGGCTTCGCCTTCTTTTTCGACTCCCCTTCATCACCAGAGTTATTCGGCGATGGCACATATGGCTGGAACTCTGTCGTTGGTGGCTCATAGCCACCATACCCGCCAGCTCCACTCGGCGGCTCGTATCCGCCCATCGTTGTCGATGCCACCGTCGAATTTTCACCACCCAGTGCCGTATTCGCCATTGGCGGACTAAACGTCGCATACGAGGATTCCATCGATGGCGGCGACATCGGCGCGGAACTCGGCACCGGCGACGGCTGATACCCTGTATTTCCATTCGCAGCAGTACTATCCGCCGGCTTCTCCGCCTCATACCCGCCGTACCCAGGGTATGCCGGCGTCGGTTCATACCCGCCGTATCCACCACCACTTGCATACCCAGGTGCAGCTGCCGTCTCCGTAGCCTTCGGCTGTCCTGTCGGCTGAGGCGCGTAGGGGCCCGTCACAGTGGGTGTAGCAGCACTCTTAGGCGCATACCGACTCGACGCGGCCGATGACGCAGACCTCGCCCCGGCTGGTGACGAACCCATTCCCGGCGGGTGATGTACTGGTGTATATGGCGCATAACCTCCCATCCCCATCGCCCCGGATCCGTACAGGTCGACGCCACTCTGCTCTCGACTTAATCCGGGTGGCGCACCTCCGCCTACGCTGAAGCCAGCATACGGGCCGCTACCACCACCTGGCGCATCGCCGCCGTTGATGCCAGCACCACCGATGATACCACCATTAATACCATCACCGACGGGTGCACCATTGGCCGGCTCTTCCGACTCACCGGTAACGAAGCGGTTGAACGTATTCAGCAGACTGCCGGAAATTGTATCAAGCGTAGGCTTGCTCATCCACGACGAACTGCTGCTGTCTCGAGGCGCTTGGCTGAGGCGCTTAGTCAGCTCGTCAATGCTCGACAGCAATAGCGGGTGGAGGTATGGCTGTGGCCTGCTCGTCAGCTTGAACGATGCGGTGATGGCATCGGCGTATTTCTGCGCGTCGGCCTTGAAACCGTACTGCGCGAGGATGTGTGCGTGATGTAGCTTGAATGGTAGCAAGTGCGGGAAGTTTGTCAGTGTGGGTGCGCCGGGAAGGAGTGATAATGCAAACTCGTAGATTTCGGAGAGAATGACGGCGTCGAGGTCGCGGCCGTAGTTGAAGGGGTTGTTGACGTGGTTGGCACCCAGCAGGGCAAAGATGGTTTTACTCGTCTCTTCTGCGCCGGAGAATATCGCCGCCGGCATGGCAAACAAGTAGCTATGATCACCCGTAAAACATCAGTAAGGACTACCTTGACTACCATATCAAACCAAATTGAATGGAAAAACGATAAGGATAGAGGTATTTTGTATACGCACCAGATATGCGCCGCCTCGATCCGGTTGTAGCTCTCCAGCAACGACCCGAGTCTCGCAATCGCCTGCACGTCGCCACTACTCCGGTTGCTCAACATGAGGCCTAACGTCTCCCGCCACTTCTCCAGCCCCTCGAGCGCATTCCCACTGCTATGTCCGCCGGTAGTGCTCATCATCGTCATCCCCATCCTCGTACTCGCGGGCACAAGGTCGTCAACCGACTCTTCCCAGTTCCCAGCGAATACTTCGTACAGCACCGCCATCGCTTCCATCCCCGTGGTTTCCTCATTCTTGACCTCCTGCTTAACGAACTCCTGCACCGTACGCTTGTAAAGCTCCGGTGAGGTCGTCGACGAGATCAAAATCGCGTGCGCCCACTGCCGGTTCTCGATCGCAAACCACACCGCTGCCTCACGGTCACCCTTCATCAGGTGCGTGCGGATCGTCTCGAGCGCGTTCCGGTCGAACACTGTGCTCTGCTGCAGCGCGTTCTGCCGCCGCGGCAGCTCAAGCGTGTCACTCTCCGGGCTGATGATTTGTCGTACCGCCGCATCGATCTCGGGCTTGCCTGCTAGCACACCGTCGTTCTCCATGCACAACTTGACGAGCTTCCAAAGTATGACCTTCTCCATGCTGCGTGGGTCGCGATGTCGCGTATACTCGCCTTCAAGCTTGAGAATCTTGCCCTCCATCCAGGCCGAAACATCCTTCTTACGCCCTTTCCCGCCGGCTTTACCGCCGAAAACGGGCCCAGGAAATTTCGCCAGATCGTCAAAGAAATCGTCGTCCTTAAGCAGCTCCTTCGCCGGCCGGTTCTTCACCTCCCCGAGCGACGTTTTGATCACTTGCTGCCCTGTCTCCGCGTTCCAGCGATTCGTATGTACCGGGAACATCGTGACAACGTCACCTCCGAACCCCCAACAGAACAATGGCGACCCCTTCCACCGCTCAAGCGGATCCGAAGCCGCGAGACTTCCCGGCGGCGGTGCCATGAAGTTCTGCAGCACAGGCGGAGCGGCGGATGGATACGCGGTTTGAATGGGATATGACGGCCGCCTGGTATCTACGGGTGAGTGCCCCATATTACTACTCGCAACGTGTGACGCTGCCGCGGAATTCGGACGCTGAATACCATGTACATTCGCCGACCGGAACGCTGCGAAGCCTGGCGATTGCGTGGCCGATCTCTTAGGAGGAGCGAACCCAGCGCCGGTAGCTTCCGTAGGCGACAATAATGTAGAACTCAGCGATGACGTAGCCGTATGATTTTGGTAATTCGATGGAGCGTACTTTCCAGGTGACTGCGACCTCGTCGGCGGACTCGAAAGATGCGAGAGTGCCGGGTTGGGTGCCGTCGACCCCGGCGGCGGGGGCGTCTGCCTGTTCGCGGGGTTATACCGATTGGCAGCAGCTACCGGCGGTGGCGGCAACGCCTTGTCGAACGCGGACGGAGCAGGCGCACCTCCCTCCTCATCTTCTTCGGCCACGCCGCCAAGTGCGTGCGCCTTCATGCTCTCCATGGTGCCGGGCCTATCTCTCGATGGCGGCCGGGCAGTTTGAGCGTGTCCGTTTGCCATGCCCTCGTGTGACCCTCCTGAGATGCCCAAGCCGGCGGCATCGTGACCACTAGCCGCATACCTGCTTTCACTAGACATACTGGACGACCGCGGCTGTATGGTTGGCGGCATAGGCCGCTGTGCATACGGCGATACACCGCGGACATTGCGGGGCGGAGAAGCGTATAATGAAGCGGTAGGGGATGGCTTTGGCGCGTAATTTGAAGTCGCTGATGCCGCTGGAGCGGGTGCGTATGGTGATGCGGTTCTCGCAAGCGACGGGTTACCAGGCGATGTGCCATACGGGTGTGACGTGCCTAACGACCCGACGGGCGGCGACACGAAGCCGGGTTCGACAGAGGTAGGTCTCGACGGTGGGCCCGTCATGCTAGGCGTGCGGTTCATTGAGATTGGCGCCGAAGTCGGCGGGAGCCCTTGCGGCCCGAGGCTGGATGCACGTCCACTAGGTGTGTATCTTCCTGACGCCCCACTTGGTGGCCTCTTAGGCAGCGTCATGGGCAGCTCCTCGAAGAAGCCGCTAGATTGCGACCGTAGTGGCTTTGGAGGTAGCGCACCTGGGGCAGGCGACGTCCCAGACCGGGAGGGAGGTCCTGGGGGCGGTGCTGGCGGTAGCGCCGGCTGTCCTGTATACCCGGGTCTTCCTCGTGTGACATCCGCCGGCGAGGCTAAACCGCCAGGCGCCGTTGAATGTCCGAAGTGTGCAGACGGCGGAGTGTTGACAGCGCCATGTTGGCCAACGTAGTGGCCTGTTCCATACGGAGGTGGTTGCTGGACTGGCGCCGGCTTTTTCCTGATCGGTTTGACAATGTCATCTGGTAGGTCGTATGGCGAGTGATAGCCGGTAGTCTTATCGACGAAGGACTGGGCTTTCGGCGCGTCGGCTACGCGTGGCTGCTGCTGGAACGTAGCAGCGTACGGCGACGCTGCGGGAACGAAACCCACAGCTGGAGCGGTGGGGATGGTAGGGAGACCAGGAGTGTATGGTTGCGGATGCTGCTGTGGCTGCTGCGGCTGCGAGGCAGGCGTATAGCGAGATGATGCAGGTGGTTGTACTGACGACGGGACTGACTGCTCTGTGGGAGACGATTTCTTAGATTCGTCATCCTCCAGCAGAAAGTCTTCGCTGTCGTCAAACCAAGCTGGCTGTGCCGGCTTCTGCCCAACTGCAGCCGCCTCCTGCGAGGCCACGCCCTCTTCTTCCTCCTCATCATCCAGGAAGTTGTCGTCGTCATCGAAAAGAGCTGCCCATTTTAGAGCTTTATCCTCCTTGGGCTTGTCTTCGACGACTTCCTGCTCGACCTTCGGTGGCTCCGTCGCCTCAGGGATTCCGGCCGCCAATGCGGTGCTCTTTCTCTTCAATGCCGCCGGGTTGTCGAAGAAAGCCGCATCATCCTCGTCGCTGATTGGGTCTATCGGCGTTCTCGAGCGGGAGAAAAAATCGTCTTCCGTCGCTGGCGCCTCCTGGTCGCTAAACAACGGCATCCCCTCACCGAATCGGTTGTCCTCGCCTTCCAGCACAACATTCCCACCCATCACCGCATCCTCCGTCGCCGAACGCTCAAATGTCGGTACGTTGTTGCCGCTCGCATCTACCCTGGAGAAGAAGTCGTCGCCACTCGTCCCCTCGTCTCCGAAGAAATTGGCGTCCGATGGCTCCACGGGTTTCTCCTCACGGTCAACGTTGCCGAAAAAGGAATCGTTGGCGGCGCTATCGTTCCCGAAGGGATTCTCGGATGTCTGCGCGTCGACTGCCTGCGGGTCTGGGACGGCGGGGAACGACGATGTATGCGGTATCGAATCATGTTTCAGCTGCTCAAACGGGTCCTCCCCGCTATTCACCCCGTGAAACGGGTCCTTCGTATCCGGCACGTCTGCAGGCGGTTCCACGCTTGTTGTCTCGTGTGGCGGCGTTATCCCGGCCTGGCTTGACCGGCGAACAGGTATCTCCAACCCGCCGTCGCTGCCATCCTCGTCCTCTTCGTCCCGATGTATGTGCGTTTGATGTATTGTTTCCCAGGTGACTTGCTCGCCGGCGGCTAGTCTCTCGGCGCTCTTTGCCTGGCACTTGAGGCAACCAACGGTGATATCCTCGATATGACAGGTAGTAATGAGATCGTCGGAGTCGAGGCGAGACATTACTGCAGCTGGTAGTTCCTCGGATTGGTGGTTGATGACGGTCGGGGTGGTATTTGTAGGTTCCGGCGCTACATCCGTCGATGGAGGGTGGGGTAATATCGCGGGTGTGACTATCGATGGGTCGTTCGCCCTCGGTATCCCAAGATGGTCGAAGAAGGAGTTGTCATCGGTGGTCGAGGGGTCAAAGGTAGTGGCGTGTGAATTTGCAGCCAGCTTGCCAGCGCTGTCCGCGCCATCCGGAGCGTCCATGGCTGGTCAGGCGATGCTGGAGCGGATTGAGCTCCGGGAGGATGCTGGGCGGACGGTAAAGGAAGGATACTCTAGATATCGATGTGTGCCTGGAGGTCCGTGATAATATTAGCATGTGCTCGCGATAACGCCGATACATCCGGATCCCTTGCTCCTCACCATATGCATTCCAGCCCGAATCCGGTAACTAACGTCTCGGTATATATCTCCTCTGGTGTATATATCGGCGACGGCGTTCCTGGTACCGTACCAGTGGTTGTGCGGAGTATCGATCGTGATCAAAGCCACGAGCAGGAGTCGCGGAGGTCGGACTTTAGTGGCGATAGGTGACGTCCGGACTCGGTCAACACAGCGTTGGTTCACCCCGGGAACTAACGTTAATTGCTCAACCGGCGCGGCAGACCCCGAAGTTAAATGATACCTAGGAGGTAAGAGTCGTCAAAAATCAATCCGCACAATAGTCGAGAGGTCTTTAATTCGATATGTCGTGCGGGTGAGAATTTGCCGGCGGTGGGCTGCTAGCGGCGGGAGCGTGGAGGTGGCCACAGTTGCCTCTGCTGCAGACTTCGGCGCAGTTGACTGTTCGGGCACCCCTGTCGCCACATGTGGAACATGCCCGTCTTCATGCGTCGCCTGCGGAATGCATTGCAGAGACATCGCGGCCACGGCGGCCAATGGCCATCACGAGCATGGTCTTTGAACCGGCATAGGTATACAATTAATCCGTCTGCTGAGAGGACCACTGGCACTTACGTCAATTAACCGTGGTGCGTCCGGACGTCCAACCAGCCAAGAGCATTATGCTCACTAGCCTCAAAAGCTGCATCTGCCAACATTTCGTCCATGGATCCATGCGACAGACGCATGCGCTTGCATGTCCACCTATATCAATTGACATATCATAGTGTACAGACATTATTATATTTCGTATTCAGTAGTCCCGTTTGAATACAGCATATCATGATTCGCGGATCCGTCTCCAGGCATCAGCGAGAGTCGATAGTAAAATTGGCACGATCACTGCGCTCGCCGCACACGCAGCCGTACGTCGTTCTTCGGCGGCAGCCCACCCGCTCCGAAGAACGACCGATCGATATCCGGCGCCCTGATTCCCTCTGTCTTCCACTCCAGTCCCATCGCCATCACCGCTACCGTCGCCAGGATCTCCTGGCCCGCAAAGTGCCGTCCTGGACAGATGCTCAGGCCGCCACCGAATGGACGCATCCTTGTCTGATATTCTCTGACCCGTCGGGCCGCTGTCGCCGCATCCTCGCCTGGATATGGAAGCCATCTATCCGGGTTGAAAGTCGCAACGCTCTTGCCCCAGTATTCCTCCTCGATTTGCGCAACGGGGTTAAGGCCCTGGATCATGCCGCCCTTCTTGAACATGTACCCGCCGAACTCGGTGTCCTCGAGCACCATGCGCGGCGATATGGACGCCGTGCCAAGTCTATATAGGCGCATCAAGTAACGGGTTAGCTCACAAAGATATACCAGGAATGGTATCAAGACACATGTGGGTATATATACCTCAGGGCTTCCTGCCAGACAGCATTCAAGAAGGGAAGCTTGCCCAGCTTGTCGACATCGAATGTTGGCCACGAAGCGCTAGTTGCGGGCGTTTCTACACACATAGCAAGCTCCTCCTTCAGCCTTTCCAGCACGCCCGGCGTCAACAGTGCAAATGCTATCACCCACGACGCCACCGGAATAGCATTCGCCTCCAGTCTGAAATGTAACTACATTGTCAGCGGTCCATTCCCACATACGGATACACAGATAATAAATTCATACTCACCCCCATAGTAAAGATAGATGAATCGCCGCGTGCGCCTGATGATCATCTTCCGCGAGCACCATCTCAGTGAGCTTGACTCTGTCCCTCACCAACCTCGCTCCAAAGTTCTCTTCCCACAGTACGTCATCCGCAATTTGATCTCGTAGCTCCTTAACTTCCATTCGCCACCTGATCAATTCGTCGGTCACAGCCTGTCGCGCAGCTCGGACTCCTGGGATCATGAAGTCTGGGTACATCTTGAACAGCTGCAGGAAAGCCTTGTCCCAGTGCCAGAAGTTACGCGCCAGCTCGTCCGTCAAGCGTAGCTTCTTGCCATACAATGCCCGTCCGCTGGCCGGGAACATGATCTTCTTGATCCACGCGAATAGATCAACTTCCATATACTCGCCTCCCGCAGGCACATTTTCCTCCAACTGCGCGGACAGCTCGCGGACGAAAATTCGCGTCATGTTTTCCAGGCTGGGTGTCTTGGGATTCAGCTCACGCACGTACATGGCATGCACAAGCTTACACCACTCAGGTTTGCCTTCTAGGCCGGTCTGGTCGACACCGGGTAGCCCCGGAGCAAGGGCCTTGAATGCTGATGGTGGTCCACCAAACAGCTGGGCAAGCGTCAACTCGATCAACGGGTCGAAGACGACAGTCCTCGACTTACGGTACATGAGCGAGACGGCGGCAGGGTCGGTGAGCAGGTATATGCGCTGGCCGAATGCATAGATTGTGCGTGGCCCACCGGGCTTGCCGTCTACCTTTCTACAATCATCGCAACGGGATATCAGTAATCAAATCCAGATTCATATGCATATGCGTATCTTGATAAGCAATAGCAATCCTGCTCACCTGTATTTTGCTACCATCTTCTCTTGGCCCGCTACCAGCCCGAATGCATGTCCTATAAAGGGCATCCAGTACGGTGGTACCGGCGGCTCCCCGTCCTTCGTCGGTTTGCCATCGTTCAGCGTCGAAACTGTGAATGTGTACACAATTGGCAGCAGCGCCGCCAGCAGCGTGTACAGCGCGATGTTTGTCGGCGTAAGGCTGCTGACAAGCGAGCCGAGGAGGCCAGTGGCGGCGTCAGGGGCCGCATTTGGGACGGAAGAGTTCATTGTCTGGTTAGTGTAACGCGCAGTCGAGATCTTGAGAATCCGATCTGGTTACGTAAACTGTCGCGTCGTAAGTAGATTAGTCTGTTGATGCCGGTGCTTGCGATGCAGTAAGGTGGTGCGCTGATAACGCTGGAAGGTCCGCGAAGGAGACAATCGTCCGCGTGCGCGTGAACAATCAATCCGCTGTTCGAATGTTCACGACCGCAAGGCTTACAAATGTCTCGCCTTCCTCGCCGAATTATATAAAAAATGGTTCCCACCGCAATTTTCGCGGTGCGCGCAGGCCTCCTACTCCATTGGCCATGCTGGCTCCCCGGCCTATCGGTCCCGGATCCCCACAGTCCGTCTCATACTGTCAGCACTATCGTTCTCCGCGATCTTGAAAACCCTCCGGAACCTCGACTTCCCGCCACCCATGCATCACATTGGCCGTAGCACAGGGTCCTGGCACACGCTAGCCAATCACCGCGCGGAGATTTCACAATCAGTTTGTGCAACTGCCGAATGTGATGGATGTACCTTGCCCTGGCTCCTTAACAAGGCGCCTGGCATAACTTAAGCTTTCGCTCCGCTGCGAACTTCACTCGCGATTGTAGTCTCGGGGACAGACGCCGGCTGCTGTTGTTGGTCACGTTGTAGGAGCACAGCGGATGCGGTTCAGGATAATTGTATAATCGAGCCCCAAATGTCTCCTTTCTTCATATTATATTACTGCCTTGAGGGCATATTCTGAAGTATGTAGATACATTACAGGAAAGTCTCACCACCGCTCCTCAAGCGCCCCAGAGGAATCCATGGTGAACCCGCCAGTTCCCCCCTTCTGATCCCCGAACGAATACGTCACAATCCTCCACTGGTCCTTCTCCTTCTCCCCGTCAACCCCTTCCTCCTCCTCCTCTTCTTCTTTCAGTTCAACGTCGTTCGCCTCATCGGTGTAACCACTGCCCCCAGGGCCATAATAGATGTACCGGCTTCTATCATTCCGCTGTCTGGCTTGTTGGAGCTGCCGCACCAGATCCTCTCGTCTCAACTCTGCGATCCCGGCATCAATCCCCTCACCATCGTCTGCCATCTTCCCGCCGCGGTGCACCCTTCCTTCCTTACCCCACGTGAACAAAAACACCCGTTCCACAAGCCTATCTCCCGTCACCGCAATGCCCCGCACACCCTCCACGTACCCCAGCTTCTTTCCCACAACTTCCATCCTGGCGACCGGCGACTCCTTTGCCGGGCCATCGTTGCCAACCAGCTCCCCGCAGTCCAGTATGTCCTTCTCCGTCACGTCCCAGACCCATACTGCGCTATCGTCTGTGTATCCGACGACCCGCAGCAGCACTTCCGCGTCCACCATGTTTTGGTGGAGCATGCAGCCTGTGCGAATGTACATTGGCTGCGTCCCCGTGGTTGCTCCATTGAAGTCTAGAGTCGCTGGTTCCTCTCCAGTGGTGTCCGACGTTTTGCGCGGCTCCCAGTCGTAATTGATCATCCCAGGGTCCTTCCAGGGGATCTCCGGATCCCGCAGCCCCAGCTTGCGAAAGTAAGCTGCTGGCGCGGGAGTCGCGAGAACTAGCTTCCCGCGTTTCTCGCCGTGCGTCGTCGGCGGCAGCACCAGCGACATCTCCACGTGGATCCAGTCTTTCGCCGTCGAACTCGGCCTTGTAAGCAGAAACCGTTGAGCTGGCGGTCGGAAGACTAGACTGCGTGCGATGACGCCCTTGACTTCGGCCGTTCCCTGATCACGCGAGAACACGACGTGCATGTCTCTCCACAAGCCACCCATCCGAGATATGTCCTGCTCCAGCCGTCGTGGTTCTAGCACTTTCCACTTTCTATTTCGCTCACTGGCTCCACCATCTGCTCCAACCGTAGGCTCGTCATCTAGTCCTACCGCGTAGCCTCTCCCCATGCATCGTCCATCTTTGCGCAAGAGCAGCTGCATAGTCTCCTCCGCGTGGTCGGATAACACGGTATTCGGTGCATTTTGCAGATTCACCGCCGGCATCCGCCACTTGCGTTTCTCAGTCCAGTGCAATTCATACGCCAGGTCTATATCGCTATTCATGTGTGGCTGCGCTACCTCGTGGAAATACCGTCCGTGGAATTTGACGCGCAGCAACGTTGTCGTCAGCTCCTTCTCGTCGCCACGCCAGCCGTACCACGGTTGATGATAGCTGTACTCTTTGTCCGTCAGCCCTGGGTGGCGTTTATATTGCCCTTCGCTGATGTAAATGCTGAGCGGGGTCGGCGAGTCGGCGGTTGCCTTGAAGAGTAGGCAATGTGGGTGTTTACCGATCCCAGGGGTTCTGTAGGCTGAGTTTAAGTAGGTGCTACTGTTGAATTGGTGTGTGATGACCAGACGGTCTGTATCGGCGATATGGTAGAGGCTACGGCTATGCGAAGGCGCGAACCTGTATGTGTGGAGACGCACGCAATGCTTATCGGACCAGCTGAGCGCGAGGGTTTCGCCGCGAACGGGACCGATGGCGATGTGCATAGTACCATCGAACAGCGGGTCGTCGTCGTCGTCGCCGAAGCTGAAGCCTGTATCGTCATCGGGGTCGTCAAGCGCAAGGACGGTCTTACGACTATCTCCCACCCGCCAGGAGCTTTTCATGCATAGCAGTTCCTGAAGCAGCAATCCGCGCAGTCGCCAGAGGTTGCCGCTAGCATTACGGAGAGTATCGTACTTGGAGTCAATGGTCGGCATAGGCTTGGCGCCGGGGTGCGTGGCGATGATGGTGCGCTGTCGGTCGACGATGGTGGTCAGGTGGTGCTCGAGGAGGACTGGGTCAAGGGACATGGAGTAGATGGCCTTGCAGGTGTAGCGGAGGGCGTCGAATGTCGTTGGGGAGCAGGCGTAGAGGATGGCAGTGAGAACGTGCGGATGGGAGAGGTAAAGATCCGCGAGTGAGAATGCCGGGGCGGCAGGCGACGAAGCCATTGTCAAAGATTGGGACACTGGTCGTGCGCTTAGATCCTAGATGGCGAAGTTGGTATAGATGGTAAGATGGGTGCGTGGGTGATGGATGGTCTATGGCGAAACAGTCCAGAAAGTGAAAGGCATTTATACCTGTCACATCACCGGTCAGGCAGCAGTGGACGCGACGGCTGCAGACGCGGCACACACACCAGAGGAACAGTCATTCTGAGGTTCCAGGTGGGGTCTATTTAGCGAATTTTCTTGCGGAATCTCGCCGGTACCATGCACGAAGTGACATCGGGGTGCAGCAGCGCAGTAAAGATGGTGGAGGTGATGCAGTTGAGATGAGTCTTCCTTCTGTTGGGGGGTTTTACTTCGTGGAAGCGAGTCAGCCTGAAACAGGTACTAAGTGCCCCTTGCTGTGGTTACACAGGCGTGCTTTGAAAATAACACAAGCTCAACACGCAAGCCCTCATAAAAAGGCTTAAATGGAGCTGGAGTAAAGCTGGCTCTGCTGCGGAACCAGTTGTACCTGATCCTGCCAGATAGACATGTTGGTATGAAAGTCAACAGGTAGCAGAGTTGGTACAAGACTCAGTAATTGGGTCTCGAATGGTCTCGCAAGCCAAACCCACACAGTTCCAGTCTCGAATAGCTATGCTTCCCAAGACTAGATACATCCTAAAGCATATGTTGCGCTGATTGGAGCAAAATGTTCCCCCAAGCGGTATTTAACCAAACTGCGCATCAATTTCAGGTATTGCTATCTTCCGCATGCACGCGTTGGAGGCGAATATCTGTCGGTTGAGTTAATAGAGTTTAAACACAAGAAATGCACTGATATTGAGATTTTATTTTATGTATACTAGCCTCGAGACTATATGCATACTACGTGTCGCTCAACTTCGAGGCTTCTCTTCACACATGGCAGCGATTGCAGCAGCCTCCCGCTTGCACAAAAATGGTCTGCTCACCACCAGACCCCCCTCGCAGCTTGCTCCCAGTATGCGAGCCCGATCTCGCCTGGGTTCGCTCCGTCCACGACCCGGTCCTCATCGACGCACTCTTCAATACTGGCCGCGCCTCTCGAATTCCAGGCCATTACCGCGGTTGCATAGAGAATCTCTCCCTGAATACCGTTCGCACCCTTATTCGCACGTTGTTGCCTCGTGCCGGTGTATTCAGGATGGAGTCCCAAAGCTCAGACGAAATCTGCGACTACACCAGCTATAAATTTGATACGCGCAGCGACGACGGGGGAATCGAATTTTCCCCTTTGTGCAGATTTGGGGTCTGCTACCATATTGAACATTTGCTCCACCCCACCAGGAATGGTGTCGATTGGGACACCAGTAAACTACACGTATATCGGTGCCGCGACGCTACAGCAGCTGAATCTCTCTTAAAACAGTGGCTGGAAGATCTGTGGCCCTGGTGGATACCGCATATCTCTAGAAAGAAGATCAATATCGGCCAGTGTAGCTTCATGCAGGATGTTGGGATAATTTATTGGATCCGGGATAATGTCTTCCTAAAATTGAGTATTCATGACAACGATGTAGATGACAACACGGTCGAGGAAGTAGCGAGAGCTATTGATCAGTATCTGGCGAAGACATCGGTGCCATTGCAGTATGAACATACTCCCGACGACATCGATACAGGAACGACGATTAATTGAGATATCAAGAATGTTGTTTCCAAATGACTGTATATAATTTTAAGGGTGAGCTAATTGATTGTCGCGTAAATTTATTGTGCTCGCAATTATCGTGGCTGGCGCCTCGCACGCGCGAAGCGCAACATTTAGGAGAACGTGATCACCACATGGATGAGGGATATACCAATTTCTCAACCTAACAGTTGTCCTTCGACAGGTAACTCGCTAGGTCAGGGTATAAAGGTCCCCCCACAAGCTGGGATGGGTATTAGCGCACCAACACTAATATTCATATTTCAATCTACCGGATATAGCGTCACATTCACCAACATATCGGATACAGCAGCTAATCTGTCGTTCTCGTGGACTTCTTAAAGTCGAAATATCTATACATTCCATAAAGCATTCATATATATATCTACATCGAGAGAGAGAGAGAGAGAGAGAGAGAGAGAGAGAGAAAATGCCGTGCGGACAACCGGATATCCCTTCTGAGGCGGAGTACCCCACTGGCCGCCATCGTTACCAGATCCGTCTCGACGCCGCCGTCGCCTCCTGCAGAACCTCTGCGGTTTCTGGTCACTACCGTACCATTGACATTGCCGCTGATATCGACGCCTTTTCTGTGGCTTTCGCCGACGCCGTCACTACCACCATCGGCGACGCGAAAGGGTTCCGTCTTAACAGCAGCATCAAGTGGAAACACAACCCTACTGACACAGAGGAAAGCCTGGTATATTGCCCTGGACCTGTCACAACCTCCAACAGGCCCCAGGACATCACCAGATCTATCCCAAGGATGTGGTCCTTGCCTCTGCGACGGCAGCAGGTCTCAATCCACCTCTTCACCTTCGAGATTCCAATCATTTCACATATGTCCGCGAAGGACATCATTCGCCATGACTACCTCCACCCCGATACAGGCTTACCGTTCCATAGCCCAATTCGGCGGTCGTTGCAAGCGACCGATACCCTTCCGAACTGCAGTTTGGTAGTGCACACCTTGGAATCAGCAAGTGCAGCGGAGACCTTTTTGCGCGAGTTCATCGGACCCGACCTGACTGAAGGGCCCCCGAACATAAACGTTTCTCGCCCTGAACACCACCCCGAACTAAATTCGGACAGAGAATCGGTGCTCGCACCCCGGTCAAACCAATCTCATGGCACTTTCGCAACTATCGCGAGCTCTCATGCTGATAGTTCGAGAAACAAGCGTAGCATCGGCACGTATGCTAACATCATACCCGGGTCCCGCCGTCTCGGGCAATATTGCTTCAACCCGGAGAGGGGTACGATAATCTGGGTCCGCAATGAATTGCTCATCGGCCTCCTGCTGACGAGCGAAGCCCGGGACGTCGGCTACGACGAAGCCTGGCCGCTCGCTGCGGCTATTGACGACATCTTAGCGGAACGGTCCAAGCCACTTGTTTACAAAGACGAAACAGGAACTACATCCACTTGATGGAGTCAATTTCGGACGCTGGTTGGTCGCTCGAATTTGCGAGACTCATGTCTCAACAAATCTCTCAGCGGATCTCTACGGCTGGCATATATACGACGAGATGTCCAGATACTTAGGACTAGAGGTTGTCAGGAACCATTTGACGCCGATGGTTGATCCTGGGAAACCACTGGCAGATACCTCCCTCATGGTCTCGGGGCAGACGCCCAGGACCATTATATATATTCAAAAACTCCAAGCCTCGAGAGACAAAATCCAAAGTAATATGCAAAAAGTCAACAACGGAACACGCCCAGCTAATCTGCCAAAAATATCACGCTAAGCAAAACACTGGCGAGAATATGTACAACAACAACCAGTGCTCCTGTCACAGTACTCTGAGGTCTCACCGCTTCCCCGGTCGCTATTACTGTTGTTCTCGTCGAGCCGGTATTCGCCGCCTGCAGCAATACTTCCTGAATATGGTTCCAGAACGAACACACGCTAAAATTCGCTTGTAACGAGCGAATCGCTGCTCCGTCGTCACCAACGTACAAACCCATTGAAGTACCGTTCTCGAACGCCGGCCAGTTGAACGTTGCAGTTGAAGCATCTCCCGTGGCCGCGAGCCCCGTCCACGCGTCCACAAACGTCTGACTGATGCGCAACTCCGTCGCATCAAAGCTGCAAGCACCATTCGGTCGAGGTAGAGAGGAGGTATGTGCGAGCACAAAGGGGATATCAAATGTATGCGATGGCCCCAGCAACGCGGCTACATCGGCGCCCATCCCCGCGGAGGATGGGCATTTTGGTGAATGATCAAAGAGGTACGTCCACGTCGGGATACCCTTTTCGCCTGCCCGTAGCAGCCCACGGTACGAGGGACACCGCCACTGCCAATCCGTTATAATCTGGGCTGCGCGAGAGAAATCTGGGTACGGATGATTGGAGAATGAGGATAGTGGATACTGCGCGTAGACTTCATCTACCAGTGGGCCGAGTCCTGAGGTTAGGATATCATGGTAGCGCGAAGGCTTGGTTTTTTCAGGGTGATGGATAGCATTAAGAATGGCGATGGTCCCTTCTTGTGACATGGAGCCAAAGACCGCGGGGACCTGCACGCCAGCTTGGGAGGGCTGTTCCGGGATGATGGCGCCATCGACATAAGGTTGGATGCAGGGTCGGGTGATTGACATGGTGCGGAGGCTACTATAACTGTGGTCCCAGAAGATGTCGCGCAAGGTCCCGGGGCTAATGGAACGGAGACAGGCAGCCTGTATGTAAACACTTTAATTAGAGGCTCGATTCACACTGAAGAGGATGACGAAGGTCTGCACGTACATCGTTCGCACTGCAATTCGCCCTCTTGGCAAACATGGCTCCTGCCATCTGCGCAGACGAGCTGCTAGGCAAGTCTATTCCCCCGCCGCTCTCCAGCGCGACGGCCCGCATCAGGTTCTTCGCATCGGGCAGCGTACTGATGATGAATGAGTTCCACGCCCCGGCCGACTGCCCGAACAATAGCACCTTCCGTCTGTCCCCTCCGAAGGCGGCAATGTTGTCTTGTACCCACTGCAGCCCTAGCTTGATGTCCTGGATGCCGAAGTTGCCGGAAATGCCCGCTCTCTTGAGCGCCAGGAAGCCCAGTGGGCCCAGGCGGTAGGCGATGTTGACGACAATAGAGCCGGTGGCGGCGAGGTCGCAACCATCGTAGAGTGGGTTAACGATGCTGCCGCCGTTGTTCGCCCCGCCGTGTATCCAAACTTTGACGGGGAGATCTGGCGAGCTGGTGCTTGCCGTCGACGGGACCCAGACATTTAGATAGAGACTAATAATGAGTCGACATATGTACGCATGTACACTCTAAACATCAACAATTGCGCAGTCTTAAAAATTGAAGTTGCATGGTAATAATTTCATGCAGTAGCTGACGAAGCTGTAAATATATTGTAGGCGTATTGGATAGCATACCAATCCTCAGAATACGGTGGTGGATCCGCAGCGGACCCATTATGCCAGCTAAACTGGTAACAAACAGCCGCGAACTTGGTCGCGGATAGTTTTCCACCACTAAACTTGTCGTTGTATCGTCCAGGCGCTAGCCAACGTCGCTCTCCCACGGGTGGAATCGCATACGGGATGCCGAGAAACTTGGAGGGGCCATCCTTGTTATTTTGACTGCAGAGACCGCCCTGCACCTGGCCGGCGGATATCTCGGCCTGCAGGATCCTCGCAGCCGCATTGGCGGAAAATAAGGTAGCAACACAGAAGCTTGTCGATGTGATTGGCGATAGAAACCTCATCGTAGCCAGAAATCGAAACCGCGATAATAAATTTCGCCAGGAACAGAGAAACGAGTGAGCGCTATTTGAAAGGAACGACGGCTTTTAGCCAGCGAGAGGTAACGTTATCAGCGGGGGCCATTGTTATAAACTTCGTTCCGTATCTCGCTGTAGTTAATATAATGTGGCGTCGGCGCTGCAGTATAGTGGAGACCTTAAGCCTTGTGGTGATATACCGTTACATATCGCGACGCACGATGTCTATTCGCCAGAGAACCGACAAGCATTGCGTGCGTCAGTGCCTCGTGGCGACATCCCCGCATCCGGCCGGAACGGCTGGTAGCACGACTCTCGGATCCATCCGGCGCATGGCCAGTACGCCATGGTAGACGTCTGAACGTTCGATTTGGCAATGCATGTCGTCTGAACTCTCTGCAGGGTTGCCTGTACATGTCTATATGCGTTTGGTGTTGGTATTGCATAATAACGTGGCTAGTGATATTTAATGCATGCCGCCAACCTCTATACATTTAGGCGCGCTGCGGCGCTGTCAGTATGGCGTTGGCGTCATGGAGTCTCCGCGGGCCAACGAGTCATGGCGTATCACAAAGATCATGCATCATCATCGTATGATCAATTACCTCGCTTGCTCTCGCGTAGGCTCGTTATCAGAGCAATGCGACTTACGCCGTGCGTATCAACGCCTGTTGCGATATTATGCTTGGTCGAAATCCTACAAGAGGGTCGGCTACAAAACTTCTATTGAGGGTATACGTACTGACCTCACAGCAAACGTAATAGAGCTGCATCAGCAGATAAAGTACCTTGAATGAAAATCTCACATTGATCTCGCGCGGCAATATGGCCCGAAGCTTTTCTACCACTAAAATTATCTTTACGCTACATCTTCGCAATTTGGTCTAAATTGCAAAATGAACTCACAGTGATTTATCCTATTGATGAGCCTCCAGGTAAGGCCATAGAGGCTCCAGTCGTTTGAGCTTCGCTTCAGCTGGTCCCGCTGCCACTTCTTTATCCATCTCATCTGCCATGCGTCTAGCCCGTCTTGCTCTTTCTGCATCGGCTGCATGCAGTCTCCGTATCCGTTCCCCTATATTGACGTCAAATATATACCCGCGCTAGTGCGTACAAATCTATAGAGCTGACACCAGGAGAGAGCTATAGCTTTCGAATGATATTTTATCTATGTTATAAACTAGGCCGGGTTTTGGAGAGGGGCAACGTCCAAGGTAACAGCAAACTCACAGAGCAGCCGCTTAATGCTATCGGAATCTTTGACATCGGAGTCTATGATATCGGAGTCTATGACACCAGCGTTCCGGTCGCTATTCTCGTTGTTTTTTGCTTCGCTTATAGGAGTAAGACCACTGGCTGTAGTAGCATTCGAGGTGGCTATTTTGCTTTCATCCGCCTCTACGGTCCCCAGCTCGACATCCCACGGTCTTGCTGCGGGCTTACGCATAGCCCCTAGCCTAGATCCGCAGCCGTAATCGCCAAATCAGTACTGTTGCCCCAAGAGACAGCGTTTTCAATGGCCATATGCATGGCGGGAGTCAGGCATATGCAATTAGAAAACGAATAGGAAGCTAAGGGATACGCACCCGATGCTAGTCGAGATGGTGCGGGGGTCAAACACTTCGTTAAGGACATCTTCTAGGAAGCGGTAAACGCGGTTCTACGAAATATTGCCTCATTAGTTGTTTAGGTCTACGTAGCTACGTATGGCTACCAATAAAATTTAAACAGGGTCGAGGATTTGCGGGGATATGCAAGTACCATAGCTTCTGTGATTATCCGAAGATGTCGAGTAATTTCCTCGTAAAGGTGTAGAAGCGCTATAGATTTCTAGCTTGTTATAGATTTACGGTGGTAATTGCCTGTTATGTCTCTACTAAGTCTAGATACGTGATTACGGTTTCTTTAGATTTAGTGACCGATCAGGCGTGCTTAATAGCTCGACTCCCGTACTACGTCACCTATGCGGCGAGCTAGTGAAATTTCCTATTGTGCAACTATATAGAAATATTCGTTTCGGAACTCATATGCCATGCTCGTAGTTGTGGTTGTGAAAGGCATTTTAGCGTCGGTTAGTTAACATTTGCTTTGTCCAGCTGTTGAACAAAGAACTACAACTTGGAACTTGCATTATAGTCAACTTGCAAATTGGTCTCGCTGGCCAGACCCACGTAGGCACACAACTCACTTCAAGTTGCAGATTGATCGATATATATCATAAGAACTGAGGGGGTTTGCTCGCCCGACGATACTGAACAAGTCGAATCGGGTGGCTGATTGGCCGACTCGATTGAAATAAGCGAAAGATATCAAAATGTATATTCGTGGCTGAATCCTCTTTAAGTTTATAAATTGAGTATACTATCATGGTCTCAACATTGTGCTTAGCGGGGAACCCTACGCGGTCTATGGAGGCGCACGAAGGGTGATATTTACGGCAGAAGAATATCCACAGAAGTCCGTAGCCCGCTAGACCTTCGATATCTACAAATAGTCTGATATACCAATACGAACGTTGTGAGTCCCGGTACCGGACCCACTTACGTCCAGCTTCTGGTCCACGAGACAATAGCGGGCTAATCCCACCAGACCGGAGAGCCTCGGGATCCGCCTCTGCATCCACCGTCCGCCTCCGCTCGCTACTTAAATTACCCCGACCGGACACACCGACGGGAGAACATTCGATTTACAAGTTTTCGGGCGCACAAACCTCAAACTCAATTTACCCAGGAACTCGAAACCGCCAGGCTGCTGCATACGAGACTACACGAAACCGTTGACGAGAGCACACTAGCGTATGTGAGTACCACATGCCATTGTGTTGGGTGGCACAAACACAACCAGGCCGAGGCACACGTCGGTAATCCCGCACGGGCCCATTTTGCCAATACATCCGATGCCGCAGTACGGAATCCGCGGGACCTCTCATTTCCGACGTGAAAATTCGATATGTACGGGCCGCGAGTATTCTCGGCGCTGCGTAGGATTTGACCAATCGTCTCTGGGAAGCTGATCTGGTTGATTTCATCAATCTTGAAACTGGCTTGCGTACGTTGAGGTTCGTGAGGCATATTTTCATATAGATGTGTGCCTATTTGGGGATGCATGCATGAACACGAAGGCGCGCACGCGGTTCTGCCGACGCTGGTTTGTAATACGTGAAAGATACCAAGCATTGCTGTACCATCGGTATACCGGTATATTTCTCAATTAGATGTTTCAAGCCAGGACATCCCAATTGTGGTGGTCCTCTCATATCATCCAATATCCCCAGAGCGAGCCCCGGGCCCGTGCAACGTGGATCTTGAAATTGGAAAGAAGAAAATACACAATTTCGGCCCACCGGGCGCCTCTCTGGCCCTAGCAATGGCTAATCTGCGCGAAGAGCCTGGCAGTTGCCACGATTAACGCATGGTGCATACACATAGGCCTTGGTACGTGCGAGGGATCGAACTCGGATGAACCTTTCGGGTAGCGTTGCGCGCGCGCACGCTACCGTGATACATGCCTGTCCGTCACGTATTCGAGTCATGACCTCATACTTCCACGCCGTCTAGAAACTTCCAGACTGGTGGATTGGCGGCCGGCTCCGAGCTACTGGTTACTCGTTTAAACGTCGCGTCATGACTCGCAGCAATATGGTCATTCAACGTCATTTGCTGGTAACTTTTCGAAATTTCAAGTTGTGAATATATGCGGTTCGTACATACATGAACCTGGCGAATTCGTCCACACGATGAGAAATGAATGGAATAGATGAGATAAAATTAAAATTCGAAAATAAAATGCTTTTCTGTTGCCCAGCGTGGGTATCATACCGTAACATACGTGCACCAATCGTGAATATGCCATGAAATGTGAGATCGATGCAATCCTCCAAAATGCAAGACGAAATATAATGAAGAACGAGATAGAGGTATATGAAATCCGTCACCCATGACCCATTGAAAAGCCCACGCGGACATATATACAGAGAAAATGAGAAGAAATCGCTCCAGATAGCACACGCTCACAACCCCTCCATCACCTTATCGAAATCGAACTCGATATTCTCCATCAACTTCGCCGCTCCGATCCCATCGCAGGCAGCACCACCCTCCTGCCCGGCTGCTAGCAGGTCCATCCCGCCATCCTCTACCACGCCGCTCATCAGACTCAAATCTAACGAGAACGCGGCGCCCTCACCGATCCCGGGCACCTCGTACGCGCCCAAGAACGGATCATTATTCTCATCCACGAACAAGCTATCGATCGTGTCCAAGATATTTTCACTCAGCTCACTTCCAGAGAACTGCTGAAGCGACTCTGCCACTGACGACCGCGGCGAATGGTTGTCGTTGTCAATATGCATCGAGCCCGTCGTGTCCGGGTTCTCAAACAGCAGCTGGTTCAAGCTCGTATTCATTGGATGCGCGCTGGCAATCGCGTTCGTGGGCACCTCTCCGCTCGTCACGCCGTTGTCTTCGCGAACGATTTCAGATTCCTCGTTTAGGAACGCGGCGATCCGCTCACGTAGATTGTTATTGTCCAGCGCGTCCGTCAGCCCCATATCGTCGCGCGGCGTCTCGGGTCCGACACTGACGGCAACGCCCATGTCCACGTGTCCGAGGATTCCCTCGCTGCGCGGCACATAAAGGTTATCCTGCATGATCTGGACGCCGCGCTTGACGAGCATGGCGCGCTGACGGTGCAGCGCCTTCATCGCATCGTCGGCGGTCTGGAAGCGTTGCCGGTTCGGAACCATGATTTGGATATTGGCCTTCTTGACCGCGGCTTCCAGGAAGTGGGTGGCGAAATCTGCGGCGGCGTAGTTCTCGCGCAGGCCCTGCATGACCTGCATGCAGAGGCCGAAACCCTGGAGGGAGAGTTCGCGGGTGACGGCGGAGGAGGACTTGATGTCTAGAAGGTGGATTATGACGGCGGGGAGCATGACGGTCACGCCGACCGTTGGGAGGTATCGGACCAGGTCGTATTCGATGAGTTCTTCGGCGAGGCGGGTGATTTCGTGGGCGGCGTGGCGGACCTTCTTGCGGGATACTTCCTGCAGCTCTGGTGCGCGGTTCCGTGCGGGCCATGGAGCTGGCGCCGAGGGCAACACCTGCGGGCGATGCAGCGCGCTGACCGTTGTGCTAGAAGTTATGTTAGCTATGGCACTTTGATCCGGGTTTAAGTGATATTTAGGGATATGAACATACAAGTAGACCATGTGCAGGAGATTCCGGTGCAGCAAAACGCACGGATCCATATCTTCGAGCAGGCTGTTCGCCGGCCGCCAGTAGGCCTCGCGGCACAGTTTCCGCTGCCACTCGCTCAGCTGGTCGTCGCAGAGCTTGACCTCGCACACTTCGACGTCCGTCTTCTTTGGATGCAGCAGCATCAAATTTTTCGTCGTATCAATTGTGCCATCTTTGCCGGCCACGCTGTTCAGCACAGAGTACTGTACCGTGAGGACATTCCCAATCAACACACACAGCTTCGCCTTCTCAATACACATAAGCGCGAGCGTTCGCTCCCGTCGTCGCCGTCGCACCTCCTCGGCATCACCGCCAAACAGGACATCCGCGAGCTCGTCAGTCTCCGGCGTAAAACCGAAGTCCTCGAGCGTGAGCATGGGAACATCGCAGTCCTCGTTCTTTATCCGCGTGGGGCGACGCATGCCGAGCGCGACCAGCCGGTCTCGCATGAAGCAACTCCACCATACGCGCTTCCACAGCTTCTGGCGGCGCGGGCTAAGACTTGAATTGACCGGGTTGCGGTGCAGACCAACGGTATGCGAGAGGGAGATAGCGACGCCCATCCAGTGCCAGGTATCCTTTTGGTCGTCGGGGGTCTCGTACCAGTACGTCATCAGCAGCAGGGCCTGGATGAGGGAGATGCGGTCCTGCTCCCAGTCGAAGTCGTAGAGCATACGGGTCCGCTGGAAGAAGGCCTTGCGAGCGCTCTTGCGTGAGGTGTAGCCGGCTGCGCGGAGGCTCTCCATCTTGACAAAGGCGGAGCCAGCGAATAGGACGGCTTGGAAGAGGAGAAGGCTGACGCGTTCGTCCTTGTGCCGTGTGGGGTCGAAGCCTTCCCAGCTGCGAGAGGTAGTTTTGCGCCACTCAGCCTCCTCGATGAGAGGCATAAAGGGGTGGACGTAGGCGAAGTAGCAGTCGACGAGTTCCTGCCGGAAGGTCTCGAGGGGGATGGAGGTGGCGCCCTTGCGGACAAGATAATCGACGTCATCTGGGGCGAGCCGGGTGGGGGTTGGCTTGATGTAAGAGGGCAGGTCTTTTGTGAGAATCTCATAGCTGGGGACCCGGATTGGGCGAGAGGCGGAGGAGGTGGAGGTTGATGGCGATGGCTGCTGAGAGATCATGTGGTTGTAAGCGGCCTGGTCGGCGAACTGGGGGACCGAACCCTTCTGTCTGTCATGGCCATTCTCGTGGATTGTGTCTAACGGGCAGGGTGGGTCTGGAGAACTTATTAGCTGGGTTCGGTGAGGAACATATTCTCTCGTTGAAAAAGACGCATTGTTGAACGTACAGGTGAAGATGGGGATGTGGTCTTCGCGGTCCTCGGACAGCTCCTCATGAGAGCTCGAGCTGGGCGACACTGGCTGGACGACGACCTGCGCCTTCTTCTTCGCCTTGCCGGACTTATCCGCGGCATTCCTGCAAAGGCAAATGTTAGATATGATCACGATAATTTCTTGTGGTAAAAAGACTCACGATCTCCGTTTGCTTTCCGTGATGATGCAGTCGACGTTGTCCAGTCTGCAGTTAGTACACGGCGCGCCGTGTTCAACGACATTGCAGCGCACTTTGCGGGCCCGGCAGCACTGGCAGGCCTTGGACGCCCGCCGCTTGATTGGCCGGCCGTTGGCATTGAGGCCGGCGACAGGAGCAGGCCTCTTCGTACCGGCGAGCATGGTGCCCTCTTTGGCAACGGACTCGGGCTTTGCAGCGGTGACGCTGGTCTCTGAAGCCATCCTGAAGTAATTTGCCCAGTCAAGGCGAAATTCGGGCCGGGGTTGGATTGGTGGGATGTCGCGACAGCTGGCGTGGGTTGTGAAGTCGGACGAACGGAGTTTCAGCCGAAATGCGCCGGTCGTCAGGAAATATCAAATCAGGACCGCCAACAGCACGAGCGCTGGATGATTCGGGTTCTAGGCGCGGAAAAAGGTCTCGCTACTGGTATCATGAATCGACTCCAATGGATATGTACCGAAAATTCAAGCAAGATGATCGATAGATTGAAGCGGGCAGGTAAAGTCAAGTATTATAGAAAGTTGGTTCGACGCAGGACGAGTGACGTGAAATCAGTATATCGAATAACACCAGATCGCAATATCCCAGATGGTACACATTCCCCGGATTTTTCCTGACGACGATGAAAGAGAAAAAGGCAGGCAGACGGAAGGTTTCAGCAGGACGACAGCCAGCGTGGAGAATTTAAATAAAGGAAGGAGAAAGAAATGGAAGAGGCCAAAAAAAAGTCCGGGGGAGCAGCTTGATAATAAAGCACCCGCCGGCCGAACTGAGATACTAGCCCAGCTATGGCCAAAAGCAACTGAGACCAGGTCCACTCCGGTGCTCCGCAGGCTTGGGAACTGATCGGTGAATGTCATTGCAGATGCAAGCATCACGCTTTGGAAGAAGAAAAGAAAGCTGGGGCAAGGTTGGTTTAGTTCGAATCTGTGTCTGGAGGTAAGTTAACAGGGCCTTCTAGCTTCTCCGTTCAGGGAAAGTATCCGAAGGAAGGCACGAGACAGCGAGCCAACCCTCGGCGGAAAAAACAATTAAACACTGCCAACAGCAGGGTTCTGCGACAGACGATACCTGCTCGCGCCATGCGACAGTCATCGTGTTCGTGTGTACCGTGCATGCGAACGTTAACCTCTCGTCCGGTATTAAGCCCTGGCTCGAGCCTGTTTGCCTGCTTGGCCGGCCGTCTCCATCTGGCCATGTCGCCCGTCTCGAATGCATGTTCGCATCATGCAGGCCGCTGACTATGAATGGAATGCCTCCCATCGCGAGTATTCTTCGAACTAGCCATGTTGAATTCTGCGCCGGCGGTATCAGCGCCCATTCGTCCGCGCTGATAGCGGTGACGACCGTGTACGGATACGTGCATTCTCCGGAGTGCAAACATGGAGCAGAACGACCTCGGATATGGACTCGGGCAGGGAAGGCGGGGTGCACCTCCAAGACTCTGGGGAAACAATGCCCTGGGGGCGCGCCAATCGCAATCAGCACAATACTCGCGGACACAGTAGTTGGGAAGCACACTTGCCTTCCTGTGGAATTGCTCGCGACTCGAGCTAGGCCGTCTCCGGTGCCAGTCCCGCCGTGCACGCTGTCGGTTTGCCGGGGCGCCTCCGGGGCATGGGATGGCATGGCGAAAGGCGAATGTCATCGCAGGATGCTGTGTCTGGGGTGTGGCCACGAGGTGCAGCCCGCCGCCCAAACGAGCAAGTCCGCTCGCCAGCTTTCGCAATCTGCATCACGATCTCACTCGCTCCAATCTATTCTGTACACCGCCTGACATTTCCTGCGTATCGGCGACCGAATGAATGAAGTTAATGGACGAATGAATGGCGGCCGGGGGGACAACAAGACAATCCGATCCAACAGACGCTTCGATGCACGGCTCCGTGATCGCATCGATTGCATCGTGAGTAAGCAGCCGTTGCAAGCCCGACGGCAACGTGGATTTGATTGATTGCGCGCATACGACGTAGTCAGGTCTTAGTCACGACGACAGCGATTCAAGGAGCGCAGTCCCGGCCGTCCATGCCCGTCGTATCGCTGCCCTATAAGAAGGCGACGGAACCACCGGCACGGCAGAGGAGCCCGCGTGGCAGACGGACAATCGCACGATGCATGCGAGAATGCAATACAATACCATCGTGAAGACATCGAAGTTTAATTATAGCTGAGGGAGCTGTCGAGTTTCACGACAGGTCTCCTGCGTGTCCACCACCGCTGACAAAGCGTCACTGCATCTGCAAGAGCGCGCCAAGGCCAGGTGGACGAGCTCGAGTCCCGTCACGACGAATCCGAGACTGGCGCTGGAATCGAATCGGGCCCCGGGCGGTGATTGCCGTGCGTGAGCGTATTCACACGGCGACAGCTGACATCTATTCCGTCGGACGAGAGTGCTGTGTATGCACTCTGACTACGTCTTATTCACCATGTCTGTCCGTCTCTTTTAATTTTAGACTATCGTCTCGTACTGGCGGCTAACATTAGCGGCGGCGCAGAACGGCTGGCCGTTAGTCTTATTCATGTCCAGTTGATCATTCACGGATTCACTCGAGCACAGACAGCCTGCATTCCCTGTCCCGTGTAGGGTTTCTCGATTCTGCTGCTCAGCCCTGTCGACCGTCTGGCGGAATCACAGCTCTCTCCCAGCTAGGTTCCCGTCAGATGCATCCTACAGAGTATGTATGCACCGTCGGCCAAATAATTGCATATGTGCCTTCATTCCATTCAGATGTCTCTTGGCGGTTACACCTTGAGTCCACGCTGACCACCAGGCCGGATGCAACAGCAGACTGGGCACAATGCAATGCAATACAAGCACACTCTTCATTCCTGCGTCCCTCCGAGCATGTGAACGCCATGCACCGCCAGCGAAATTTTGTGTTCGATTGCCTATCCTTCGTACAGACAGACGAGCCCGCTAGCCTGATTCGGGGGTGACCAGACGGCAATCCAGGTCGGCACGGTGGGAGCTTGCCCCACTACAGCAGGCCGACGCTGGCTCAAGCACGCCCCAAGCTCGCAATCAGACACAGTCCGGCCGGGCGGCCTGGCAGGTTTTCTGCCTGCATGCCCACTTAATGTAACTTTCTTCCTTTCTTTCTTTCTTTCTCGAAGCCGATTCGATTTATTCATGCATGGGGCTCATGCTCACTGGCCACATGGGACAGCTGCTTGAATTGTCCAAAGCAACTGCTGTCTGTGTCACTGCTGTTCCAAGTTTAATTGGATACAGCATACTTACTTAAGTACGCAATTACATGTATATTCACCGCCTCACGTGCACCTCCAGCAAAATGGGCCAGCTTGCAAGAAGCTCTACCTGCTTCGAGCTTCCCAGCTAAATCCTTTTTGGAGCGTGATAACATCAGACCGGGCCCTTCGGAGAGCTCTTTCGCTCTGACCCGATCGAGGCAGCAGGCCCCCGAAGACTCTCGCTTCGGATCCTTCAAATTGTCTGTCTTACCTCCAGGCCACCAATCCGGCAGGCAACAATCACCCATTACTAATCTGCCAGCAACCGTCTACAGATGCATATACCTACAGACATAGAGAGGTTAGTTAGTCTCGATCGTATAGGTCGAATGATGTCAGCGATGGCCTCGCGTCCTGCGATCTCGCAATCCCCCTGCGCAGCGGCCGAAACCGCGCCGGCAATCCGCGAGCACGCAGCTCCGCCGGCCCCTTTCGGTATGCCGACCAGTGACCGAAACGGCATATAAGCCTCATACTAAATGTGCCGGACGTCGGACACAACCCGGCGTGGCGTCGACGGCGGGATGGAAATATCGACACGCAGCGACCGGCCATGGTTAGACCTGAGGGATTTCTGGCACTTTATACGGAGCCCAGCGCATCTGTTGGGCTGGCCCAGACTTTTATTTTCGTGATTTCGTTCTAATGTTACGACGGCTGGTAGCTGGCTGCCTGCACCTATCCCTTTAAATCTCTGCATAGACATCATCAACCTGCGGCCAGCCGAATTCAAAGATGCTCTCGCACGGCCGGCCAAGCAGAGACTTATCATATCATCAGCGACGACTCACCCGCTCTTTCAAAGTCAAAGTCTGCAAACTCCACCCTCGCTTTCTTCTCGTGAGCCCCACTGTCCCAACTGGCGGCTAGATGCGTCCTGAGGCTGCCGCGCCGCTGATTGGCTGGCTGTTCAGATCGCCCCAGTTTATTCTTGGCACCAATCCGGGGACGCCGATAATTTCTGACGACTGCGGACGGCTCGCTAACATTGCTGCCCCACCGCCGTGTGCCTCGAGACGAGCTGCCAAGCTTGTACGTCGCATTTGGGCCGTCGTTCGATTCTGGCTTGATCAATTTTTCGTGGCCGTGTCATCGGAGCATCTATTCCGTAGAGGTCTCGGAATGGAGACTACCCCGCCACTAAACAATTTTTTCTGGAGAAGTCATACCTCCATATCGATGCGGGCTACTGAGCCCTGTGAGAAGGCAAAACAAATATTGGGGAAAAAAAAAAAATATTGCATCGGTTGCATTGCATATATTGCATCTGCGATTCGCCTTATCAATCCGGTTAGCTCTGTTTCCATTCCGAGTAATCGACAAAAAGGGTTTGTCTACGGTAATCGTCTACTAAATATCGAGGTCTCATCTTGCGCAAATTGCATTCCGAAGATTTCCCCTCGAGGCCTCCGGTGCAACATATTCCCGACAATGCCTAACTTCCGCCTGTAGATATGTCCGTCTCCGTCTGCGGTCTGCATCGCCCTCCGGATCGTACGAAGGCGCCGCATTGGGCCGTAAGCTATCGACATACTAACCCAACCGCGTTCGATCACAAACTAAGTCTCCACGTTGTAAGTCTTCGGTACTCACTCACTTGCGAACCCCTGTCCTGTTCTACTCGTGTCGTGCAGACGTAACCCAAGTTACCGGATCGATCCTGCCTAAACTTCCAATCGTGTGGGCGGCAAGGTCACCATTACCGAGTTTCAAAGACCTCCATCGCCTCCCCATCAAGACATACCCCGGAAAACATAGATTGTGAATTGCTGGATAATCCGTCTTTTGACCCACGGGCACATTCGGCTGCATGTCGCATGCATGATATGAAATTTGAGATTCCAAGCTCCTCGAAAATCTGTTGGGGATCATATCAGTCTAGTCTTCGTCCCTGGATGTCACCATCTGTGGTCCGCGATGCGGACGACGCATGCTAACGTACTTAAATATTCAAATTTTATCATCAGCCCCGCTCGTCTGATACAGGCACCGTACAGGATGTATGCTTGTGAAAGAAATTTAACACTCACTTCGCTTACCGCTGTCATAATGCATGCATACGCGTACTTACGCAGGAGTAATGAGGGAAATTAAACCACGGTGCTATTGCTCTCCGGATTTTCATATCCTTGGATACACCTCACGATACCCTGCTCTGGCCCCGGTGCTGGTGCCTCTGCTGTTAATGTTAATTTCTGTACCACCGTAGCAAGGCTGCGCTATTGCCCTTCCAGAGGAACCAATTTTATGAAATTGCAGTTCGCCTGTCGCCGCTGTGTTCCCTGCGGATATCAACGTTCCATGCTGAGAGCACAAAGCGTAGCGTGCAACGAGTCATGTAAATGTGGCGGATCGACGGAGGAGGGGGTGCCTTGGGTCAGGCCCGCGACGGCAAAACCCTCAGCCGCCGTAACTAGCACGCATTATTCTCACTAGCATACAAATGTGTCACAAGTTAGCGTCTACTTTTCCTCCTGCTGGAGAATCAATGTCTTTTGCACAAACACTGCTAGTCGATTTTAGTATTTCATAGCCAAGCGTGCGATCGATCGGTCGTAGTCAGCCTAGAGGAGCTGAAATGCGCATCCCCTCGATAATTTTCTCATTCATCTGCTTGAGGAAATCTAAATCAGCGACATGCGGCACATGCAGCCAGTGCACTAGCGCATGCATGCAGGCCGGCAACTATAGCGCCTGGCTTCGAGGCTATGCCGGCAAATGGATTAATCACGGAACCATTGCATGAGCTTAGGGTTGCTGGTCGTTCTTCAAGCTTTGTTAAAAACGCTCATTGTATCAGCTACTCGACCTGTTGGGCGTCTATCTAGCTTTTAATGGCTAGTGAAATCACCGCCCATGCCGGGGACCCCGCATCGACAGCGATGGGGCGAAATCGGTATCTACTGGTATCGCCAGACTTGAGAGGTCAGGCCGCGGCTTAATAATTGCATTTTGCGTTCTCGCAGGATCGATTCGTTAATCCGAATATGATGTCAATCCAAGTTCAACGGTACCTGAAAGTAATTTTGCATATTGTTTCAGTGATATGGTACGAGTAATACCATAGATACCTGATGTGCGCCGGCGCGCCTGCATTCCGGAACCCAAACCTAAACGCTGAACCTGGAGACATGCTTACGTATCACCGAAGCTCGCACGTGTGTCACTGCCCGTACTTCATCGAACCTTAAATCCAATCCCGCGTGGTATGTGTGTGCCGAATTTGAGTTGCGCCTCGGGCCCGCGAAACTGAAATTGTATACGGGTTCCAAAACCACGGGAACTCGATCTTGTGACAGCTGACTTTTGGCTTTTTTGAGAGCCGGGATTTTCCGGCGCTGCGCACTGACGGTATCTGCAGTATCGCGTCTATCATACGTCAATCAGAAATGCTCTGTAGTAACGACTGCGGCCCGGTGGGGAACATCTCAGGTGCTACTGGCCCGTGGTTTCTAATAGGGTACGATACATAGGTACCCACATAATCCAGGCTTGTCCATTGAGGAGGATTTTGTGCCACTGTCAGAGTGTGGAACACAGAGAGTCCGGGAAACAAGCTAGAGAACGCGTTAACGCCGACGCAAAGGCTAGTGGCCCATATTTCGCCCTTCAACTTCGAGGCTTCAATATCTGTTATACATGCATGCATTGGGTCATATGTACCTGGACGCAATGTATTTTGCGTATGCTATATCGGTATATCTACAAACTCAAAATATATGACCGATCGTTCGAGCTCCTCGACCGCCAAATTTATCATCGAACAAACTACAACCGCAAGCCTTGCTTCTCTTGTATCTGCTTGGATGCTAACTTCACCCATGCATCCAACGTTGATAAATGCAAATTTGCAACAAAATGTGTGTTAGGCCTAGATCTCGTCTGATGATGCGGACTCTATAAAAAGGCTGCTGGGAGGATGCGCTGTACGGGAACTAAACTTGATTACCCGTAATTGCTAATCTATATCTGTCTGTATGTGATATCTTGGTCTTCGTCCTGTAGCACATCTGATACAGAAATTTCTTATGCGTTGCTACTCGCGAGGTGACTTTTATGCTATGGGGATTCCTGTGCAATATAGTGGACAAGTAAACCCAAGTACTGGTGACAAATGAGTCAAGACGATTAGAATAAACCGGGAGCCGCTACTCTGTAGCGCTATCGTGCGGTGATAACTAGGAGTTGACTTATGAGGTGTAAATGGATATTCCCGTGGTGTCTGTATTATATGCCTGTCTCTGTCCATTGGATGTCGGAGTCAAGAGAGGCGACAGTACTAGTGTAATATTTGATCATGATATGCTCGAGAGCGCTACTGTAAATATCGATGCGGGAGATTTTCAAAAGCCCCTGCGATGAATTATGGCCTGATATGGGGCAGACTGACCGTAGACAAACTCCCCCTTGATATAAAATTATATCGCAATATCGGAGCGTTTCCCTGGGCTGGAACTCTAGTAGACGGATCCGAGAGACAAGTGCTCGGAATACGTATGTCAAACTGTATACGTAGGTAGGGTGTCAGTGTAAAACCAGGATTTTCTGCGTTGACTAATGGTTCTTTCGAAGGTGAATGCAATCTTTCAAGGGAGAATACAATCGATCATGATATACGGAATCTTTCGCGCATAGTGGTAGCTCGTCCTACTCTTGTACGATTGTTGATACTCGTCTGTTCGCATCCGTGTTCCACATGCATGAGCGCGAGGTGGGGCGACTGCTTAAGGTTGTGGCTGTCATGATGGGACTCCCTCTGTAGAAGACTCGTCGAAGTAATTCGCCCCGTGTAAGTGATAGAACGACGGTCCGCGCGTAGTAGGGGTACCTGTCTCATTTTAACATTATGGTAGCTGTGTGTACCTGGGTCTGTACAATTACAACTAAACTATATAGTCGAATCGATATCTAATCATATACCTGGGCTACCAAGCACTTAATATATTGAGATATCGATTATCAAACATTAGATTCTTATGAAGTTTTGGTTCATCAATAACGCTAAACCCGCAACAACATTGTTGCATTTCAAACCATACCGAAACCTTCAAATATAACTTCTTACAAATGAACCCCTGCTAGTATAAGTAGACCTGGTCTAGGCTAATACCCTTGAGTAGTCTCAATTCCACCTATGGTATTTATTTGAGGTTCGCGTCTGTTTCTCCGTAGCAATAGAAACAAAATGGCGATAGAAACTAGTAGCAGCGGAATGCCAAGGCCAAGTCCTACACCTAATGCGATCTTTGAGGTTTCCGATAAATTACTACCTGAAAGAGCTGGTACATCCGTTCCCGATGATGTTGGGAGAGTGGGAGCGGACGTTATAGGAGGACCCAGGGACATCTGGGAAGACAGAGCAGCGAGTGCGCTGTCTGCAGAGGACCAGATCTGGATGGCCGAGGGATCCACGCCTTATATCAACAAGTAAGCATTCTACTGAAAATAAAATCTTTATTTGAAGGTGATTGCCAAACGTACCAAAGGCTGTGGTAGGTGTGATATAAACTGTCATGGTGGTACCCACCGAATTACATCCCCACCCTGTTAGCGCAACTTCCGTATTCTGTGGGTTGGCGTACACGTGGATCGGCATGCATGCGAAGTCGGCGTCAATATCCAGGAGTCCTGGACAAATTGCTGTTAGCCTTCGACATAAGCGAGCGACCAAGTTTGGTTCCTACTGCAGCGCTTGCAATACTGAACATTGACATTATCACAGCCGCGCGCCGTAACAAAGCATGTTGTAGGTACGACCGTGTAGTCGCTCGAAGCCGTGCAGGCAAAGTAGCGACCGGAAACGGCCATCGAGAACGTGAGCGAGGAACTGATGAAACATCGCTGCGGCTGGCCTGAGAAACGAAAGGATAGCGGTTAGCATTGACATATTGGAAGTACGTGTCACTTGGGATGCATAGGCATCGAGGGCGTGACATGCCTGGATCCCCCGATGAGTAACCGTATACCTCAAGAGAGGCACTGACGTCGACGGGGCTTATGAGGGTGCTTGTTTGGCTTGCATCAGGTGGTCCGTTGGCCATTGTTGATGTAGGGGACACTGCTCTAGAGGCTGGACTATATTGAGATGTATGCGGATTTGATCTCTTCGATCAAACTCTCTCTTCCCCATGCGGATTGTAGATTGCATCGATTGCCTAGCCTTGAGGCTGCGATTGTCTGAGCCTTGTGGCGGTCATGATGGGCTGAAGTCATGTGATTAATCCCACAATCCCATAAGCGAGCACGCGACGCGTTCCATTTAGCCGCTGGAGAAGGGAGAGCTATTTCACGAAATGTGCGGCGACATTGTTGCGCGACTGGCTGCTGTAATGACGGTGTTTGGAATTTGGGCAAAATAGCACCTATGTGTCAGGACGGTGAAGTGCTAGCGTATACGGAGTACTGCCCTTATGGTCCTGTCTCCTGAGTGTTTTACTTAGTAATACGTAATTGACATGATTTGGCTCGAAAGAAGAGTGCTGGGATCTCGAGAGAGGATAAGAGTATGCAATAGATTTTCGGGGAAATAGTATAAAGCAGACGGAGCAGAATTATCAGACAAGATATGTTCGCTCTACTTAAGAAGAGCCTGAATTTTGGGTCTACAGCCGGTGAGAATTAATAGTGCCAAGAAAGTCTTGGCACCCCTCGAGAGGTTTTTGATGAATGCTTCTTTCGGCCCGGCGTATACGCGTAAATGAATCAACCAAGTCTCGAGCATCCGCTGTAGGTCTAGTGGTATCAGTATACTCAATGAACCTAGTTCTTTGGGAACAAGAAAAGAGACGCCGCCCAAGTTGCGGACGCGAATATGAACACAGTACAGCATTATCAACCGGGGTTCTATGTAAGCTCGAAATCGAAGCTGCCTGCGCACTAGCTTACAGATCGCTGCCTGCGCGAACCCTGGGTCTATGAATGTGAATGGGAGACATGGGTTCACCTCCCGAATGAGGCACATCTGCGCACTGCGGCATCAAGCAACACACCACTATGTTGCGAATTTTGGAGACTAGAGTTAGAACCACTGAACGCGTAATGAACGCGTTAACGGGCTTCATCCGTGGGTTGCAACGATGAAAGGGCCATATTCTAGGTCTGTGGTTACAGCGAATGCTAGAATATGAATGCTCCTGACAGCTATGAAAAAGAGGAGCGCCAGAATCCACTGTATATAAAACAGCTATATCTGCATTAATGAGGGATTAGCGAATTGATAATTATATAATGGCTTCTTCAGCTTCAGTCGGCTTGCCAATGTATCCGAAAAAACTCTCGTATAAGACTATAGCTACGATAAACTTACAACAGGCGAATACGAATATTAATACAAGGTGATGCCTTTTGACCTTTCACCGAGGGCTAGAAGGTTCCTAGAAATATTTTGGGTGCAAAGTCTCCACTATGACACTGAAAATGCCAGCGGCCTCATGGCACTCGGGAAGTCAACCGGGATGATCCAGGACTCGCGTAAACCTTTTCAGATATATCAGGCAACCCCACGAGCATGTCTATAAATTGAAGGCGGCAGGAGCCAGCCAGCCGAGCATTGTTTTCAAAACTTGGGAGGCCTATTCGATTGCATTAGCGAAATAACCGATATTATCATTTGGGACAGGTTTGTTCGCCTATCATTCTTCTTTGATTTTCCGTTAAGAATACATCTTTTGAGCTAAGCTAACATGCAAGCTTCCATCGATGTCTCCGTGCAAGTTGAATAGTTCGTTTCTAGAATACATGGAAAATGAAAATCTGGCCGAGAGAATCTTGCGCCTTGTTCGTACTTTACGAGCCGTTGAAAAGCCATCATTCTTGCATTCAGTCCAGAAGAGTCAATCTGATCTCATGGAAAGGGTTGGTGTCGAAGTACTCCAAGTCTGTAGGCTGGTATTCCTTTTCAATTGGAGAAGCTCCGGCGCCGCCCTTTCTCTTTTTCCCTGTCTCTTTAGCTGCCTCTTTAGCTTCACCTGGCTCGCCGATATTGTACCTTGCCTCGTACTTCCTGACCACCTCACGAGCTTCCTGATACCTAGCCTTGCCCGTCTCGATGGTCCCCATCCAGGTCCTAATGAGGTCGAACTTGATTTTGTCCATTTTCATTTGAAGTCTGTCCGAAGTTTGGAGCGGTGAGCAATCGTCGTACTGGTGGTCAATTTTGATCCTCTTAGCTGCGTGGTTGACTGGAGTATCGATGGTGGTGCTAGTGGGTGGAGTGACGTATGGGGTGCCATGTCCCTGGTCTTCCGGATCGTTCTCGATGGCCGTTGGTCCTTGAAGTTTCTTGATGTTGTCGGTTTCCAAAACCTTGAGGTCGTCGAGGAGACCCTGAACGTGGACGAACCAAGTTTGGGTGACATTGAAGTCGAGGACGAAAGAAGAAAGTTGCTCTGCGGCGACGGTAACGGTCCTTTTCTGTTGTTCAAAGTTGAAAATGGCTTTACTGATCTTATCTTCTTTGCGGCGCGAGTTGGCTTTCATGAAGCCGGTGATCTGTGACTTGGCCTCGACAAGTTGTTCATGCCAAACCAGGGGATCGTTCAAAATTTTCGTCACGTCATCGTGCAGACCTGCGATCAAATTTTTGATGTTGCCAATCTCAGTTTCATAGCTGCGTTGGATCGGCTGCTCTGGAACGGGGCCTGAGACGTCGACTCCGATTGATAGAAGGTAGTCCGCGTTCGCTTCGATAGCTGCATCGAGATCCGCAAGCGCTTGTTCGACGCCGGACAGAAGCTGTTGCTGTGGGTTCATTTCTCCCTCGAGTGTGGAGGCGTTGATGGTTGCTGATCCTGATTTTGTGGCCTTGGTGGTGGCACGCTTGCGTGCCGCCGCCTTCTTTCGAGACGATTGGCTGTTGTTCTTCCCCATTCTGGAGGGACCGTGACTAGGTCGAGTGAACGTCTGTGAGAATTTAAAAACGGAGGACTGCCCGCTGAAAGTGGGAATGCTGAGGTGGCTGTGCGATGAGGAGGGAAACGGTGTGCTAGCAGAGGTGGATGAGAAACGGCGAAGCTCATAATAAATTTCACCCTCCGCAACTCACCATCTCTTCGCAGCGAACTCGAGAAACCCTCACGATAAGCTGCAACTGAGTTAATGTGGGAGCTTCATTGTGGCCCCTCTCACCAATCTCCTGTTTAGAGAGGTTCTGGTACTCCTACGATACAAGAGACGAGCCAAAGCACGATGGCTGGCAAAAGCTTAAGATTATTGGTGATAGGAGTATCGATACGTGTCGTTAGCTTGGCTTCGCAACGTACTTCCAAGTCGTGGACGGTGATAAAAGAATGCATTGTTCATGTAAATCAGAGCTGGAGAAGCTATCTATCAGTTGAGAAACCAGTACGATGCCAAGTTATGGTGACGGTCTGTCATCTTACAGTGCGCACATAACCGAGGCATTGATATCGATAGCCCTTAGGGGCTCAGGCGAAGGCAAAATCAAAATGAAAGACCTTTCCTTCGGCCTATCTGCTTCTGGTGATCTGGCAAATCGCCTCCCGTCACGCGAGGTTGACTTATGCGATACCACAAACTGCAGAAAGGATGAAAGCAAATGCAGGGCCCAACGAGCCCTGATGAGTATTGCGTTAAAATCAGAAAGCATGGAGTACAGTGCGGATTGCAAAGCCACGATTCCACTCTTTCGCGACCGACGATATATTCGGCGTTGGTTGGAGGATCCGTATACCGGCCCAAGTCGTTCAAACTTGTGGATCGTCTGAGGTAGCCCCCGTTGTAGATGCATCTTTTCGAAACTTTGAATCTGGACTTAAAGTCACTCCACACTCTATCAACGATATAGGTGAGGGCGAACAAAGCATGGTCCCGTTTTAGGCTTTCGCGAATGTCGTCTCCTATCAGGCGCAAGACTGCGTTCAAAGGGCACCACGCATCAAAGTCACTGATTATGCACCTCTGTTCTTCTTCCCTCAACTCGGATAACTCGATAAGCTCTTGAAGCTTGGCGGCCATAACAGCAGCTGTGTCTGCCGCGGACTTGCGCAGTTTCCACAGCTCTTCGATAGTGTTTTGGATTCGTTGGATCTGAGCTTCGAGCTCTCCCAGAGCCTCTTTGATTGTCTGGCTTGTGAGGCGAACGCTGTGTTTCGGTGCGGGTGGGGCCACGCTCCGGCTATTTTGGTAGTGCTCTAACGTCATCCGCGCGAGGGCCATGTCTTTGGCGAATAGGTGCCCTATTGCGTCGAGCACTTTGTCATATGAACTTCTATGCATGAACAACTTGAGGGCGTCGAGTTTGGAGAGCCAGGTGGTCAGTAGGTTGCTGATTCCGTCTGTTTCTTCTTCAAGAGAGATAGGGTGTCCGACGACTAGGCGTGGCGTAGAAGCCGATGGCGGCCTGTAGGGCGGCATCTCTTGGACGACCAATCTAAATCTAGACATGGTGTATCGAGGGTCGTCAGAAAGTTTAGGGGTGATATGAATGAACAAATGTCGGTGCACGCCCAGATATCGCGTATGACGGAGAATGTTAGGTAAGTGGGTAAAAGCTTTCTGGAGGGATGCTCTTTGGGATCTTGTCCCAACCTAAGTGGTGGCCGTGAGCCTAGTTCTTGCCTATGTGATTTAGTACACTTATGGTGTTAATATGCTCTGTTTATTCGTACATAGGATATCCGCATCAAGGGAGGATCACCTTGATGGGTGATATTCACTCGTGTCTATCAAAATTCTTGGCGAGGCTTCGGAAGTCAGCCTCGAGCAGTGAGTATATCACGAGCCGCTTGCATCGGTACCAGTTGCATTATGTATGGAAACCGCAATTGCAAGCTGAATAGAGATTGGCAAATTAAATCCGAAGAGTCCTTTGTCCATGTACATGCACACTGTAACCAGTTGTATAATACGGAATCTATGATATACTAACACTAACAAACCCGATCTATTAGACGCAGAAACTCTAGACATCGGGAAATCTGCGAGGGGATAACGGAATACCGAGTAGATGAGAAAATCTGAATATCCGGCGTCTGGCAGACAAGTTCGGCCCGGGCCCCACGAGAGTAGCAGCAGACTTGGTGCTAGGTGCTATAAGGGCAGCGCCAGCATGTCCACAACTTTATCCGGAAGATCTAGGGTCCCGGTTTGGGTACGTCTGGAGGAGGGGGTGCTCCGAACGGCCTTGGGGCTACCGGAGTCCAGAAGCCCGTCGATACCTGGTGTCTATAAACATGATTTGCAACCTGTCTAGGAGTATTCCAAGCCCGGATTTCCACGCTATTGGAAGGGGCCTCACTGTTGCCATTGGCCTCGTGGGTAGGTTGCATTCCTATTGCGGACACGTAGCTGCCGGTGCTGCTGCTTTGCTGATCAGAATTCGTCGTCAACATCGCGTTTGGACTGAGCTCTGCTGTCTGAGTTCTGTATTCTCCAGTAGGACAGGTTCCTTCTTCCATTGGTGGCCGCTGCAGTTGAGGGTGCAAGGGCATATTTATGCCTCGAGGAGAGTACTTCTGGAAGAGTACGGCACAAAAGTCCCTGCCAGACGAACAAACCCCCTTCATCTTCTGGATAAGGTAAACAATCGATATACGTATATGACGGATCTGATCCATGGTTTCGTATACGGCGAGATGTTTCTCTTTGAGCATTGCGATATCGCTATCCGGTAAAGGCTCTTTCCCTTCGAGAAACCATTCTGCAGAATATTCAAAAGGGGAAATCACCCTCCTGAACCGTTCCAAAGAGACTTCAAACATTCGGACGTGGGTATTGAGCGAGCCCCATTGCTCATAAAATACAGTCCGAACCACTTGGAAGGCCTGCAGGGGAGTGATGCCGTCCTCAGTATTTTTGCCTTGGGCGGTATCATGAAGATCGATGACGGTGACCTTGAGAATATCGGAACTCTGAACGATCGTTTGTGCCAGGTCCGCTATTTGGAAATGGATGGGCTTGATCATTTTCCAAAACTGTTGATAGGTACGCGTACCTTTGGCTTAGCAATTGTAGGTAATGGACCATCTGATAGCAAAGCCGGGGTCGTCTCCTTACCTGGCTCACAGAATTTTGTCTGTATAACTGTAGCCCCAAACCCATGTAGGGTACATTCGAAGTCGTAGTCATTGCGGAAACCTCCTAGTATACGAATTTGGGTTCCGCAGCTTTGGTTGGTGCAGGTAGACTCAGGCGGCTCCACGTCTGTCTGGTTTGTCCGTGCTGAGTAGGAGGAACCTGGAAAGAATTGGATGATGGCGATAGTGCTGGCGATTTATCGAAACATTTTGAGATGGTGATGTGGGTTGTGTGAGTCTGGCTTGCGAGAACAGCTCAAACATAGCTCCATTCCAGAAAAATAAAGTCATCAAATGGGGCGGGCGGCGCTGGCCGGGCGCTGAGGTAGTTTTTACAACAACAGAGGACAGATGTCCATGGATTTGCGGCAGTCTCAATTTTGAAGGATATTTGGCTAGAGAGAATAATAATTCACAATAATATGTTACACATTTTGGCCTTTACGATTTAACGACTGGCTGGCGAATCTCACCATAGCGTCATAGAGAGTACGAGGCGAGATCCCCTGTGTTTGGCCTGAGTGTGTTCTTGAAATGTGATTCCGACATCACTTTTGGGGAAAACAAGGCGATATGCGTGCAAATTGCAAATGCTGGTGGAATTGTGCAAACATCAGGCGTGGGTGAAAATCATCGACTAGCCGTGCCTCAAAGTATAAATTTTGATCAATTTCACTGATACTCCATTTTCTGAGTGCGAGGTCCTGAGAATGACTATATATATAGGTGTCTTGATTGCCTGGGCCGCCTAGGAACCATTCCATTGACAAGAAATTTATCATATATAGATTGATACTTTCTGTAGTGCCTCTAAGTTCACCGTTGCACTAGCCTCATGATATGTTTACTATACTGGGAACTGTGATTTCATTTGTGGAAAGTGAGATTGAATTCATGAAGCCTAAAGAGCCTCGTACCTTCATTAGCGAATGAGCGTTAAATTCTCGGTACCGATACGTATACATCGACGTCAGTGTTGATACAAGCGTAAATGATCGTTTACCTGTTCTTTTGCCAGATGTTCAAAATCCTTCCATAATTTTTTTTCTGCTATCAACGAGGGTTGCTTATGAATATACCCCGCCCCGGTATTTATCTATAACCATACCGCTACTCGCACTTTACAAACCCAAGTAGACTCCTTATCTCTATAACTTATCCTTACTTCGTGGATATCAAGAGAAACATCCCAAGAAATCCGGCTTCAAATAAAATATTCGGCTCAAAGTGAAGGGCAATTTGATCTCTGGCTGCTGCCATCGGACTTTCAGCATTTTTCTTCATACTCTACAAATTCAAAATTTATTCCTCCCCATCTCCAAATAATTTTCACTGATCTAAAGGATGGCCGATGTATCGACGATTCTGAAGTTCATCTGTGCCCTTCAACGGCATATCCAAGGTCTCGAGGATATCCTCGACAGCCTCACCGGGATTCGAACAGCGACAAAGAATCAAATTACAGGCTTAGAGGAATTCGAAGAAGCTTTCTCATCTCTCAAGCTTGATATTTCGGCATCGGTCTTATCCGGCAAGAAGCAACTTCAAAACCCTAGAGCCAGTGGATGGGTTGAATCACTCGACAGCCTTCTGTCCAAACTCCGGGGTATGGACCGCAAAGCCACAAGCACTTTGGATCAACTCATGGGCGCGAACGATGCATTATATGGACTTAAGGAGCCCAGAGATGATCTCATCACGATGCTGTACAGATTGCGAGAGAAGTGTTCAGAGGAGGATGCGAGTGGTGCGGAGACCCTCTACAAGAATCGGTGTCTTGTTATCGAGGGACAAATATCGGGGCAGGAAGACGGCGTTCTCAAAGCTTTGAAGGATCTGCAGAATATTCTTGGAGAGCTAAAAGACGAGGCTCTTAGCCTGAAGCAACATCTGAAGAACTCTTGAGACTTACCAACACAAGGTGGGTCGAAGGGCTGGTTGATTAGCATACATCACCGACGGAGGAATCGCATCCGTGGATCTCCAGAATCCGGCTATTTGTCGACCATTTTCATCATCCAGTTTTCAGTGATTTTGCAATATCAGCGGCGAGATGTATGGATACGATCATATGAAAAACATTCTGGGTTACAGTAGGTCTAGGATATTTGGTGTTTGAGGGAATTTAAAGGAAATCATATCATTCTTGTTCTAGAAGGCTAATAATCATGCATAGCGTCTGTAATGCCAACTTTCCATCCTGTATCGTAGTTTAAGCATAAAGTTAGATGCAAAAATAAGGTTCTTTTGCTGAAGAATGAGCGCTCGGACATATCGTTTCAGAAGCTTTACCGGGTCATCATAGTCTTGCGAACAAGGTCCGTAGATTCTCCGATTTTCACGTCATCTTAGGTCAACTGGGAACATGAGACTGTATTATATCAGTGCCGTGACGGAAATATAAATCGCCGAGATTGATTGGTTGCCGGAAGCTTCAAAGGATCTGACAAGTCTGTTTTGAGGACAACATTCTAAAGGCTATTACATATAGATCGCCATTTCTTACTCGTAGCATCGGCTTTTAGCTGACGCATGGAACTCTATCGTATAAAAGTGCACCAATCAAGTAACCACAGTTTTGACCCTTTGGAAACGGAGCTAACTATCACAGTGCGAGCAAAAGCCGCCTTAAAGAGAGTAATATTCGGGCGGGCATAGTTTTGGTCGAGGGAGGGACGAGGCGGTAGAATCAACAACCAACCAATCTACATTTAATTTTTGGAAAACCTCCCTCTGGGCACCTTATAAAGAGGGGGTTCACCCTTCCCAAAGAAATCACCCTCCCTATCCAAAATACTTCCTCCCTCTTACGACTCAAACTAAAGACCTCTCTATCGTCTCAAAAGCCCTCAAAGCTATCCTGAATCGAATCTACAATTCCTATCCTACGAAAGTCCTCGGAAGGCCTCAAAAGAAAAATCTTCGTTCCCCTCTTCTAGATCGTCCTCACCACTGAATCGTATTCACGCTCAAATAATCTTTAGTCCCTATCTCGCGAAACAATTTTCCAAGATGCCGGAATACCCAAGAGCCAGCGAAGATGGGAGATACGAAACGCTAAGGATCGACATCGCCCAACTGCGAAATCAAAGCCGTCTGACGTACGAGCAAATTCGAGAAAAGGTCACTGCGTTCCTCGCGTACAAAGAAGACATAACTAGAAGAGGTGCAGCCAACCCACACCTCTACCGCGAAGAGGTCCATCAATGGCAATGGACCGACGCGTATGACACGCTCGAAAAGGCTATCATCACAACCGCCGAATATAAGACAGAGCTTGCAGCCTTGGAAGTGCCTTGGTTGAAATTCCAAAGACGTTTACGTTTGAGTGGACAGAATGGCAGTCAGGGTGTTACGGAAGCCGAAGGCATCCTAAGTGAGTGCTTCAGCAGGGTTCAACAAAGAATTCAAAAAATGAAGGTGAAGAACGAAGAGATGTACGCTGCTCTTCAGGAATTGCGACCTAAGATTTATGGTCGATAATCAAGACATAATGAGCGTCTGGACTTTGATCATAGTCTCGGGTGACTGGCCCAATGGAGCTCACCGGGCCCGTGCATAATCAATCTTTCTTTAAGCTCTCGATATGAACTATTTCTTTAGGGAGAAGACGCTGTCAGACCGCCTGTTATATTTGCTTCTGCAGGAGTGCGCTAATCCAAGCTTTAATCAATGGTTGCTTTCTATTAGATCATATGCATCTTGAAATGGCTTTTACTTTAACGAATGTCCGCGTAGCTCTTCATAGCGCTCGCTATTACACTGCTATATGCTATGCTATGTGGTTTGGATAAGGAGCGAAAGGAAACAGGGTGCTGCGGTCTCCATTTCCCAAATGCCATACATCACCCTGGCTAGGCAGACTATGGTGCGACTGCATTTAGGGTATTACAGGTGTTATATTTGCCGTACTTTCGCTGGTGAATATCACTTACAAGCAACGTCGAGTATACATTTATAGATTCTATGATATGGCGTAACTTCAAAGAAAACCTCCGGGAATTCTCTCTGCATGTGCATAAGCCAAGCCCGTTCGGTAAGAAAATATCATTTAAGTTAGGTGCCGGGTTCAGTCTTATATAGTGATATTTAGTTTCGAATTCATGTGGCTTCCATATAGAATCTACTGAAAATTATGTTTGCATTCCAAAGAATCGGGGTGCTCAACAGTCCGTACAGGTAATGCCTTGCTGTGATATCGAGAGCTCCCAGCCTTTCCGAACCTTGATGCCCTCTATTCTGGACCAGCTACGAGAGTGTTAAATCAGTTGATTTATTTCGATACACTTATACTTTCGGCGTATATTTCGTTGGTGGGTAATAGATTGGGGCTTGCTAGAATGCCTTCTACGACAATATATACCATATAATCCACGATGGTTGATTGGTTAACTTTGATGTATGTGTATGTGTGCCCGCATTACACCTTATTCGGACTGTTTTGAGGCGGAACTTCGTATTTTGCTGATATCTAGTTAGTCCGATTTGTAGTATATAGAGAAATTGCTGTTATAATAATTCATGATACCACCGAAAGTAGTCGAATTATGCTTCAAATAGGAACCATGCGCCGCCCCGAATCGACTCAGGATGCGATATAAAACTTGGACCACAGCTCCCCCAGAAATTTTCTTCTTCTTTAACTCTGGGCTCCAGGCTACTCCTTAGCATACAAAACACTGAGCATAACACTCTCACCTTATCAAACGACACGAGCAACATATCTTAAGAAGTTTCTATCCTTAATCTCTATCACTTCCTGGAGAGGGAGTGCTACACTTTAAGTCTACTATCTGCTAATCGAAGGAACGATCCAAGAGTTTCGAAGCTATAGCAACATGGCACAGGCAGCAGCTCGCACTCTCAGTGTACGGCACGCGTCAATAATCTCAGACGTTGAGGCCTGGATGGGAATCGTCCTACGACTTGAAGATTCAACTGACGCCATGCTTGCAGATGTACAGGCATACAAAATTCAAATCAACGACTTACAGGCACAAGATCCTACACTCTGTCATCGGTTTAATTTCCGGAAACGTTGGCGAGGGTACGATCGAAGGGTTGACAGCGGATTCGAGATCTGTACAGGATGCTACAGTGTCTTGACGCAGTCTAGGGCGGCTACTACTCGCCACGAGCTCGAGGCCGTTGAAAGAGGCGTTGATAACATAGAGCCCGACAGTACGGTTATTTTCCATATTCACGAAGTGTTCAGAGTCAGTGTGGAGAGTGTCCGCAACAAGTTAGGAAAGATCCGGGAGATTCTCACGGCGTTGCGGCCTTTGATATTTGATGGGCTCTACGATTAGAGCACGTGCGCACACAAAGCAGGCATCAATATCATGAAAGAGATGCATCGATGACGTTTTCCAGTAGAGATCGAAGTAGCATCTAAACGATGTTACGCTGGCTCAGTATGTGCTTGTTGAGAAGTTACGAAGTTTGTCTGCGTGTCGCGAATATTTGCTTTGTAGTCTGTTCAGTCTTTGCCAGTTCTTCTAAGCCAAACCTCGCGCAAATATCTTTCTGCTATCTTCTGCTCGTGGAATAAGGCTGCTGTTGTATCATCGACATTTGTTGTGTTGGGAGTTTAACGCCGGAATAGGCAGTCTGACAAAACGGGAAAGGTCAGGATCGGCGACTCTTTCTTTTTAAGCTGTCTCTTCATTCTTGTTCGTTCATGAATTTTTCAGCTTAAGATAGCCAAAACATTTATATCCGTAAAATCTGGATTCGATAATCCTAAAATGGCGTGATGGTATTCTCATTTATTCGAATACATGACACTATAATTATAACTGGCCGAAAATGCGAGGTGATCTCAGTCCCAATCTTTGATGACATGAAACTCTGGAACGTTAGTTCTTCGACGATCGGATAGGCGCAGATTCATCGGTATTGCCATTTCCAGGCTCAATTCTCTTAAACATTTGGACCACAAACGTGGCCCGCAACGGTAGAACAAACCGCAGTGTGCTTACATGAGTCGCGGGTTAGTCTATAGCAATTCAAATTGACACAACACGATCAGAGCAGTCAACTAGATTACTCCTCAGCTCCATTAAAATCGGTAATCTGATTCAGTCGTCGAAACCGTCCCCAAGCTGGGGACGCTCCTTGGCCTTGATTCGCCTGAGAGCCTTGCGTGGAAGGAAATCGTGTCAGCTCGATAAGATTCCTACTTGCGCCGGGGCTTCGACTCGAAAAGGTAGCGCCATACAAGTCGTTATACGGCGTCCTAGAATCCAAATCTTCCTCAGTAACAACCTCTCTCAGGTTTATGCCAATATTATCGAAACTATCTTCCTCGTCCTCTGGAGCTTCCTCCTCTACCACACGTGTGAGTGTATGGTGCACTAGCTGCGGCGAGAGTACTGCCTCCGATCGGTGGGTGTCTCCTTGCAAGCTGCCAACTGTGCCGGTATTAGTCTGGAGACCCAGGCGGCTTTCCAGGTTCGGCAACCCTGGGGTGTCGAGTTCTCCACCTTCAAGTGTGGCCTCAGTAATTCGAGGTAAAGGCGCTTGGAATCGCTGTCGTGCACGTTCTATGCGAGATTGACCACCCTCCGCACTGTCTTCTTCCTCGTAGGAAACGTCATATCTGGATCTATCTGGGTCCGAACTGATGCGAGAATTCGACGTTCTGAGAGGTTGCATTGAGCCTTTCCGACTGACAGAGTTTCGCGATCGAGATCTGCCGGTCCGCGACCCTCTATCTCCGGCGAATGTGGTGAGATCATCTACGAAGCGTAGATTACCGGTCTGAGGCGGGCTTGCGCTTTCTTCCATGCTCGAATCGGTGGAAAAGAAATTCCTTGCCCCCTGTAGAAATCTCCTCACGCCGCTGGCAGCGGCTCTGCAAAGGCTTCCGATGCAGCCAGGTTGGCTTTGGCCAGTTTGTAAGGTTGGTTGTTGCCCCATTTCGCCTGTTTGCCATAGCGAATTTTCCATGGCAAGTCTTCTTTTCGTACTGCTGATACTCGGCTTCCGTACTATAAACTCCACTTCAGGGGAGAGGCTCGGATCCTGTTGGTTAAGAAACCTTGTGAAACCAACAGACCCGTCCGGCAGAATCGCCACTACAAAATATGCGAAGCAAATATCAGTTCTAACGTTATCAGATCATAAACTTGCAAGGAGAGCTAAAGTAGGAGCTGCAGGAGGCGGCTCTGCCTCATAGGTATCTGATTGACAAGGTTTGCCTACGAAATAATGTGCGATCTTCTGGGGCTGAGGGTCCCCAGAAGTCCAAAACATCACCAGCCCTAAGGTCCGCGTCATTGTTGATCAGAAGATACTCGCCATTCCGCCGCACCCTAAATCTATGAGACCACCAACATAAGTATTGTCCTGAAATCGGAGTACTCGCATATACATTCAATATCAGATACCCACACTTCACGCTCAAAGTGTGAATAGGGGTGCACGGATGAGTCCCTTCAAGATGCGCAAATCGATAACTTACTGACTCCTAAAGATAGATCCTCGAACCAAGCCCGCGTAGTGGATATAGTCGCTACGTTCTCTAGAGTTGGTGATGCCGGGATCTGCCTCTGTGTCTGGTCCTCCAGTGATCTGGATCAAAGTAAAGTAGTTGCTGCCTTCCCTTCCGATCCGCTGTCCCTGCGGCAGAAAGTCCCAAGTCCAAACAAGTGAATCAGTTTGACATGCTCCTATGTCCGTTGGAAGTACGGCCCGAAGTTCGGCGCCACTAGATGCGGTAGACGGCTTGCAAACTACTCGGAGGCGGTATTAGACTTAGCATCAAGCTATCGCATGGATTGATGGGATGGCGAGTCATCTGAGGCCGACTTTGAGGTAATCGTAGCTCGGCAATCATTACGTACGTCTTAGCCTTTTGGCTGTTGGATACTGCGTCAGCTGAACGTCTATTTGTAGCGAGGAAACATGAGGTATTAGCCAGATGCATGTTACGACTAGCAACCTCAGCCTTCCTGCGCAATGCGGAAGCCTCATCCTGCATCACCGTAACGACTGAGAGTGTTCAAGTGACAGCGGAAGTTCTCGTAGGATATGACATCCCATATGGTGTCCAAGATAGCTCGATCGAACCCAGCAGCACTGTATGTATAGAGTATTTCATGGATGCCTTGGTTCTCTGTTGTGCTACATTTTGCTCTGGATTCAAAATTATTCACCTCAAAATCACTGTGCATATATCGCACAAACTATATAAGGTTACTCCGTAGTCTCGAGGCCATGCATGCTCGCGCGGACGAATGTGACAACACAACATCTCATATGCTACGACCAGAACAAGAGTTGCCGCCAGTGTTAAACAGCCTATGTAGTCTAGACATAAACATCCTAATAGATGATCCGCCTTTTAAACTTTCTCCCTCTCTTACGTATATTAGCTAGCACATAGCTCCCAGGAGTGTGTTTGATATATTAAATCCAACGATTAGACCAAGATACCAAGATTGCTACATATTCAGTGCACTGTGACTCCACAGACATTGCTGACGAATGAACATAAGGTGTTCGTGCGAACTGCTCTCGGCGATATTCCAACTTCAAATGATGTATTTGCGAAAAAAAAAATGAGAAAGCAGCGCCAAGAAGACATTACAGCTTTGCCATTGACGTAATGGTAAATTTACTCTACAGACATTCATGGAGTATCATGTCGTGATTATCATTGATTCCCAACCCGAGAACGGTATATCGTTAGCTAATTAGGGAAGCCAACTATATTGGCATATTGATTTTTGTAGGGTCGTAATGTACATGGGCTGCCACAACATTCGCAAATGATTACCGGCATAATCTGGATCGTCCACAAATCTTTAACGTTGAAGCTTCCAAATACCACTAACTTCTGCGACCTATGGCCTGATTTAGAGAAGTTAGATCATGATTGTTTTTATGTATGGACGTCGGGCGGAACCAAGAATATCTCACCTAGACACCTTTAGTCCCAATCAACAGGGCCGTAAAGGGAAGCATCAGTGGCGTCGTCACCGCGCTTGTGCTTCTTCTTATCCCACCCTACAGGGCCATAAAGGGCAGCGTCGGTAGAATCGTCTCCACGCTTTTTCTTATCCCAGCCAACGGGCCCATACAAAGCAGCATCAGTAGAGTCGTCTCCTCGTTTCTTCTTATCCCAGCCAACAGGGCCGTAGAGAGCAGCGTCAGTGGCGTCGTTTCCACGCTTCGCCTTCTTATCCCAACCAACGGGACCATAAAGGGCGGCGTCGGTGGCTTCATCGCCGCGCTTTGTCCTCTTATCCCAGCCTACAGGACCATAAAGGGCAGCGTCGGTAGATTCATCTGCTCGCTTCTTCTTATCCCAACCCACGGGACCGTAGAGAGCGGCGTCAGTGGAATCATCACCGCGCTTCTTCTTGTCCCAGCCGACAGGACCATAAAGAGCGGCATCGGTAGAGTCATCCGATCGAGGGATGTGAGAAACCGAATCACCGTGAGGCCCGTGAGGTGTGGGTAACGCACTAATACCCGATGCAAAGGCAAATAGAGCCAACTTCGTGGTGACCTTCATCTTGAGGATAATCGAGTCCTATATTTAATCAAGTAAACATCACAGTAAAACTTTTGAAAAGTAGAGCTCAAAGCGAAAACGTACTGTTTGAACTGGAACAGAAAGTGGTTGTACTGGGTGGCGTGACGTCTGAGAGCCGAACGAGTTTACCTTATGGTCTATAAGCTAGATCTATATATGACATTTCAGTAGACACAAGGACTTCAGCGCTTCCGAATAGGATGTCCTAGCGTCCGCAAGTTTTTACTTTTCCTCCCTGCTGGAACACTCGAAGAGGGGCACGGCACTATACCGCCCAACACAAGACTAGGATCAGCTGTTAGAAGCATATTGTTGAGCGCCCATGCTTGACTAGTAATCAGCTTCGATGTTCATGATCAACGTTCCACAAGGTTCTTATCCAGGAGTTGCTCATCGCAGCTCGTATCTCGAGATCTCTTACCTAGGTAACATTGTCAGCCTCAATACGGCTCTGCAACCTCTATCATGCTGTGGTATGAAATAGGCAATTCTGAATTCATTGATACCATGAGCTCATGCCTGCACGCAATACGTATATACGAGATATGCCGTCTCTGATGGGAATGTGGATGAATACAGTAGGTGCGAATGTCGAATCCCGATGTCTTGGCAAAGGCTTACTGCACCCCCGGGCGATTAGTGAACACAAAGACGCAATACGGAGCCAAGACTAAACCGCTTGTGATGCTGACCCGAGGATCTGGGGTGATCAGCGAAATGGCATTCTAAAATCTCGTTTTCGTACCGTTTTGCCGATGACGCCCTGACATGCAGCATCCGAACCGTGGGCTCCATTATCCTGCGTAGTATCCGTCCTTTTACATGAGAAAAAAGCAAAATAATCAAATAAGCATATTCTTGGCGCGAATGTAACGCTTGGCCATTCACCTTTTTGACTCGTCATCCAGGCCATGTGGGTTTCATCTGCTTATCCAGTGTACGTCAGGTGTTGGAAGGAATGTCGTACCTACCACCGTGGAATTGCCTTTTAGAGTAGGTGGTAAGCCGAAATTATACGGAGAGCAAAAGGGACAGAATACTCCAAGTCGAGGGGTTCAAGGTCATGGATCAGCTAGCTCTTACGGTATACTAAGTTTCAGTATTCATTCTCAGTGGAAGGGATTAGATGCCACCAATTGCAATAGGTGTATGCGAGACTCCATAACATTCCTTTTCTCTAGCTCCCAGCGTTCGACAAACAAAGAGTTCCAAACCTACACTCTCCCTCTAGCATCTCCCTGAGAAAATGTTCAGCGTTAGTCAAAAGTATGCCCGCATTCCTAAGGAAGAGGAAGACGGGCAAACTGAACATCCCACCTTTGTCTCTCAGAGATGGTGGAAGAGACTGGAAAGATTCTGGTTTTATGAATTCTCATTTGGGCTCTCGGTGATATTGAATATCATTCTTGTTGGACTGCTTTACATCTCTCATCGACCCTCGAAATCAAGTTATAATTCTCATTTTCCACAGTTGATATATTGTAAGAGACTGTAACCCGTGAGGAGAAGCAATCGATATCGTTAGTAGTCAACTGATGTAGCCTCGCGTTTAGCTCCTGCACAAGATGCTGTTCACTACGAACTCAAGACATTCGAAAGTTCATTCCACAATAACAGCGCCTACACTGGCTATCCCGACTCTGAAATCAATCAACGCTGGAAACAACTTTATCGAGTAGGAAACTCGCTTATCAGCAAAGCCGAGGCAGCACAGCTACCTAATAAGACGATTGCTGCCACTACAGGTAGCGATGACTACCTCGTTGTGATTTCGGTTTTCCATGACCTACATTGTCTGGTGTGCAACATCACAAGCTGTATCTCTTGTGACTTTCAATTGACTATATGATAACAGGACCGAATCCGACAATCTCTGTGGTATTTCTATGATGATCGATGGAACAGCACATACAATCCTTTCACGATCGAGCGCCCGGAGACCTATAAGCCCCATGGTTTAAATGGAATAATTCACCTTGATCACTGCATCAACATCATCCGGCAGTCTGTGCAGTGCTTTTCGGATGTAACGCCCTATGTGTTTCAGTGGAGCGAAGAAGCTCAGTCAGTTCATGCGTATGCAAACGTGGTACACATGTGCCGCAACTTCGAAGCAGTATGAATCCTCCTTTTGCTCGCTAGTGTCGCTGGAGCTAACTAAAACTTTGTATAGGTTCGTGAATGGGCTCTAGAAAGAACGTTCACAGGTTCATGGGATGGAGTAGACCATCGTGATGAACAAGGCGGATGTAGATCTGGGGAATCGGGAGATTGCCTTACCATATAGTTATAATCTGAGAATTTCGTTCCAATGAATTTATATAGATTTTATCGATTGATCAAATCGAATCCATGAAGAAAACATACAATTAAAACAATGTTCATCTATTTGAAAACACTATACAATGTATCACCCTGCTTCCAATCCCAGAGGTCCACTTGCTTCCCATTCATCTCAAACAGAAAACTCGTATCTCTGCACTGATGGGTATATCCCATCCCATGGATTCTTCTACCATGCTTGTTATTAACCACAATATTTTCCGCAGGCTCAATAGTCGGATCAGCGGCACACATAATAGACTACAAGGAGATGTTAACACACACCTCTATGCGAATTTTGTGTATCATGGCTCATACCTGAATAAGATAGCTGATACAATGCCCCGCATGTTCAGCATACTCGCTCTCACTATGCACATGTTGATTCATCATAGTAGCTGGATTGAGAGAATCCTTCCACATCTTGATGCAGTGCAGAGCGTGAAACATAGAAATTCCCCATGCTTCGGGCCGTGAGCCAGCAGTTTTATTTACCCATAGAACATTTGCCTTGGGAAGCTCCTCCAAGATTGTAAGGTCCGAATAGATCGTCGGTACGGTCACTTGCTTCTCGGTATGCCCATGGTGGTGACTGTGGTCGTGATGGGCTGCGCTCGCTTTAGCTGCGGGAGAGCAGACAGGATGAGCGGCATCGAGGGTTCGAATAGCAGATAGAACTTGATCTCGGAATATTGCGAGGGTGATGGTAATGATAATGAGAGAGCCAATGAAAATTCCAAAGAGCCACTGGCAGGAGTTGGTCCGTTGTCCCTTTGGTGCCATGGTGCGAGTTTGATTGTATCAACGAGTCGTGTACAGAGATAATGTGTCAAAGATGAGAAAGACTTCGATGAAGCTAGTAGGAGACGACTCTGTATTCACGTATGATAGAGACTGGATTGGATGCATAAACTACCTGCTAGCATGCTACTTACTGTCCCAAGCTGACGCGAAAATGAAGACCAATTGGGCAACGGGAACTTACCGTCAACTATATTGAACTAGAATCCCCGGTTAGCCAGCCGTGTTCCAGGTTTCGATACGAAGTCGCAAAATTGCATATATACAATGATGCTGATATCCCGATGCTCATCGCCTTACTCAAAAAGGTAGTTCGTCAAGTGGAAGAACGTTTTAGTCTTGGGGACGCTGACCCTAAGACCGTTGCACAGATCAGGCAAGTGGGATATGAATAATCACATCCCTGTGCCTCGGCCGAAAAGTCATGACACCATCACGCAGGTTGCCTGGCGCCAGCCTTGTGATAATCTGCCTGCAAATGAAAATGTGCGATTACATGCAACGTAACACTAGTTAGGGCCAACTTGAACCGCAGTGATGCACTGCGTATCGGGTGTTGGACTAACGGATTGTTTGGGCAACTCGATAATGATTGTCATACGCAGACATGGGGCGTTAGAGAGCTCGAGAGGAACAGCTTTAACATAATCATCCCAGGGGATCCGACCCTTCCATAAGGTCCAATGACTTCTCATCCCATATCTCGAAGTCCCCAACTACTTCCATGCGTCGACGCTACAGTTCTTCGTCCCTTAAATTTTGTTATCTTCGTTGATTGACAAAATGGTCTTTTTCCGCCGCTTTTACAGCCTCATACCGGAGCGGCGAAGATCAGAAGAGTCTTTCGACAGTGAAAGCAGCCTCCTCGCTGAAAAAGAAGGGAGTCAAGATGGCGTTGAGATTGTGTATCGATCTTATCCCCACTACATCCTCAGCTTCCTCCATATTACTCTCACGCTTTTCTTTGCTTTTACAACGGTAATGCTCTACATTAATATCAAAACCGCGGAGATGCACAACCCGCAACTCACATACTGTAAGTTGGGACCAATGAAACGGATTTGAAACGAAATACTAAGGTAGATATAGCTCCTGCAGCAGGCGCCGTCAAGTATACAACCAGGCTGTTCGACAGCGGTCTCAACTACGGTAAAACCATATATCAGGGACCTCCAGCGAAGAAAAGCAACGATGCATGGACCGCTCTTTTCGTTCACGGTTTGACTCGAATTAGTGCTGCCGAAGCTGCACCTATGCATAACAAAACTCTCCCGATTCCCGATGATCCTGAGTATTATATTTCATCACTAGCAGTTTTCCACCAACTGCATTGCCTAGTGAGTCGAGCGTACTATCTCGAGCAGATAGATCGTGCATATACTGACAAGGTGCACCGCATAGAATGCCATCCGCATGGCCCTCTGGAATACCACTCTCCTGCGCGGCGACGAGGATGAAACCGAAATGCGTCATCTTGACCACTGCGTGGACATGATTCGACAAGCAATAATGTGCCATTCGGATATCTCACCCTTTGTATGGGCGCGAGATCCGCGAGACGGAAAAGCCAAGGGAATCTCGAGCGTTACACACACCTGTCGCGATTTCGATGCTATCCAGGAATGGGCTGCGGCTCGACGCTTCCGCACAGGCTTTAACACTAGCAAGGTCGTCAGCGGGGATCCGTTGGGATGGGCAGATTATCAATTCGTTTTGGATTATGGCGAGGTGACAGACTGGGAGAAGCAGGAGCCGGACTATAAGAATTGGGCGGCGGGTAAAAAAAAGGAGATGTTGGCTTCTGGGCAGATTTTCTATGAGAATGATGATATTTAAATGTATGTTCGTGACCTCGGGAAATAGATAAATGTCTATGGAGGCAGGTGTTTATTTAGAATGAAAGAATTTTTATAATAAACTCGATGATGACAGCCTGGTTCAATGTGCCGAAAACGATATATTGATAGAGCATGGAATATACCAGGTTAAAGGGTTGGGGAGCAGTGCCACTAGCGTAATATTTGAGTAGATAGAGCAGGGCTATAAATTATAAATAAGACACTCTTATCTTACTTCTCTTTGGTCGCCTTTCATCCCTCTTCCACGCCAAGCGCATATTATACAACTCCAACACCAATTTTCTTCCAATACTCAATTGATCAAGCGAATCAATTTCTAGAGTTTCTTCACCAAAACCAACCTCAGCACAATGGGGATTTCGCTACAGCAAATCGATAAGAGCGATATCGCAGAGCTTGTTAAAGTTCACACAGATGCATTCAAGGCCGACCAATTCTCGAATTTCATGCTCTCTGGCAAACCGCCAGGGGCGCATGAAAGCCTTATGGAGAAATCATTGAACGCATGGTTCTCCGATCCAACATATTGGATGGTTAAAGCCGTTAACGATGATGGAGCTATTGTCGGTTGGGCGTGTTGGCTGACCAAAGCCATGGACAACACCGAAAAACAAGTCCCATCGAATGCTACGGATACCAAAGAGACGAAGGGCACATCACCGCCATTAGAAACCGGGCCTACGACTTCATCCGCAGAGACGAGAGATAAATCTGTCTCCAAACCGCCGCCATCACAAGCGGAAACACCAGAGACACCGGCTCGTATAGTGGGCCGGCAGATGCGCAATGATACGATGAAATGGGAGCTCGACTCGATGACGGAGAATAAATACCTCGTTCTCCAAGGGCTCGTGACAAGCCCTGAGTACCAGTGCCGAGGGGTAGGGTCCCAGCTTATCAATTGGGGAGTTGAACGGGCTGATGCCAGACAGCTCCCATGTTGGTGCCATGCATCCCCTGCTGGGAATAAGCTTTACCTTAAGGCTGGATTCAAGGAGTTGGGAAATAGCGAATATGACCTCGGAGAGTTTGGGAGATACACATTTCGATATATGCTGCGTCCGGTTTCATAATGATTCCAACTGTTCGTCGCGAGAAAGCGCGGAGCTATCGTATCATACAATAACTGATATCAGATATCTTCAATCTCTTCATCAAACTCGTACTCTCTTGAGGCTCTCGGACGAGCGAAGGGGATTGGCTATCGCACGTAACTATAGTGATTAATCGATTCTTAACCAGATCTGATAGATTATTATTTCTATTAGGAATACTGGTTGGGAAAATCAACATTTGTTGTATGTAAAACAGAAGATAAAAAAACCACACTAGTGTCATCCATATATGTATATTTAAGAGGAGAGGACTTTGAGGTAGAGCTTGGCCTCGGGGTTTAAGGATTAGTCAGTATGCTCTTGATCCAATTTGAATTATTTTATTTGCTCGAAAGGGAAATTTTTTACTACGTAAATATGACTTAATACCGGGATAAAAATCTCCAAGTTCTGGCTAGCGCTCGGCTAGTCATGCCAGCAGTTATTCGTGTCCGAAGCTAGTCATGCCGAAGACTAGTCATGCCCGAGGCTAGCCTAAATTGCTTGTAATTATTGTGGCTTTTCCACCCTAGCGAGTACCTCGCAGGATCTCCGGCAAGCTCGGAGCGTTTGCGTCCCCGAGACTAGATCTATAGAGTTGTGATTGGTTAGCCAAGCCGTCCGAGCCTGGTGGGGCCTGGGCGGGCTATCAATTTAACTTTTCTAAGTTCCAGCGGTCGCATCCAGCTCCCAGAGAGCTGTTTCATGTTCCAGCTGGCACAGTTGACAGTCAGAAAAATTGGAATAATGGAGCCTAAGTAATTTCTATAGTGATGGTGATTTTGTTTTTCGAAACAGCCGCCGTGCATGCGGTGAAGGGCTTCAAACAGATCTATTCACAGATCTATTCACAGATTCAATAAAATCATTGCAGCAATTTTGACTGTAGTAAATTTCTTTTTGACGTCACTGCAAAATTTGCAAAATTTGCAAAAAAAGTGCCATGGACTGGGTGAAGTACTCCTATACAAAGGTCTTCCAATTCTAATTCTTTTTCACTGTCTGTACCTGGCAAAATGTAGCGGTCAGCTACCTGTCATACATCGTCTCGGGGTACCATCCTCCCAGCGCCCCAAACGATCCCTTGTGTCAGGTTTGGATTGGGCAGAATCCAGCGATCAGAACCTTCCCGAGTTCCAACTAGTACCTGGGAAGGTATAGTGGTTGGCGAGTCATGCACCCGAGACTAAGTCATGCACTTCCCCCATATCCTTCCTCAGGTGAGGATTTCGACAACGTGCAATGTCATCGTCCTTTTGGGTGCCAAACGCCTCCGCCATCCGCCGCTGGTGGATATACTCCCGATTACTCCTAGGAAGCTATCATGAATACGCGATACTCATCCTACCGCCAGCATTGTACTTCCGCCTCTCGCACCCGATCTTCACGCACAATTCTGCAACCCTGAGCCTGTACCTGGCCGTCGTCCTCGTGTTATTACCCGTCAAAACTGCAGGAGCATTGTGGAGCTTGGTCACTGGTAGTGGAGGCAATCATGGACGCCATAGATCCCGATATTCACAGACCCTGCTAGCAACACCTTCGAAAAAGGAGACTTCATGGCGTACCGTCTGGATCATCAGTGGCCTCTTTGTGATCTGGACATACACATATGGGATCGGTAGCCCTTTCCCCGAGGCATCAGAACTCCTGCGCAATTCCGTCCTCCTCGAGCACAAAAAGTCCAATGCATCCTATTTTATCGCAGCCAGCTTCTGGAACAACGAACCCATCCTGGACCACTGGACACATGAAATGGAACTTCTTATCGAAGCACTCGGTCGCAATAATGTCTATCTCTCCTTGACTGAGAACGACTCGGAAGACAACACAGCTTCGATGTTATTGCACTTCGGGCGCGTGCTCACGAAAAAAGGGATACCACACTCGTTAAATATCACACGGGAACTTCGCGGATATCCTTCCAACATGCCTTGGCATGACATCCCTCACCGCATGTCCTATATGGCCAACCTGCGCAACGGCGCTCTACAACCGCTCTACGAAAACCTCACACCATTCCAGACGCTCGTGCTGCTAAACGACGTTGTGTATCATCACACCGACGTATTGAAGTTGATTATTGCGAGCAAAAGCAAGACGATGGCTTGCAGCATCGATATGGACGGCGCAACGCTGTACGACCAATGGGTTTTACGCGACTCGTGCGGGCGTTCCACGAGCGGGTTCTGGCCATTTTTCCTGGATGCTGAGGATAGGGATGCAGTAAGACGGGGTGGTGTTCTAAACGTGGGCACGTGCTGGAACGGTATTGTGGTGTTGGACGCCGATCCGTTTCTGAATGCGAGTTTAAGAAGGGGAGAATGGAATGGCGGTACGCACTTGGCTCGTTTAATGGATGCGCTTGAGGACGTTTACTGATTGTTTTTTTAGAGCCGCTCCGATTTCCACAGCCACCGAGTTGCATCGTATCCGAGTGCTCGCTTCTGCCGCTCACACTTATAAACCAAACGTCGGACCCGCGCGTGGTCATGGATTCGTCGGTAATAGTGGCGTATACAGTACGTTGGTGGAAATACTACGCAGTGTGGATGCGGACACCAATTGTCAGGCTATGGATGCGCATTTTCGAAGAACGATGGTGGGCAGTTTGGTGGTGGATGATATTCAGGGATGCACTACGATGGAAGGGACTCGACAGCGGTAAGGAAAAGGGAGAATGTATGGTAAAAGGATGGCCAAATTGTGAGGGCAAGGCGACATGGAGGAAAGGAAGCATAAGCTTGAGGAAAAAGGGCGAGGACTTGTAAGGTTTCCATTATTGATTAGAAACCATAGATATGTATCGAATGCGGCGCGTTTGAGTCTGGTAAAATGGTATGATGATTTATGCGAGTGCATTGCTTCTATTTTACACCATGCATGCCGGATGGCAATAAGAGACCGACTTGCTATCTTGATCGTTGTCATGTATACAACATACCAGTCCAATACACATGCATGCACACATGCACACATGCACACGCATACACAATTAATAGTTAAAGGGATCAATTGCTCTTCGACCCATGATTCCGGCCTCCGAGATCGACTATATACCGACTGACAAAATCAAATTCCCATTTTGTTCTATTGGATTTATTCTTCGAACATGAAAAAAACAAAAGAAGAAAAAGCTGAGCTACTTCGCAGCCAAAGGAAGGCGTCTGGCTTGCGACAGGCTGCAGGCTAGAAAAGAAAGATAAATATATGGAGCCAGGAAAATGGAATATTGGTCCCATAAGCCCGAGATTGCACCCAATACATATGCCCTTTTGTAATAATTCTCTAGATATCCACAGTGCGTAACGCTCATCCATATCGATCGGCATTCCACCGCCCTCTTCGGGGGTCATTGAAGGGCCACCGGGGATCACTGAAAGGCCAGTCACTCAAAGCTTCAATTGGATCAAGCTGTCCTTCCAACTGCGGATTCGCTGGCTGTTGTTGTTGCTGCTGTGGTCCTCCGAAATAATTCATGTTTATCGCAAGCTGTTCTGTCGCCGGGAACCTACTGACCTGCATGCCACCCCCGTAGTTTTGCCTAACCGGGGGCTCCTGTTCTTTTTCCTCTTCCTCCTGAGGTTGTACCTGCGGGGTGATGGTCGAAGGTCGTCTGATCGCGCTTCCTATTCTGCTTGCGAACCTGCCAATGGAGTCAAACCACCCTCCCTTTTGCTCTGTAATGCCAGTGCCGGGCTTGTCAATTTTCTGGTTTTCAAACTGAACCTCCTGAAGTGACTTGGGCTCCTGAGAGCCAAGCGCAGCGATATACTCTTGACGTCGTTCGTCCGTCAAGGGAGTTAGCCCCTCCCACACACTCCCGTCCGAAACCACGAACGAGACGGCCGGATAGTCTTCCGTAGGCGTTCCGAGGAGCCCTTGAGTTATTCGATAACCCAATCTGAATGTCGACCCTCTTTTGATATAGCCGAGCGGCACTGTGATAAAATGAACATTTTGTCAGTCCTCAAGACGCCCTACGCGGAAACCCCGATAATCCAGAGCTCAGCATGCTTTTGGGATTCGTACTCCGTAGTCTTCGATTATTGTGGATATGCCCATAGTAGACGACTCGATCGTATGGGCGAAGATCTAAACCGCCACTTTCAGTAAGCATCTCAGGCCGATCGATATTGAGAATTTCCCCGTCTCTCTTTATTTTGAACCTAGATCATCGCAAACCAAACCATTAGTGTCTATAGATGCCGCTTAATTACGACCAAAGTATTCAGCTGATATCAATGGCTGGTTATTTGAACTGAACTTACTCAAGCGGCCAGTTTTCGAATTTCTTGATCTCCATGGTAAGTGGTGATCCGCGCTGCTCTTCCATGTATATCTTCGGCGATGGGGGATCCGTCCTAGGCGGCCCGCCCAGGTTCACTATTTGCCTGGTTGTATCTGGATCATAGTAAAAACTGTCCCGAATCCCAGGATTTTCTGGATCCGCAGGAGTTGCAAACCAGTATTCGTCGGCATTTTCATTCGCGCACGTCGTAATTTCGCGATCGATCGCAAAAACCTGATCACCGATACCGAGGCCCTGTGTTCCGCGGCACACTGCGGACGAAGTGCTGGATTAATATTTCATTTTCGGCTTGAGACCGCGAAGATGCATAAATTGTAAGTAGCCTTGACGTCCAATCCACTCACATTGCCAAGGGTATGTGCGCTCGTTGGTATTGTCGTTAACTTCGATTTGAACGCCGTCTCCATTCACTAGACAAGGTAATATCAGGACCAGTGGAAATGCCCATGAAGCCCACCGCTCCAGTGGGATCGCCTTCGGCAACATGACAAACAAGGCCAATTTCAACGGCGGGGTCGATTTCTGACTATAGCGACCCAATGCCTTGTAAATCTGTCGTGGCGATAAAGAGTCGATAATGAAAGACTCGTCACGCTTCTGGCATATGGTATTAGCATGGCAGCTACGCGCGTGCAGGCGAGGGCATTAGTGAAGTTTCTCTTATCCGCGCAAACGCCGCCGGCTCAGGTGGTGAGCCAATATGCTGTAGGTTTGCCCTTAGTAAGTGAATATCGGAAAATCCGACTTACAAGATCATCTAGTGGCTACTATTGCAGTGGTAGATTAGTTGATTACGCTAATTACGATCCATGCATGATTGAGGATATAAAGACCTGGAGATAGTGTTCTGGTAGCTGCGTGGAAAGCATCAACACAATTGCGTAAAATAAAACACTCGGTTTTAATTATTCCTCCGCAGCCAGCTGCCCTGGGACTAAGATGCTATGGATCATGATCACAGTATTCACCAGCAAGTCGATGATACATTATATCAAGACCTCACTGCGCACAATATTATACAAAAAATACATTTGAGCGGTCTTCAATTCAAAGCCCGCTGTCCTAGCACAACTGCTCCAAAGCAAGATAGGTCCTCCAGTCAACGCGGCTACACTGCACTGACGCCGGTTCACAACTCGCTCAGGCTTATACACCACACGGCACGCCCACGAAGCCAGGTTCTGACGTTCTACCAAAAGGGAATATAAGCGCTTCCCATATTGCTAGAAGTTTGTAGGGGCGACAAGTCGGCTCCTACACTCACCAAAGCCCATCTCCTGACACATCTGAACATCTGGTCTGCCCCTGCCATGAGAATCCCCATCGAAAGATCCCCCCCAAGCCTCGTCAACAGCCTCACCATCAATAACAAGCCATGTCCCTAGCTGAGGATCACGAAATCTTCCACGAGCCATTCTTCAGGCCTCTTGTCGTGTTAATCACCGAAATCATCGACTCCCTCAACTGCCTCGAAAAATGGATCTCCGAACGGAGCGCGTTCCTCGAAGAGGCTGATGAGATCTTGAAAGATATACCAATCGAAGTCCAGAGAGCTTTAGAAAGCCAGAATGATGAATCCATGAGCATCGAAGCTCTACGCCAGCACTTCGAAGACACTCTCGTCGGCATCACCAAGGGTTACAATAAGCACAAACAACAACTAAGGGACCGGCATAGGGAGATACTGACACTCAGACGACAACTTGTCGTTCTCGGCCGCCGACAGGAGGGGAAACTTAGCATTGTGATGGCAACGCTTCCAAAGTACTTCTGGAAGAGCAGTGATCCAATGAGACAGGCCCTGGAGATCGGCGACGCCGTCAAGAAGTGTAAGAGAAAGTTGGCACGGCAGGCAGATAACATGAAATCCGTCGAGGGATTCACGCGGGTGGTGGAAGCCGGGATCTGGAATTGCAGGCAGCTGCTGAGAAGGAGGACAGTCGATGAGTAAGCGATCTGCAACGATGTAACTGATACCATCAACATACATTACCTGAGCACTGACTCGATCGGATTTTAGGGCAGACGACGAGCTCGAGGGCAAAGCCGATGACCGCGACAGCCCGCTTAAGAAGGAAGAGGAAAACAAGCAGGGTATGGACCGGAGAGGATTGGCGCCAGTTGAGTTTACTTCTGATCACTTCGTCTGATGCTCAAACTCATCTGGATATACTGGCATATCGTTCCAACCCTCGCTCGGGGCCAAGACAGATAACAACGATAAGCTCAGCAGCTTTCGTTCCTCTTTTGATTTTGCGTATTCTGCAACATCGACTTCCTGATTCACCGCCTGCATTCAAAGTGTGACACAGGTTTTGCTGAGACGTTCCCCATGCATGCTAGCACCAACTCTGTCGTTAGAAAAATAACCTATTCATTCATCCTATAAATTATAAATCTCATTCACGAGCATAGACAGATTATTAGAAATTGCAAGGGTCAAATCATGCAATTGTGCTCAACAGGAACCATCTCCGCTGGTACTTCGATCGTTAGCATACATGCATATGAAGCAAATAATTAATGCCTTAAGTTTACAACGGTTTGATAGGAACTGTGGCTATTGAGGCGCCCGTATATGTGATGACTTTGGCCTCCGGCTGATCCAAATTGATAATCTCAGTCTTGTCCGCCAGCGCACCATTAGTCTTCCAGTTGTGCACGAAGTTGTCACCTGAATCATCGGACGATAGGATGTGCATATCTGCCTCCTCCTCCACAAACTGGTTTCCGATTGCTGATAGCGACTTGGCGCCTGTTGTTGGCGCAAGAGGAGTGTTATTTCCCCATTTCGCGTCGAGATCGCAGCCCTCCTTTGTCATCTCCATGATCTCGTTTTTCTCGCTTACGGTATATAGACAGACCTTAGGCGATTTACCGTCCGCCCCCGAGACGGCGACAGCGAACGGAACGAGCGCTTTGGCAGGCTGAACGATCGTGCTCTTGCCCCAGGCTCTTTCCTTGTAGGCTATCTCGCGAATATTGAACTCTGTGTCTTGGTAGTATCCACGGATCTCATTGGCTTCGTTGTCCCAGCCTGTCAGTGTTACAAACTGGAGAGCAGTGTTCGGATGCAGATCCGAGACATCAATGGGGGTTCCCTTGTCGTAGATAGTAGTTTCTTGGAGCTTGCCATCGGGATCGATGAAGTAGACTCTAACGAATGCGCGTATAGTGGGTCAGTTATCACTCTAGAGCGTGGGCACACTGCCAAGATCCCCATGATCCCTACCTGAGATTTGATTTCCCGTCGCGACGGAAGCAGACGGCGCTGATTCCGGAATTCTCGCGCGCCCGAATCTTTTTATCTAGCTGCTTCGATGATGGCGCCGTTTTGGATTCGAAGGCAAGTTCGCAGAGGAACATGTTTTCATCAAAGTAGTAGATGCGATAATGAGAATTCGCCCAAAGGGTGGCGGCAATGGAGATATTTGGAGGCGGGGTAGCGCTCTTTGGGAGAACCTCCCAAAAGCCCCAGTCATTCTGCCTCCTTCGCCAGAACGCCTCGATGATGGAGCCGTCTGGTTTGCGAAAGAAAACGGCCTGTCAATTATTGAATTGCGTCAGTGTGTTACTTCGTTACGACGAAGCACGATGATTCCAGTCAGATCATACCACTGCCTGTCCGGACTCCGCGTCAACAGCAGAGTAGTAGCTTTTTCTGACGCCCTGACCAAGCTGGCCTTGGAAACCTTGACCGACTATAAAGTAGAGGCTAGCGTTAGCGACAATTAATATTCCAAGAAGTTTTCGCATATATTCTCCCTGGAAACCTACGAGAGCTCATCCTGAAGCCGAGAAGCTTATATATAGATGTTTGGAAGAACGAACAAAGGTATCGCACAAGTGTAGTGAAAATGCCACTCATCTATCGTGTAATCGAGGATATATATAGATAAGTGAATGAGTGATGGAGCTACCGAACGCGGGTTTCTGGCGGAAACCGACCGCTTTATACCTTAGCGTTCAAAGTTGCTAGCGCTATAGCATCGGTGGCCCCGTACACGTAACTTAGCTTCGCCAGAGCGGGGGTTGTATGAGGGGTTTCCTCATCTACTAGCGCTGGCGGTCATACAAACCAGGTTTAGTCCTTTAGAATCAGGAACTGTAAGATACAACTGTTGTAGACAGTTGGAAAACTAGCTGATAGAGGCCTCAGATTCTCCAATCATCATGTAAGAAAAACATAAGGAGGGTGCCAACCGAAGCTGAGTTTCGAGGGTCCTGCCCGAATACGGACAGGCAGCGACTGGGGTGTCTTGTCTACTTCGGAGTTATGCACACGCGATATCTGATACGAAATGCAACGGCAAGCCTACTGAGCTCGAAGTGTTAGAGAGAATTGCGGGTGCGAGTCAGCCCCAATAGCAAAGTGTGATATAGCAGAACGCCACTGACAAGTCCCTCCCGCTGCGTTGCGGAGCCTTATGCATGGATGACGTGCGGGGACAGGGATCTATGCATGCCTAGCGACCCGCCGGAACGACCGGCTTTGGCAAAGCGACTCCAAAACCACTGGGGTCCATTTACACTTACTACCGGTTGGAGTCACGTAGAGGTGTGAATATGTCGGCTGGAGACGGCAGTGCAAAGCCTGAGAAGCAGAACATCCCAACGAAACAAACACCGACAAGTTTGCACGCACCCCGCAAGTATAAGTGCGAACGCAAGTCGAATGCAGCTAAATAAATTTGAGATAATCTACTACCAGTTCGTTAAGACAGGCATGCAGCTGCACCAATTTTCATGGTCGAGCATCCTAGCTACCCTTGACCTAGCCAGTAACTATGCAACTTTTACTAACGGATATCCCATTGGACCACGCCTATAGACTATTCTCTAGTACTATAGTCAGTTCCTACTATATGATTAACAGACCGTTACAAGTGCTCCATCCCCCCTCAATCAAGTGGAGTCTGATTTACCTGTAAGGACATTTGGCAAATTCCCCGAGTTAAAACTAATAGTGGAATGTTCAGAGTCTATCGATATGTTCCAGCTCTCAACTATTCCCAGGACCAACCACGGCCAGCACCGTAAACAGTAGCTGGTTCACAACTGCCATATAGACCCATGGATCATCCCATGACCGTTAAGATCAATTATTTATGGTGTCTTTGATTTCTGGGTACCTCTTTCTAGAACATCAATGGAAACTGTAGGATGTGAAAAGGTCGAGTTATTTTCAAATCCATACTAATCTCCAGCTGAAGCTGGGAAATTATTGCGAGCTGGCTACGGAGGAGAGCATTCTGACTCATGAAGTGATACCACGTAATCCGTCTCTGCCAAAAGAACTTGATGCCAGTGCAAAGTCCGTGTAAATCTTAGCTCCCAAGCGAACCCGGTTTACTGGAGATAAATTTACGGGGTATCTGATTCGGGATTGCCGATTTGTCCTCGTAAATCAGCACGACAAGTGAAATTGGCACTAAATATGCATAGCCCCTTAGACCCCAGTGGGAAGAAAGGGTTCTAGTCCACCTGGCTTGCATCTACACACGCACGCGTATGCTATCCGTTAATTTCAAGGCTATAGGGCAATCCTGGCCTAGGCGTATGTACAAGAAGGCGAGGATCTTGATTAATTCTAAATTATGAACGTTACAAATTGCATCTTACACTTCCAAGGCCGCCTCCCATCAATGCAGCATTTTGGGATATAGTGTTCGGCTCATCGGAGGTTGGTTCAAGCCCCGGACTCTCTTGATGTTGTAGAAATGACTGCCATTTCATTGGATAAATTCGCGAGCTCAATTGACTCAAACAATCACCGCCTGTGTGGTATTTTACATATGCTCTAACTCAACAGAACTTTCTAAAAGCCCGTAACACTGAAACTCCAGACAATTAAACCGCCTCACATAGAAAAGCGGTGCGTTTGGTATGGAACGCCGGAGGAGATGGGTTATCTCAGACATAGGAAGCGTAAGTTAATATATGGATATAAAGATCTTTGGTGCAGGAGTAGTTCCTTGTAAGGAGCTTGGAATATGGTGGTTCTGTAGCAACTAGTGAGATACGCGCGTATACACTCAACCTGTATACAATTAGGGACTTCAGCATTTATATAAATTTATCTCTCATCTCATCGACGTGTAAATCTTTTTTGAGTGATTAATCACCTATCTTGTTACTGTCCTGAGGCAGTAGACGGCGGATCTGCCGCAATGTGCTCTGCCAGACACAGCATGCTAGCACAAGCGATAGAGACACCTAATGGCTCACGATAGTCCCCCCAATAGCCATACGTATACGCATGCCGCCTTAACATGTTTGAGAGCCTGCGGTCAACCTGGCCACATCAAACTATGGGCGTGACTTCCATGTTTTCCTCGTGGTCCTCCCAACGGAGGGGAAACTAGAGCTTCAATCTGGTAAGATGATCTCTCGATCTGGTCATATATTGGTACTGTCCTGGGTTTCCGGCATCCTATATATCCCAGGGTTGGCCCCCCTGCTCTCCTCCTTTTCATTCTTTCCTCTATTACACATCCAACCGTCCCTCATCTACCTATCAAGATGTTACCGGGATATTCCTTTAACCTCTTCTTGCGCGCTGCGAGGACGATATCCTCGATCGACATCGCAAACTTCCTCCCCGCCGAGATGCCCAGTCTGCCGTTGTCTTCGGTGTCTTACAGGGCTGGCCCCGCCGATCCCGCGGCCGCCCCATACACCACCACGCATACATACGCCTCACAGGAAACTGTGAGCTATGCTGCTTCAACCTTTGAGGCCGTAGAGTCTCAAGGGCCATCCCCGTCAACCGATGGCCCTACCCTCATCTACGGCCGTATACTTCATACTCCTGGAGAATATCGGCCAACCGAGGATCCCAGTCCCCCACTGAGCACGGTGATCCCGAAAATCACTCAGCTGAATCAAGCGGGCTGGCACTGTCCATACAACTGCCAGACGTGCGTTGATTACGAGGCGTTCAGAAAGCTGAAGGCACAGAGCCTTAGCCTTGTCCAGCTTGCGGAAGCTGCGGCTGCCCAGCTTCGGAACCAAACCGCAGCCTCTACAATTACCGAGTCCGATGACCAGACCCCGGCACAGGCTGCAGAGGCCCAGTCCAGTCCTTCAAGCTCAAGCCTGGCATAGGTAAGCCAACGAGAGATGGACGAACTAAAAAGACGACCGCAACAGGACCTGTGAGCACTGGTAGAGGGTTCTCAAGGCCGCTACCTCGTCTACGATGCACCTGCGGAATAGGAGGTCGAAATACGCAACCTCATTTCGAGCTTTCACCTCCCGCTTAGCAGCTGCAGCAAGCAGTCCTGCACCCACCTCATCAACCACGGCCTCTTACATGTTATACGGGGAACTACGCACCCCAACAACATGGCAGCTGAGAATGGGGTGCAGCAACTATTCGCCAAACTGGCACAGTGCAACGCGACGTCCCTGGACTATACATATATACTCACCCGGCAACTCTTTGTTCTGGTGATTATATTACGCTGGAGATCGGTAACAAGTACGAGAACAGTGCAAAGTATCGTTAAGTTAGCTGCTGGCATTCTAAAACAGTCAATTATGCATGTATATACACTCTTGGATCATCGTAATGTAAAGTCGAGAAATGGTTCTATGCCAAAAAAAAAGACCTCGAAGCGTGGTACTTGATTATTAGATGCCACGGAGCCAGTCTTCGCAGCCAAAGGAAGGCGTCTGGCTTGCGAGACAAGAGCCAGCAGATGCCTAGGAGGATGTACGAATTATCGATCTCTGATCTCGGTCAAATTTGTGTGAGGACCGGAGACTTTCGTTGCAAGGTAGGCTGGCGGGAGAACGCTGTGCAAGCCTTCATATGCGTGCCTGAGACTTGAAGAGTAGTGGAGCTTAGCTGTCTTAGGCTAGCTGCCTAGTGCTTGATTTATTTTATTTAATGATATTTTCACGCATTCCCAGGAGTGTATGCTTGACCTGTATGCCAAAAACTAACGGCGGAGAATTTACCTTGCAATTTAGTGAGCTAGTATTGTTGTATGAATACTTGCGCGGTTGACGTGATCTTGACTTCTAACTCACTACACCTGGAAATTGTAGATAAACTTGCTTGATTTAGCAGATACTGGACGTCAAGTACCTTGCTCTCAGACAGTCGATTCTCATCAAGATAGTTCACACGCAAACGGTCGCTGAGTACGATAAATCGATCCACACAAAATGGATGTTATTGCCATAAAGTATATACAATATATATTCTCAAATCCCAGGGCTCCCCAGATTCGAGTTCGAGGGATCTTGATTAGGTGTTGCCAGGAGCTCTGTTTGCGAAAGATCTTCTTCCCCCGTAAGCTGCTCGGGAATCAAGTCGAGGGGGTTCTCTGGAAGCCGTTCCAGCCAGGTGTTCGACTCAGCTACACTGCCAGCCTGCTCTGGTGTCGACGGTTCTGTCGTCTCAAACTGTGACACACTTTCAGACGTATAGTCAACGTCGTCCTCCCTCTGCGTTATCTCGTTTATGGCAGAGTTGATATAATTATCGAACACAGCTTGGAACATCCCTGGAGCCCGACCCTCGAACATTCGGAAAATCAAGGGCGTTTGGGTGTCGTATTGGGGATTCTGTTCTCGTGCGTTATGAATGAATGCCCACGAGTCGATTTCCAGAACAGGATCCTGTTCCAGGCCCATCTGCTGGAGTTCTTCGTTACTGTACCGCAACAGAAGCCCCAGCGGAGCTGGCACGTATATCCCATCCTGGAGCGCGTCTCGTCTGCTTTCTATGAACTGATCGACCATCATGCGGAAGAAGTCAGGGTATCGTTGTTCAAATTCGAATTGCTCTTTGAAAGCATCATTCGGCAGATCTGTGACGCCCATTAGCTCTAGAAGGTTGCTGAAGAGGTTTTGCTGAGGTCCTGTCCCGATCGCCTGAATACCAGCCTGGTTGTCTGGCATCGTCCCGGTGCCGCTGCTTTCCGAAATTATATTGTCCGTCGGCGGCGATACCTGAGGCCCCGACAGGCCCTGCGAAGCCGAGTTGGCAGCTGTTTCTGCCAAGCTGTTTGGGAAAAAGTCGTTGTACCCAGCAGCATCTTCCGGGATCGTGAACTCGGAATATTCCTCCTCTCCAGGCAGATCCAACGGACCCTGCAACTCGGGGCTATCCGACATGAAGAGCTGCTGGTACGTCACTATCCCGCGAAACGTGGCATAATCTCCCTCATCCTCGCGATACAGAATAGACCCATCACCGATATTCTCAACATCAGGCCAGCCAGCATCAATCGGTCTTATCTCCTGAAAATGCGTAAAAGTTCCGTCGGGCGGTATGAATGTTTGCTCGGAGTCCGCGTTCGGATACCACCGGACTGCGAAGAGGAAATTTCCGTTACTGCAAGGCGTCGTCGGATCAATCTGATCACCGTAGGCGTTGAAAAACGCCATTGCCAATGGCGGCCTTGGCTCTAGTGGACCATTTCGGAGATACACTTTCTCGATATATCCATTTGGAAATATGGGTGCGCTGAGACAAGCTGGCACTATGTCGTCTTCGTTCAAGTATTGAGTAAATTCTATCGGTGAGTCTTGGCTATATGGGTCACCGGCGACAGCCACTGTCTCTTGGAAACCGATCTGGTACGAACTGACCAGAGCTGGTACGATAGCAGCCAAAAGGATATTCGTGCTGCTTATCATCGTGCCTGCAATGCGGCTCCCATCGGGCGCCAGTGCACAAGGGCGATTTTTATCAGCTTGTTCTTACAACATATAGTCAACAGCACTGCCAGCATGTTGGATACCTGGAAAATAAAGACTATACCCTCTATCGACCTCTGTTAATTTAACGTTCTCCAAAACGCTCCTATTTTGTGTAACTTCACCCTCTGCTTATTAATGGCAGCTTGGTTTGGCAAATACCATATCCGGATCCGGACACATGAATTGGAGATGCGGCACCAATTGAACAAAAACTGTTCCAACATTCCTTCGCATGCATCTTGTATTAGACTCTAAATACCTCATAGTATTTGGTAACTTGGACTTAGCCAAATTTTCGTAGATGCCTCAAGAGGGCCTTCGCCGGTTAAAGTACGGCAGTCTGGCTCGCGAGACAACAAGAAGGCGCCGGGGATTTGGTCCTGTTATATAGTACCAATGCAAGAGAACACATCCTCGGCGCAAATTACGGTGGAGATTTCGTAGTAATATTATGGTATTCAACCGCTTCGTCTACCGAATCACCATGATATCAATCGAGTTCGAGATACCCCGAGCACTCTCAACGCCACAGGCCAAAACTAATGACGCACGCCCGCCTGCAAGGACAGCTCTAGAAGACAAAAGGGAGTAACGAAAAAAAGAACAAAACCGTTCCTACCAGTCAACTTTCGAATCTCCCCATAACGAGATCTAACTTATCCTCTGCTTTCCAAATATTCACACCCAACGCAGTAACTGTATTCTCCAGCCGTCCGATCTTGATCAAGTCACTTTCTATCGTCATCAACAGCCGCTGCATCTCCCGGTCGAAAGCATGGTACTCTTTGAGCATGTGGTAATTTTCCGGCTCGAGTTCCCAGTCTTCGTGATGCCGTCCACTGAAGAGTTCATTTGCCCAGTTGTCGCGATACTCCCGCATCTTGTACCAAACGGCCATCACTTTGCCCCTGTTCAGCACATGACTGTACGCAAGGCTGGACATACGACGATGTTGCCGTCTGCACCGGTCCACCTCCTCATGCCAATCCTTCATTGTTGTCAATGTGGGTAGCCGTCCTTCCTCGCTGGGTTCCTCGGGGAGATGAGCGAAGACAATCTTGCCTTTGTCATCGCGTAGGCGATCCGGGTTAAGAAAGTCAATCATCTCAAAAATGCACTCATCCAGAGCGTTATTACGGGCCGTGGCCTCGTCAAGGTTCTCTTGGATCCACTCCCACTGGCTCTCGGTCAGCGCAAGGGCGGAACATAGAGAGCTGAGGTAGACGATCATATCCTGTGGCTTGTCCGGTAGACGGAGGATGTCGACATAGTACCCCATGTCAAACGCTGGTATGAGGTCCTTACTATACTGAGGAACTCCTTGCGTGCCATGTATTGGGTTCATATCGATCTCTGACTGCTTGCCATCCACATCAAGTTCTGTGTATGTGATGGTGTGCTTATGCAGCCTGGCCTTGCCCGCATCTGTAGTCGGATCATGCTCTGTTGTGTCATCAGGGCAGGGTCCAGAGTGAGTATAAACAAGAGGTGGTGGGAACGGGAGGTCCCCGTAGTAGGTTTCTTTCTGAGCCTTCAAGAACGATATGGGTCTCCCATCTATATCGACCACGATGCGAGCACCCGTTTGGTCCTCTTGCATCAGGTAGGCGGTAGGGCTGGAACCATTTGGTTTCGTAGTAAGGTCGGCCTTGACATCATCCGCGGATGGAGGGACCACATATTCATTATGGTAGCGATCCCGACCTCCCGATTCCGAGAACAGGTTGTCCTTCATCCCATACGTATCCGGTTGGAAATCTTCTCGAAAATGTTCGTAGGAGGTTTTGAAAAGGCTGTGCACGCCAGTATACCCCGACTCAGAGGTACGGTCTGCCTGATCTGATTGATGACTTGGATTGGAAATCTGAGGCTCAGGCGCTAGGGATCCCAAATTCATGGCTCCCTGCTGGCTAGCGAGGTCTATGTTGTGACCGGTAGAATAACCAGAGTCCTGGAAATTGCTCTGAACGGTTGCCAATGTCGGCGGATGGCCAGACTCTGAGGAATTACTACTAGGCAATGCAGGGAGTTGCCCTCCTTGTCGTACTGTTGGGGAATCGTCGCCCATGAACAATCGAGCTGCTAGACCGAGCGTAAAAGGATTCCACTGGAGGAATCGCTCCAGCGGGCTGTCGATCGGGAAAGCTATGCCCTGTCCAGGAGCCACTTGATTATAATCCGAGACGTTGCTGGAGGGCATCTTCATACGTTCGGAGAGCGAGCGCGGGGCCTCTCTACAATGAGGCGATGGCGGATTCGAGTTTTGGTCTGAGGTTACTTCAGTTCAGCAGGCATGCGACTGGTCACTTATGTGACAATTGATCCGGTAGTAACTGCTCGCATGTTGGAAGATAGAGGTAAAGGTGTTACGATGTAGCTGAGGAGTCCGAGATGGATCGTCGACGAAGTAAAAGGTACAGTTTACGCTTCTCCCCATGCTTCCCGCAATATACGAGTAAGTGGCGCTCTTTCTTGTGTGCACATATTTTCTGGGTATAAATTGAAATGATTTCGATGACTACCCCGTAGTTGGGGGCTTATGCGTACATCCGCTGATCGACCATGCGCAGATAGAGCACGTAGAATCCATGGCCTATCAATGTCAACATCAAGAATACATTGCAATATGTGCACATATAATTATATCGATTAGCTAGCTCTGTGGTGTTTGCAAAAGCGCCTTTGTACAGGTAGAAAGAAAGCACTGCATTTAAGGATATCAAAGGAAGCTCCGAGGCAGCGCCTACAAATGCTCAGAAAACCTATAATACGAACCAGAAGAGTCTATGATGCAGAAATCCAGACAGAGAGGAGATGCTCAAAAGCTCAAAAAACAAGCATGGAGCTGATAATAATCACTGTGAATTCACCCAAAAACGATGCTGAGACCGCTCAACTTGGTCAAATTCACAAGACCCAAAGGAAAATAGCAAGCAAACAGTCGTGATCCGTTCGGGGAATCCCATCGTATCCATGCCGCTAAACATTCATAATCCTGATCCTCAATGCTTTTTCGAGTTTCCCGCTGGCCTAAAAGAATACACCACAGATAGCCAAAACTCGGTTCCAAAATCGTAATCATCCAGTCTCTTGTCCGCTTCGATCATATAACATGTTACCGGCCCTCCCTCCGTCTTGGAGACGCTTAACTCGAAAACGGGGTTCATATTCAGATTTTCGGATGCCGCCAACATCACATTATCCTTGTGTGTCCGAGCGTACATCTGTGCTATCTTTCGAATCGTAGTCATTGTTCCAAGAGAGACTTTAGCAGTCTTGGTGGCGGAACCCCGAGGAGCGACGAGGTGCGCAACGAGATTAACGAGGACCTTTTTAGGGCCCTTAGGCAGGTAAGGCCCGGCGTTAATGATACTTTGAGCTTTCGATCCGACTTTGAAAGGGATAGGGGCAGCTTGACCACTTAGTTGTTTTGGAGCGATGCCCTTCTTCATTGCGGCTGCCATGGCTGCAGGTTTAGTTGGTAGCGCCATATGACCAGGTGCCGAATTGAGTGACGCTACAGTCGCCCATGCCGGTTTCTGCGGTTCCGATGATCGGTTGTTCCCGGTATCCGCCGCCCTCGATGCCACAACGACCGGTTGTGCAGGTTTCTTCGGGGCCCATTCTACCGCTCCGTTAACAGACGTCCTTCTCCACTGCGAGGGATCGAGGCGTACCACTATCATTATCCTCTGGGAGGGGAACATGGCCTCTGTTATCCCATTGTGCTTCCCACTGCGAGGCGTAGCCTGGAGCTGTTGCAGGAATAGACCAATCACCCCACGAGGGCTCGTTGTTGCTAGTGGTAGCTTCTGGTCCGAAAGCCGGAGTCCCCCACCACCCGTTCTGCTGCTCCGGCTCTTGCTTCACCTCCACTTGTCCAGACTGTTCGTAAGGCTCCTCACTCCACCTAAATCCCATCGCTCGTAAACGCGGCTCGGGCTCTAGTTCAGCTCGGGGTTGGCCTCCAGATGTCGCCATGATAACGCGGAGCTTCTGAACAGATGATTCCAACTCCTGTGGTGCTTGCGGTCGTTCATCAGCAGTCTCACGAGGCGGCTCCGATACAATAACGGGGATACCATGTCGTCGAGCGTCAGCACTCCCCAGTTCATTCCGCTGCGACTCTGAATCGCCAGGTGCCGGACTGTCATCGTCGAATAGATGACTCTCCCCTTCGAACTTGGACTCCGTGTCGATGCTAGGCGATCCTGTACTTTCAAGATGTGTAGTTCCCTCGTCTTCGGTGCTTAACCCGTTATTACTCGCTGCGGACCTCTCACCAGACTTTGGCCCAGATGCGACCACTGTCTCGGATACAGAAGCTACCTCTTCATCCTCGTCCGGGGGAGCTAAGTGGGCCTCCCCACCTGTACTCCCTGGAACATGGGATGATTCTGTAAGCGAAGTCGTCGAGGCACCCCCGTCCCACTCGCCACCTTCCTCGGAAGACGCTGGAATTCCTCCAGCTGACTCCTCAAGACCATCCGAGGGGCCCCGGTAGTGGTACAAGCGCCCTTGACGAGGATGCGATTGCTCTTCAGTCAGTTCGGCTGTCACTGCCACTCGCCCGCCCCACCCGTCGTCTTCCTCCTCCTCCTTCGCTGCCTCTTGATGGGTATCCTTGGCATACGAAGCCGTTTCATGCGTATCTTGAGTAGTTGCATCGGGTATGTCTGGCTTTGAGGCCGCAACGATTGTCTCTGGAGGCGACGGCGGCTTGATAATTGGGATGGCCATCGACCGCTTACGGCCACGAAAGATCGGATTATCATCCGGCTCTATCGTCGAGTTGAACCCCCCGCTTGGTTTGAACTCCATCGCCGATGGGCTCATTCCCGGCTTCTTGAATGTCCAAGGCGCGGGTTTTGGCGGCATGACGAATGTATTCGGCTGCGACGCTTGCGGCTCCGGGTTATCGTCGCCTTCAAGCTCCATAGCCAACGGCTCAGGTTCTGGGGGATACTGTGGGACGAACAGGCGGCTAGGATCGAGTCGTGGTGCCGAAACTGCTGCGCGCTGCCGCGCGGCCGCTGGCTCCAAGGCACTTTGTATCTCCATCAAGTCACCCGCGACCTCCATACTCCCAAACTGGGAGGCTGCCACTGAGACATCCTTCCGCCCACTGATCGCCATCGGCTGAAGTAACGACGCGTGAGTCTCGACGGCCGGGGCCTCGTAAACCATCGTATCAACAGTGATGTCCATGCCATCGTGTACGAGCTCCTCCCAGTCTTCAGGTCGGATGATGCAGCCAGATTTATCCACCAGCTGCCACTGGCCGGCGAATAGTAGCTCCTCGCAGGCCTTGAATTTCGGTTTCGCAGGGTTTGCACTTGTGACAAAGCGGATCTGAGGGTGTGGGAGGGTGCTGATGTATTGCATCAGGCGCTACATACGGTTTCCACGGGTATCTCGTTAGCAATGTTGCGTTGCGGCGGCACGAAATCATGGCATCATGTCTGCGATCGCGCATTCCATGAACGTGAGTAGATACGCACCTCTAGCGTCTGGACCCTCCGGAAAGGTGCGACGTAAGGCCGCTTCGACGGATTGACGTACACGGTGACTTTGCGGGGCCCGTCGCCGAGTGGACCCGGATCGCGATCGTGCGCATGTCGGGCACGCGAGGCGCCGCCCTGCAGAATCATGCGTCAGCCCTCTCAACATCAAATCCAATCTCCTTCGCTTCCAAAGCAGAACCAACTTGTCCTTGTCCAAAGAGCATGCTACATCGCGAGCACGTGTGAAGCGATGGCACGTCCTGGTCCAGCAGCGACATCTGCGAGCGCCGATAAATCTCCGCCGAGTATACGGTTTCGATCGTCCCAAGTCGCGACCCAACGCTGTAGATGTTTTAGAACGGCCCGTCCGTCAGCCGAGGCGGGGAGTTTTTTTTTTTTTTTTACAATTTCGCGAACTGAGTTACCAATCCGGGGAAAGGTACTGGAGGAATCAGACGAGGCCTCCACCGATGCGGCTGTATGCTAGAGCGGGAGCATCTCAATATATACAACGGGGTAAGTTAGTCCGGCCGCCAGTAGACACGGCAAAAAGGGGGCTTTGGAGTTTTTTCAAGTTGCACAGAGCAACATGCCGAAACAGGGATTTCAAAGAGATTTTCAAAGATTCCAAATGGGAGGCACGGGTAACGTTGGAAACGCGGCTCGATCGTTGGCCAGCGGTGCAGGCGGGATAGACAAATCTCTGCCGCATTCCGCCAGGGCTGGCTAGTTTATCTGATCTGCCTGACTAAAATTGCGGCGCTGACAGGCATTTTTGGCGATGCCAATTCTAGAATCGTCGCACAGACCTTCCAATTGGTGGAGTATCGCCAACGCGAGGAGGCGTGGTATTTTCGAGTCAGCAGGTTAGCGAGGGAGAATTTGTCATTGCATTTGAATCGAGGAGTATAGCATTCGCGGAGGCATTGCCACCAGCTTCAATTATGGGGTAGTTAAAAACAGCACAAGCCGCTATACGCGATTAAACATGAATATGAGCGTGCATGCATACGCGATAATAATGAGCGAACCACATGACTTAGCTCCATCCTAGACGCCCTCAGAGAGCGCTCGCCATAGTTAACACAGCATAGAACTCTGCACAGATATTCTTCGTCAAAATGCAACGCTTGCTCGTACGGATCCTTCCCGTTCATTTGGTCGGGCATGGGAAGCCAGTTCATCCATAGAGTTCTTATCAAGGCTATCCTCAGGTTCATTAAAGCCCTCGATGTAGCTAGTATCTCTCGTCCGGAAATAAGCAGCAATGTGAGACATCACTGCTTGCACAGCAGACATCCTAGCTGTGGGCAGCTCAATTCCAGTCTTAGGGTCCTCGAAAGCAGACTTAGCGATTGAGTGCGGAATTGGCGCCGCGATCTCGTCGAATTCTTTCAGGATTTCCAAAGCGTCCATCCTTTTTCCTCCATCGGAGAACTTGCAGTATTCCAAGGACTTTTCAACGGAAGCTCTACCAGGCATAGGGATATTCTCCATACGTTTATTCTTTCCCATTTGCTTCGGTTCTATTTTACCCCAGTCTTTTGGTTTTGGTTTGTCGCGATCCAATTTTTGAAACATCTCGGCGATGAATCCCCCAAACCGCGATCTCATAGACCGTTCTTCATCTTCGACTTCTGTGGTGAAATCTGAACAGTCGCTGACAGCACTAGCACAAGGAGTCGCGGGCCCAGTAGAGGTAGTTGCTCCGTCATCCAGATCAACATCAACCGGCTGATACGCTGGATGAGTCATGCCGTAATGATAGTCTTGGTCTTGTAATTTCTCTGGATCTGGCCCAGCTTCAGACATCTGTGTATTTGTGTCCTGATACAACTCTGCAACGTTTCCAAAGGTATCCAAGTTTAGCCGAGGTCGTAATAAGAGGTCGATTTCAACAAGTCGTTCCCCGGATGGAAGCATTTTAGATACTGAAATTGGAGGAGGAGCAGGAAGCCATTCGAACCCATCGAAGCCAACAGGAGGAGTAGGCGGATCAACCTTGATGATCGGGACCTCTCGCTCCGCTCCTAAAAATGGAGCCTTTGCTCCAAGCGTGCTTCCCCTCTTGATTGAACTCTGACTCTTCTTCTCCTCCGGACAACTAGATAAAGGAGGTATGGTAGCTTTGTGATCAGGTGTCAAACTGACACGTTTCGTCACGCAAGCAATCGGAATATTGTTGTTCACGACCGCATCAAGCTCCTCATCTGTGATCCTGCTAATGCGTACCGACTTTCTGGATGGGTTTTGAGAATTCTTGGTTTCCTTCTTCTTCTTCTTCTTCTTCTGGATCTTGTCATCTCCGACCTTTCTCTTTGCGAGGCTCGATCTAGTTTTGACTCTAGAGCTCGTGGGACTTTCATACATCGTGGTTACCGGACCGGTCTGGTAGATATTGATTTTGAGGTTGTGCACTCGCTTGCTACCTGGAGTTCGCAGCGTTACGTCTATAGAACGAGTGTGCATCACGTCAGAGAGCAGTTCGTAGTTGAAACGAGGAGTGGTAACGGCCCGCATGTGCGCATTGACTACCATAGCGATCACATGAGATCTGGTTACCTTTCACAGCGACACCAGGAGTAATTTCCTGTCGAACATTCGAGGTTGCCCTATACTCTCCGATATGTCCCTGTACGAGGTCGATTCGACGTTTACCATTGGACTCCTGTTCCTTGAGAAATATCGGCATTCTTGAGACGTATCAGCCGGACAGTTAGCGTCCGTTGTCCTTGCTCTCGCTGGAGCGATGGATAACTTATCGAGAAACTCACGGGAATTCAAATGGCCAAGTCATCGTTTTCGTTCCATCGCCGGCCACGGTTACAAGTCTTTGGAAATTGTAAATGGTCCACATTTCATCTTGCATTATCTTGAAGATGTCGATTATGAGCTGGTGCTCCTTGTGCAGCTCGGACATCTCTTTCTGAATTCCATCGAGGGCGCCTTTGCATTGAAGTAGGTCCGTGTTGAGGACGTTCATGTTTCGAAAGGCGTCCTTTACTTTTTCCATGATGTATCCATAAATATCATTGAAGGCGGACGTGAGATCATTCAATGCTGTTGCGAATGTGATGTAGTATGACTTGACATTGTGCCAGTCATTCATCAGGAAGTCTCGTTCAGCGAGAATGGCGTAAACTTCGTATCCATATTTGGGGCGAATGGTAGCGCGCACAATGGAAGCCGTTCTCAGGGCGGAGGGGGCATCGTAGGGGATGTCAAAGATAAGAAACTCTTGGATATTTGTCACCAGCAGTATTGCCAGGTCCTCGATGTCACGAGCGAAGGCCCGCATTTCGGTAACCGAGGCGCGGTAACTGTCAAAATTGCAGTAATGGAAGAGGAGAGAAGCCATGGTGGTAGCGGTACGAAGAAATTGAAGGGGTTGTCGAGGTGATGTTGATGCTAGCATCAACAGGAAATTCAACAAATAGGACTCAGAAGCCAGCGGTCATGTAGTCGCATATATCTTCCCGCGACAACAACCCACAAATAAGAAGCCTATAGACTAGCCGCAGCACTAGCAGCTGTCACCTCGAACTATCACTCCCTTCCTCCTGCTATTCTCTCACTTCGTCAATGATATGGTAAACTTCTATCAAGGATAAGTATATAATATCAGCCTCTCATCAGCTCCATAATTTATAATTCGCAGAACACACTACTACTAGCAAGTCAAAGCCTTCTTTAATCTGGCCCACCCGAGGCCTTGATGAATTCTAATACTACATGACCACCCTATCTGCCCGTATAAACATCAAAAGGGTACATTCGAAACGATGCCATTGGCTTCCAGAGATAATTTGAGCATTGACTGAATCTCTTCAATCGAGTGAAAACTACAAAGTCAAAGGAATACATCTGCCTCGCTCCGAGCCACGACGTAACCAAAAGCTGAAAACGAAGTAGATCTGACGAGAATATAGAAACAGCGGGTAACCTGCAGGCAGATTACTTTAGAGGTCCATAATTGCAAGCGAGTGGACCCGGACATCTTAAGGATCTGACGAATTTGTTCATGCTGTTCCAACATTTCTTGAACGACTTTCGGATCCTTCGCTGTGACAGTTTGGTTTATGAAACAAATGCTGAAGGCTAATTCACAAAGAGCATGCAATAGCAAACAGCAGGGCCTAAGTTTTCAGGAGAAGCTTATGGCTATTACATTAGCTCTCGACAGTCTCGTAATGTAGAGCGTTTGATATCAGTCCGAAGGTCTAAGAAGAGATCAGATCCCAGCCTATATGCACCAGATTGGATCAGTTTTCCGAATCGTCGCCGCGGCAAACAGAGAGGACAGTAACTCACACGAATGAACCTGCACAGTAACAGAACAATGGCAGTGGCGTTTGCAGCCGCCCCTTGTTGAATATATGCCATAGATTTCGGACGAGCCATGGGCCCTCCGTTGAACGGGAGGTACCTGCCCGTTCGCCGGGCCCATACATCTCGGGACGTTCAAGTTTTAGCTCAACATTGAAACAACAATTTTGTGCGAGCCGTTTAGCAGCTCTCTGGCCTTATTCCCCATTCTTACTTTGGGGGTGGGGCGGTTGCTTGACGGTTGCTGGGAATATTAAAATACCACCCATAGGGGTGTCCGTCCAGTCCAGCTGGTCGATGGGGGCTATGATGGTATCGCCAAGATATCAGTCAGCCAAATATCACAGTTGAGCTCGGAAACGGATGTTAGCTGGACGGTGACTAACCTAAAGAGCCAGCATCGAAAGTCTATCTTTACAATCCGTTCACTGACCATGAGCTCTCGAAGGAGCCCATCGAAAACTTCCCTGAGGCAAGGCCAAGCCCAGCGACTAGGGATACACCAGACCAGACCGAGATAGGAAACGACTGTCGGGCATAGCGACAGGTTAGATGCCAAGCAGTCGACGGAAGGGCTGGCGAGCACAGGACAGGTCTAACACACCTTGCTTCGAGTATTTGAGTAAACCCAGCCCATGGAAGTGGGCAACGAGCTACGACGAAAGAAGGAGGGGGAAAAGAGTCGAGGACAAGATGAAGAGCCAGACCCAGAGAGCAGCCTACGATGTAGGCGCAGAAGAATACTATGGTTTGTTCTCAGACACCACGTAAACCATATCGCACCAATCCATGAAAACTACATGTGTAGTCTAGCGTCGAGACTGACCAATCTTGGGGGTTGATGACAAGGAAGATGAAAGAGGATGAAGAGGGAGATGAAAGAGGATGAAGAGGAAGCAGGGAGAGGAGAAGGGGGGAGGAGCCAATAAATACTGCTAGGTCATCAAGGTAAACGTACATTTTCCTATATTGTCTTGATATACAGCTGTTTATCCACACGCTCATCACGCTCTTTTCCTTGCTTCCCCAAGCTGCTCCGTTTATATTGAAGCTCCCTCCAGTTTCAAAGCGTGACAGACGCTCAAGCCGGATCTACTGGTAGCTCTGCGGGCATGTTGCACTCGCTATAGGGTTAGTCTACTGATAATCAAGTGAGGACAGGTTTGATGGCACACGTTCAAAGTGGAAATCCTACAAGCCTTTCAGTCAGAAATCTTTTATCATGACGGATTATTGCACAGATTACACTGCGCTTTATCATTTGAAGGTCTGGCCTACAGACCTATTCATGAACTCATCTGACATGATGCAACTTACAGCCAGTTGCGGCCCTAGGTTTATATATCAAATGAAACAAACGATATCTTAACGGTAAAAATGGTAGTTATAGTACATACTATCGAGTGGATTATCTATATATCGAAAAGGGTTATATTGCGTACAGGAAATTTCTTGGGCGTGTGATGCTCTTCGTCCCACTAGGCTCGTCGCTTTCTCAAAAACTTCGGGAACTAATTATATGCTACATAGCAAAACTATGCGAGTATCTAGTTTCGAATTTAAAGTGCCATGGGCCACGAACTACATTTTGCGGCTAGATTTTGGTTGACGTGAAGTCAGGAACCTGGAATTTGGACTTTCTCCACCATTACGCGGATAATTTTTGATTTTCATACTGCGGTGCGTGTTTTTTTCGACTCTTTTCGATGTGAACTCTGGACTGGAGCTTGATCGTATGCATGGCTATGTCGTCTGAGCCGATCTGGTTAACATTCCGTACATATAAGAATTTATATGTTTAGTAATAGTGCGCCGATGAAACGACGCAGGGTCCGACAAGCATCGTTTTATAATTAATTGGCAGTGCCTGCACGCGCATACGCACACTGCGTCTACAAATCGCCGAAATTTCCACACGTACGCCTACTTCTACTCGCTCGGATTTTCGAGAGATCCTAATCCGTAGAGTTGAACAATCCCGATTCGTTCAACTGTACTACTGTCTGATGCGATAGGTGCTTGCGCCTATTCGGATAATGATAGGAAATGACAGTGAACAATCAAGCGGTAACTTCTAAATTGCTGCATGCAGTTCCATACATAAACGCACTTAGTGGAGAGAACTCGGGAGCCGACCATGAACCCGATACCCGCTAGCATCCGTGACTCCTTGTGCAGAATACGCGGCCCTTGTTTCTCAAGTCAGCAGAGGCGTAGTTGTTAGAGCCTCGCTTGTTGGTTGTCGCAAGTGTCTACGCAATTCAGCAGGGCAAGCGAGTCTGCTGTGATAAATGCCAAGCAACAGCTCCTGACGCACTTACCCAAACCTTACGTTCGCACGCAGGCGCACTCCTAAACATCAGCCCGCAAGAGCCACCATCGCTTTTTCGGTCCACGACATCACGACACATATCTACGCCGCCAGTCCATCCTTACCATGATTATCTATCGAAGGCCATCCTGTCCGAGTGTATAGTCCAACATGTCGTCCCGTCTGCTGCCTCCCGACTCGCCCGCCTCCTACACAGACGACTCGGACGACGACTTCATACTCGAAGAGCTTGATCCCACATCTGACCGCTTCGATCCCTCCACCTCTGCCTCCCACGGCCATTCCTATAGCCTCCCTCGACGCAGTCAGGATGCTCGACGATCCTCCGAGCGCCGGCGCTCGCCATCCTTCACCTCCCGAATTGCCCTCACTACCTTCGGCCGCCGACTGGGTCGAAGCCGGCCCGAACCTCGATACCCTGAAGAAGACGAGGAGGACCTGGAAGCGCTAATAGCGGATCGCAAGAAGTCGGTTGAGCTTGGGAAGCGTAGCGATGAGTCCGTGCGTCAGGAAGATGCCGACACACCCCTGTTGCGCCCGGAGTCCTCGGGCTCAAGATCGCGAGTCCGGATACCAGGGCTCGGTTTACAGGGCGACGCCCGGAAGCCAGCGGCCGACTCGAATCGAACTGTCGACTTATCCTCACCTTCGTCAGCATACCCTCCGAACGTCATCTCGAATGCGAAATACACCGCTGTCACATTCCTCCCACTCACGCTGTACAACGAATTCAAGTACTTCTTCAACCTATACTTCCTCCTTGTCGCTCTCTCGCAAATAGTCCCAAAGCTTCGCATCGGCTACCTAAGCACGTACATCGTCCCGCTAGTATTCGTTCTCACCGTAACACTCGGAAAGGAGGCCTACGATGATATCGCTCGGCGAAGAAGAGATGCGGAAGCCAACAGCGAGGAACTGGAATGTATGGTGTTCACGGATCCATCGGCAAGACCAAAGAGGAAGAAGAGAGCTCTGCGTAAGCCATTGAGTAATGGCCACGCCATCACGATCGATCGCGATAATAGCGGGGTATCCACGAACATTGTGATGAAGAAATCACGTGACCTTCGAGTTGGCGATATATTGCACCTGAAGAAGGACCAGAGAGTTCCCGCAGATGTAGTACTTCTGAAGACAGTGCCAGAGTCACCATCTGGGCTTGATGGCCTAGTGGAAGAGGATGGTCCTTCCGGTGAAGCCTTTATTCGAACGGATCAACTCGATGGCGAGACGGACTGGAAGCTACGGTTAGCATCACCGTTAACGCAGGTGCTCGAGACATCACAGCTTCAGAACATCAAAATTTCTGCCTCGCCGCCATCGAAGGCCGTTAACACCTTCGTGGGAACGATCGAATACACCGATCCGACGGACCCTCTCAACATCAAATCACTACCCTTATCAATCGACCATACAGCATGGGCCAACACCGTCCTTGCTTCCTCGACCCCTACCCTCGCAGCCGTAATCTACACCGGATCGGAGACACGACAAGCCCTCTCGACGTCGAAATCACGGTCGAAAACTGGCCTGCTCGAAATCGAAATCAACAGCCTTACGAAGATCCTATGCGCGCTCACTCTCACAATTTCTATCCTGCTAGTCGTCCTCCACTACACCTCACCTAAAGACCCTACATCAAGCGACAAGCGTCCAAAGCTGAATAATTTGCCTTGGTATATTGCGATCCTTAGATTCTTGATTCTGTTCAGTACAATCATACCCATCAGCTTGCGAGTGAACTTGGACATGGGAAAGAGTGTCTATGCGTGGTTCATAGAGCGAGATAAGGGGATCGAAGGCACCGTCGTCAGGACAAGCACCATCCCTGAAGAATTAGGACGGGTTGAGTACCTTCTTACAGATAAAACGGGAACCCTGACCCAAAACGGTACGTTTCGCAATGCACATCGGACGCATATAACATCATCAACTAACAGACATCTAGATATGGAGCTGAAGAAGATACATGTTGGCACCGTCTCATATGCCGGAGAAGCTATGGATGAAGTTACTGGCTACATCAAGCAAGCCTTTGCAGAACAGCAGCCAACTACTTCTCCTTTGGATCCCTTCGCCGATCCCCAGACAGCCATTGATACTACCGCTCCCAACCTATCATCACTGCAAGCCGCTCAGACAAGATCGCGACGAGAAATTGGATCGAGGGTACGCGACGTTGTAGTAGCTCTCGCGCTCGCACACAACGTCACGCCGACGACCGACGACTCCACTGGCGAGACAAGTTACCAGGCCGCCTCGCCAGACGAGATTGCGATTGTCAAGTGGGCAGAGAGTGTTGGTTTAAAGCTAGTGCAGCGGGACCGAAAGAGCATCCAGCTAGCTAGAGTCGACACCGGCCGGATCGTGATTAGAGTCAAGATACTTGAGATATTCCCTTTCACATCCGAAGGAAAGAGGATGGGTGTCGTCGTCCGATTCTTGAATCCCGAGGACTCGTTTGACGATCCTAACGGTGATATCTGGTTCTTCCAGAAAGGCGCAGATACCGTCATGGCGAAGATTGTGGCTGCGAATGATTGGCTGGAGGAAGAATGTGGGAATATGGCGAGAGAAGGGCTGAGGACCTTGGTTGTCGGGAGAAAGAGACTGAGCCTACAGCAATACGATGAGTTTTCCAGCAGATACAAAGCCGCGAGTCTGAACCTCAGCTCGGATCGCGATCTAGAGATGGGCAAAGTCGTCAGCGACATCCTGGAACAAGAGCTAGAGCTGCTCGGCGTCACGGGTGTAGAGGACCGCTTGCAACTCGATGTCAAGCCGAGTCTAGAACTGTTACGGAACGCTGGCATCAAGATATGGATGTTGACTGGGGACAAAGTTGAGACAGCGAGGTGCGTCGGCATCAGCGCAAAGTTAGTCGCCAGGGGCCAGTACATCTACACCATCGAAAAGCGTAAGCTTGCCCAAGATCTTGCTATATAAAGATTTAATATTAACACACCGACCAGTGAAGCAGAAAGACTCCGCATACGATGCCCTCGAGTTCCTCAACAGCAAGCCAGATAGCGCACTAATAATTGACGGCGAATCTCTCTCGCTATATCTCGACCACTACAAAGACCAATTTATCTCGATCGCTACACGCCTGCCTGCTGTAATTGCCTGCCGGTGCTCACCTACGCAGAAAGCCGACATCGCAGCCCTAATCCGACTTCACACCAAGAAGCGGATCTGCTGCATCGGCGACGGCGGCAACGACGTCAGCATGATTCAGGCGGCAGATGTCGGCGTCGGTATCGTCGGAAAGGAGGGTCGGCAAGCGAGCTTGGCCGCAGATTTCAGCATTCTGCAGTTCAAGAACTTGGTTAAGTTGCTGGTATGGCATGGGCGGTGTAGTTACAAGCGCAGCGCCAAGCTAGCGCAGTTTGTGATGCATCGTGGACTTGTGATCAGCGTTTGTCAGACACTGTTCAGCATTGCCAGCCGGTTCGAGCCGATTGCGCTATACCAGGTATTTCTATCTCGCTGTCGTATTTCTGGTGAGCTGAGTTTACGCTAACCACTGTTCTTCTTGATGTAGGGCTGGCTTCTTGTCGGATATGCAACTATATATACCATGTTTCCCGTCTTCTCGTTAGTCCTCGACCGCGACATTGACGAGTCTCTCGCCAATCTCTACCCGGAGCTCTACAAGGAGCTCACGTCTGGCCAGTCTCTCAGCTACAAGACCTTCTTTATCTGGGTTCTCGTGTCTATCTATCAGGGCAGCGTGATTCAGGGCATCAGCCAGCTGCTCGTACATTTCAACTCTACGGATCCCGAAGACGTCCTGCAGGCCAAATTTCTCAAGATGGTGACCATAAGCTTCACGGCGCTCGTGCTAACAGAGCTGATCATGGTCGCTTTGGAAGTGACAACGTGGTGTGCATGGATGATTGGCGCAGAGGTTGGCACGTTAGTTGTCTTTTTCGCGAGTTGGCCGCTGTTGAGGGATCTGCTGGACTTGGAGAGCGTAAAGAGCGTTTGGTATTGGGCAGAGGTACTTGGGATCTTAGCCATTGCAGTCGGGCCGGTGGCTGTAGGGAGAGCGGTCAGGGGGTGGTGGCGGCCGGAGAACTATCAGAAAGTGCAAGGGGCGTAGGTTGATACATCGTCTGCGTGCTTCAACTAATTACACGCCACTGTTCGATCAGTGTCGACTGTTTTTACATAGAGTAATGCATTTGCTGGTGTCGGGGTGCTATCTTTCTTTACATTTACCTCCTTCGTTTCCATTGCTTTGTATTTGTTTGAATCGTGTTATATATAGGATTACTCGATCACGACGAGTTCTGCAGACGGTACTTACTTAATTCTTCAGGTCATGCACTGATCTCGCAGCGCCAAACCAACGCAGAGGAACCTACCGCGTGTATGCTAGGTAATTAACATGGGTGATATAAGAGCAACTTTATGATTTACTATCTGCATCTTGATTTCATCCTTACATGTTGTCTCGAGAAGCAGACCAGTATAATTTTCTCAGCCTGCTAGCCGTCGAGCGCCAAGCTAGTAACACTGCTTTGCCAGTCCAGGGAATGGCGGTCCGCACAATAAGATGGTCATGCCTGAAGATAAGCGGCTAGTAACATGCATGTTGCGAAGCTTAGAAAACGTGTATCAAATAACTCCAAGCCGTTGTATGTAACCGGTAAGGAAAGATAAGAAAGGAAGAATAGAGAAAGAAAAAAATAAAAAATCGATCAAGGACACAACCAGCTGGTCATACGCATAGATATATATGCGTAATGCCAGCAAATGACCAATATGATAAAATTAATCAACTCCAGATGTAAAGCCGAGTATGCAGATAGTAAATACCGTGTCTGCGACGGACACAAGAGCTATGCTGGCGGCTCGTGTCGGTGCAGGGATATCATAAGGAAGGAAAGAAGAGATCGCTGATGAATGGATATGCATGTACGTGCGAGGACGTAAATCATGGGACGTAGCCTTTTTTTTGATGTTTTTGTTTTTGTGCAGGCACCACCACTGCGGGTTAATCCTTTGGAGGCAGTTTTGACTTGCCTTGAGAAACGGCGAGGTGATTTTTGATGCGTCCCCATATTCAGTTGCACGGGGCCGGTGCTGTCTTCTTGGGGTAATTAGCTAGCATGCCGTAAAGGCAATAACCCATTGCTCATAGCAGAGATGGAGCCAGCGGTGGTGAGCATAATGCGAGCAATAGATATGAATATTTGTTTTTTTAGAGTAGAAGGCGGGCGTATCGCAGGTATGATGTGGGTTCAGTGTGAGGGGTAGGTATACTTAGGTGGCGTGTGAACGTCATCGCCCTTTTCATCATCGTGCTTTGACCGTCGACATCAAGATCAGGTTCTCGATAAGATGGAGCGACGTGGAAGCTGCTGAGATTGTCGAATCTTATCGGCATGCGAGCTATTCCCAGCTGGTTCTGAATGCAAGAGTACGTGCTCCGGGTTGTTGATTGACACTGACGACGTTGAGGTTTGACTGGTACGATGATCTAAGAAGATCGAAGGCGTTTCCTTGTTCAGGTTCACGATGGGAAACGTTCGAAACGAAAACGCCGAATTGATGTAGTCTGAATGCACACGTACGTTAGCAATCATTTAACACAAAAGGTCACATAGATTCATAGATCTAAAAGTTTGGCAGTGATACCTTGTACAAAGCGACCCAAGAACCTTCGGATTGTGCCGAGACCCCACTCGCGTAACATGTGAGGTCGTGCTGGGGATAGATGCCGATCGAGATCTCTTTTTCCCTCTTCTCGGGTAATTCCGATGCAAGAAACCGTAACCCCGCCTCGAGGTGGAATCTTAATTGAGTGGGCTGACCTTCCTCGAGGTCATAATTGACATAGCGCGAAACCTTCCTCTCCGGCTGTTTGCATTTGAGAAAAGAACGAAGTCGCAAGAAAAACCCGAGGATGGCAAAACTGTATGAGCGAAGGGCATTATGGACACCGACGGAAGCTTGGAACAGTCTTGCGACGGCGTCTATCGACGCAGGGCGACCCCCGATAGCAGTCGAGAGGTAAAGCAATCCGCCAAGAAAAGCGGAGGACGATAACGCAATCTACAAAGCACGTGGAAATGACGGGCCTGTCAGCTGGCCGCAAGGTGCATCGAGCAATCAACAGGGAATGCACGGAAAGACGCATAGAAGGAGCACGGAATGCAACGTACAGTGAGTGGAAACCGGGTCGCAGGCGCAAAAACGGCACAAGCGACGACGGCAAGGCCCACCGTGAGGGCGGACCAGGACGGCGGAATTATTCTCCCGTCGACATGGCCATCTCCGGCAGCACTAGCGTTGCGAGCCAGGGCAGCGATGACGATGGGTCTGTTGGAAGTTTGCGGTGTTGTGTTGATGATATAAAAGGGGCGGGCAGGGCTGATGGCCAGGATACCCGTGCAGACAGGCTGGTGCGGCTCTGCACTGCGGGAGATCCGACCGACGCCCGTCATTCAGTTGGCAATTACGTTAGCTCCCGTCCGAGATCGATATGCGATGCCATGCGATGAGATGAGATGAAAATTTTTTTAAACAGGAAGCTGCATCCGGTCTGCGACGGAACTCATCAAGTTCGGGGTATGGGATGTAGAACTTACACGCCGCGGTGCTTGTTGTCGCCCGTCATGTTTTGACTCTCTCTTCTCCTCCTTCTCCTTCTCTTCCTCCCTTCTGTTCTCCTCTTCTCGCCTCTCTCAAACCTCATCTCGCCTCTCGTAACTACCCCGCTATCGATGCAAATAACCAAACTCACCTCCCCACAAGCATCGATAGATATATGATATTTGTCTCGTGATACCAGATTTGCCAAATAGATTACCCCGGCGAAGGTTTAAACGACTTTCGTTCAACCCATCGCGGGGAAGGGAGATCTACAGAAAAGACGCGCGACGTCGTGCGTAGCTGCGCCTTTGCTGTGCACTTGTTAGCGATTATCCTTACCAGTATCGTACTTGCCCGTGACGTTTGAGAGCTGTGCCTTCGTAACGTGCTGGGTCCGAGATGAGGAGAACTCGGAAGAGGACGGCGGAAGTTAAATGTCACGTCAGCCGGCTAGCTTGGCTATTCTGTGCAGCAGCAAGTGCGGGTGAACGGCCTTCCGGCCCCCCGGCGCTTAGACCATCGGTTCGAAGCCTCGACCCGGTTTACGTAATGGTACGAGACAATGTCTCGACTCAGCTGCGGTGCATGAAGCGTCCCCTGCGCGTTGTCAGGCAGATTGTATTATTCCTGGGAAGCCGAGAAGATGTCAGAGCCAACCGAATGGTTCTGGGTGGTTGCATTGGTTTCAGGCTGGCAGCACATGTCTTCGCGATGGTGTGTGTGGCTGTCGTGGGGGTGCATGGGGCATCGTTACGCGAGACCGAGCGTACGGTAAAATGCCACAACAAGTGGCCGTGGCATAGAAGGTCAAACAACTAGGCCAGATCTAATCGAAGACATGCCCGTCACAGTTATCGCAGACTGTCTAGCATGCCGGATTGTCCCGAGCCAACTGCAACAATGTCGCAGTGCCAATTGTGCCTGGCTTGGATTCTGCTCTGTGTAACGGGCTGGTGCATTTTACGACAACGGGAATGTGTTGCATGCTTCTGAACAGGTAATTCGTAGACAGCAACATCACGCTTTGCGTTGGTGTCGCGAGATCACGCTGCGTGCAACCTATCCATCCAAACTACATCTTCCAACATCGCAACGCGTGCCTTATTTCATACAGAGTGAAGTTTCCCTCAGACTTCAAGAGTGTAGCCTTAATAGAAAGGCCCCCCCTCGTACCATTGGGCCACATTGTACCTTCCCTCAGCTCAGTCAACTTCCTTCTTTGCAGTCTCCCTACAAACCCGCAAAGCCGAGCGATGACTATAAAATATTGTCATGCTCAGTTAACTTCTCAGATAAATCTTCACAAACATTTTACATCCTCTCTACTTCTACGTAGCCGGCCGACTGTCTGACTTCAATACGCCCACGACTACACGATGGGGCGAAGGTCGCTCCAAGACCTCCCTGCGGAGATCCTACTCGAAATATTCAAGCATGCTGCAAGTCTATAGCCTCTCGATCTTTAGCCCTTCGTTTTATCGTCGCTAATATAATTTTATATATACATGTACAGAGACACTCCAAGCCCCAAATGGCTAATCTCTGCCTTGTGTCGAAAACATTCAACAACATGGTCATGCCTCTTTTGTACGAGACAGTTGTTCTCACTTTCGACAAAATCTATGGCTCCCGAATCAATAGGTTCCAGTCCCTCGCGATGAAAAACAATCCTGGAATCCCGTACATCAAGGATTTCGGAATCAGAGGAGAGACCCTACTCTGGGATACTACCATCGAAGTTCGATACCCCGCCAACGCCCCAGAAGATCAAAGTCCTCTTGACGAAGACTGGCACGACGTCTTCTGGCAATTATGCAACTTTTCGATCCTCAGCATCGTTCAAAACTTCCACAGAAATCAGCTGCGTTCTTTCATGTATGTACTACGACGCATCGTTCTGAGATATGCCCTCCTCTCGATATTCAATTCAGATTCACTAACTCCAAGGCCACGCCGCAGCTGGCATATGGATCTTGATGTCGACAAAACGCTTGCAAGAATCCTGGCAGAGGAGCAACAAGCATTAACAGGCCTCTGGGTCAAAGAGTCGCAAAGTGATTTCGACTGGACCTGCTCAAAGCTCTATGACGACTGCCTCAATCATTGTCGTCAAATTCACTTCTTCGCCGTCGATTACATCCAGTACGCTGGCCACTTTATTACTTTCTGCCTCGACACACTACCCAGGTTTTACACACTTAGCTTCAGCCCCGGTCCTGATTTTCTAGAGGACGTCCGCGAGCAGCTGGAGAAGAAGCAGATGGACAACGGGCTCAGTCTTGCAATTGATGCAGTTTCAAAGCGCAAGATCAGCCCAGACCACCACGCCTCGCGATTAACTTATCTGTCCCTGTCATGCGTCACAGACCGCTGGTTTACCATAATTCCGCCACTCAGGGATATCATCAGCTTTGTAAACCTCACCACGCTCAAGCTCTACGACTGTGAGAAGGCGAGCGAGACCCTTGAACAGCTGGCGGACGAATTTCTGAACCTCAAGGTCTTCCATTTCTCCGGCACGATCAAGAGTGAGCCACTGGCGACGCTCATCGACTCCTTCTGTGGGCAGCTATTAGAGCTCTACATTGACATTATGTCGCGAAGGGCCGAATACGCCGATCTCGTCAGGGCGATGAAGGGCCATGGAAGGACGCTAAAGATTCTCTACCTCCGTATCAAACGGAACACTTCTATGATCGCATACATCGACAGGGCAGCACTTGATATCCTCTGCGAGTCCTGTCCCCATATCCGCCAGCTCGCCATCTACCCAGATCTAGCGAATGTAAGTCAACCGCATATACCACTAGCATCCTACTAGCAGTATTGCTGACCGCGAAATGTTCAACGTTTACAATAGCCGCACTCGTTGAAAGCCCGCCATACCGAGTATCTCCGCAGCATGAAACTTGTTTGGATCGTCGGCAAAGCAGTCGAACCGATCCCCACTTATCCAGAACTTTGCAACTATCTCCAGGCCTTCCGCAACTTCAACGAACACGATATCATGCCGCGTTTCATTGCCCTCGGCCACCGTGACGATAGAAGGAAGCGCGAAACGCTAATTTTCGAAATCCACGAACATGCATCCATCGCTGGATATGTCCGCACGAGCTTCAACTACCTCACGCACCGGCAGATGTGGGAGGAGTGCCCAGATCTGACGCTGCTGAATATCAGGACTGACTGGCTGCCGTGGGAGGAGTAGTATGTCGACCTTCCCTCCTTTGTAGATGTTATGACATGGGTTACTAACATGGTGTCTTACAACGCAGCCGCGATTTTATAAACTCCAAGGATGTTACAGAGCTAGGTGACTCGTATCTCTGATGAGTAGGAGGGCCTCATTTCCGGCGATGCGGTAACTTGACGGAGGCCACGACGAACGATTGCCAAGGGGAGCTTGTAAGGGTTGGTAAAGACTTACTCGGAAGTGCTTTTATTTGAAAATTTCATTTTCGTACTGAACACTCATAATTGCAGGAAGGGAGATATGCGCATATGGAAGATAAAGAGAGCCCTTAGAGCTGAACCTACGTGTATCCTTCGTGCGTGTCTGGCCTGCGAGACCACGTGTATCTATTTATGCACACCTTGATTATCAGAACTCAAAATTTCCTTCATCACCAACTCGCTGCCATCATCAATGTCAAGCTGCGTATGGAGATCATTGATCACGCTCTCAAAATTCCGTGTAACATATATTAGCCCATCAATTGGGCGATCCGATCATGAAGCTGAACAGCAATTCCCAGAAGACGACACATCCAATCCATCAGTACTAGAGATCTATACCCAGCCCAGCCCAGCACCAGACTTGAACCCACGCCACACCTTACAATTCAAATCCCCATCACAACCGCCGCTGCAGCCCTGTATTCATTAATTACCAGCACGCTGTAAAACAGTGCATTTCCTTCCACAAGAAATTCGAGAATGTAATGCCCATCAGCGCCATTCGGCCGGGAAGGAACCGCCCGCAACCCACTTTCTGATTCGGAGAAAATGTCCGATGGGGAAGGAATCGCCCAACGACATCCACTTTGTGATTCGGGGAGATATCGTCCGGCGAACACCGTGCACATGTTGTCCATGGTAGACAGACCGTATCCTGCGCTGATGCACGTTCAGATACTGGATAATTTCTTCGTCACCGAGCAGCCCATCGCAAACACTACCGCCAGAACGGCAGTTATCCATATCAGCACACATGCGAAAGCCTCATAGACCCCCCAGTATGACAACATACACCGACCACCAAGCATCTCAGAGGCCACCTACATCATTCCCCTCAACTGGTCTTTCTGTAGAAGCCGCAAGAACCGCAGCGCATCGCGATCAATCATCTCAGGATCACAAGGAGGGGCTCTCAGATGTGAGAACCCCTCCTGGTGATCCTGCAGCGACGGCGGCCCGTTGATGTCATGCTCCACGCCGAAGTACTGAATGTACCGCAACCACGGGTTGTCGATCTGGAAAGGCCAGTGCAAGCCATTTTGGTAGTGCCCGCGTAGAATGACAGTGCGGTATAGCATCGGCATCCCGATATCTCGAAACCTCCGGCAAACGAGGCAGAGCCGCCGAACATCGCCGTAGATGTCAAGCTACGGTACGCGACATCTCAACATCAGTACATATAGTTACAAACGCATCAATCGGGAATGAGGACAGTTGACATGACTGAAGATATCGACAATTAACTCGGAAGGGAATTCCGCGAGCCCCATTGCGGCCTGTATGCGTGTTGGCGATGTTTGAAACGAGCTGACGAATGACGTCGAGGTACCGTAGAATAAAGTGGTGGACAATAAATGGTAGTCATGAGGGCGATTCGTGGATCGGGAATGGCATTTGCACGTAGACTAGCTATATCGCCAAACAGTCCAACGCTAACGCCATCGATACGAGAACACCAGCAAAGCAGATATGAGGCGATGTTATGAATACATGTTATTGAAACAACCGACGTGCTGACAAAAAAACAACAAGAAAACATGCCAATTAGCATTAGCTACTACAAGTGTACAATGCCCACCATTGCGAAAGTCTAGCAACGCGGCATGAATGCATATCGGTATCTTATACAATCAATCGACCAATCAATCCCAAGCCGTTACAAAACGCAAACCAAAAGTCCTTAAAGCCCACGACAAAAAATAATGTAATACAAATCCAATGAAAGCCGCTAAGTTAAGGTAAGAATCAAATCAGAAAGAAACAAGATGCACAATTAAAACGGAAAGCAGAACACAAAAGGCATAGACGTGTAGAAACACCGACATTAAGATTATGATACCTGCGTAACTTCAACGAACCTCATCACGACCCCCTTCCGGAGCCCTTCTCCTCTCGCCCAGCTTCGGACAGTCTCAGACTGCTGCTGGACGACTTCGGCCCCTTCAGCCCGAGGGAGCTCGGCTGCTTCGTCACATACATCCTCCTCGTACCCCCTACCTTCCCCATGTCCGTCAACCGCGCCCCGCCGCCACTCCCCGTGCTCGCCGCATCATCGTCCGCGGCTGCGCCGTGAAGGTTGCTCGAAGAGCCCATCCGGGGGAACCCCAGCCTGACGTTCCGTTCCGCGCTCGCCTTACGAACTTGCCCGAGCATCCCGTCAACCCACGCCTGTTTCTCCGCCGAGATCTCCACGTTCCGGCTCTTCGGCCCCGCAAGACCCAGCGGCACTGACGACACCGGCGACGACGGCGACTCCGCATCCGGGAAGTCCCCAAAGCTCAGTCGCGACATCGGCCGCTTCGGATTGACCAGCAGCCCGTTGCCGTATGACGGCGACGTGTACAGTGAATGGAAACCCGAGGAACCACCCGGCGTGACCGGGCGTTCGTAGTTCGGTGTGCCTGGCGACCCTCGCGAGTGTGCAGTGCTCTGCAGTCCGAGCCGGACTCCGGGACTGGTCCCCATCTGACCTAGGCGGGGGCTCTCCGGCCGCCTGCTCGAGAACGGCGACTCAGCCCTAGTTGGCACCGGCGGCTTGACGCTGCCGCCCACCAGCGGCGAGCCAGGTCTGCTGTTATTGCTGTTACTGAACGTCGGCGTCGGACTACCTCTGAAGCTACTTCGCAGCGAGCTATTCGATCCACTCGCACGAATCGACCGCGCGTCGTCGCCAAACTCGACAACGCTCTCGTTCGGCATTCTTCGCGATCCCTGTATGCCGTGATGTGCCGCGTACTCGATAAGGTATTCCTTCAGATCCGCCCAGCCGCCACCAACCCTGACCATGACGCGTTCGCCACCGTCGCCGACGAGCCGTACGAACAACTTGACGGGAGACTCGTCGTCGGACTTGTGCAAATGGTACATCTTAACTTCACCCGGCTGGGAGATCGTCCGCTTGGAGACAAGCGTCAAATTCGGCGCCTGTCCAATCGTCGGCGTCGACGGCGCTCGTGCAATCGGTAACTTTGACTCTCCGAACCGCGGCTGCTTAACCGGCGGTTCAATAGCAGTATTAATGGGCGGTGGCGGGGGCTTCTTCATCGGCGACGGCGTCATTGTCAAAGACGGCAACCCGATCAGAATCTTGTTGATCTTCTTCTCGAGTCGGTCCTCGAGTTCCTTCCCTTGCATTGGCGTGCTAGGCGGATTAATTACCGGCCGCAAGCTAGGAAAGTCGATCGGCGAGATGGGCGATTGAGCACCGTTGCCTCGATCGATGGCAGCAGACCCACGTACGTTCGACCTCGAGATGATATTATTCTTGCGCTTAACAACTTTGATTCCCGAGTCCTGGCCATAGCCCGACGACGCCGTGCTGCCGATTGTATGCGAGTGAGAATGTGAGTGTGAGTGTGAGTGTGAATGCGAATGTGCGTGTGTATACGAGTGTGATAGCTGCGAATCTGAACTCCGTGGATGCGGCCCAGTCCCACCTCTCATCGACACCCGACTGCTCTGTCGCCGAGACTCCGCGTCAAACGTCGGCGACCTCGGCGACGGCGCGCTCTTCAATATCTGCCGACTACTCTGGCTTCGCAGCGACGACGACGACCCCATCCGCGACGACGACCTGCTCGGAGCATTCCTAGTCTCCGCCGCAGTCGGCTTCGGCGTAATGTCTCGGTCTCGCGAAAAGGTTCCGCTCGCGCTACTCCGCTTCTTCAACGCAGCCTCGCCGGTCTTCTCGAAGCTGGACGTCCGCTTGGGCACCAGCACAGGCATGGGAATATGGCTCGACGACGCCTTCCTCGGGATACCCGTTGACGCCCTAGAATCCGGCCGTGGGTGGCTTTGAATCGGCGGCGTATCCTCCCGATGAGCCGCGCTGATTGCGCCGGACGAGGACCGGTGCGAGTGAGAACTACGCCGTTCGGCATGGGCGTGCGAGTCCTTCTGCGCTTGCGTCCTGGGTAAGGCGATCGTAGGAATACTAGACACCCGCCGGACGTTATGCGCCAGCTGGCTCTGCGACCGGGCGGGCCTCGCTACGGGTTCGGTTGTCTTGGTGCTAGTACCAGCCGTATAACTACTGATACCGCTGACGCTCGACTGACGCTTCTTCGGCTGCTGTAGCACCGCCGTCAGAGGCCCTGCACCGCGTGCGTGGATCAGGGTATCCCTCACCTGCGTATGAGCCGTCGAAGAGCCGAGCTCGTTCTGCCCTCGCGATCCCTTTCGCACCTTGCCCAGAGTTGGAGCTGCTGCTGCCGCTGTTGGTTTTGCTGCCTTTTTGGCCGCAAGCGGCGACTCGTCCAACTGAACACTCGCCTTGCGCTCGCTGCTGACCGAGTACCTAAACATACTCTCATCAAACTCCTTGATCGGCGACACCTCATCGTCCTCGACCGTGACGTCTTCATCCTCCTCTTCGACCACATTGTCAATGCCATCCAACACAGCGGTTACCGCATCAGGAATGGTATCGTCCGAGTGCACGCTATTGAAGCTCGCTACGAACGAGTCATCTATCAAATGGTGGATGACGCTACCCGTCGGACTCAACGGCGATGCCATACCCCGAGCTACCTCGACGGATTGCATGCTGTTGAAGCTCTGATCAGGCAACCCATTCGACATGACGCTGTCGAATGAGTTATGTCTGTGGTTCCCAGCATCCAGCGCGTCACGGGTACTCGGATGGAAGGGACTGGACAGTTTGATCGGGCCTGTGCGCGTGATCTGTGGCGATATAGCCGCAGGACTAGCCGATGCATCGTTTATCATACTGTTCCGATTGCCGCTGCCCTTTACGCCGTTTGAGTCTCCATGAAGATTCCGGGAATTGGACGGCGACAATTGACCAGCGGTCGTGCCACTCGGCAACGTGCCCTTCGAATCCAACCGATAATGAGAGTCGTCTCCGAAACGCTCTTTCCTAAGTTCCGCCTGAAACTCCTCATCGTCCGCAACAGTCTCAACGTCGCTATCGTCGATATCCGAGACATAATCGTCCGCGAGTGCCGGCACGGCAGCAGTGATAGAGGGCGAGGGTTTGCGAGTTGGTGTTGTGGTATTCACCTTCCGTAAGCTGTCAGAGCGCTGGACCTTTCGCTTTTCCGGGCTGCGCGGGGAATCCGATACTTCTAGACTAGTGTATGTGATCGAGAGTGCAGGCGGCTCGGGCGATGTTGGCAGGCGGTTCAGAGTGGAGGGTGTAGATTGGCCAAGGACAGGGCTGATCCGTCGTGGGGTCTCGACATTTTGATTGTTCGCAAGCTGTTTGGGTTCTTGTGCGTCACTGGCCCCAGCGTCCTCTGATATCACCACCAGAACGTCTGGTGTCGGCGGTTTGCTCACTTCATGCAGAACGGGCAGAGTGTCGATATGGTCATTCTCCAGCTCTGAGATATGAAGCTCCGGCGCTGGCGCAGCAGCATGAACCTTGACAACTGGCACCGCTTCGGGCAGCTTGAGAACAGGCGAAATCGGTCGCCCCAAGTCACTCGGTTCGTCCAGCTGAGGCGAGAGTTTCGTTGGCTCCTCAACCAGCGTGGCAGGCGTTAGAATTGGCGAAACGGCGAATGCGTCCTCTGCCGCCTCGGGCAGTTTCGTCTCGGTGATCGGAAGAGGTGGAGACGGCGGGTCGAAGGTGTCTTCCGATAGCGGGGTATGAGACGCGACAGGCGGAGTGATGATGTCACCAAGCAAAGTTGGCGGTAGGGCGGTGCTCTCGTTGACATCGACCATATCACGATCCGACAAAAGTTCAGGTAATGAAAGACCCTGCGACGGCGGCACAGCATCTTCAACCGGCGTTTCAAGGGCCTCCAGCTGATCGCAAGGCAAGTCCTCCGCCGGAAATTCTTGGTCTATTGGGTCATCCTCCGGCTTCGAATCCAGCGGCATGTCAGCCAACAGCGACGACTCCTGGTACCCAGCATCCGAAATAACAGTCTCCGCATCCTGCAGCTCATCCGCAACTTCAGTCGTCGGCAGAAGCACCGGCGAACGCCCTTCTTCCGCAATCGGACTCAACGCCGGCTGCAGCTGCGAGGGTATCTGGAGCACTAGGTCCATGTCGACCGCATCAGCCGCTGCTATTTCCGTTGAAAGTTGCATTAAGAATTCAGCGTCAGTTTCGGCCTCGTCCAGGTCGGCGTCCGATTCTTCCGCTTCGAGATTCTCGGAAATTGACGGTAGGATCTCAACGATCGATCCATCGCCGCAGGTCATCGCCTCGCGAGGCATGATATCTGGTGAATGTGGCGGCGGAAGCGATGCCTCGGATGGAGCGTCTTCGTCGGTCTCGGGTTCCAGCGGCGCAGGGAGAGGGACTTCCTCAGCAACGGTCTCATCGTAGTCCTCGACCACTGCCTCGGGAGCAAGTTCCTCTGGCTCCGATGGAGTTGTCATATCCAGTTGCACAGTTGTATCGTCCAGAGAGGCCGCTTCATCTTCCGCTTGTACTGGCTGAGGCATCACCTCATCTTCTACGATCGGGTCCTCCGGCTCCGACGCAATTGGCGAATCCGCGGGTACAGCCAGGACATCTGAAGCAGAGGTTTCTTCAAGCTGTGGCGCGAGAACAGAGGCTGACTCCTCGATGGGCTCCTCGACCTCCAGAGAAGGGTTCTCCAGATCCGGCACGACCATCGACTCATCAGCCTCCACCACTGCAGGATCCGAAGATTCAGCTTCGAGCAGGGCTGCCTTCGCACGAGCTTCCTCCTCGGCCCTCTCCAGCGCCTCATACTTGAGCCGCTGCCGCTCCTCCAGCTCGCGGATTCGGGCAACCTCAGCTGCCCGTCGCTGCGCTTCTTCGTCGGCCAGGCGTCGTGCGAGTTCCTCTTCCGCGGCTGCTTGCTGCCGCCGTGCTTCCTCGGCGAGTCGAAGTTGCTCTTCTCGCTCTTGCTCAAGTCGCAGTCGCTCAACTTCGGCTTGTCGTGCGGCTTCCTCTTCAGCTTCTCGGCGTAGTCGGGCTGCCTCCTCTTCCGCTTTACGGAGCCTCTCCGCCTCTTCGAGTCGCAGACGCTCGACCTCCGCAAGACGCGCCCTTTCCTCCTCGGCTTCTCGTTGCCGTCGTGCTTCCTCTTCGGCTTCTCGTTGTCGTTGTGCTTCTTCTTCGGCTTTCCGGCGGGCTTCTTCCTCCTCACGGCGTAGTCGCTCCTCTTCTTCCCGCCGTAGTCGCTCTTCTTCTTCCTTCCGCTTCCTCTCCTCTTCAGCCTGTACCCGCGCTCTCTCTTCTTCCTCCTCTCTTCGTCGCCGCTCCTCTTCTTCCCGACGCAGCCGCTCCCGCTCCGCTCGCCGCATCCGCTCCTCGTCCTCTTTCCGGCGGCGGATTAGCTCTCTCCACCGTCGCTTGAGCACGTCCGCCCTCTCCACCTCCTTGAACACCCAGCCGTCCATCGCACTTTCGACGGCCTCCAGGCGATCAATCCACTCGTCGGGGATGGTCTCCTCCCGCCCTTCCAGCAGGTCGAGCATCCCATCCACGATCCTACCACAGAGCCCAACGCGCTCAACAGCCTCCAGCCGTCGCCGCTCCCACACTTCGTCGACGCCGTTCTCCAGCGTCGCAAGCGTGGCTTCAACGATGGCATCCGCCGTGACACCCTCTTCGATCTCCTCCAGCCAGCGCGCGCCGTCGTCGTCGCCCCGCATAACGATACCCTCCGCGCAGTCCAGATTCGTTAGGAACGCGGGCACGACACGACAGACCTCCACGCGCCAGCCCCACGTCTCGAGGAGATGCCAGAGACGGTGCAGCGGCGGGAGCAACTGCAGTGTCGTCGCGGTGATAATGGCGAGACTATCGCTCATCCGCCCGTTCCCATGCTCATCGATCTGCTGCGCTTTGAAGTGCAGCACGCGGGATTTGAGGTTTTCGATGTCCAGCTGCGCTAGCTCGGCGGAGATGCTGCCGACGCGGTCCGAGATGCAGGTAAGGACCGGCCCGGGGAGTGAGCCGAGAAACTCGTCCGGGTCCGAGGGGAAGTCCGAGTCGTCAGCGGAGTCCGAATCGGATGTTGGCGCGTCGGTCTCGGAGTCGGTTACGGGTAGCGGGGACGGCGAAGGGGATTGCGAGCGGCTGGTAGCAGCTGAGGAGAGGGGTTGTACGACGCCGAGGAAATGTGGATTCGAGTCGGTGGATTGCTGTGGTGGCGGTTGTTGTTCCGGCTTGGACGGGCTTGAGCTTGGGCGGAAGGTCTGTCCGTCTGCTGACGGTGTTACCTTGTGGCCGGGCGTGAAGTCGAATGTCTGTCGTTTCAACGGGGTGGGAGTTATGGAGCCGTTGCCAAAGGCCCCGACTTGCAGAGACCGTCGCTTGAACGGCTTGTCGAACGGTGAAGCCGGCCTGGCGGAGTACATTCTGCTCGGGGTTGTCGGGCTGTTCACACCCAATTCTAGATCCAGACGCTTGACGAAAAGCGGCGTAGTAGTCGGCGAGAGCAATTCGTCAATCTCGGACATTGATATCCCATCCTTGGTCTTCATGTCCAGCTTGAGCGCAGCTATGGATGACCTTCCGGTAGATCCCGACGTCGGGTCGGAGAACAATCGTCGAGCGATCGAGGGTCTGGCCGGCGAGTGTTTCGTGAGCACGGGGGATGTGGTAACTTTGCTGACGCTCAGGTCGATGCGACGGCGCTTCTTTCGCTGCTTGGAGTCTTCGGGGATCCGGAAACCGTCGCCGTTCGTTTTCGACCAGAATGTGAGTTCCTCCCAAGCCTCGACTTCACGCAGCCAGACGTCAATCTTCTCAGCGGCGGACGCAGCCCAGACGCCGACATCCTTCTCACCGGGCTGGAAGTCGAGGTCGGACATTTTCGTGATGGCGCTGGGCGTCAGGCGAGAGAGTAGCGGGTCCTGTTGGGTCCTACGCGCGCTCGGGGAGGTGGAAGACGACGCGGATCGAGGGGTGCGCAGAGTGGTCGTCGCGGAGGAAGGTGGGTTCGAGGGATGCGGGGGTCGTGGGCGGCGCGGGGACGCGAGGGCCGTCTGTATCGGCGGGGGTCGGGATGGTGACGGCGAGGCCATGGCGCGTGGCAGTGGCAGCGGGCCTTGATGAGCATCTAGGGAGGTGGTGATGGTAGATTGTCAGTTACGCGACTTGATGAGCTGGCTGCTGATATGAGTGACTCGAGGCGGACGAGGATCCATGGCGAAAGGAATAGGCAGCATTGTCGAACGCCGGAGGCAGGAGGTGAAGAAAGGAGGGATGAACGGGATGAGATGGGATGATTGGATGAGATACCGATGTGATTGGGCAGGTTTCTCGCTGTATCGAGATCTAGATCCAGATCCAGATCCTGCTTTTTCCTCCCCTCGCAGCTTGGACGCGGAACTAGCGGTAGCTCGGTCACTGCATGCAAAAGATATCCCTAGCGCCTTGACAAGGAGGTGCTACTGTTCGATAGCTCTGTTTCTTCCTGACCCTGAAGTTCCTGACGTCAGCCGTGTGTGCGTGGATGCGTGTACGTGCGTGATCGGGAGGGACGTCAGATCCCGAAATCTCGATTCGATGGCAGAAGCAGTCGTAGCGGCACGGAGGTGCATCCGTGGAAGAAGAAATAAGCAGTGGGTTGGATTACCGCTAGTTGGAAGCGCTGGCGGCAGTCGTGTAGGTGTATATACGTGCAAAGGGGAGACGGACGGATGAGATGGTGTAGCGGTTTATCGACGGAAGCAACGATATCGCTTGCGTCCCAAAATATGAACCCAAGGAAAAAAAGCAGCCAATGTAACAGTCGCGCGCGAATGGCCGCGCCCGCCGCCGCAGCCGGAGTTCGACTCACTCGGCGGAGGGACCGTTTGGGGCGAACGAGCGAGTGAGTGCTCGAGCTGGAATTAATCGAAATTTCGAGTTTTATTACCACCCGCGCAGCGGTGGGAATGGCCGGGGAAATGCGTGCGTTCAGCTGCTGCAAAATGCAAAATTGGAGCAGCAGGAAGGGACAGGGGACCGGCCCCTGGTCGCCCGTTCGGAGCTCTGATTCGCGAGGGCGGTGGGATGAGAAGGCCCCCCACCGCGCGTGGAGCAATCAATCAGCTGCAGGCCTCGGCTCCAGGGCTGCGGGTTCTCTAGCGATTGGACAAAGCGGTCAGCGGTGGTCGAATCGATAGGAGGGGGAGACGAGCTTGCCTACCTGCCGGGGACCGATGTCCGTCGATGCTGATGATATGATGAGGATGATGAGGATGAGGAGAGGAGAGAAGGAGAGGAACGAAAAGGAGGGAGAGGAGGGAGAAGAGAGAGAGAGCATGATGAAATGCAACTGCGCAGAATGCTACGACACGAAAACCAGTCGACGGCATTGCTGCTGCAACTCTCCGCTGCACGTCGCCGCTTTCGACGCCAGCCCGCCGCTTCCAGCAAGTGCACGGCCGCCGGGGGCCAAGTAGCCTCACAATAAGACCCGCCGCGCCCCACCGTGAGACGCACGCATGCTACCTGGCCTCATATCAGCCGTAACATCGCCGCATCGTCAGGCCAGGCCGGCCGTCCATCGGTGGCTGCCTGCGTGGATCCATATCATCGTGTGGGGTTCGTGTCGATGTCGCGCGACCAGCTCCGAATCCAGATTCCGTGATGTGTCGATTACGCATACACCATTACGCGAAAAACGATACTCTAGCTCCTGGCATGCTGGATATTCGCTAGTTATCAAAGGATACGAACTAGCCTCAGATTCAGCATGACGTACGTGTATTCGAAGGCTGGATATGCAGGCCCTTGTTGACAGATAACGACCGATGGCTTTGCTCTCCGTGCATACATCCAGTTGGCGATGGCAGACGCTATGCCACCGTGCACCAGTCGACCGTACGTTAGTCCGAACACATGTCCACAATTTTATTTATTAAGCTGGATCGAGTCTATGGATTGAGACATTATAAAAGAGCTGTCAATGTTCCGAGCTAAGATAGCTGGCAACTATAATTGGCCATAGCTAAGTAGTATCAGTTCTGATAAATGATCAAACCATTCTTTCGAGATGTATATATTTTTATCTGCGGTTGCACCGACGAAAGTTCGAAGTCTACAGCCGACGCATGCTGGGCGATTAGTCGATTGCCACAAATTCCATATCACATTCTCGCTCTCCATATAAATATATCAAATTCAGACGAAGTAGTGTATCGTAAATAATTAAGCTTATTGCCAGACAATAGCCAGGAATTGAAAATGTAAGATCGCGATATCGATCACGACTTACCGGTAACATACCAGTATTCAATAACTTCGAAATACTGATTCCGACTCTATAATCTATATAAATCCCGAGCATCTCAAAAGAGCGCGTCTGCAATACGCGCAATATATATGTATATATATTGTCAACAATCAAATTTCTGACTGATAAATATAAATTGAGCATCAGATGTATATTATGGAGCGTGTAACCGTCTGGGACCGAACGAATGGCCCCTATATACCTACTAAGTAGGCAACCACTTAGATGCACGCATATGCGTTTCCGAATTCGACATTTTAATCAGAGTACGATCGAATAGAAACACGGATCCTGCTCTTGTATAAAAATTGGTCTAACAATTGAAACATATAATTAAGTGCACTGCCCCAGCGCGCACGTTCCGAATAACATATAGCGTTTGTATATATATACACGTTATTACTCAGGGCTATCGATAAGCCTAGGATTCAATTGATCAAGCCAATGCCACAAGCAATATCCTTTATAACTAACCAGGATATTGTCTCATCTAATATCGACTATGACCATATTGATTTCGAATCGCGATAGCTCTATCTACAGGATTGTTTAGTTACACTGCAAAAACAAGAACCGATATCCTATACACCGCCAAATGATATGCATTCATTACTATTATTACAATTACCCATGCAATCCGCCAAATGCACTCGCATCAGCATGATACTACTACACCTTCTCTCATAGACATCATCACCCTCGATCAAAACCTGTCGAGGGCACGACATCCGAATGCACCCCACACAGAGGGTCGATACCGCCCCACGACTTACTTACTCACGATGCAACCACCGGCCGCGCCTCGCCGACAGCAGCCCACTCCCCACCGGGCGTTGCCCTCCGCCATGGCCACCTCCCCATCCGAAACAGCCGCTTCAAACTCTTCGGCGGGCCAACCCTCACCCAATACACAATCACGCCCACCCCCACAAACAGCACCACACCTCCCGTCTGCACCGGCGCCCCAAACACCCCGCGACTCACCAAGAAGAGACTCACACAGCAAAACGTAATCGGCGTCACAATCCAGCACCGATACGGCCGCTCCAGCTCCGGCTCCCGGTACCGCAGCACAATCAACCCCAGCACCGTCAGGAAATAAAAAGTATACCCGGCAACACCGTAGAACGTCAGCAGCGCCGAAAACGACCCGATCACAATGAAGAACGACGTCAGCGCCGCGTTCAGCAGCATCGCTATAATCGGCGTCCGCGTGTACGCCGTCCCGAACACGGGCACCTTGACCGTCGGCGCCGACGCGGCGGCAGCGGCAGAAGCGGCCGTCCAGCGGATCCCGAGCCGGCCGAACACGCGGGGGAGATACCCTTGCTTTCCGGCAACGTAGACGAGGCGGCCGGACGTGAAGGTCGTGGCGTTGAGCGCGCCAAAGCAGCTGATGGAGACGGCGAGCGCGAACAGGATGCCGCCGACGGTGCCGAAAACCGTGGTGCCGAAGCGGACGGCGACGGTGGTCGACGAGGCGATGACGGAGGACGGCAGGACGAAGAAGTAGGAGATGTTGGCGAGGAGGTAGCAGACGATGACGAGCGGCATGGCCGAGTGGATCACCCGCGGCAGGTCGCGCGACGGGTTCTTCATCTCGCCCGTGATGTAATTTACCTGCATGGAAGGGACCCGTTAGTGATGTGTGGTAGAAAACTTATGTATGGTACGCACGTTATCCCAGCCGTCGAACGCCCAGAGGCCCGCGTACAGCGCGACGGCGTAGGCGCCCGGATCGTGGCTGCTGCCTTGGAACCAGTTCCCTTGCTTCCACTCCTTCGACGGCCCGCCCGGCTTGACCGAGAACCCCGTCACGGCGACCACGATGCCAATCACCGTGATCGCGATCAAACTGATCAGCTTGACCATCAGAAACACGTCCCCCATCCGCGTGCCCGCCTTCGTGCTCAGGCAATTCAGCAGCGTGATGAACCACAGCCCTGCCAGCGCGATAACCTTGACCGCGATCTGTGGCGGCGGCTCCGCGTCCTCCGTCAGCGAACCCCACATCACCGAGCTCAGATACTCCCCTGCGATGATCGAGATGATCGCGGATGACCCCGGCCGCATCACCATGACGGCTACCCATGCGAACAGAAACGCCGGCAAGTCGCCAAAGATATGCTGCAGGTACGCCTGCGCACCGCCGCTCAGCGGTATCGCGCCGCCGAGCTCGATATACGACGAGGCCCCCGTCCACGCGAGGATGCCCGAGATGACCCATATTATCAGCGCGGCTCCCGGCGACCCGGCGTTCGAGTTGACCTGTGCCGGCGAGCTAAATATCCCCGAGCCGATCTGCAGCCCGACCACGAGCGAGAGGCCGTTCAGGTACGTGATGGACTTTTGCTTCTCGAGGTTCTGGAAGGAGGACCCCCGCGTGGTCGTCGGGTCGAGCGAGAGGTAGAGGGGGTCCGAGGCTGACGCGGACAGCGGGAAGAGATGGGCGTTGAAGTCGAACGTCGAACCGACGGAGTAGGATCGCTGCCGGAGCGGCCGGGACCCTGCCCGGCGGGTTTGGCTGTCATCGATCTCGAGCGTGAGCGGGTCGTCGTGCGTCGCGAGCTCGACCGACAGCCGCCGGGAGGAGGATATGGATCTCGACGAGGATGATGATCTGCGGGAGGAATGGTCCGAGGAGGCGAGGGACGCGAGCTCGAGGGAGTCGCGGCTGTCGGCCGTCGTGGCGGACAGCGGGATATTGGAGTAGGCGGCCATCGCGAGACGGTAGGCTCACAAGGGGAAGTGAAGGAGGGAGGGAGAATTTGGTAGAGAGCGTGGTCGTGGAGCATGCGACAGCTCGCCCGGAGGGTTGATGGACGAAAGGGGGAGCGAGGTAGTGAGTTGGACGGTTGGTTCGGCAGGCCACGTTGGATGCACAAGAGAGTGTGTGGGAGCTCAGGAAGGAGCCATAGTCGAGTGCCGGGGAGACTGGCTAACGGAGACGAAGCCGCGACGGGATTGATGGTCGTGATCGTGATCGTGAGAGCAGGAAGGGGCCCGACGACGGGGGGCTCGAGACAGCTGGTGTCCACGGTGGAGGTTCAACGATCGCATTCCGCAGGTTGAAGCGAGCTCTCGAGCAGCAGAGCTGAGCTGTGGCAGAAGCCCCGCCACAGTCCGCATGCGCCATCGCGCGCACCGCCACACGGACAGCATCCATCATCATCATCTCGCAGGCTGGTGACGTGCAGGCAGCGTAGCGTGCTCGGAACCTGGCACCCGAGCGAGGCCTGCTGATTGGCCAATCGAGGCTCGCTAACGGGCAGGGAGCAGACGCGTCCTGCTGCTTTGGAGACATTTCAACAGTTCACCCCGGTCCGCTCGCATGCGACTTGCCCGATTGCTGAGGAATGGCCGGCCGTTCGCGATAGAGTCGCAATTCCTCGATCCGATTGAATTCCTTCGAGTGCACTCTCGTCCTCGTCCGCGTCCTCGTGATGGCCGGGCGGCGTATGTGCACAGGCCCGTGGCGAGCGAGGCTGCAGTGCCAATGCTCCGTCCAAGAGAGCGGCCGTGGTCAGCGAGGTCCGAACGAAGAGACGCCTGTATCACGTACCGGTGCGTCCAGCATGCATGATCATGAAGCATTCGAGAATGTGAAGCCGGAGTTGTGATTCGCAGCCCGCGACAGACGCTCCCGCACCATCGGTTTGGCCAGCCGCCGGCCGCCGCGTGAAGCCGTGAGACCGTCTCATCGTGCTCCCAGGAGAGAGACAAACCGAATCAGTCGTCGAGGACAGGACGGGACGGGGGTAGAAAGAAGGCTGGTGGACAGCGTCGGACAAGCGTCTGGGCGTCGTCGTCCCCGGCGGGCGTGGATTTTGCCGGTTGTCGTGGAACTGCCCGCCGCGTTATTTCTGCGCCCGTCCCCCCGGCCAGCTCGAAAGTTCGCAAGAAAAAGTCAGACCGCCAATTTCATTTCCCTTCTCTCTTCTCCTCCTCCGCCCCAATCGAAATAATTTCATCCCATCTCGCATCCTTCCGCTGCTGCCTCTCCGCTTCATCGCCTCTTAAACCCCGTCTTATCGCCCGCCCTCTTATCCTTCCTCTCCTGTTGTGCCGCTGCCTCGCATCGCATCGCCATCGCATCACAGCAACCATGGTTTCCTCACGCTCCATCGCCCTCGCCCTCGCGGGCCTTGCCTCTCTCGCCGCCGCCCAATCCACCTCCTCGTCCTCCGTCGGCGTCGGCAACCAGACCATCATCCCGTCCTCCGTCGACGTCAACACCCGCAACGGCTGGTGCATCGCCGAAATGAACACCTGCACGACGCTCTGCGCTAAGAACTGGAAGGACAACGAGTGCGACATCAACAAGCTGACCTTCAACTGCGTCTGCGCCGACGGCTCCAAGCCGGAGATCATGAACTACCGTGATACCTTGCCCTACTTTGTCTGCCAGGCTTACATCGCCCAGTGCGTCGCTGGTACGTTCGCTCTCCCCTACAGCTCCTACAGCCCCGTCTTTTTCGTTTTCGAAGATATAAATAGCCCAGACTGACCACGTCGCGGACTGTAGCAAACGCCACCGAGCCGAAGCTCCAGGAAACCTGCAGGAACACAAACACCTGCGGTAACCTCGACCCGGCCGAGTTTGTCCCGACGACCACCCTCCAGTCCTCCAGGTCTGCTGCCACTTCCTCGTCGGCTCCCAGGAGCAGCGGCACGAACGCGAACGCACCTGCCTCTACCACCGACGCTGCCGCTGCGTCTCCCTCCACCTCTGGCAACGCTGCCGCCAGGTCTCTCGATCCCGCCTCCGTCGGCCTGCTGCACCTTGGCACGATTGTCGCCGCCTTTGCCCTCGCTGGCTTCGGCATGGCTCTGTAATCACAATTTCAACAGCGTAGTCTCACTTGCGTGAAAGTGACCGACTGACTTGTTGTTAACTCTGACGATTCGCGTTTACCTTCCCAATTCCGCTCTCCCGCTCTTGATAATTATAATAATGGAGATGCCCGGTCTCCGACCCTTTTTTTGTTCTTGTTCCTCATTTTCTTCTTTTCTTACTTTTTTGTTTCTTTGATGCACGCATATGAGATATGAGGAGAGCAGACTTTTACGTTTTTCCAGCTTGGTGATGTGTACGATGGTGGTCCGGTGTTCTTTTTTTCGTTCTACTTTACTTCTATGATACCACCCCGACCCGACCCCCTCTAGTATAGTGCTAGGACTACGACGATACAGATTCATAATGAGAGGCTACTTTTTTTTCCCCCGTCTAAAAACTGTTTCACGATTGATAATATAATGTGGAATCGATAATGTAATAAGACGGTTATTGTTCTGACTGCCTGTCTTTCGTTACTCTCGCTGTCAGTGTATCTGGCGTCTGACGCCAATGAATCGGTTCAGTCCGATTCAGCTGCCCCGCGGTTTTATGTCAGACCACCGCCGTCTGTAATGGTCTGGGTGTGTCCAATATATCCGACGCACCACCCCAAACCGCCTAAAGTAGACACCTGGCGACCTAATTTCAAAGAAATTCAAAGTCTAGACGGCAATTTGCTTGGCATCGTCGCATAGAAGAACAGTCCCTGGATAGACCAATTCCAAAGTCTGGCCGTGTCCAATGTACTCTAAAAGTCTAATATCTTCGAGAAGTTCCATCAAGATTGTTAATCAGTATACGTTGTTCACGCCACGACGTGCCGAGATCCAGGTTTGCATTTGAACGTTTTACGTGCAAATTCGCCGGACAAACTCCAGGCTTGCGGTGAATCCTATAATTAACAACTGCTCCGTATCCAACTTCAGACTTCTGTATCGTGTCGACAATATATCCTCGTCGATCGCACGTCGCCAATATAGGTTCTATAGCTAGACATATTCGGTCGCGTGCCCAATAGTTATATCGGGATCATCCGGTGCATTGGCCCATCAATAACGGGTTACCCGCATTGTTCACCCTGCAGCTAGCTAGCTAGCTGGCATCAACGCTTAACTAGCACACAATAGACCGCACACAGATCAGCGTTCGCCTGTGCATTCTTAGTCTACGAAGTTAAAGGCCGGGAAAAAAGGAAACAAGCGTAATGCGGAACATAAGGCTGCATTTCTAGGTAGTTCTGGCCTGGACAATCAAGTAAGGAAGTACAGTACTAGTAGTCCGGCCAAGGCTGCATCTGCGCGAGGTTAATTTCCTGCACGCATGAGTAGGGTGGGTTTGGTTTTGTATGCATTGTCGGTACACATATTGCTGCTAGTTACCCGAGAGTAGATTACGCGGTGCATACGTGCACGTGGAACGTCCACGGAGCCACGCGACCGGTGGAGGTATCCAGTAGTCGCAACCGGTCGTAATCTCGACCTTCATGAATTCATTCAGTACCATCATTGCAGTATCGTTCGTATTTTTTTTTTGATTCATTTACACTCTGCAGTCGTGTGAGGTGATCTACCGTTCAACAGGACGAAGAGAAAATAGAGTTGTCGAATGATGTTAACTCGTGCATATATATAATTCTTGGCTCTCATAACTCATAGAGCGTGCAGGAGACAGTCGATTTTACATTTCGCTATCCCCTAGGTATGCCGAGACTGTGATCAATATTTTGTTAATCTCATGGTGGGATGATATGTTATCGGTTCTTCACCAGGGTCGTGCAAGACTGGTTGTGTACTAGGTAGAGGGCATAGCTAAGGATCCCAATGATCCGTGAATATGATCTGCGACAACATTATCGTGCGTGAGATGACGCGGCCTCCTAAGCATAAGCTAGCAATTTTACTGCATTCCATTGTCTTGTGGACCAGCTTCTGACCCACGGGACAAGCTTTTCAACCAGCTGGATGATTGTTCAAGTTTCATAAGCGGATGGAAGCCATTTTGGTCTGGCTATGGAAGTGAAATCTCGATCTTTCTGACAGCCACGACTTCAGAGATCTTGACATAGATCATCGCATAGACACATCGCTAGCTAGCTGTCATGATGAGATGTCCTGTTCATCTTGTAGAAATGCATTGTTGTAAGGTAATCTCGAGGCCAGGCTTGCCTCGTCATATGATAGGTAGCAGTGACTTTGACCATTTCAGCATGTATTATCACCTGTTTAAGGCTCAGAAGATGCCCTTAGAGCATAAATCGAGGTATCGGGTCTCTTGGCGTTTCAACTCTTGATTTGACCAAATTGGTATCATGATATCATGGCTTTGTATGTGATGTAGCTCTGATGGGAAACTTGAAGAGACTTCAAGATGGATGCCCATAATTCCACCCTGGGGGGTGTATACAAGAGTGTACCAGTCTCAGCACCATTGGTGCTTTCATGTTTGTGCAATCGCGTGCGTATATGTTCGTGCATCATTGTTATCAGCTCTCTGTGGCATCGATATCGATCGATAATATATATGTATGTATGTATAACTTGTCTCGTGAAGCCAGCTGGCAGGCCAGATCTGCAGAGGACGGGGTGTGATTTCTGGCACAATCACAAATGTATGTCATAGTAATGGAATATCATTGTCTGAGCTATCTCGTATATTATGGGACGTTCAAGTAATGAGATAAGGTGGCTAAAGCTCAGATATATGTTCTTGTGTAGTAATCGAGGTTGCGAAATGTAGAGAGTGCATGGCCGTGATCTCCGCCTTTGATAACTTGCTGTATCGATGTTGAAGTGATTCATACTGCTACTTTGGGGTGTCATGAGGGCATAATTGCTCTTGGCCGTCCTGATCTTTTCTCATAAAGAGGAGTGTCAATTTTGTGCATGGTTATACAAGTCGACAGCCAGGTGGATGGTACGTAAATGTGGATGCATCTTGGTGCTTCAGAAGCAGAAGCAATGGTCGACCGTTCTTGTATGCTGTCAATCCTAGGCGTAGAGTCTCGTATATTGCTCATGAATGGATAACGTACGAATCGCAGAAAGGAAGTAGACCGTAAGAATATTGTTTTAGATTGAAAATACTAAGTACCAGCGCTGTGTGAAAGTAGGCCTGTAGACAGCTGAGCGCGTGCAGCTGAATTTTGGGCGCAAAATTTCCAACAGCTTGTCGTGTTACGTAACGCGAGCAGAGCGGCGCAAAATTACAACCAAGCAACACATCCGACATATTCTCTGTGGGTAGCAAGATAGGAACTCAGCACGCTCTCGACACATTCAGCACCACACCGTCTTCGACATTTTCTCACACAAGCCTCCTTCCATTAATTGATTAGAATACCTTTCAGTCTTGCAGTACTGTGCACGCACTCTTCACAATTACTGCTATCGATTCTACCTCTGCACTTTGGCTATCGACAGAAAGTATTGCACGTTCAGACCGTTCACCGCTTCGACCTCACCTCGACAAAGGCCAATTGCAGTGGTACTGTATAGCCATAATGGCGCTAGTACCCGTTGGCGGCCCTGGCCTGACAGACCATTTGACCAACCTGCCATCAGAAATCATTCAGGAGATTCTTGAGCGAGTAAGCACTGGCATCCCAGCTATTCGTACCGTTAATCGAACTTGCACGCTCATAGACATGTCTATCTAGATTCCGCGTCGTATTGACTTGGCTGCCCTATCCCGCGTCTCCAAGAGACTGCATAATGAAACAGCACGGGTTTTGTACAAGACTATAGTATTGCGACTGCGACAACAAACCGGACTGTCAACTAGATGCACGAACTCCTTACTCCTCGATAGTCCAGGTCCTAGCACGACGACCGGCTATACTCGTTGCCTGGTCGTAACGGGCGTACTGTTTGACTCCACCAGGCACAATATGCTCACTTCGGAGCAGAGGGTTATTATCGATAATGCCCATTTGCACCTCCGCTTGATTCTCAAGTCAATTCCTGCAGGCAGTCTCAGAAGGATCATGTAGGACCCCTTCTCGTGCTAGCGTATTCATGTCTCTCTATCAGTTGTGGATTAACACTGACTTCGAAACCGTGCAGATGGGATTCTAACGTAGTGTTTGACCCGTATATCCAAGATCAAATACGCGATAAACATCCACAGCTCGCGGCAATCATTCATTACCAACGCCCGTGGACCGCACTCCCCGTGTCCAATAACTCTTCGGACATGCCACTGTTCCAAGCAATGAAGAATCTGACCACAATTCATGTCAAGTCCATTCGGGGACCCATGGAATATCGTGGCGTCCTTTCCGCAATAGTACGACAGGCACCGCTACTAAAGTCGCTCGTCATCGGATTCACGAATGAACTGATGGCGTCCATTCGTAACTGGAATCCCCAAGCATCTGTCTACGAAAAGATTCTTACCTGTGCGTATGACACGCTAGGCGGCGTTACGACTCTGATGTTGAACGTTAATAGTCCAGTTGCGCTTCCAAATCTTGAGCACTTTGAAGCATATGATTTTCCTTGCTGGGCTGAGGCACTCGAGGGATCGGCACCCTTTCCCCCAATGCCCGTCCGCGTAAATCCTTCGAGAATCAACCACATCCGAGTGGCGGGGCCATCCGAACCGACTCCTATTGCACGTCATCTACGCCTTGCTGGTGTCAATCCGCAGATTTTACACTTGAAAGTTGTCGGCAATGAAGTAGAACTATCGGACTACCTACGTCAATCCACGGGTCTCGTTGAACTCAGGATCAACCTACAGTCTAGGGGTCGCACCGACCGACGGGAGGTGAATTTGACAAGTCATGGAAGAACCTTGAAAAGATTGTTCTTCCTGACGCACAACAGGCAGGGAAGGTTGCTGAGCGTGAGCTCAAGACAATTTAACCAATGGTTGGCGCTGCCAAGTTTGGTAGAGATAGCCGCAGTGATTGATTTGGACCGCTATGTGAGTACTTCATTCAAATCTTCATTGTCCCAAATATCCCTACTCGATCTATAAGAAGCAGAATGAACATAAAGGAGTGTGGGCTAACGAGCATCACGATAGGGCTGCCGGAATGGACACACCATGCCCTCAATTGAATCCATTTGGCTGTTGGGCGCAAACACTGATCTCGCCCTCCCTCAATTAAATCGGTCACATCGAGCTCTGCTACCCGGCCTGGACGCGCAAAGAATTACAATGGTTCGAAGTATCATAGGCAACTTTTTCCGCCGCAGCACCCGGCCTCCCGTTAATCTGCGGTTCCTGAGCATTGGAATTTGCAATAACTTCAATGAACCAACGTACATAGGAGAGTTGCACGCGCCTGTTCACCACTTCCCGGGCACCATCCGGGTCAATCAGCGGATCTCCATAACTGAGGTCTCGCCCGAGGTGTTCCACCGTCACGCTGACGAGTATTCGCTCTTTAGCATGCTGCAAGACTCGTGGACACATGTTTTGTGAATATGAAACATCACAGTGCCATATCCTGAGACATGAATGCCACGAAGACTCTTATGAAAGACTACGAACGGTGACCAACACAGACCCATCGACCTGAATTCACGACACATTTTTCTATAAGTCTCTTACTCACTTAACAAGGCGATTATTTCTTTGGTGAAATGCCTTTCTCTTTTGATTACTCGGAGGTTCGTGGCTACTGACCATCTTGTTGACTTTTCCCTATTTCATTCTGATCTACGCGCGTGATGATTCTTGATACTGTCCTCTTCACGAACCACATTTATGATTGGGGATGTGACCATTGCGCGAAAACATGCAGCGGCGCATAATATGAACGGACCTTGACATGCATGCTTCGATTGACGAAAAAGCCTCACGATTCTGATCATGATGACATCAACTCTCACATATGAACTCATCTCACAATCCTCGTTTTCTACGTCCTCCTCCTTCTCGTCATCATCCACACTCTCTTGTTACTGCACGTCCTCAAATGCAGATTCGCCTCCAACCGTCTATATAACCAGGAACACCTCCATTCACTCTAACATCTCCGTCGCCTTCACACGAGTGTTCCTTTTTTCTTTCTTCCTGGTATCACCACACAGTGGCTGCTTAGAGAGGAAGCAGGCAATCGGTGAGAATCCTTGGCACACGTAACTTGACCATATTTCGATCCAATGTCGCGAAATAAGTTGCTCAATCATCAATGAATTGTCATGACATTTTCGAGCTACGCTATTTGACACGCTCGAAACACGCAAACAGGTTGTCCCACCTGACTACAGTCACAATGAGAACATGACATGACATGAGCGATGAGATACGCATGCAAATAAGTGATCAAATCTTTGAATAACGTGCTTTACGAACCATGAGAGACATCCGGATTTTCTGCTTGAAATATGGAGATTTGGCGACAAGAGTAGTCGAACGCAAGAATATATATGACGGCTACTTGTGGAGTGCGTCTCCGGCCAATTATCTGTCCAACACCCATTTCATCCTGATACCTCTACGTGTCTCCGTTCTTGAATTTCGAGGCAGATCTTTTCTATTGATTTTTCCTGTGCGGTGCCGTTCTGAAATTTTGATCAATTGTTCTGTAATTTCTTTCACATGCCCGTCTTTACGTCGCTCAATAGTATCCTAGGATCCTCTCGTCTATTTATAATCCAACTCTGTCGTATCGCTCGCGTTGTGTATTTTAATTTAGCTTTACCGAATACAGTTAACTTGGTCGTTCCCCAGCCGTGCATCCACGATAAATAATTCGCGAAAAGTATAGCCGACTAGCCCGAGTTGCATGCAGGGAAGGAAGGAGGGAAGGAAGCTTAAGGAAGGAAGAAGATCAGCGATGCATCTTGCCATCCTTGCTCCAAACCATGTAGGGCGCCTGCAAGCTTGAGATCTTGTGGATACGCTGCTGTCGATCAAGTGGGTAGGTCGAATGAGGGCGCGGAGATACCGCTTGGAGGCTTCCCGAGGACGTTACGCTGCCAGTTGGTCCAGATACTTACATATGCACAGCATGCACTCCAATTCACTGGTACGCGAGTGGATCGACACTCCTCGCGCCGTTGATTTGTAAATTGTACGTACAAGTAGAACAACGAGGGAGACTGTCTAAGACTCTTGTGCCGGCTAAACCTGACAGTTCGTCCAGCCACAGCGCTTTTTCACTCGCCCGGGCTACCCGGCACATCCGCACCGATTTACCATCTCGAGCGGATTGCGTGAGCACACCGTCAAACGTGCGTTCGGCCGTTCTATATTCGGCGTTTTCCCCACCAAGGTTCCCAGACGGCGCGAGAGAGAAGTGCGAGGGGGAAGGCAGGCAGGAACATTGACAGGGCAGGACAGCTGCCTATCAACACCATCCGCATCTCGGTGTCCATGTCGAACACGGTCAGAAGTCCTGAGGCTGAGCTTATATTATGCTGTAAGCATGCCACTTCTTATTATACTCTGCGCAGCATTAAGCCAGGGTTGACAAAAAGACTCGGAGCGCACGAGGGGGAAGACTCTCAGTCCGTCGTCCACTCAGCCCTATCCTCCCACTAGTTAGCCCCGGAGCAGTAAGCTCCGCATGGGTGAAGCCGTTTCTCGCGGCCTGTTGGCGGGGTCCATTCATTTCTAAAAATGCGTTCACTCCTGCGATATCCTTCGGGTTATTCGGCGGACTCCTAGCTGACAGGCTTCCTTCTATTCTTTTCTCACGAGATTTCTTTCCTTCCTTCCGTTCTTGTCCCTCGCACTCGTATCTCGCGTAGCACGCATTACAACGGTTACGATTAATCAAGTCACGATATCGATCTCACGTTATTGTTTTATTCTATCCTATTCGAATCTTCTGTTCTTCAAATATTATCTCAGCATCGACAGTTCAGTTCAGAGTCTTTGTTGGAGCTCCGCGTCTTCGGATATACGGTTACATGACTAAGATCTGCAGGTAGACGATTTGCTCGATAGGGCGACGAGATTGCGAGCCGACGTTACCTTGTGGGCAAGTGGCGCAGGCACGACGGACCTGGCCCTTCTGACTGGAGCCCAGCATTTGCACTTTGCGAGTTCGCTGACACCGGAGGACCGGCTCGAAACCATCGACGGGAGCCCACGGCATTGCATCCACCGAATCTTGAATTTTATTTCACGGATACGACACAATGACACGCAAATGCAGCCGGTCCTGGGAGCTGTTCGCCGCGCTGGCGGCCCTGTTCGTTGGTGTTGACGGCCAGCTTGGGCCAAGCGACGGCTTGTGCCAGCGGTTCGGACACCAAAGTACGCACCCACTTCCCCGGTTTACTTTGCATCCTCCGTTCTTTCACGATCCGAGACGCATCGGTCGACGTCGCATAAGGCTAACTAGGCACCGTCGACAGGCACGATATTGGGCGACAAGCTTATCCTGGCGGGCGGGTTCAGAGTCGTACAAGATCCAAAATCCGGAGTTGTCCGCGAATTACCCAGTCCGTGCCGCAACGCAGCCTCCCCGTTGATTCCGCATTTTCCACGCATGCGCATGCTGATATTGTCCACCTCGTGATATCTTGTAGCAAACGACTTCCAGTCCCTCGATCTCGGCCCGCAAGGCACCCGGTTCTCCCTCGATAAACCCCGAGCCAGCGGCGGCCCGCCATGGCAGTCGATCAACTACACCGTCGATGGCGCGGCCGGCCTCCCAAAGGTCGTGAACGGCGCCATGTTTCGGGATGGTGACGACCTGTATATCTACGAAGGCCGCCTGCCGGGCCTCGGGCCCGAAGCGTCATCCTCGCTGTGGAAATACACGAATGCGACCAGCACATGGGGTCAGGATATCACCTGGACGCACGCGGACCCCACGCTGCCGAACCGAGTATCCAGAGGTGCGAGTGTGACGATGGGGGATCGTGGGGTTGGCGTGTATCTCGGTGGTGCTAGGATATTCATCAACGATTCCGCGACACCGGTGAATGGGAACTGGTTGTACCCAAGCGAGGAGCAGCTTACGACGTTCGATCTCCGGACGAAGAATAGGACGACGACGGGGTTGCCGGACGCGCAGAAGAGAGCGGGTGCAGCCCTCGCGTTCCTGCCGATTGGGACTGAAGGAGCTATCATTGGCATTGGCGGGACGCTCGAGAACGACAAAGTTCGGGTACGAAGCTTTTTTTTTATCTGAGCGTGCACTATGCACAAGTTTGTTATGTGTGTGCAGAAGATCTGATGATATAACGATTGACGCAGAGCACTGGCAGTTCGGCCGATATTACCCGCGAGAGCTTCGATTCCGACGACCTAAACTTCAGCCCTATGCAAAGAGTCTGGATTATGGACCTCGCTACCCGCCAATGGTATTCTCAATCCACCTTCGGCCAATACTTCCCGGACGAGCGCATGGAGCACTGCATCGCGGTCGCCTCCGCCCCTGACAACTCCTCCCACAACATCTACATGTTCGGCGGCAGCAGCGGCTCCTCATTCCTCAACCGCAAGGCCGACAAGTACTACAACGAGCTATACATTCTCTCCATCCCTAGCTTCCGGTGGATCCGCCGCGTTTTCGAAGCATCAGACAACGCCCCGGAAGGCCGAGTACAGCACACATGCCACGTCTACGGCAAGAATCTCATTGTTCTCGGTGGCGCGACCTTGAACACCACTGACAAATGCACCTGGGACGAACTGAGCATCTTGGATATGACGACGCTGAACTGGGTCACCGACTACAGATACTCGTCCGGTGCATACGCTGTACCCAACCTCGTCATGGGCAGCATCTCCAACAACGGCGTTGTTCAAAGCGACCCCGTGAACGGCTGGGACGACCATGATCTCCAAGCGCTCTTCGCCACAGCCGGGATTTCCAGCCACTCCGGCGGTGTATCGATGGTCACTATCGCCGCCGTCGCAGGTGGTATCGCTGGCGGCATCATCCTCCTCCTTATCATCGCCGCTGGTGTAACGCACTACAGGAAACGAGCCCGCAACAAGCGCGGCCAGAGGATCCTTCGAGCAAAAACAGCATACGAGTCCTCCCGGTATGGTCAGAGTTATCCCGATCAGAGTTATACCGGCCACGACCCAAGCCGCGACGGCGGCGCGATGGAACTGCATTCATCACCGTCGAGTGCCTCGTCTAACACATTCGATCACGGAACCGGGTATGCACACCCGGGGAAGCTGTGGCGTAGCAGCTACTATAGTATCGAGGATACAGAAGTCGAGGAGCGGGAGGAGCGGGTGGACGATGAAGCGGGACTGATTGCCCATAAGGTGCCGCCGGGGTATTTTGAGCTCGGGGCGCCGCACTCGCCAACAAGACGGGCACACGAACTGAGTGGGGGCGGAGGTACGTTGCCCTTTTCAGCTCCTCCATGAAGATATCGGACCTCGCAGCTAGGACCGAACTAACCAGGCGATAAATGTAGATCTGAGCGAAGGCCGTATACACGAACCGTGGGAGGCCACATCGCCTATCAGCTCGCGGCATAGCACCTGGCGGTAATAAACCCGCATATAGCTCCAAATATATCCATACTCCCTTGCATCGAATTCTTTGTCATCTAGTTTTCTCATGGTTGCATCGAGGAGATGGTATTGATATTATTATATTGCTTGCATACGATGGATGTACTTCTAGTCCCTGCTGATATTCATCTTGTGCATTTGTCGGTTTAGCGGGTTTAGCGTTGCATTTTCTCTGTGTTACGGTATACCACTGGATGAATGAGCCTGTCGATTATCGGAATAACGATATGTATTGGTATATGATTTATGTCATGTTAATCAAGTCCATCCATATACTATAGTCGAGATGCTCGCTGGGTTTGGCTGCGATAGAGGAGGTCTGCGCTAATTATAAGTTTGGGAGCATGTTTATATATATATATCCCATGTTTCTCCTCTCAGCGAGGGCTCTGGCCCGGGTCTGACCGACTATTCTATAACAAATGAAATATAATCCTGCATGGTCCGATAAATAAAACGCCCCTATATTACCATAGACTGTGTAGCTTTGGCTTACAACTATTTATATAAATCCCGGTAAGAGTAATTCCATTTCGAGCTTCAATCGGTTCCTTGAATCAATCTCGACCAATATCCCGTCATCGCCATATCGCGCAATACAGTCCAAGCGGCCATCTTATCTCCATCGATGCAGTAGCCTTTTCTTTTCGACTCATATGAATGCTTTATTTCTGTAAGCCTCCGAGGCTGTTCAACCCCGCCGTCTACGACGAACCGCTGCGTGGGGTCGATACGTCGGTAATTCGACATCCCGACGCCAATACACATCTATGGGCGGTTTGGGAAGCATGCATACATTGACCGGAAGAAACAATCTCGGATGCGTCGGAACTTCTCAGCTTTAAGTCGCTGCTCGTATTGACCGTGCGGATCTTCGCGAGAATTCTCTAGCCCCGGGGCCGGGTCTAGAAGGGAGGCGCCGCCGCGAGAGCCCAAAAGTACCGGAGAGAAGGGAACGAACTAGATGTTACATCTACCCGCTACAGATGTCGATATAATTATTGATCTCTGATTGCGTAATTGCGTCTTTACATAAGCGGCGAGGTCGTGCAATGCACTTACCAAGTCTTCAGGATCCTTCAGAGTTATTGCCAGATGTTCCAAGAACGGCATTTCCATAAGCTGCTTGATGTTCTCGACGGGCATCGGCGGGAGTTTCCGCAGTGTCTTGTTCACCATGGTCATGAAGAGCCGACGTAGAGTCCCTGTGTGACCCGCCAAGTTGGGAAATTCCGTGTCCTGTTCGACTATAAGCACCAGCGCTAGCTCGATGAGAGAGCCATTCAAACCAAGGTACTCATAACAACCTCCCACATTCCCTGTTACAAGTATGTGCAGTATCGAAAGCCCTGGGGGAAGAGTCCCCGAAGGCCATAGTATGGTTTCAATAGACTCCCAATCGCGCAGCTTCAAGCTGCGGAGCCGATCGGCCTTTACGGCTACCTCGGTAAATATAGCTCTAGCCTCTCTTATTCCAGGAGATTCGGGATGGAGCCCCCATGCTTCGAACGTTTGCAATGCTGTCAGGTGGATTTCTTGACCCATAGACGCCTTGAGTCTGCAGAGGTAGTCCATGCCAATTTGGGTCAGTGTCGGAGGCGTCCGAACCCGTGCGCCCCGTGGCAGCCATCTTGAACGCAATCGGAGATGCTTTAGTGTATCACGGTGTGCTAAGACTAGATCGAGCAATAAGATCACCCTCTCCCAAGTATCGACTCTTGTGATGGTTAAATCTGTAAGGTTCGGTCGATTTGCAAGATTGTAGTACTTTGGACGGGCAGTCCAAGTTCCGGATCGCGATCCCGAAGTGCTACCCGTGTTGGTTGCGAATCCGATGTAAATCGAATTGATATTAGGCTGATATTCGGCGAGGTAGTTGCTAATCGCACACGTAGGCTCCAAATTCGTATCCCATCTTCAACCACCATATATTCCATGGTACGGCAAGATTAGCAGACAGTTATATGAATCATGAGCATGCTGGATAGGTGAGTTGAAAACTGGTGCGTACATGAAGTTCACAATTGACCCGGGTTCCAAAAGGTTCAGGAATACCAAAAAAGACAAATATACGTAATTGAACACATTGGTATCGGCACCATCGAGCGCATCCGTGTTTCGCAGGCCTTTTATCCCTACGGTTCTAACATGACGAAGGTTAGGATTCTTTGCATCACCATCAGCTCCGGTGATCAACGGGTGAGGCGATTTGAAGTCCCATGGTTTGAAAATAATGGTTTTATATAGCTGTGGGGTAGCGACGGCGTAACTTCGTTTCGATACGGCGGTGAGCTTGAGAAGGTCTGCGATTTCGAGCTATGGAATTCAATAAGTCAGACATCAGTGGAGAAATACAATTTAATCACATTGCACTGTCTCCGCTAGCATTATATTATCGATGGACCGAGGTGCGGTGATCAGGCAGCAGTGAGTAAATATTCGGAGGTTCAGGACACACGCGTACATAAGATGTAACTTCCAGCAGTATCTCGGTCGGAATCCTTGAGAAGATGGGTAGATCGTTTGCCGCGTCCGAAGTAGCAGTCCCCAACATTGAAACGACGGCGTCCATCGTTATTCAGATATATCGGATGTTTAAAGTTACCCTAGATTTGAGGAGAGCTGTAGTGTCGTGGCTTAACAAATACCACCTCTTGTCAATTGTCACGTCGTACGGCTTCAGCCATGCCGCATGCCGAGGGACGCGAGTCAATGCAAAATACAACAGATCAATGTGTTGGCTACTATTCAGGGTCATCAGATCTAGAAATTGCTATTAAGTTGCTGTAGACTGCAGCTGCAGGCCAGCTAAGTATTTAGCAACCAACGTACTCAGACACTGAAAGCATAGTATGGCGGTGTTGGATTTCTTAATTTGTGAACTACAAATGGTCGTAGGCGTATCTCGGATGTAGCCTCGAGGCTCTCAGATGCATATGTGGTGAGAAGGTAACTTTTGTTTCCTCATTAACAACTTATATATCCCGAATATGTTCCCTGGTCATAAGCGGGAGCATCGATTTCGAACTGAAATACCGTAACACCCGAAAGTGAGTCTCCTACTCTCCCCACCAAGCTCGAATTCTCCATTAGTACTGCATAGCTAGCCGTCCCACCCTGCTCAGCGAGCTACAAACTGGGGACCCCCCCCCCCCCCCCCCCCCCCCCCCCCCCCGATGTTAAAATAATGATACAGAAATGCACAAAAAAGTCAAAAGATATATAGGGGAAACAGACTGGGCTGCCCTCTACTCTGTCTTTTCTACTGGGGGCTCTGCCAAAAGCTTGCGTAATCGATCCGCAAGCACCCCCAGCCTCGATACCACAATACCGCTGCCCATCCGTTCCCGAGGTTTCTCAGTGAACATCCCCCTACAACAAAGCGAAATAAGCTCTCGAACGACTGCGTCGCCGGTGCCGTCGACATCTTTCTCCTCCGCCGCTTCCACTAATGCGTCACACCAGCCCCTCACAGCGGGTAAGTTTCCGCGAAAAGAGATATCAGGCTTCTTAGCCTTCCCTGAAGCCGACGTCGCTTCCGAATCGCGCCGTGACTTTGATGAGCGAGCGGAGAAGGTGCTAAGCGGCCGTTCAGCGACCGTTACTGTTGATCGATTTCTTATGCCTGCCGTGAACATAGTTCGAATGCTCCCAGCGGAAGACCCAAGCGAGGAACTCGACGAAAAGCTGTTTCGCAGAACCTCAGCGCCCCGTCGGCGGTAGTTCTTGTATGTTGTCATCTTCAGTTTGGATACGAACGTCAGGATGTCAACCATAACGCAGGCTAGGCTGAATACGTCCGATTTGCAAAGAACAACTGGGTCAGCAGCCATATACAGTTGTTCGCCGAATAATGCCGTAAGTGTAGCGCTGTCCGCGTAGTCTTCAGGTGCTCCGTACTCGTCACGAATCTCGGTGCGTCCCTGTCGGTTGAAAACATCGAGCATGCCCGGAGCAGGGCCAGCATCGCAAAGCATCAATTTCGAGCCACCCTCCATGACGTGGACGCTGAGAGGGTTGATATCGCCGTGACGAATGTTCCTCAAGTGGAGAAATGCCACCGCACTGACGAGTCCAATGATCCAGTTGAAGGCTAAGACACGCTTTTCCGTTGCTGATAGCGCGGCGATGAAGTATGTCGGCGAGCGGAAGAATGATTCCAGCGTTGTTAGGGGGGCGGGGCGGTAGAGTAAGTAGCCGGCATCTTGGAAGGTGTAAGATGCAAAAAGTTCGACGATGTTAGCGTGGCTGATATTTCGTGATTTGATGGTTTCGATGTGAAGCATAAAATCTTCCTTCGAGGGTACTGTTATTCGAGTGATATAGTCCTGCGCCTTCTTTCCGTACGGTCGCACCACTTTCTCCGCAACAAAGTCCCCACTTGCTGGCAACTTTTCCAGAACTTCGAGCGGGACCACCTCCTGCTCCTCATAATCAATGTGTTCTTTGGGGTTTATCCCTCGGAGTAGGAAGGTATACTGCACTCTCCAGAACCGTTCGTCCACCTCCTCGTTTGGTCGGTACGATAACGCCAGCCTTGGAACTGTTTTCCTGGGAATTGGTAAATCCTCGTCATCCCATGCGTCGTCTATGATCCAAAATATCTGTTCTGGTATTCCCATATGCAGTAATATCAGGAACATCCGCCTTGCCTTGTGCAGTATCCAGTCCATATAGGTTTCGTCTGTGAGGCCGACACCGAAGGCAACCGGCAGTTTTAATCGCTCTTTCAACGACGGTTTTAGACCTGGTACGTATGGGATATTCGCGGTCACAAAGTCTTCCGTTAAGGTGTATTTGATCCTCAACTCGTCCCACCATATCTTCGCCGCTTCGAAATCCAACTTTTCCTGGGTGCCAAATCCGAAGATTATCGCATTCATTTCCAGAAACTGGCTTCCGACCGCTAACGCCTTCTTCTTCAGCTGCTTTCGCCGTTTCTGTAATGTTGTGAGGTCTGCATACTCGTCCCTCTCTTTCTGCAAGTCGAGGTATAGTCGGGAGGGGTCGGTATGAGGTTTGATGTCGGCCAGACCAGAAAAATGCGAGTCGACTGTCGATAAGGATGAATATAACGATAACGAGTCGAGGTCACGGTATGATTCGTCGGAAATGCGGGCATCGTCAAAGAAAGAAGGATTCACTGCGACGTTTCCATTCGCGGATTTCGGTACCTCGAAGGTGTGAGGTATAGTTTGAGACGAGCCGGCCAGCGGCGTGGGGAAGCTCGAGGTCGAGGATGCAGCACTGCTAGAGCGGCTGTTGTAGAAGGATAGCACCTCCATCATCTTGGAGAATTCGAAGTCGGAAAAGCGATATCAGCTCGATGTTTATCGTGGAGTAGCGAGAGTAAAGTCGTTCCGCCGCCGCAGCATGATATCAGGTATCAAAAGCCATCGGCGCCCAGTCGCAAGCGCATTATCCGCCGTTGCAAATTATGTGTTGAAGGGATGTCGGTTTGAAGCTATGACAAATCGATTCTGAAATTTCGCCGACGCGAGGGGATATACAGGTATACTAGTAAGGAACTCGCACAGGGGCCAGCTGCCGTATTAAATGGGTGCTGAGAGTAAGTCAAGGCTAACTTGCGAAAATGTTCGTATCGAACAGGGAGGTTTCGCCTGGTCTGTTGTCTCAGTCAAGTTAACTGCTGTTGTCTAAGATAGAAATGCAGGTGAACGTAAGCTGAGGGTATCCGATATATGGCATGCGTACGTACCCATATTCTAACTAATTAATATCCCGTTGCGCAGCTTTATGCATATGTCATAGCCACTAACATCGAACCAGCATTTTGGTCCAGCTCCGAACAGACTTCTCGAAGCAGATCAGATGGACTGCTGTGGAGGCAAGGCGGGAGGCAAGCTTTTATTCAGAGACCGGCGACCTGCCTCCGCCTAGCTGAAGTTATTTCACTCCAGCAGGCATCCAAGGATGGTATCAGGTGAGCGGGTCCGGCCGGTCTAATGGCCCAGGTAGCGAGTGTGCAGCTGCGGTTACTAAAGATGGGTCCTCGAGATGCATAATGCATTAGGACACTCTTGTAGGTAAAAACTTGCGGATATGATCAAGTTCCTCGGAGAAGTCAGCGAACCAAGCGGCGGCGGACTTTGGGACGAACTTTGGCCCGTTCGTTTTCCACGCGACGCCATTGGCCCTTGCGCAGCTAAGGCAACACTCTGCTGGGCTCTTGTTCTCAGAATAGGAAACTACGCAGGATGCTATGTCGCTTTGGGTTTCCTAATCGACGCCGCACCTGGTACTTGGTTTTCGTTGGCCATTGAACTTGAGCGCACAATATGAAATTGGCTTCACGTGCTCTCTCGACTAGTATTGATGCGGCGAGGCGACAGCTTGATTTCTCGATCAATCCAACGGTACGATAAACCTACGTTGCGAATTATCTTATATGAGAGCGTACGATTACATGGTATTGCGTTGGAAGCTGGCTACGGTCAAGCGTTCCGGATTCTCAACTCTCGGGCACTTTTGCAAACGTCCACAAACTTCGGCTTCGTCCTAGCGCGGTTGGCACCAGCCAGACTCCACATCTCGAAAATGAACCTCATATGATCATGCGCATTGATTTATAGGCATCCGCCAGAAACGTGAAACCGTAAATTTAGCCGCATCTCAAGTCTGATATTGCCACGTGCACACGCTGCGCGCTGGACATTTTGTGCCACATGCAAGAACACTCAGGTATCGAGGGCAAAGGGGCAAAGGAATCAAGTATAGTAACGTAACACATGCCCAGCGCCTGCAGGTGTTATAATTGAGCCACCTGTCAGGCCAGGGCCATGCACATTAACTTATATAGTGATCAGCGCCAGCGGAGTAGGTATATAAAGACAAGCATGCCGACATTTAAGAGCTTATCATGTTCCGAAATTCTCGTCGGGATTATGGGTTCGGATTCCTGGAGATAGCATGCCTAACGGGGTGGGTCGATCACAAGGATTTGCCGGCCTAGATCCACCTAAATTCAATCCCGCGCCGACTCGACATGACATTGTCTTGATAGTTCGCGACGTTCGCACCACCTTACGAACTACGTACTACGTACTACTCTCCTCCTCTACCTACAGATTAAAGCCGACACACCTTCATTCCATGAGAGCTACCTCATGACAGTTCACATTGTTCAAATATTGACGCTGTATAGGCCCATGGGGCCGGAACTCTGAACTCGCCAAAGACCAAAGATGGTCCGCCACCCAACATTCGGCGCCAAATTTCCGAGCACTTGCTGTTTTCGGAAGCCTTGTAGGCAGTTGCCGACTTGGAAAATTCTTGGGAACAGCCTGAGATCGTCAAGTAGAGACGCATCAGGTGATACACATGTGCTCTTGAACATCGAGACTCAGAGCAGCTCACTGGCAGCAAGTTTTCTATGGACCAGCGAGGCAAAGGAATGTCCATCAAAACCTTGTGCACTTTATCGGTCGCAACCGCGACGACGCTAGACACAATTATTGTTAACTGATACCGGTCAACATCCAGACCATGTTCTGATATGCGAGGAGTGAAGGTGTCCGCTTTCGACTTGCTAATAATTGCGCCAGAGGCATGCATGAGAAGACCTCGGCGATTGGATCCTTGGCGACATATAGGCGTATACTCGGTCGTAAGAGACTAAGTACCTAGGTAGCTATAGCATCAATTGACGGATCGACCGACGAGAAAAGCAGCTGGCAGCTCGACTTGAATTTGGTGACAAACAAGAACTCGGTTTCTTGATAATCATAATCCTGCACTCTTCGAATCCTCGGTCTAGAACCATGTATAGTCTCGGGGACGCTGACCCTCCGAGCTTGGCGGAGCCTCGAACCATGTAATCTACCGCCATCCTCCTAGAGGGTGTTAGCGCCCGCAACCCGAGGCACCTGGACCTACGAAATTCATGAACATGTCGAACAATTTTTCCATGGCGGAAACTTATTATTACATTGTGAACTCCTGGTCTGAATACACCTAAGTCATCGGTTCTGCCGCCTGGCCACCTTGAACCGAAGAGGAGAGAGAACCCTGCAAAAACTGTTACTTAGTAGGGCCCGGTTCCCTGCAGTCACCATTAAAGATCATGGATCACCCTGCTAAGGAAACCCAGCTCTCAAGACCCAGTCCCTACGGAGAATTGGTTGCAACATCAATCAGACTTCATCCTAGTGATAGATATAAATCGAATTGAAGGACACAACGCCATTCCCAAGTTGTCAGGTGCGGGAGCATCAGATTGAATGTCCGAGCCGTCCCCGAACAATGTTTCCTCGCTTCGTCTTTGTCGTCGCGATTGCGGTGGCGAGAGGGGCGACTTTGCAAGCATATACAATCACTCCACCTGCCTGTTGGCTACCCCGGATTCTCGTCAGACGTGCATGCCGCATGGTCGCGTAACAATCCGACTGCCTTTTAGAGTTGAGGGGATGCGAATTTAATGCGCTTCGGTCTACAGGCTCGCCGACATCGACGGGCTGAGTTTTCTAGGATATATGTGCAGAAATCACATTGGTACCTGATCTACAGAAAGCGATATCGATACGGGTGGTTGGTTTACGAGATCGTGCATGAGTGCCAAGTATCCTTGCAGATGAACCTCGATGCCGTGTCGACTGCACCAAGGTATGTCGTTTCAGGGCATCGACGACGATCCGGCGGTATTGGCTGACATAACATCTAGACAGTCCGTGAGGTGGATGAGCTGGCAAGTTCTAATCGCGAATGCGAACGGACACATCTGTAGGCCTCCCGATGCGCATCGATGCATTGTCCGTTTTTCGCAACATAGATACCTTATCCGGTTGCATTAGAGGTGACACAAGTTCCTGCAGCGCGGGTCTAGCCAACACGCATCAACCGTTGACTCCGTTGGGGACGCGACCGCTTTTTCGTTCCGTATGGGAAAAAATTTCTGCTAACTTGGAGAGCGTTCAATCGATCGTAACAGAAGTCGGGTCGACTCTCTCAATTTTGAAGATTGGGTCGGCTATATAGCCAACTGGCTGCGTCCAGTGCTACTTCCAAGCTAACCTGATAATATTATATAGCGGTCTAGTCTATAGTTAAGACTCGGGTATATCGAAATTAAGATTAAATTCTAGACCGCCCACTCAGACGGCAGTTTTACCTTGCCTATATTCAAGAACACTCTCCTCGCACGATGACGCGCGACCGGACATGAGGATTGAATATTATCAAAACGGAAGTTTCATGCCGACAAATTACACAGGATCCGACTCAGTCGCGCCCGTTCTCACCGCCTTCTCTCGGATGCGAGATATGGTCTCGATCCATGATTTGCCAGCGCAAAACGCCCCAAACACGGGCTCAGGATGCGGCTTGCGGACCAACCTTATAATTTACAAGATCGCCCACGGTGGCTGCGAGCTAACACGAGTCGCTCCACTTTTTGAGTATCGATCCCCGGGGTTCGGGCTCACAAAGAACTTGCTTATGTACGTTACTTATGCATGCAGATGTTAAATGCATGCGAAAATGCTCTAAATTTTTCCAGGAAATGCCGGGTTTGAGTTCGGGCCCCCGTGATGTAGAGAAATCGCCCAACGCGCTATACACATGGTCTTCGCCGCTCCTTCGCGCGTCGGCAACGATATACTTCAACACTAGTTGCCGCAATGCATCTTCACTCGAGCCGAAATTCTCTCTTGGACTGGCTAGTCGACCTGGCCAGCTGGCCGCACATCCCGTTGTCCTTTCCCATTACGAAAATCGCTCGCTCAGAATGGGGAAAATCCTGATTCTGATATCATAAATTTCCGGTATCGCCGCATGGGCACCGATGCATATGCGCACCAAGCTGGGGGAACTTGCTAAACCTTGGTTTTCAAGTCGCACACATACACCCTAGATAAATCTATTGATCCAAGTTTGATGATTTGATATGCGAGTGGTAGTAATTCGTAGGTATGAGGAAGTATACTAACACCCCACATGTAACAGTGGCTGACCAGATCAATAGAGGTGCAATAAGTCCCTACGTATGTCGTGCATTTTGCTGGGCGCTGATTTCGAGCGAGTGTTAATATTATGCCCCAGCAAAAACGTGCACAAAGCATACCAGTACGGTGAGCGTATGGGTTCGTACGAGCGCGTGGCGATGTAGATAAGCAATCAAGGAAGCGCGCCTCCCGTAAATTGAAGCTGACTTACAAATTGTCTCGAGCTTCCTACTCAATAATTATATCGATAGTGTTGTGGAGAACAAGCCTTAGAACGCCCATTTTCGCTGCGCTACTAGTATACTATAGCAGCCACAGGTGAAGTCTGCAGCCTCAAAATTATAATATGCATGTACCAGCACGTGGATATGCTCCGCACGTGCGATGTAATGATAATGGCTACACAGAAAACTACATCATGGTGCCGACATCCGTAATACGTAAGTAATCGCCCGAATCCGATCAGGTCTCGGGTTTCGAAATTGTATCGTCCTATAGCTGAGCGTTCTAAAGGATATATCGCAAGAGAACTTTGAGAAGAGGATTTCCTGCTGCTATCACTAACAGAGGAGCTAGGTTATGAGACTCCAGTCTCGAATAGTATACATAGAATAGATTGACAATGCAGGAGTGCCGAGCGCGCTCCTGCCCATTGTGCATAGCAAATACAAATTCAGTGTTAACGAGGCATGAGTGAGCGAAAGAATCATATAGTATGGGATGAAGATAAAATAGATATACGGAGAATATATTGAAAGAAAAGAAGCTTCATATAATCGCCAAGTGTCATATATTGAAGGAAATCAAACCATTCCTTCTAAACTTTTAAGATCGAATCGAAGAAGCATAGGCTTTCATCACCAGGATGTTGGCTTAGCTGGAGATATAGAGAAATCTGTAAAATAATGAAAAGACAAAAAACCCCAACCGTGAACGCCGGCGGACCACGTCCGAAAATACCGAATATCGCTTGAAAGGAAACTGAAATATAAAATAAGCGTGGAAGCAAAGGCAACGAATAGGTCTAGGAGAAATTGCTCAAGCTCTCGGCGGACTAGCAGCAACACTGACAGTATAGCCAGCACTGCGACCATAGCTGTTTGTATTGGTTCTACCAGCCGAGGCGATGTCTTCGTTGACGCTAGCAGGAGCGCTCTTGACCTCGTAGGTAGTCTCGCTCTTGATAGCTTCACCTCTCACAATACGTTCTTCACTCTCCGTGGCGTCTAGGATAGTTCGGCCCATGCTGTATTGACCCTTCTTCCTGCCATTGAGGTTGTTGTTGTAGCGCGGCAGCTCCATAGCGGTCCCGCCCGACTTGCTGCTTCCGTAAGAATTCCCTGTTCCCGTGGCGTACATCTGCTTTGCGGCCGAAATGCCGCGCATGAATAAAGGGTAGATCATGGGAATATTGCCAATAATGACGGCGACGAAAGTTTCTCTGCAAGCCCAGGAACCTGCTGAGAGAGCGCCACCAACAGGATCGGCGAGAATGAAGGCGACTCGAAGGATACCAGCAAGAATGACGAAGCAGCCGCCAGAGAACATTGCAATCAAGAGGAACTTTCGCTTGAGTGGGATCTGGGCCTTCCAGAGCAATGGAAGCGGAATGTACATCAGGTACAAATCGGTAATGACGTTGAGGACCACTGTGACATAGCAGTCAATTTTCGAGATGGCAGGTTGGCAGGCATTACTGGGTTCTGGGTTCATCTGGAAGTTCTTGTGATATGGATGGCAGCCAAGGTGGATAGAAAGAATGACAGCAATGTATGTTGTAATCAGGGCGACAGCGCCAATACGAATCTTTGTCGTTTGCTGGCCGAGACCATCTCTGTTAAAGATATCAGCGTCTGTTCTTGCCAACAAGGGAGTTTGAAACACAGAGTAACTTACGTCAGACGGCTGTAGAAGATGAGCAGGCAACCTTTAAGAAGCCACAGCAGAAGGGTGTATAAGCTCCATCCAATCAATTGGATTTTGACGCCAGTAATTCGAGTATTATATTCGTCACTACCGATGACGAGAGCTTCCCGCTGCTCAGGTGTCATGCCATTGTTTGCAAGGCCCTTTGCCAGGTAACCGACGCAATACGCGGCTGTCGTTTCCAGCGAATAGACCACCTGTATATGCGTAATCGGTTAGAAGTTGTGTTGGTGCGGGGCAGATATGCAGATGTCTATAAACAACGTTTAACTTACACCTGCGACAACCATTAGCAAGTCGTCGGGCTTGAACCCCGAGAAGCCACCAGATAGGGTATATCGGGCAACCAGTCGCCCGATGATGAACAAGAGACCAATTGCAAGCAGTGTCCACGCTTCCTTGAAGAAAGCTTGGACAGCGGCTAGCTGCGCGGCCAGCGCGGCCATTTCCTCGGGTGTCATCGGTGGACCACTCGAGCTCATTGTGTATATGTAGAAATGACTAATATGAGTAACTGAGGAAAAGTTGGAAGAAAGTAGCTTGGTCGGCTGTCTGATAGAGAGCTTGATAGATACGGAAACCCTCCTCGACCTGCTGATTATTATAATGTAGTCTAGTCGCAGGAAAGTCGATTATGGTCTTGAGAGATCTCGAGCCGAGCGGGCAGACTGGATCTATATATCTTGTTTCGCCTGTCTGCTGAAAAGCGTTTGGGGGCGCGGCATTTAGATCCAGACATTGTGTTAATAGCTATCAAGGCGCTTTTCTTCTTCTTTCTTTCTTTGTTTCTTTCCTTTTTCTTTCTCATCCGTATCTTATTATCGAATAGACCAAGGTCCTCAGAAGCTTGATTCGCGTCCTAACGCTCGTTGCGCTGGTTCGGACCGGCCGTTTTTTCTGCACCTCGCTTTTCTTTTTTCGTTTGCTGTTAGGGTGTGGGAAAGGAAGCAGGGGTCCTGGCTGGAAACCTGGGTTGAGTGGGCCAGAGTGGGGCGCGCATCCTCGACCCCAAACCGTCCCCGGTGTACCCAGGGTTCGGCCAGGAGAGATTTTAGCACGGTCTTGCATATTTCGCTCGTCTGGGACGGGTTCTCTGTGCAGATGAGTGGAGAAAACTTCCACCGAACTGCGCGCCCTACACATGTGCGGTTCCCCGTGAGTGGTGGCGCTCTGTTTCGCGGCAGCTTACTCGTTAGGCCAGCGGCCGTTGGACTCGTCTGTCTGGGCTTCGCTCATCATTACCTGAATTTCAAACAGCCCGCTCTTTTGGGCAGCACGGAACGAAGTGCGATTGACGTATATCACAATGTGAGGAATAGCAAGGTTTGACCGATAAAGCTGCCATTGACGATCCGTTAGAGACCTCAGATTTGAGGAACCGCTTCCGGGATAACGTATATCAAGAACACTTATGATGTTGTGCTGCTCATAGAGATATCCCGAACCTCATCGAGTGCCTTTCAATCAATAAAGCCCCTTATGCATTGAAATGATACAAGTGCATACAGAATGTTAATGAGGGTTATCGCCGTAGCATTCCCAGTTATCAGCGTACCCGGCCGGGAGGCGGGATTTCATATAGGTATTTTACTCGTACCTTTCTCTCGGGACTCTGTTTGATAGAAATATTAATATGTCGCCACAAATTATCCACTTCAGAAATTGCCAGATGAGTCTGTAAAATGTATTTCTGTGTACCTTGTAGCGCGGCGCTCGACGCCCATTCAACCAATTGTAAAGTTTTTCACCAGCCGTCCGCTTGTGCCGTCCGCCGCTGATTAAACATTAACAGTCCAGAATCCGATACTATCGATAATCGATTGCAATCGCTCTACTTGCCTGGATCTTCTGGGTTTTGGATCTGGAACCGAAGCGTTTCTGGTTGAGCCGCTTCCCCGACTCCCATGATGAATAAGATCGGTGTCAGCAACTTGAGAGGACGCGCGAAAGCGATATTAGTCGGCAGCTATTAATTTGCACTGTTACAACACAATTTACAACTTCCATATAGCCATGGACATCGTCGATAACAAACCTGCAACCGCAGGCAGCAGCTGCATTCCAATGTTGGCAAATGTTCCCTCGTCGTCCTATCGGAACCAGGGGGCAAGATACGCGAAAAAAGCTTTTAAGCCCTATTCGCCTCGATTCAAGGTTAATTTGTATGATACCCCCCGTGCATGTTTCTCGTAGGTACCTACATGTACAGCTTGAAGGCGAAGACATTCATCGCTGAATCATGGATCTGTAAGATGCCAGGGATCATGTCCAGTTTGAAGTCCGAATCCTGTCGGCCTAATATGGACTTATACAAGTACAAAATTGCTGAAGCTGGAGATCGGCCGTTTTTAGTCTCCTGTTGATCATATCTCTAATAGTCCTAGGCTCTTAAAACGGCGCGTGAAGAAGTGAACGTCTACTCTGGTTCTCGAGCTACTATGACGATCTCTCATGAAGCTCAGTAGACAGCTTACGGTTAACGGTTTAGCTAGGATGTATAGCTATTAGGGGGCAAACGACGGAGAACGGAAAGCTCAGCGTACACGAACGATTCGATTTTCCTCTTCTGCGACGCCAAGGACAAGGGCGCTTTTAACGAGAGAGGTTCCAAGCTGTCGGGTTGTCTTCTGCTGCCTCGAGCGCATGCATACCCAATCGCGACGTTGTTGAAAGTGGAGTTCATGGGGGTCTTCCCGGTCGACCTGCCCAATACCGGCCGGGACGGCACAAGACCCTTGTGAATTTTAATACCTTTTCACTCTTGCTCGGGATAAAAATCTCATCGATTGCAATGGTGGGGAGATAAAATCTGTTTCCGCGAAACACTCTTAAGACCCAGTCAGTGCTCGAAGCGTCAGACATTCGGGATCTGCTGACCGTTGAATTGAATACGTGCAAAGACACGTCACTGGCCCGTTCTGTACTTGGAGGTTGCCTCACCAAAGCCTTCGCGCTTGGTGAGTGTACAAATTATATTCAATATTTCAATTCCTCCTTGGTCGAATTCTTTGACATGGCCACCTTCAAAAGTGGCCCTCGAAACCGGATCCACGATGCCGACCCGCAAATTGGCTGGAATAACCGAAAGCGAGAGGACCCTTCGAGCGATTGAGCTCATGCAAGAACACGACTCGATTCTGCAGAGTATGTTACTGAGGATATGCATGCAATGAATCTCGATGCAATATCTAAGGAAGTGCATAATTGGGGGCCAGTAATACAAAGGCAATATACAATTGGATGTATTGCATATGCACAAATTGCTGCGGACGGATACGAAAGGATGTAGGAAAGGACGTTGCATCCACACGTATTGCGCCTGTACCTGACATGATGTTGACCTGTGTGGTAAGCCCACGTATAAAAAAGCATTGAGCCTCGAAGAATCACGCATACGAGAAGCACGATGATTTTTTGCCCTCTTCTCCTACAGTTTTGACGATAGTTTGATGTCGGTCACCGATTCAGGCAGGCAGGCAGGCATGTCTTTCCTCAAGGAACCTAGACCTTGCCGAATGGCCGGTTTCTGATACAGCGTCCTGTTCGCGCTTTAGTTCGACGCTTCCAGCCGCCTGCCCGTAGATTTGGACGGAGCTCCAAGAAGACGATTAACTCACCGTTATTGAAGCCCTGGATTATACGCTCATCGTTTCCACAAGCAATGGCCACCTTTGATCGCGCCGAAATAGCCAATGCCAATCTTCGCGGCCTGTAACGCGCGGTGGTAGTCCGATGAGTTTCAACCGTGTTGTCAGAATAGTGGGTCCTCATATCTTTTGAGCTCCTGAGCCATATCAACACATTCTATAGGAAATGATTGCTGTCAGCCTAACCGGCACCAGCATTTTGCAAGAGAGTTGCCTGTCACGGGCGGATATTTTCACCGAATGCCATCGTTACGGTTGTGTCCAAGCAATTACTGGGCTTCAGTCATTATGATTTGACGTTCAACAGGTTGACACGAATGCAATGCACTTAAGGGGCCAAGATTCTTGTCCAAAATATGAAAGATGTCAATCTACAATTATTACGACAGTTTAGGCGGCTAACAGGGAGAACTAGACTGACTTACCATGTTCTGATACTTACTGCACATCGGCATTTCGAAGCCAACATGTACAGAAAGGCGCCTGGAGATATTGTTCGCACATTTCCACGGAGTGCAGCTGTTCAGGCGTAGGAAAAAAAAAAAAAAAAAAAAAAAAAAAAAAAACTACTGAAAGATTTCCCGGCGTGCTTCGATTATTCCGGCGAAGTCGCCCGAAGAGGACAACCTCAGTCCCCGGCGTTAAAACCAAGAGGGGAAGTATCCGCGACAAAGGTTGCCCCACCAAAGATCCGCAGGACAGTAATGTTTCCTTAGGCTTCGCCACTGAGAGGGTGCGCACTGTTCCCATTCCTCCTAGTGAAATGAAACCGTTTTCTATTGCCGGCTGTTTTTTTTTGGCTCAAAGCTGGTCATGATAGTCATATCTAGGCCAATTCAACTTCGTACCAACAAAGGACTTCTCAAGACCTGTCTTCGAACTTGCATGTTTCTCGCTTGCTCTCGAGATCTCGTACCAAGACCTGCGCGGCAGTCGATCTCCGCTGCGGCGCATTGGCATGCGGACGCGCAAGCACCTCTCTCGACCTCCCGATAGAAGAAATTACCGAGGAGGACTATGAATGTTCGTTTCGTGGTCCCATTGCGCCCCAGCGCCGCTGAGGCTGCTATTGGAAGTATTGACGAGGTGGCGTGCAAACTCGATAAGCAGGAGCAGCATGTAACCCTAATGTCCGGATTCTTGTTCCGTGAAGTAGTACGGCGGGCCCTCTGGAAAGCACCCTTATCAGAAAAGGCTTCTCGAAGACTACCAGTCGGCTCTTAAGCCAGATAGGAGGCTTTATGACTAGGGTATACCTGACAGGATTTTACTATATACTTGGGAACCACTGCTAATAACTACCGTGGAGCCTAGCCGGGCCGCAAGGGACCCTGCTTTGTTCAAACTGGAAATGCAGCCCCTTTCAGCCACGCATTTGCCTGGTGGCCACATGTTGGTCTTTCGTGTTGAAAATACGTATGCAGACACAGCTAAGTTTCTAGTCAGCGACGAAATGTGGCCCATTGGCCTTGAGATTTTACCAACAAAAACCCAACACACATATGATATCGACAAGCTCTCTCTCGTATTAAAGTGTAATGCTCTGCGTTGGAGAGCGTCGCAATACGATGCCGGGGCCTTCCTTTAAGGCACAGGGCACAAGAACACAAGCAAGCCTAACCGATATAACATAACAGTCAACGGTTTGCTCGAGTTGCTTTGAGTTAGAACGACAGGATGTATATATTCTCTCTCTTGTGGAACTTAAGAATTATTCCTGCTACGTGTGCTTGTATACATGCAGCAATTACGCATCCAACAAATTTGAGGTAGCCATAGCTCACTGCATCTAGCTCCCTTCGATGTTGGTCTGCAACGGCAGCATCCCGTCTAGCGGCACCACCAACTTCTCGTATCGAATTTCAGCCGGCGAGATCCACAGCCGTTTAAAATGATTTTCTCTAGGATCAACTTCCTGGGCTCTTAAAAAGCCAGGAACAGCGATGAAACTTGTCCCCACCCTGTCTTTACAATTGTCCATAGCGATATCATTGTACGCCTATACAACAATCGGAAGCTCATGAATTCAAAGCGTACTGTAAAGGAGATGTTATACAAGTAGATGTCTAGTGGGATCGATATTGAGTTCACTTGTGTATACATTAGGCCTACAGTTTTGGGGCAATTCCGTTCGGTTTACTTAGACTCACTTTCCCGTACGAAGGTCCGGCAGGAGATATGTGAATGCGGCAGATACCGACGGCTATCTCCTTATGTTACACTCTGGAGCCTTTGGTCTAGAGCTCAACGCCTGGAGAAACCTGGGCCTAACAGCGACGTTCAATCTGATCCGAACAAACCGGCCGACGAGACAAAATGTTCTTCTGGAACTTGCGGAGTCGAGGAAAGCCAATTCCGCTATCGAATAAGGCCGTATGCACCGGACGCAGAGCCACCAATCCTGGGAGAAATTTTGGAATATGCTACCCCTGATCTTCAGGAGAGATATCAAGAAATTACAAACCACCAGTATAGTTTTCACTACTTGCATGGGTTCTGGGACTCAGAGCCCCTAGTGTCCCTATCATCCGGGATTAATCGATTCATTGTTGTAAATTGAACCGGGCAGGTCCGGGAAGTGGAGACTCAAGCACTCATAATGTGCGACAATCTCGGAGAGCCAAATGGCCATGGGTACTTGTCAAGAGAAAGTCTCAAAGGGACGGTTCTTCGTCCAGGGAGGCGGTCGTCGACTTGGGACAGAGTCTATCCTTGCATTCCAGTTCATCAAGGGTCAATTTGACCACGTCCAGGTACGAACAAGTGGGCATGAAAAAGATAGTGAGCTCTGGTTCATACCTTCTCCTGACTATTCACACATGGTATGGTCTCGTTGCAGGTTTCAGACTGGAGGGGTATAGATAGCTGCTGACTTGATCGAGTGGTAGGGACAACTGTGGTTTGCCAGTTGAGAACCACCTTTCTGATTGGGGTGATGACGGGCGGGTAGAACTGGGATTCTCATGTTTTTAGGTAAGTAGATATATGTAGAAGTCATCGGAAGCTCCCGCTTGTCCCACCATGGCAGAAAATCATATGTATGTTCGTTGTCTCGGTATAAGTCGGAGGAGTATTCAGAGAGAGCTTTTACTTTTGTTCTATGGTTGTTGTCGACGAGGAAGGATTGTATGAATGAGGATAGTGTGTGAGATAGTGGTTTGTATTGCATTGATCTAGGCGCGTGTATTGCTACTATGTTATTATAGATGTCCTTTTATTATCACGGACATCTTTAAACTTCTAGATCTGCTTTAAATTGTTGCATTCGGGCGCACCTTTGAGCAAGTAAGGCACCTCGAGATCTAAAATCAGGAGTGAATTGAAATATAGCTTACATTTAGCATATATGCATATAGTCTAATTAGAATCTCTTATGGCGGGCCTTCCAAGATTGGCTGAGTACTTTGTGCCAGAGTCACTCGACAAAATCTCGCTGTCGGCTTGTATATACAATCGTGGGGAGTTGCCCTCTTGATTCTTCAATGTGGAATTGGGTGATTGATAAGAAGGTAGTCCTAAATCGATAAAAAGGGGGGATAGACATATAGTATTTGCCGCACATACACCTTACTGGAAGCTCTGCAATAACAGAATTAATGGGTTTGAGCCAAACGGTCCCACAGAACTCAGCGAGGGGACTTGAGCTTGCCAGTCTCGGATCGAAAACGAAGCACGTACGGGCTTCGTATGCGTATTTTGCGCGAATTCGCTGCAGCTGACAGTGTCGACCCATATCCTTTGCTTTGCAGCTTACAACGTTGCAACTTGATAATTATTCTGCTCTTTGAATTTCTTGTGAGGGCCGCATGGATTCCATGCAAATAGCGGGTTGTTCATCGTATACGTGAAGCCTCGAAGGCCTTGAAGGTTACCACCACTTTTGATTTTATGAAACTGTAGATACAAAAGTGCAGCTCGGCGCCGTGCGCCGTGCGCCGCGCGCCGCAATGTCAGAAAAGCCTGCCCGCTTGGCGGGCCCGAGTCAGTGCCCTGCGTCTCATCCGATATTTCGAATCAGATTTGCGAGAAGCATAACGTTATGGGCGCGTTTTGCCTAGCATGGATTTATTCAGCCATGATATCATGCGGATGCTGTGTAACGCAGTATTTCCAGCCGAATATTTTTTGGCGAGTGGCAGAAAGCAGAGGAAATCAGCCAAGCGATTTTAACCTCGGCTCTCCGCAAACCGTGTCCCCATTTAACTCATCCAGCGACAGCGAGAGGAGAGAGCACGATTTCTCCTGCTCTTGATCACATATTAGCTACCGTAAATCCGGTATATTGAGTCGTTCCAGGCAAGCGGAACAGGTCGAGCTTACCAGATCTCTCGCTGTGCACCTGTTCCCGCGAATCCCGTTTGTGCATCCGCACTTGGCTTCGATTGCATCATCACGCCCGGGCGCCCCTGTCGCTGGCAGTCCGTCCAACGCAGGTCTACCCGACCACTCACCCGATTAATAACCATGTCGGACAAGAACGAGTACATGTTGATTGGGGCGGACCAGTCCATGTTTACACAGAAGTATGTTCCTGTGCCGCCTCGCCATAATTCAACATCTTTGGTAGACATAAATAGCGTGCTAATGAATACGTGACGACTTACGAAAAGAGTCCGGGCATATTTACGCAACAATTCCATTCCGTTCAAAGATGTGCTTTCCAACGTCAAGATATTCAAGACGGTCATCCTCCCGAACGCGCCATATCCACTCATTCCAGATCTCCTGATCGTGGACAAGGAAACGAAGAAGTATAGCTTGATACAGGATAGCAAGAGCATCATTGATTTCTTGGAAAGTACACATGGGCTGCCACATGTCGCTGGCACAAAGCGTGCGTTTGCGGACATGCTACTCGAGATGATACTTGACGATTTCTTCTTCCTGCATGTCATGAATTGGAGGTATGGTCATAAGAATCTACTTCATTGTAACTGAAAGTACGCTAACATGTTACACCTTGATTCTTTGCAGATGGGATCGCCCGTCACAGCAAAAGTATCTTGAATATACCTTTGGCGACAACAGTCAACCATACGAGATAGCCAAGAAAAACGGTGCCAGAGTACTCAACCTGATAGGCGGGCGCACGCCGTCTCTTGGTCTCACCCGTAGGACTGCCGAAGCTTTTAACGACCAGCTCGATACTTTCCTTGAACTCCTCACGCAGCACTTGGAAACGTATCAATTTATCTTGGGAAGTCAATTGAGTCGGGCCGATTACTCAATTCACGGTCACTTCTCGGCTGGCCTATTCCGTGACCCAGCGCCGTACGAGTGGGCTGCGAGCAACTATCCCGTTGTGCTATCTTATGTGCGACGAGTATCCGGCACTGCTGTCAGTTGGGGTAGCAAAGATGTTGTGCAGCTTGAGGCTACTAAGGATACCATAGTGACATGCGAGGACACAATGGGCAAGTGTCGAGGCGATAAAGAGCTCGAGACGAGCGATATGATACCGGAGACTACGACGAGGATGACAGCCCTGCTGTTACGAGACTACCTGTCTATCTTAGCACCCACAGTCAACATGACCATTGAATTTCTAAATAATCAAGCGGGGAAAGACGAGGTTATCATTCCAAGGGGATTCAAGGCTGACCAAATGTACGAATTCACTTTGCACACAAAAGACGGGAAGGAAATCAAGGAGAAAAGGATTGTAACTGCACATTGTGTGTGGATGCTGCAGAGAATCTTGGACGCAACATACCGCCCGGAGCAAAGAGGCGAGGTAGATAAGTGGTTGGCGGAGGTGGGGTATATGAATGAGTGGAAGAACATTGTGGCGGCGTGGGAGGCCAGTGGCTGGAGAATTGATATGACTAGAAAGGGGACAGTTGCTAGTAGGAAGAGTAGTCTTTCCAGGCTCTAAAGTTGCAATATATGTCCAGATCGATTACTTTCGCATGGAGGCTGATATTTAGCAGCTAGTTACTCTATCAGTCTCACGATGATTTGTCCAACAGAATTTCTGTCTTCTGTTGACCACTGCCAATTGTATCCAGTAAATAAGTACCTAGGTAGGTATATCGAATCTAAGTTCCGAATTTCAGGTTAAGAATCAGGCGTAAGCAAGTAAGTACTTACTCTCTGTCGGCTACTGGCGAATTCATAGAGCATAGACCCTCCAAATGAAGTCAAAATCTTTAAGGAATATTGGTCCTGATCTTCATGCGAAAGGGTAGCTAGCGCCTAACGAGCTTCATTACTGCCATGTGGGTTTATGGATTAATATTTGGGTGAGTTTATTCGTTAGCACTGTTTGGCTAAATTTAGCTGGTGGACCGAAATCCTAAGCCTTATCGATATCTACAAGTACAGATAGTATGTGATGACTAAGGGCTGTACATAGCGCAGCCTATCGGCTTGGTCGATATACCGAATTCAAAGCTTTAGTCTAATCATATTTGATATTGCCACTCGCACTGCCGCCAGGCTGGAGTGCCGCAAGTATGCCGCGGCCAAAGTCAGCTTCCGTGTTGGGGTGAGATCACACAAGGATGACGTCACGATCATGAGATGCTGGTAGTGCCGTTTATCATTGAGCTAGCGCAGACCAATAACAAGATGCTCCAGACACAAAGACTTTAACGGGCGACAGTTCGCATAATTGAGACGTCACGAGAACTTGGATGGCAGCGGATGGGTCTGACTTCTTGATGCAGCACTGCAGCACTGGTTGTGGTAATGCTCAACCCGACTTCACCAACAACAACTTCAGGTTTTCACGGTTCTAAGACTGCTAAAATTTAGACGACGTGACAGCAACTCAACGATTATCGACAACATGGACGTTCAACTTCTTTGACTAGCGTCAGATATCACATTCCGGGCCTCTACCTTCCAGCATACTTATTTTTCGATACCTCATCATCATGGGGAGCGGTGCCGTGCGCCATTCTACACCCAGCTCCAGCACTGACCCTAGGAAGGCCGGCCTCAAGACGCCTCTGTCAAGACGGAGGATATGTGGGAAGTCCTCTTCGAACGGCGGCGTACGCTGCCAGGCAGTACATGCCAAATCACCATTATCGAATGTTACAACAGTTCTAGGCCGCCGACTACTCGTTGACCCTATCAAGGCCTTCTTCGGTCTCTCGACGCCGTACTTCTTTCTCACCTTCTGCGCCTACACCCTCATAGCCTTCCCGGAGTGGTCGATACGATGGTGTCTCTCCGGCATTCCTTTGCTCTGCTTCCTCATCCTATTAGGCGCGGACAGATCCGACCTTCCGGACACTGCTCCTTCGCAGCGCGTACCGCACGTGGCCACCATTATATTCGTGCATCTAATTCTCTCGACATCATGGCTCGCATACTATCTCATGGCCGTCTTGACGTGGCCGCTCGTGGCCGTCCTGGCTGTTGCGAACTCAGTCGTCCTACAGGGCGTATTCCGTCACTCCATCAAACGAATCGGCAGGGACTTACATTATTTCCAAGATAAAATTGCTTGCTTCGACTTACCAGCTCTTGATATCGACGTTCACGTCCTCGGAATGATGGTCATCGAAGGTGCAACATTCACACTCAGCACTTTGACTATCGAGGCACATAGCATCGAGGTCGCACTCAAGGTTGATGACGGGTTGGAAATCTGCTTTCGTACCGAGAAAGCGGTAGCAAGACTCGGCCGCGGCGTTGAAATTGGCGATGTCTACATCACTCTCAAGACAGAGATGGATACCGGACCGGGCAGCACGTTCGCCACGCGCCGTTGCAATACTGTCGACATGATGGGTAGCATCGGCCGCCAGCCGGAGCACTTGCATCCTCGCAGCCTCGGTGATGCCATAGAGCAGGTTAAAGACGTGACTGACACGCAGTTCCTCGACGAGGACGAAGATGCTGCTATACAGGCATATCAAAAGCGGGTTCAACATATCCACGATAACACGGCGATTCATACTGCGAGAAAGCGACTACTCTCTATCGCTAGCGAAAAGTACACCAGCTGCACTGCGAAAGAAAAGAAAGCAATGCTTGCCTCTGCACTCCAAACCGCCACATCAATCACTCACCCACCAACCTGGTCCATCGCCGTCTCTCACTTGAAGGCGCGTACCCCGGCCTGGCTTCACGAATTCAACAACCGTTTTCCGATAGCTCAACGGACTATGCTCAATATCATCGCCCACCTCCACCCTGTGAAATGCAACGCCGTGATCGGCAACGTCACCGGCCGTTTCGCATCCGGCATGCTTGAACGCGCCGTCTTCAAGCACTACAAAGCCGAGAATCGCGAGATCTCCAAACTAGCCTCCCGAGTACAAACTTGGCTGGAAACCGGCAACTTTGTCGTGCAGTTCAGCAAGATCAACGGTGTAGCGCAGGTGCCCACAACTGTCACCTACGACATCGCCGCAGCAATCAAGACGTCCACCGTACAAGTTTTCAAGGTTCTCGTCGCCCCGGAGACCACGGATCCGCTACTAGACGATGACGATGCTGTTAGTGTGGACTCGGCAGCTAGTAATGCATCGAGCCACAGCAACAAGTCAGGCGTTTCTGTCACCATCAAGGATAAAGCCGGGATCAAATTGGAGGAGGATAAAGGCATCAGCGAAGTCGCCAGGATAAATGGCGTATCCAGTACGGTAGAAGTACCGAGTCTGCTACTCCCGCATCATGAGTACCTGTTCCCTCCGCCGCCGGGCATGACCAAAGATGGCGGGAAGTCTTCTAGAGGCTTAGAAAAAGTTGCATCAGACGTACCCGTTCATTCGCATGAAGACGATAGACTCGAAGACGACGTCCTCCTCGACAACTTTGATGGCCGACAACCAGCTATGCTGCCGGCTGAACGGGACAAGGATCGCGACGAGGTGGTTGTTCTTGCAACCATACTCGCCAGCTTACCTGCCCAGTTCAACTCGACAATCCTCCACTTTGCAACCGCGTTGCTAAAAGCGAGCAAGTTGATCGAGATAGAGAAGGGTGTGAGTGGAGTCATCCCTAGCTTCACCTGCGAAGACGAAGATAGCGACACACAACTTGTGCGATCTCGCTCGCTCTCGCGAATGGGCAGTAAGCTATCTGCAACTATGAAGCGCACTGTGGCCGGTGCGGTAGACGACGCGTGGATCGCACGGTTGGTTGGCAAGCTGGTTGGCAAGGTGGAAGGGTTGAAGGGCGAGGTAGGATACAAGATGCCAATCAGCGTAGACCTACACCCACGGCGGAAGATTGGGCTCGGGCCCAAGGGAACAGCTGTGAATTATGGACTATTTAGACGGGAGGAGGTGAGAGCCCTGTGGCCTGAGGGGAACCCGTATCGCAGAAATTGTTGATTTATAAGGTCAAGACTTGTGGTCGACTGAAGAGTTTTGATGAGTCGGCGGTTACCAGGTATCATGCGTTCCTGTGTCTGGCATTTTGTGTTATGCATGCTCTTGAATTTTATACCGGTTATTGCTGTTATAAAAAGTTGGCGCAGTTTGGGTAGATTACAGCGTCTACATTCTGCATATGTGGGTTATGATTACACGATTTGTATACAACTAATCGCCGGAAGTATAATTATATTAATTGCATCTACGAGAGAAATTGCATCTACGAAAGAGTTTACCTTGAATCTGTATATTCTAGGGATTAATGAGATCATGATCATTTAGGCACGGCTAGATATATACTTAATTAAGTCTAAAATTTTTGGACAGAAACCATGACAGCACGTCAGGTTGCGTACTAGCGGTCGGTACCGCGAACCTGACGTCGAACGATTGCTCACGGAATAAAATGGAGACGGGAAGAGTAATCAATGTGAAGCTAATATATTGCTAGAAATCGACTGAGTGGTATCATAACAATCTCACACCGGCATACATACGAAAGGGAGAAAAGAAAGAAAGGAAATAATGCCAAATGCGATCCGTTGTTTCCACTCCGGGATATCATGCGCTGTAAAGGTAGCAAATGCCATAAAAGAAATTCAATCATAACTGGTATCACGCCGCTCAAATATGCAACTTTGCATCAGCACGACTCAAAAACCTCCACACGTCGAAATAACAACTCTACCACGTTGCTAATACCGTCCTAAGCGCGGCAGCCGCCGTGCTGGCAACACCTCGAACTCTCGACTCGTCCCCGTGAACGCCGAAATCTTTCCCGTCACAGGCTCCTTCGAGTCGCCATAATACTTTATTCGATACTTCCCGGGCTTCACATCTTTCGGTCCGTTCCCGATAATCCAGTCAATAGTCACACTACTCGTTCCCCAGAACCCATCGTCCCGGCGCCAGTTGTATATCAGATCCCAATCCTCGTCATTGCGGACCTCCGTCCACGTTCCGCCGGTCTTGAACTCGATTGCTGCGTAGGTTCCCTCGAGGCGGAGGTTGTTGCGCGGGTTCGCACCAATGAAGGTTGCGCTAGCGGTATCACCCTGGCGGTAGATAGCGGCTGCGTCGGCGGTGACGTCGCCGAAGTGCTTGAAGATGGGTGGGTTGTCGTATACAACACCCGTGATAAAAGAGAGGGAGCTACGAGAATTGTCTGGTGGCAACGGGCCAGTCTCGATACTCTTCGTGTTCTCGTCGCCGAGGAAGGGGAGATATTTGAGGGATAGCGAGATATGTGCGTTGAGAGTGTGGGGGCCGTAGAGCGTCGATGCACCCTCATAGCGTTGGATACTGTACTCCTCCTCCGTGGAAATGTAGTGCGTATAAGAATTTGCAGGGCCGCCGAGGACGACGATTGGAGCAGTGTCTTTGGAAATGATGCTGCTAGACGCGGCAGACGCGACGGCAGCTTTCCAGCGTCGGCCGGACATCGTGGTTGCCTCACCTGGGGAGATGATTGCAATGAATTGACCAACACGGAGTAGCTGGACGTCTACGATATTGGGTGTCCAATCGTAGGGGAAGTTCATCTCGCCGACGTCAAGAAGGATAGGCTTCGGCCATTGGCAGGCCTTTTGTTCCGGCCCAGCAGGCTTAAGAATGCCGGAGACGACTTTCCAGATGGGATTCGCATCCGGCTCGCCCGAGTCACTCTGAGTGAAATCGAATGCGCCGGGGCCATCAGATGTACCTGCTGCGAAGGAATAACCCAGCGCCGCATGGCAAGTGTGCACAATGTTCCCGTTAGGGAGCTGGAACTCGTACCCGGCCAGATTGACGAATGTGTGGAAGGACTTGACAGAACCGCCAGTGATCGGGGTACCCGCGCCGCTGTCGAGAGAGTGGTAGAGATCGAGCGCGCCCTGCGCTTGCCGCCTCCCAATTTCATAGCAGCTTGACGCGCCGTTGTCTTTTACGCGGAAGGCAGGACCCCGGCCATGACAGGGCTGGCTTTTACCGCCGCACGTGCTTTTATCACGCGTGCATTGTTGGCCGATATGATCTGCATCCTCGCACCAGGCACCCTCCACATTTGGCGTCGTGTCGCCGACGCTAGCTTGTGAGAAGCCGGCGACGAATCCCGACGACTTGCTGCTGCCTTTGATGGAAGTTTCGAACAGATAGGCTGCCACGCCCTTGTTGTCTGCAGCAACAAGTGTGTTGTTCCCCAGCATGGAGGTCCCGTGGACAGAGTACCACGTCAGCACGCCGATATGCTGTCTGTCCGAAGCCCGTGTGAAGCGGAGCATCGTGAGTGTGCGGTCGACGTCGGCATCATATTTTGCGCGCTCCTCAGCAGGGTTGGCCTCATACGCAGTGGGACTGCGGTTGATGGCAGCACCCTGGATTTCCGTGGCTCCGGACGTGAGGTAACCTTCGGCGAGAGATTCGTGAGCACGTTTGATGGAAAGAATAGTGCCGTCAACGATGGCTTGGTAGCTTTGCTTGTCGAAGCCCTTGCTGGTGACCTGTGGGAGAAGATAGTTCATGAAGCCACCAGGGCCAGCGTGAGAGTGAGTTCCGGTCAGGGCGACGTTATTTTGGTTGTACATGGCGTAGTTGGAGCCGAGGGCGGCCAGACCGGAGAGTACGCCATATCGGATGGCGGTGTCCCCGCACGCAGTATCGATGACCAAGTAAACAAAGCGATCGGTAGGATTCTTAACGCTGCCGATGATGAAGGCGCGGGAGTACAGCCGTTGACGAAGACCGCTTCCAACCTGGCTGGCGTTCGCATATCCCATAAAATTGATTTCGACGACGGGACTGTAAAGAAACTGTGCATTAGTTTTGCGACGTCGGTATGGAATTTTATATTCAGGGGCACTTACCCCGTGATATCGGCCTTGCCAACGCCAAGGAGATACCTTCCCCCGGAAACCTGTTGTTTAGTAACACCAGTCTGAGTATCTCGAACAACCCGCGAGAAGAAACCTTGTGCCTGAGCATGGGGGATGGTGCTAACTGGAGGGCGGGACGTTTTGAAGCTCAAAACGTCCTGTTCAAACATTGGGCGCTGGCCTAGCCATGACACATGCCACAGAAGCAGTGTGGTGCCTAACAGGACCAGACAGCTCGCAGCCACAGCCCGCAGAGCAGCTGGCGAAGACGAGAATGTCTTCATAGCTTTGGGAGTCTCGAGCTAGCGCTAGGCGTCTGGACTATCGATGAGAGTTCAGAGCTACAAGGCAGCAATGAGGACCGGGTGCGTGCTGTCTTCCAGGAGCAAAGGAGCAAGATCGATCAGCACTCTGGCTACAGCCCGCATTTATATAGAAATCGTTGACGGAGTGTTGGACAAAGCCCCCGCATGCGCGTACGAGCTTGCCATATTTCGAGGATGTTTGGCAGGGGTTCTCTGGCGTACTTGGTATCGACGATCTTCGCTTTCCCAGGCGAAATAGTGGAGCCACGGCGAGGTTGATTCTGTTGCTGCCCCATCAGGACATCGACAAGGGAGTAGTATGGCGATAGTTTTTTAGGCTCGACACGAATTCTATAATAGTAAATTAAATAGTAGTCTAAGGCCTCAGGTGTTCTTAGCGTTGTTGCCGGCAAGAGCAGCTGCGACCTATCCGGTTCGTTACGGTGCATATTTTGAGACCACTTGCGATAATATCTAACTTGCTCTCGTGGCAAGCGAGTCAGTTCATTCGTTTGACTGCTGCATGGCTGTCGGTCATAGCCTCTTTTGACTGCTGGCGCCGTATCGACCCCGGAGACTAGTGTTTAATTGGAGGACTTGCCGTCGTGCGCAAACGTTAATTTTCCCCACACCACGAGGTCACCACACCCTCGTCGCAGTTCGCGTGAGAGCCAATTCGGAATGCATGCATGACGTCGTGTTAGCTTGCAAATTTCCCCCAGAATTTGCTCAGCAAACGGGTTTTGGCTGCTGTCTGCCTGCAGGGACCGTTGGCAGTCTCCTTTTCTTGATTCCGGCCCGGTTTGCGCTCGTATCTGCCTGCGAATTGCCCGGATTTTAGGCCGCCGAGTCCAACGAGACGTGCAGCGGATTACACGATCAACGATGCACCGCAGAAAACGACGGTTCGGATGGTTTGCTGATCCGGAACGCAACTTAGGCCGCATCTGAGCGACCACCTGCATGACTGGCAGCATGCAGGGCTCCCAACTCGGCTGCCTTGATGAGCATGAAAGACGTCGCTCCTGTCATCGATTGATAACTAAGTCCATTTATGCAAGATCGTGAGCGACATTCCGTCTGAAGCAAAGACGATGAGATCTATGATGTTCAACATCCCCGCTTATCGACAGGCCTGCCAGGCAGCTAAGTTTACGACCATACCCGTGATAGTGCGTACGTACCACGGCGTTTGTTCGCCCTTGTCAAGGGTAACATTGCATTCCAAAAATCCAACAATCCAGCAGGACAGCGCCCCGTTCGTTTGCACCCTTGTCTTCCCGCTGGTATCGATAGCCTGACAGGTAGCCACCTGCCGTATCTAGGTTAGCTACTCGCTCACGGGGCGACTGGAGGCATCGGAACCACTTGCACCTGCTCGACCCGGCGAAGAAGTGCAGGTTCGCGTGATGTCGCTCGAAAGGTAGCGAGTGAGCGCCATGGCAAGCATTTGCTTGTAAGCAAATCGACTGGTCGACGAGACGTAGTGGCGATGCTAACCGCTTGCGTCCAGCCATTTCAACGTGGCTCTCGACGGAGCATATAAATCGGTTGCTCGAGGAATAAAGTTCGACAGGCTCGCTCGAAAGTAAGGACCGATAGTTCCGAAGAAGATGCGGGGCTCGCGATCGCGGGGAAGAGCTGTCATGAAGCATGTTGTAGACGTCCAGGTTGTCCGCGGGCAGTGTGTTGTTGTGCGGCTCCTGGTGGCCTGGTCCCGTATCCGTATACGCTGACGATAGCAGGGCTTGGACGCATACAATCGGATAAGATATGGCAACAATCAGGAGTACCGATTCGAATACAACCTAATTATAGCCGGGTTTGGTATTTTACGCTGCTTTGGACAAAGCCCTTATCGGCCTTGGCATACCATGCACGTATCGGCTATACGCACACCGAGTTATTCCCACAAATACTTCTCTCGTCCCGAGGGCTGAATTCTTGTTAGCCTGTTGTCCTCGGCTTCCTGGAGATGGAATTCGTGCGAGCTCAATCAAATTAGTGTTGCTGACTAGTAGCATACTCATACGATGTCCGGCAGGTAGCTACCAGTAGTAGTCTAGAAGCCAGACGGGTGTGAGTTCACTAAGAAACGTGCAGGCTTCCGTTTCGTGCTAGACTATACCAGTAGTACGAGAGAATTTGACAACTCGCTATTTCAGAATCGTTACGTTCAAATAGCGGACTTGAGCCTCAAGCTGACGCCGAGATAGATATCGTACCGTTCCGCAGATGCGAGACTCCGATCTGACACGACGCCGGCCCGCTTTACGGGATAAGACCGAGATACGAGTGTGTTCAACTACCCGGATACCTGGCTTCTAATTATGCATCTAAGGCCAAGTAGATATGCACGAATGATGCAACTACCTTCAACGAGCAGGTGACGAAGCTTCGAACACTAGTTACTGGCCTTCGTCTGGGCAGTAAGTGGGCATTCTTAGCGTTTCGGCTTATAAAAGGCTCTTGCCTGCTGAGGTATCACAGCTAACTATGAATTTCAAGTTGCAGCCCCGGAGGAACAAGTATGCGTAAACTCATTATAAATACTACTAGGTAGCGAGCCGGCTTTATACATACAGGAATGGAGAATAGCGGAAGCTAGCTATGAAGACATATTCAAACTGGCCAAACGTATAGCCCAAATTCGCACATTCTATTCCGAAGATTACTTAGCCCAGCTCTTGGGAATGCACAAGCCACCGCAGTCTGCACCACCATTCTCCGGGTCGCACTCATCTCTCGGGTCATCGATGCAGACGTCATTCGGGTCTTCACACGCGGAGCCGGCGAATCCGCCACAGAACTCTTCAACGACACAGATGCCGAGGCAGTCGACAGCGATGCCACACGGGCTCTTCGGGTCGTCAATGCAGATCTCGCCCTTGCCGCATTGGAGACCCTGAAGGCCGCCACACTTCTTTGGTCCCGCAGTGGCTGTCGGGCATGGCGGCTTGGTGAATGGCGGTTTCTTGGTCTCGCAATAGCAGCCACCATATCTGATGCCACATTCATTTACTGCGTCGACACAGATGGTCGGACACGGCCTCCTCGTCCTTGTCGTCGTCGTCCTTGTTGTCGTCGTCGTCGGACATGGCGGCGGGGTGAACGTTGGTGTTGGAAGTCCTGGGCATGCTGGGTAACATCCACCATACATCATGCTGCAGGAGTTGATATAATCGGCACAAATGGTCAGGGTGCAACTAGCGGTGGTCTAGACTACATTGTCAATAACGGAGCCAGGAGTAGATGTGAAGTTTGGGACTTACGGTTGGCGCCGGCCGCCCTCCATAACCATACTGCGGAGATGCTGCAGCAAGAGCTGCAAAAGTAACAGCTAGGCCGACGAAAGTGCTCTTCATTGCGGCGATTGTGGTAAGAGAAGACGATCGAGGAAAAATACTGGTTGATAAATTTGATATTGCTAATGCTTTGCACACCAGAATAGTTTATTTGATACCGGCAAATGCCAAGAATATATAAGTCCTGCAATTGGCACCTTGGAATTGAAGATTTGCGGTACAAAATATGTCGACAGCCAGGTTTATATAAAGATGTTTATCGGCTTCAGACTGTGCCTTTCCGTTGGTGATCGGGATACTCAAGAAGCTCTGATCAAGCACAGCAACGATCGTCGAATATATACCCAAGCACCGCGTCTGCCAAGTCAGGAGAATGTTACCTCAAGTCCCTCGTGCACTTCTGCGCCTCTCCTAACTTTTGCAGATCCAGCGCTATAACCGTTTGCACCGTCATTACATAGAAGCCCTCTGCATCCTGCTATTTTTACTCGCTAGAGCCGCTGGTAAGGTTAATCCTCCACTTCGATTTTGCACTTTCATCGGCAGCTAATTAGCCTGATGATGTCGTCAGGGCTGTCTGTAGCGAGGAGAAGCCGAAAGGTTAACGTTAATTCGTGGAATGGCAAACCTAGGTGACCACAGGAAAGTTAATGAAGTCTGGGCATCATGGGATTGTTGCTGGTGCCCTGCCTAGCCCAACGCAATGGGCATTCGGATGCGGTTGGAGGCAGGCATCTCGAGAATTGAATCTAGCTATGTTCATGGGCTTAGATTAATTTCGCTCGCTGACCCTCGCTGTCAGCTCTCTGCAGCAGCTGGAAACAGCCGTATATTGTCCAGGGACACGGACGGAATGAGCTCAAGCCAATTGAATCGCTAGCTGTCGAAGCCAAGAAGCTTCTAGTCCGCGCCCTTCCGTTGACCGTGAAATTAATCTGGCGAAATTATCCCAGTTAGCGAGGGTTGAACGGACGCCGGTAGGCTGTACAACCGACGGACCGAAGACCGACGGTTCGATAACGTTAGGATCTGATCGAATTCCAAAGCTGGACACAAAGGGATGCGTCAGCTCAATATTGGCATTCATGTTGTCTCTAATGGAACCGGATTCTACTGCCAGTTTTCCTTTGACTTCGGCGATTGACTAATGGAAAAATCTACATAGCCATGCTAACATAACTCAGGTGCCATTCGATGACATAGCTCCTTTAACGCAAGGAAGGAATCGCTGGATTTACGGCATCGGTCTCAGCGGAGGGGCAAATCGGACAAACGTCTCGTAGTCAGGGTACGCCCTTCGCCAGAGGAACGCAGTGGTCATGATTCGCAGAGTTCGTTGCCACACCACGTACCCCAGATTCTTGGCCGACACCATGGCTCCGCTGCTCCGAAAGTGCGCTCGCCCTGGGCCGGATCTGCAGCTTGAATCGCTAGGGTTACTTGGCCGAAATTTTGAAGTCTTCTGCATGCAAGTCACAACGCAAGGGCCAGATTAGTAAACCACTCAAGGAAATATTTTCCTCCGACTGGCAAGCAATTTTTTTTTTTTTCATCATAACAGAAGCAGTGCCGCCGAATAATAACGCATTTGCACATGCATTGGCAGGATTAACTGCCAAGCCGATAGCGTGGTGGAAAGTTTCGGGTTGATGAAACAACAGGGCACGTCGGCGAGTTGCCTCTGCTCTGATGTCAGCTTATTTTGGCGAGGAGCAAATTGGAGCCCCTCGCAAGGAGACGGCACTGAAAGCTGTAGTGCCGCTTTTCAATGCGACATAGCAGATCTTCAATGGGAGCGCCGATGCAATGTGCCTTGAACTTGCATTTTTGGAGTTTCAATAAATATAACATTAGGAGATGAAATGTGCTACACCATAGACACGACTCTATTGGGTAACTTGTTGTCATCATTAATCTCGCCCAATATCGTAACCTATAATTTGAGATAGCTCTCCAAAGCACTCTCAGCTGCGTTTATATCGCCCATGCGTTAGCGGATGCTCTCCCATGTGCTAAACGCATGGCTGAGGTTGCATCAAAGGAAAAGTTTGTGCGACCAACATGGCTGAGAGCAAGGCCCCAGGCTCGAATTCGAGGGCAACATTCCCGGTACAACTCTAACTACCCGATTTTTGGCCATGTTTTCGATACAAGCCTGGTTACCGACGGGTCAGCACGGCTGGTAAGCAAGCAATTTTTCCCCGTAACTGCACCCTGGAAGCTATGAAAGTTCGTTGATACCGTATTATTGGAAGAAATTTTGTTCAATAATTTACAACAACATAGCAGCTCGAAAGCGCCTATAAGTCCAGGCATGTGAACTATTATGTGGAGAAGAGTAGCACTATAGTGCTTCATTAGGAAAGTATTTCCGTTGCCAGAAAGGTACACAATTAGATATTCGGATCGCATTCGGTGTGTTGTTAAATGTGGGCTAGCTGGGTTTAGCTGTGATTTGTAATGTTGTAACGTGGTGCTGCAGTGTGCCGTCTGGGCAATGGCGCAGCTGTGCATGGATATATTTGTGCCAGTGCAATGCCATCACATTGAGAGCACACTCGTGCACTCTCAACACTCGTCGTCCAGCCGAAAGAAGAAGCGGATCCGAACATGCAGAGCGGGGACATCAGGTTGATGTTTTGTTGCAAGACAATGATAAGTCGCATGTATAGGATATTCTGCGAGGCGAGTCGAGCCGATAATGTAGAGCTTCTCCGAACACTCATAACGTTTCCCAGACTGGATTCCATTGTGCATGTGTACAACTATGACTGAAAATTCGCAGTTGCAATTGCCTCTTCAAGTTCAACGTTTGTATGGTGACTATCACATATTCTTCATATAAATTTTTATAACAGGAGGGATCTGGCAATGCATGTGCCTAGCTATGCTCCATGTTTGGTATAGCGGAAAGAGCGCGTGGCGTCGCTATGGGCTTGCTTGAATATACGATGAACTGTCGTCAGTAAATGTGAATCCATTAAGATTGATCTCGAGTGGTGCGGTTGACGCAATGTAGCACCGATCCCTGATTTTGTCGTTTTAATGTGCATATATGATATCCGAGGCAAAAGGCTTAGACCCTCTCAGGTCATAGATAACCTCTGTACGTTTGTATTCATCAAGGTTTCCTAGCTGTGAATATCTTGTACCTGTGGGAGCAATTAGGGACTGGCTGGATGTCATCTGGATAGATGCTACCGAGCTCGCGAGGGCGCGAGATTCATGAAGCGTTTTCTGCACAGTTTCGCGTACGGCGGATCATTATCAGTAGCAGATTGCCCTCAATTGAATACAAAGTGGTGTTAAGGACCAGATGATCGGCACACGTCACGTCACCATCACGACACGCTGATCATCAAATCAAAGGCTCATGTATATCCATGTATATTCGAACAACTTGGGTGTCATAACCTGACTCGAGCTCATGCACGAAACGTGGAGCTCAGCGCTTACATCGAGCGTCGAGGAATTTGTATTCGGTTCTTACTCTATTATAACGAGAGAGCCTGCAAGCTGGGTCATACTTCACTTCGTGTATAAAACACGCAAACCACATGGGCTAAAGTTGCCTTTCATGAGAAACTTTTTTTCGGGCCTACAGAGCAACCTGCGTAGAGGCTGAGCTTTGGTGGGAATTTAGTGCTACTATTGCCGACGGCACGGCGATCCGGCGTTTGGCTTCACAGACTCTTTGCAACGTTTGGATCCGATCTGAGGCGCTAATTGAAAGATATTGCGAACATTCTGGTGCTCGGAATGGTACAAAGTTCTAGAATACCGGTGTCTTGCGGCTAGATCAGCTGACAGCTAGCCATCTCGGCTGGTAGGACGGCGTGAGCCGCGCTGTGATACTGGCGTCTTCTAGAGTCCGTAGGATTGCAAGTAACTAAACCAAGATTAGCCGATTTAACGTGAAGTCTGGCGAGTGCACTCTAACTATAGAGAGCCTAGCTTTCGTGGCTAGCCATGGCCGGGTCTGAGTCTCCAATCCATTCAGATACGGTTCCCAACGTGCGACGCCACGTCGAAATATAGAATGCACAGTATGCATAACTGGCCCTATAATATTTATTTGGGTAGTTGCTAAAGATTACAGACATCTACTTTCCTGCTTGTCGAGTTCGCGAGATCAATAGATCTGGCTCGGCGAAGAAGCTTGGAAATTGTATAACACGGGTTTGTGTTGCATAAAGCAAACTATTCTGTAGATGGGTCTCCAACCTTCCAATCTTATAGCCGCCATTGATTTCTGTATTCCAACTGAGCAATCGCGACTGCGGCCTGACGCCACCACACCTGCATTTGAGGCCGAAGACGCTGTTCAATTTACGGATTCGGCTAACTTGCTGTTTTGAGGCGCCTGCGGCGGCATGTGTTGTCGGACCCTTGGAACCCAAAACGCCATGAGTCGCAATACCAAGTTTCAAACCCACCACAAGGGCTCCCCTTTCCTCTACTTGACACAACCCACCTTCTCGAGCTCGGTCATTCACTCACCAGCGTGTGGCAGCCTGTCACTCTGCTGCTGCCAGATGCAAGGTACAGCGAGTCGCTCAGGAGGCAGTCGAAACAAAAACGTTTCTTCCCCCCATCGGTGCGCCATGTTTGTCGTCGCTGGGTACATTTGCGCCTCGCTCACTACGACATGTTGTACTCTCAGGCTGTAAAGCACGATCCCATCAAATTTTCTACGTGACGAATGCATTGCGGGCATGCCTTTGGGGCGGAAGCTGGACGAACGTTCTTCATGCACGCAGCGTTTCGACTGCTGGTCCCAAGGCAACGCTGATAAAGCCTATTGCCTAGTTGCTCTTAAGGCGCCCCTGCCATGCTATCGAGCTATCAGGCTTATATCTGTTTCTATTCCCAGCAGGTTCTTAGTCACGGGGGGTTTTCAGTATGAGAATGGCCACTGGCAGACAGCCCCGAGGGAAGCTGAGGGAAGCTGTGGATTGGCGGGGTGTTTTTCCCACCCAATCTTCTTTCCCTTTATACTCGTCAGGAACTTCCTGATGAACTTGTCATTCATGTTTCCCTTTCATTCCCTTATTCCTTCCATTCTTTCATTTCTTCATAGGCTTCTTTGATAGAGGCATCCTTTCCTTACTACATTCTTTTATTGTTTTTGAAGGGCGGGCAACAGGATTGACAGGTTCAATCTCGACAATTCTGTGAATTGTTCCCTTCTGGTTCTTTCACTTCGTTCTTTTCGATTGGAAATACTTATTGCTGTATACTCTTTTTTTTTTCCGCGACGTTGTAATTTCTGTTATTCCTGATTTAAAAATCCTCTTGGAAAGGGGGATTAAATTTTATGTTCTAATCGTCTTCTGGTTAACGGGTCGGGATCGACCTTACTTCTGGTTATCCATGAGCCTCTTCCAGTCCATCGTGTCGACATTCCAATCCCCAACTCCCACCGAGATAAACCGCAGTACATCCATCAGATCCAAAAATGGCCGCCGTATCAACATCACCAAAAAGGATATTTCCAACCCGTCAAACTTTATGAGGCTGTCGTCTCCGGACTGGAAGACTACGAATATTCCAGACCAAGGCCTGCGTCCATTAACACTCGGAACCGTTCATGTGGATTTCAACAAAAGGCTCCCATCGCCGCCGACATTTGGGAGCGAAGCGGAGTCAGAAATAGAAGTGAAAGAGTCTACTTGGCGCAAGTTTATGAGACTCGGGATTCCTTTGGATCTATGGGCGCGATTTATCGTCGTGCTGGGCTTCTGCGAAGCTGCGATGGCAGGGTGGGGTGGGATGGAAATTATCTTGTGTAAGTTATGTCCAAATGTATCAAATAACAGGGACATTGTAGCTAATTATAACACTTTGCGCGGATCTTTAGCCGGTAGATTTACCTACGGTAAAATCTGGAGTGTCATAACGAGCATCCTCTTAGTATGGAGTATTTGTTTTGTCGGTGCCGCATACTGCGGTTTCTCCATCCTGTGGGGCCGCTGGTCCTCGTCGCTTACCGCTCTCCGCGTTATGCGCCTTGTAGCGACTTTTCTAATGGTACTGTACGGCACTGCATCAGCTCTCTGGTTCTGGTATGGCTTCCAATCGGCCACATCGACACGAGAGATGTGTGTGACGACCTTGATCTTCTGGGACGGACAAACTATTCCCGCGCCAGAGCCTTGGGTAAATAGATGCCTACAGACGGCATCAAGCTTTGAAGATCTACAGATGGCCTGGGGGTACATGAATGCATTTCAAGAGTATTTTATGACGCTGTTGGTATTGTGGGCTGGGGATCAGGAGCGCAAACTGCGTCGACAAAGACGGTGGAGTCGAAATAGCGGATTGGAATACTCTGAGACTGAACCGGGTCGCGCGTTCGATAAAATGAGCGAGGTCGAAATGAGTGCGCGACATTTCGAGAAGCTACAAAGGTATACTCCAGAGCGAAATGAGCGGTTCCCAGTTGCCCGCAGGGAAGATGACCTGGAAAAGCAGGCTGTCCCGCCCGCTGGTGATGATGGAATGGACATACCCAATTTCCCAATGCCTAACAGGAATACCTATAAAAGTCGGCAGCCGACTGTTCGTACGCCCAGTACGATTCCAGAGGCCATGGAGGATGGTCTTCGCGTTAGTGCCAGGGAAGATGACCTGCTACGAGGAAGTGCGTTGAGCGCTTTGAGCGGTGCTATCCCGATCGCGCTCGACTTGCGGAATTTAAACTCACCCAGATTTTATGGGAGGGCATTTTAATGAATGGAAGGGACATTGGAAGAGTGATCAATGCCAATTGTCAGTTGGTATTTTGTTGCGACTCATTATCATGAAAGTTTCATTTGTGCGGTTGTTGAAGGCTTGATTGATTGAATTTCTGACTTATTTAACAAAGTTATCTATACCCTCGTCCGTTATACCTTATACTACGAAATCAATACCATTATACAAAAGTCGAAAGCCTGTCGTTACTTATGTCGACGTTACCCGATGTTAGTATTTGCTACTTGGCTCGATTACTTTCTAGCGCTCTAATCTTCGGCCTATCGAATGAGCGGGTCGTATACTAATAGTAATCTAATACTGAAAAATTATAAATCCATAAAATAGAGATTTAAGATCACGATTGACGAACTTTGACGTAGAAATGGTACCGGTGTGACGTACATGTGCACAATGTCATGATGGGATTGGATGTCGTCTTGGAATTATAAAATGTCGTTCGGCTCACCCGACCAAAGATTCTCTCGCTTAAAGCCAAGTAATAAACGGAGGGCCCGCTTCCGCTTTGGTTCTTCCGCGGAAATGCATCTGAACCTTTTGCTCAAATCGAGGGCCGCAGCAATGCAGCTCTGGAAATATTTAATAAGCACGACAATACGGGTCATTCTGTCAGCGAGATTATAGACGAGTAGGATGCTTAGGTAACTGACGGTTCAACCTGGACCGGTTAGTCAGCGGATCCTGGACCTGAGGCCTTGCCAAATTGGGTGACACAAGAAATTGCAACATCTCGGCCACAACCGTGACCCCACTATGAGGCACCGCCGATGGGGAACTAGCGTGCCGCTGTTTACTCAACAGTCAGACGTAAACGAGCCTGCGAAAGGCATGGAGCGGGTCAATTGAACCTCGACCCCTCCGCGGCAACAATGCATCTAGCCTATCAGAACACCAGTATTTCCAAACGGCGGCGGAGGCGCTCATTAGGGAGTGGGGCGCGCGGCGTCGACACGGCTGGTGACCACTCCAGCGCTGCACCGTGGGAGTATAGTTCGGCTTAGCCGATGATTAATCACAACTTGAGAGCTTGGCCAGCGTGCGTTTTGGAAGCAATTGCGCGAACATTGCAAACGATGTTGTATTGATCCCCACTGTTACGCAGCTCGGCGTAGAGCGCCACAAGTTGCCAAAACCATCTCGAGCCGGATAAGATAGGATAGATGTCTGTTTTCGCATATCCGGCATCAAAGCGGGGCTATCGCAGCCTGGGGCGCGTTCGATCTAGATATCTGTGAAGTATATAAAGGTGAGGTTTGAGCCCTGAGATATTTCACCATCACCATCAATTGAGACATTCGATTCCGGAACTACTAAAATAAAAAGCCTCGAGATATATCTATAGTGTGCATTGAGTATTTGCGACTCACCTATATATAGACACCGCCAAGATGCCTCTCTCTGGGAACGATAAGACAAATGAGACTGCCGCTACGCTTGTTAAAACATTGCAAGCTGCGTTCGGACCGCATCCAGGCTTCAGGCCAAGTAAGAATCTTTCAATGGTGTTAATATATTGCTTGCGACGCCTTCTCGGCTTGAAAATTTTACTCACATTGTCTATTTACGGAAATTTAGACCACTCGAAGGGTACCCTTATTAACGGCACGTTCACACCAACACCGGCAGCCACCGCGCTCAGCAAGGCTCAGCACTTCCAGGCCGGGACCACAACTCCCCTAGTCCTTCGCTTCTCAGATGCTACAGGTCTCCCATTGATCCCTGACAACAACCCGGAGGCTAGCCCGCGGGGCTTGGCCATTCGTTTCCTCCTCGGCGGGCGCAAGCATACTGACATCATCTCCCACTCGGTTCCTTTCGCCCCGGGTCGCACTGGTGAAGATGTTCTCGGACTCTTCCAAGCCGTTGGTGCCACTGCCCAGCACACTGGCGGCAGCTCGACACCCATTGAAGCCTTCTTGGGCGCGCATCCTGAGATCATTCCGTTCGCCACTGCGCAGAAGCCGACGACGGAGAGTCTCGTCGGGCTGAAGTACTTTGCCGTTAATGCATTCAAGTTCATCAATGCTGATGGAAAGGAAACGTTCATTCGCTACCGGGTGCTCCCAACCGTAGGTACCAAGGTGCTGACGGACGAAGAAATAAAGGATAAGGGTCCAAACTTCCTGTTCGAGGAGCTCTCGGCACGGCTAAAAGAGGGACCGGTTGAAATGAAGCTTGTCGCACAGATTGCAGAGGATGGTGACATCACTAACGATGGGACGAGCGCCTGGCCAGAAGAAAGACAGGTCGCCGAGCTGGGGACGATAAAGCTGGAAGCTGAACAGGACAAGGCCGAGAACGACGCCAACCAGAAGTACATTATATTTGACCCGATTCCCAGAGTTGATGGTGTTGAGGCTTCCGATGACCCGCTGTTGGACGTGAGGGCATCGATGTACTTGATTAGTGGTAGGGAAAGGCGGGCAGCTCCAGAGCTAAAGGTGTAGTCGGATTATAATTATGCGATGGGTGGGCACTGCTAGAATGACACGGTGTATGCGAAACTGTGGCGCCGTAGATTCAGTCATATAATCTGTAGCTCACGTGCCTTATGCTAGCTATAGCTTTAGTTGAGTACAGAATGCATCAACTATACTCGTCTTATCTAGAGAATGTAGATTGTATTTGATAATTAATTAAGTAAATGTCATTTTGCTAATGAATGTAGAGCGGTGCGTAAGTGCACGCGCGCGTGCTGTATTACGAAATGAGGATCGATGGAGAAAGCTTTGACTGAGAACCTTGAGTGTTCTAATGAGAAGCAGAAAGGTTTACTCTCCAAACGGACTCTCCTTGGCAGTCCAAAGTTTGGTACTGCAGGTTTCCGCGCCCGGGATGAGACTTGAAGATGCCACTCGATTATTGAGTAAACGTATCGGAGTTGCTCACCTCGCCACTAGCACCGAGTTCTTTGTTGGCCGCTGTCCTCGATGCATAGCTAGCTCCAAAGCAGATGCCAGGATGAAATACGTTCAAAACCAGCACGGCGAGTACCACCATTCTATCATCGGAATTTGAACAGATTAATCAGCCAACCAAACTTCTCAAGAAGATCGATCACGGGCTATGCAGATGGGGTACTCACAGCCCTTCCAAGGTCAGGAAATACGTCTCATTGCTCATCAACCTCCCACCCCACCCCTCCGTCATCTCAGCCACACGGTAAACACACCTCACAAAGATAAACACCGTAGCCGCCCCGAGCGCGAACAAAAAGTACCGAAACTTCCTGCTGCTTCGTAACGCGGATTGCTGGACATCAAACTGGTCTCGCCGCCGGTAGCACCGCCATGCAAACTCTGCGCAGAGCACCATGAACAGCAGCATGGTGAAGACCTGCCACGCGAGACCTGCGATTGTGATGTTTGTGCCGGTGGTTGTTCCCGCTTCGTCGTCCGCGGTCGATGCGATCGCACCGCCGGCTGATTGCATGAGGAGGGAGATGAAGTCGCAGGTGATGAAGATGTATGTGTACCATCGTGGTTTGATACGAGAGATGTCCTCACCGAAGGCTATGACACTGAGCACAGTCATCGAACTGATGTCAACAACGGGGCCAAAATTAAATATTGAAGAAACCGACTAAGGATTGTTTACTGTACTCACATTCTGGCGAGACAGAGGTAGATGCCAGCTGCATAACAAGCCGGAGCAACCGTCAAGCAACATATTTGAATCATGAATGATTGCCCTCCGAGCCCATCGAAAGGGTCGCTCGAACCGCCGACTCGACCAATATACCCGACTACCTCGACTGCATAGTTCAAATTGAATCAGCTTTTGACCTATCTCGATACCGGAGGCAGAATGATAGGGAACGTACGAATGCCTCCCAAAGTCATCGCGACCAAGAAACCCCAAGTCTTCTTCCAAACTCCGACCACAACGAACCCGATGGTTGACAGGCTGAACAACGCAAGTAGCACTACGTTAAATCCTAGCTGCGGCGCATAGCCGTACATGCTCTCTGAGATCGGACATGTGGCGAGGGTGCAAAGGTCATTCGAATCTTGGCCGGAAACGGTGCTGTTTCCGTCGGAGCTCATCTTGAACTGCTTGATGACACACAAGCAAAAGAAATTGAAGATTGAAATCGATATAAAAAAAGTAGAATAGAACAAGGCTACCAGCCAAGTACTGGCAGCAAATGAAAGATTCGAAGAAAGTGGCCAGCTAGGTTAGCGATATCTGTATTGTCTGATGGGCGGCATTTTAAGCGGTATAGCTGAAGACATCTCGAGATTTTTATACCCGGGAACAAAGACGTATCGCAGAATCGTTTGGCAGTTTGATGAGTACTACTTTACACGCGTAAACACAATATGGAGTATGGATATCGGTCGCAAAAAAAAGAAGCCTCATGCTGTTGGTTAGCTAGCATCTTGGCAAAAGCAATAAGCCTTCAAAGTTGCGTAACGCGTGTCTATATGTCAATGACACCATCATAGCTCGCCCATAACGTCCTGAGTTTTTGCTTGCGAAACATGTTAACAAGCTCGCCTGTGTGCATACCAGGCGTGGATCAAGCTCGGCGCGGCGTCTGGGCGGGTTTATATTTGCTTCTCGGCTCACCAACTAGCCATAGCGCCTGGCACAATGTGCCGTCTAGGCGCATATTAAGTGCTCACGAGTCGTAGCGGCATTCGGGTGTTCTTGCAGATGAGGCTTAATTTAGTATAGCCATTCGACAGAAACGTCCCCGTAAGTTGATGATGGCACGAGGGGGTTTAAACGTTTGTGCAGCTGCAGCTGCGTCGAGAAAATGCTACCTTGTCAAATAAAGGACTAAACCCGGCACATCGAGGACGGAAAAGCCTCTGGAGAGCGTCGTAAGCTACGTAAGCACGCGTTCGTGAGTAACGTTAAAGGCGACCGCGAACCTCATTAGGTAAAGCGGTCCGCCTGCGCGCCTTCGGGCTCGTCCGGCATACAGAGAAAAAATAACACAGGATGAGTGTGTTGCCGGTCTAACTGTAACGTGTGCGCCTGCAGCTTCGTGTTGATACGAAAGCTATCGAGCCGCGTAGTTCTCCGCAGATTGTGCGCCAGCAAATAATAAATGAATGGGAAATTTTTTCAGGGTCAATGGGCTGGCCTCCATGTTGTCACGGAACGGCGTCCCGCGCGCACGCAAATGCGGCGAGATCTCAATGTGACGATAACACAACTTTAGCCCGCTTACGTATACCTACTCACCACCTCACCAGCGCATCCGGCGCGGAACTCCTATATCAGAAAATGCAATATTGCCAAAACAATGCAATGCCTCGCTAGGATCCCTGGAGCAGCGAATGCAAGTGGATATTGTGAATTCTTTCACCAATTGGTTTATCTCCGAATTGGCTGAGCCTCGCTTGAAGACGAGTCTGGGTCGGATGGCCCGAACGGCTTAACGTTATCACGGTTGATGTGAAGCGCTTGTCCACGTAAGCTCTGAGATCTGAGATCTTGGAACAAATTTTAGAAAAATGCCATGCATCATGGTCATTGGGCAGATTGTCCTTCTTATCAATATGATATGAGTGCGGTTACCAAGCTGTTGGATCCGCTGTGGGGCATTATTGTTGCGGAGGTCGGACGAACGTCAATTACGCGCGTGCACGACCTCACCGTGAACCGAGGACGACTGCGTGGGATTTTGATATCGATTATTCGGCTGCGTCTCGATTGCGAGTTGTACTGACCTGTCCGTGCGCCAGACCGCAGACTACCGTACTACCGTTCTAGCAAAAGCTATCTATTGTTGACGTCCCGATTCCTAGCGGTCGCGGGCGTACATGCACACTTACGCGTATCGGCTCGTTCGCAGACCTCTCTTACACGTACATCGCCGTCAAAAGTCTGTCCTCGATATTTTGGTGTTTTCTATTATAGCCACAAGTTCCAATATTTAACCTACGGAGAGGGAATACCCATCTACGGTTACGGACAAAAGTGAATGGTTTAATCCGCCAAAAATACACACAACAAGCGCTTTTTACAACGACTCGCAAGGTCAACTACCAATGTCACCAATCCTCTTCTTAACCCTGACTTTAAGCCCTCCGTCCATCGGCAGCGTCAGGCTGTTCCGACTCCGTCTCCGGCCAACCTTCTCGACCTCTTCAAACTCCCAGTTCCGCAAACTCTCAGCTAGCACCCAAAGTCCCATGACCTCGGCCATCCGTTTCCCTAGACAGCTCCTCGCACCGCCGTTGAACACGGGGTATTCCGCCGCGCTCCTAACCTTCAACCTTACATCCGATTCGGAACCATCATCTGTAAGGGGCGACTTCTCGAGCCAGCGGTCCGGTCGGAAATCGTAGGCGTCGTCGCCCCAGATCTTCTTGGACCGGCCGAAGGCGTACGGACACCAGACTACGATGCTGTCGTGCGGTAGGACGGTGCCGTCCGGCAGCGTGACCCCGTCCGGTTTCAGCGTCTGCTTCAGCTCGAATGGCACGGGCGGGTACAGTCGCAGCGTCTCCAGGAAGATAGCATGGCTGCGCGGCGTGGCTGTCGTGGAGAGACTCGAGTACGTATGGACAGTACCGGCGGGCGGGACCTCGCTGGTGATGTAGCGCATGAGATCCGGCTGTTCGAGCAGGAGGTGCAGCATCCACGTCATGGAGTTGGCGGTGGTGTCGCGGCCGGCGGAGAGGAAGTTGATAGCCGAATCGGCGACGACGTGGGGTTCGGGTACGGCGTCGAGGAGCATGTCGACAAGATCGCCGCCTTCGCCGAGGGAGAGGTCTGGCGAGGTGGGTGCGTCGTCGGTTTTCTGTTCGCGGCGGCAGACGGCCAGGCGGACGATTTCGTTGCCGAAGGATTTGACGATGGAGACTGCGCTGCGGAACTTGTGGCCGAAGAGGTAGTAGTTTAGTTTCCAGAGCGGGTTTTGGAAGCGGAGGCCTGTGAGGTCGGAGGCGTAGTCGAAAGCTGCTGAGAACGGATGCGAGTTGGATAGGTCCATCTATGATAAACATACGAACGTTTAGCACATGCATGGCGAGAGTAAGCTGCATGCAAGGCAGCCGGTGAAAGATATGAATACTCACCCCAAATGCGACCCTGCCCATTACCCGCGTCGTGAACTCAAGGTACAGCTCCTCCATGTCTACGACTTTTCCTGTCTCCGCCGCCTCATCCAGTTCTTGACGGGCTCTCTCCCAGTACTTGGGGAAGACCTCGTCAACGAGGACTTGAAGATGCGACCCAGCGAAGAACTTGTTCCCTGCCTTCCGCTGCGTCTTCCACAGCTGGCCCGACGCATTGATAATCCCGTATCCTAGATATTATAGATGAAACCGTTAGCAAGAAAGTCTACCAATATATCTTTCGAATCACTCGAATTGTATCGAATCGTCGTTAAGGGAGCAAGTAGTGTCGTCTCCAACAGGCTGATATGATCGATCCAATGAGAAGCTAATGAATTCGTACTACCGAATAGATGCCAACTCCGCTCCTCGAAGAACGGACCCTTCCCGAAGCCTTCCTTTCCTTCCCGCTTCATCACAAGGTCGAGCACCTCTGGATCGCTGATGACGATACCGGGCGGCAGCGTCGGCACACTGATCTCGTACGTCTCGAAGCCGAAAACGTCATTATGGATCTCGCTGAACCAGTCGAACAGCGACTGGCGGTCGAGGAGCAGGAATTTGAGCCCGTTGCCGAAGAATGGGAGCGTTCCAGGCGGTTTTCTGCGGTGATACAACGTCAGTTGAAGCTGTTGGGGTTTGCTGGAGATGCGTTGGGTGAGCTCGACTTACCGCAGTCGCTGGCCGTGGCGCCGGATGCGGTGCGTCCAGCGGTAGATTAGCTGCTTGGCCGCATAGGCCAGTCCGACGGAGGCGAGCACGTAGACGGCGAGCATTGCATCGTGCGCTGTCGGTGTTCAATTGTCGCCCGGTGGATATTCAAGGTCGGTATGATCAATGCGCTTGTATCTTTGAGAGGTGTTTAAACTCAATTCGCCGAGGCAGCAGCAGCTATCGAGTTAATTAAACTGATCCCGACGGCAGAGCAATGACGCGACTGTTGGACTTGTCAAACTCTGTTGATAGCTGCTCAAAACGACCTTCACGGTAGCATCGGACACCGCTAGGCTGATTGCAGAAGTATCGAACCCGGGATCCGGTTCACAAGGCTCAGCCTGGACCGTCTTTAAATACTTCCAATCGCCTATTGGGGACTTTGTGCGAGTTCGCCTGCATCCGACGATATGTTATACGACAATGACTGCGCGAAGACGCCATGACGTTTTGTTGAGCGGTGGTTTCCTGCAAGCTGCTTATACGTACGGAATGCGCGCCGGCAAATGGATCGCTTACAATGGCACGGCCGGACCAGAACTGATATCATGCCATGCAGGAGCTGGAACTTGCATGTGAAAGCTTAGCCGGGTTTTCCAAGCCGCCACTGGGGTTTGGCGTTGGGGACAAGGGTTTCTGGAATGCCGACAAGGAGTCCCAGAATACGGTACAGTACGGTACGGTCTTACAGGCGGCTTAATTTGCATTTGCGACAGCTATTCACGAGCGGCAACTTTAGAGTACTCCAAGCTCGAGATCCTCTAGTGCTATCTGCGGCGGCAGTCGGAATGTGCAAACGTGTGAAACATTTATGTCTGGGCGCTTGGTTCATGCAGAGGGATGACCAGCATCCAAATTCTAGTTCTACGAGATGCAGAAAAGAAACAGCCTTTACTGTATAACGTCGCTAAGTCAGGATCTCTGGCCGCAGCATCAGCGTCATGAGCTTGCTCCAGCCCCACGGTCCGACCTCCGGGTCCGAAGTCGTCACGCTGTTGAAATACTCCCAGCCCATGATCCCGCCGAACCGTCCCTGGTACCTGTCCATCATGTTGGACAGCGTATCGCACAGCAGATCGTCAGGCACCCATCCGGCGCCGTTCGCAGGGTTCGTGACGACGCCTACCACCACCTTTTTCGGATCCCACCCGCACGCGAGTATCTTCTCGTAGTCCTCCACCGTCTCGACGCTGCCCCATCCGCAGTAGAACTGCGTGTTGTACCATGAAATGTGCCTCCCAAACGCCTTCTCGAGGTCAAAGTACGAGAAGCCGGACAAATGCGGCCGCCACAGCTGCAGCGCCGTCGCGACGGGTGCCAGCGTGATGATGAAGGAGGCGCCAAAGTCGCACTTGAGCCGATCGATCAGCCGGATGATGCCGGGGAGGGACATCGGCTCCTCGACGTCGAGGTCGAGGCCGTCGAGGGCGGCGTACTCGATCATCGTCTTGAGCGGCGCGTAGAAGTCCTCGAATTTCTCCGTGGGGCCGTCGAGGCGCGTGTAGCTGCCCTTGGCGGCGCCGCCGAGCATGCCGAGGACCTTGATGCCGGACTCCTGCAGCTTCTTGCACTCCTGCCAGAGGATTTCGTGCTTCGGCGCGTTGTAAGGGTCATCGTTGAGGGTGATGTTCTCGGGGACGTCGTTGAGGTGGATCGCGGCGACGACGACGTGGGTTATGCCGCATTCTGGGACGAGCAGCGGGAGGATGGAGACGTATTCGCCGTCGCGGTAGTGCGTTTGGTGGTAGCAGATGATGCGGGTCTCGTGGGGCAGCGGCGGGGCAACGGCGGACGGGTCGGGGAGAGGCGGCATGATTTGGGTTCCGTGGTTGGACAGCGGGGCGAGCGAGCTTTTGGATGCGGGCGGAGATGTCTCCAGCGCCAAGCTAGCTCGTGCAACAGCAACAACGGAACCTTCGAGAACACCGACCTGATGAATGATATGGCCTGTTGCGTCGACAGCATCTGAAAACGAGGATGACCGGAAGAGCGAGGCTCGTGGGCAGGCTCACAGGACTGTTCCAGCATGCCGTGAAGAACAGCAGGCCCTTTCACGCAAGCCGGGACCTGCAATCTACTGCGGGCAAGGGACACTCGCTCCTTCGAGGAAGCCGACCACGACGGTCGTTCTTCTACGGTACGTTCTCGATACATCCCTTTCTGCCAAGCTATTCAATCTAACAGAGTGGTCTACAGTGCCTGCTCATAAGACATCGTATATCAAGAAGGCGCTCGGGTCAAATGCCGATTGCATCGTGCTGGACCTCGAAGACGGCGTTGCAGACTCTGAGAAGGAGACCGCCCGCCAGAATATCCGTGATCTTCTCCAAAGGCTGAGTCACGAAGGGTATCAGGAGGGCGAGAATCATGCTGCTGAACTCTGCGTGAGGATCAATCATGAGGGCTGGATCGAGGCAGACGCTTGGGGGGATCTCAAGTCCCCACAGGCACCCTCAACGGCCCTCGATAAGGATCTAGACCTTCTAGTATGTTTTGGCCACCCACGCATCTTGATATCCCAAGTATCCGGAATATGAGCACAGGAGCTAACATGTCGCTTAATAAACGGCGTTGAATCGAAATGGAGGCACTCCCAGAAGCCGGAAATATCACCATTGTTCTGCCGAAGACCAACTCTCCCGACGACATCTCGAATGTCAACAACGTAGTCTCCGGGAAACGACTCGTAAACCATGGGGACAGCTCTCCATCAGATAATCGACCGGTGATAGCACTCTTTGAGACTCCCCGCGCCATCATGAACGTCGGAGACTTTATGAAATCTAAGTCTCAAATGGTCGCGATTGTGGTACGTAGATAACCCTGCACGCTCCATAACAAATCGTATCATTGACACAGTCGTCCATGTGACGTCTAAGTTTGCCGCAGAAGACTATGCTGCTAGCACGGGGATACCGAGGACAGAAGGACTTATGAATATGCTTTTCGCGAGGTCCGCGGTCGTGAATCTTTGCAAGGCGCTGGGAATACCTCCTATCGATATGGTATGCGGGACTTTCCTTTGATACCCTATCGATATGCATGCTAACTGGCACACTCGCACGTTCAGGTCTGCCAGGCTATCAGAGATACGACGGTACTCGAGAAGGAATGCCTGGATGCTCTCGAAATGGGGTTCGAGGGGAAGGTATGGCTCTCACCCTTTGACGGTTGTTCGGTATATAAAGCCGGCATTGTATCGTATTGGAACTAACAGTCTTCACAGCAAGTTGTGCATCCGGATCAGATCGAAATTGTGAATCGGAAATTCTCACCAGCAAAGGATGACATGGACTACTCGGTTAGAGTACTGGCTGCACGTAAGCGGCAGCAGAGAGCTGGCGCCTTTGAGTTCGAGGGCAAGATGGTGGATATGCCCGTGTTCAGGAAGGCGGAAGATATCTGTACAATTCAACAGAGGATCGAGGAGTATGAAGTCAGCCGCTTCGTAAAATAGACTCGTGACATCTTATGACTGTCCGTCCACATATCATTCATCGGAACAATATCATATACGTATACCTACACCGCTCTAAATTCTTGAGCCCTCCTGTATGTATATTCATACCTATAGATCTATACATATGCATATGGATGGAGTATGAGTGAAATAGGTATGCTAGTAGTCGACAGCCTCGGGTTTAAGAATACTAAATGGCCCACATGACCGATCTCGACGCCCAACGGTCGGGACAAGGTAGACACGCGTCGCCGCAACGGTAGAGTCAAGCTTCGTCTACATGCACGGTCGATAGCGACATGCATCGTGGCTGCCTGGATGGCTGCATATCCGTGCAATGTACCACAAAGACGGAAAACTAATAAACGGCGCCCACAACCACCATCTCTCGACGCAGACAAATATACACCGGAGACAACTTCAAGTACAGATACATCTCGACGCCCGGTCGGCGTCCGCCCATGACCGGAGCTGGACGGCCTGAGCAGCTGCATGCAGCCGACGCCGCGGCCACGCGGGCCTCCAACTGCTGTCCTCAGACGTCTACGTCATCCGCTCCCGCCGGCAATAAAACCGCGGCTCGCCGTCGACGGCCGGCCCATCAGCCAGCCCATCGCCGGGCAACGCGCAAAATTCCACAATTCGGACGACTCGCACGCCATTACTCCATTCTATCATCGAATTCGAATAGGGACAGCATCTACAAGACCTCAAAGGGACGCATCCGACACTCGTTATCCGACCCGAGCAACTATCGCTGAGGGGACTCGGCCTGATATACGCATATTCTACAACTACAAGCCTTCGAGACCGGCCCTCGCGGCTCAGACTACACCATAGCGCGCGGTAGTCTCAAGCACTCCGTCGCGAGAATGCGTAATGCATTCAAGGAGATCACCGACGGCATAAAGCAGCGCGCCAACGAGCGCCTGCACAACTCTCCAGGCAGCGGCGGCCAGTCGTCCGCTCGCCGCCCATTCCAAGCATACTTCGCCGCGAACGGCGACCTGCTCGCCCAGGCCCAGGAGCGCGATGTCCTAGCATACCGCTACCACCATGGCACGAACCTCGGCGCCATCTTTGTCGCCGAGCGCTGGCTGTTCGGGAACCTCTTTGCGGACGGGGCCACCGGCGACAGCGAGCTGGACGCGGTTAAGTCCCAGGTGTCCAAGCACGGCGTCGACACCGCCCGCACCAATTTTGAAGCCTTCTGGGCGACCGTCATGACGACACAGGACTGGGAATACCTCGCCAACACGGCCAACGTGACTACCATCCGCCTGCCCATCGGCTACTTCACCCTCGGCGCGGACTTCTGCCGCAACACCCCCTTCGAGCGGTACGCTGCCGTCTACGCGAACGCGTGGACCTTCGTGAAACAGTTCGTTACCACCGCGGCTTCCTACGGCATCGGCACGCTGATCGACCTGCACGCCCTCCCCGGCGGCGCGAACGGCGACTCCCACTCCGGCACGTCGAGCGGCAAAGCCGAGCTGTGGAACAGCGCGCGCAACCTCAACCTCGCGCTCGAATGCGCCAAGTTTATCGCACGCGAGACGAGCAGTATGCCGTCCGTCGTCGGGCTGCAGCTCGTCAACGAGGCGATATGGCAGGCGCCCGGCATGTACCAGTTTTACGACAGCGTGATCGATGCGCTACACCCGATCAACCCGCGGCTGGTGGTGTACATTTCCGACGCGTGGGACGTGTCGACGGCGCTGAGGTACTCGATCACCCGGAACGCCCAGCTGCTGTCGTCGTCGTGTCCCGTCGTTGTGGACACGCACAAGTACTACTGTTTCGCGGAGGAGGACAAGAAGTTGAATCCCTGGCAGATCATTGATAAAGTGGCCTTGAGTGAGGTCGATACCGTCGCGGGACAGGGCGCCGGCGTGATTGTCGGGGAGTACAGCTGTGTGATGGACGGGCGCAGTTGGGGTAATATCCAGGGCGACCAGCGGAAGGATCTCGCGACGAAGTTCGGGCAGAAGCAGATAGCACGCTGGCGGAAGAGCGGCGGGGGCAGTTTCTTCTGGACGTATAAAATGGTGAGTTTTTTACTTTGATTTACCGTGAGCTCGAGATGTGGGGTTTCGAGGTCCCGCCTTTCGCGTATTTTGTACGGCTTGCGTGTGGACGTTACGCAGCTTCCGCATTCGAGTTGATAAGCTGACGTCAACCGATATTTAACCCAACGCAGGCGTGGATGCCCGGCGGCGAATGGGGGTTTAAGGAACAGACGACGAACGGCGCGCTGCCCGCGGGGTCCCTCGCATCGGCGAAAGAAAGCGCCGTGCGAGACGCCTTGGCCAGAGCCCAAGGTTCACGCGAGGCCCTCAAACGCGCCTCGTTCGACCAGCACGTCAACTACTGGAACGGCGTAGCGCCGGGCCAGCCGTTCGAACACTTCCGCTTCCAGGACGGCTGGGACATTGGGTTTGGCGATGCCCTGATCTTCTTCACCTACCGTCTCAACAACGGCGTGAAGCGGGCGGGCGCGGACCGCATTGGCATGCTGGACGTCTGGGCCAAGCGGCGGGAGCTGGAGTACGAGGAGTCGTTGACGATGCGGGCGAACGGGTACGAGCTTGACAAGACGTATTTCTGGGAGTTCGGGCACGGTCTCCGCGCGGGCATCCGCGGCTTTGAGCAGGCTGTCGGGTTCGAGAGCGGGTGAATTGGATGGAAGTCGGGAAGAGGGGCTGCCGATGCAGGCGTGCATGCATGATTTTGCAATGCACACGCGTTCATATCGGTGTAGTACTCCGCAGCTTGGCCGTAGCTTGGTTATTAGGCGTCTTCATTCAATTCGAGTCTTTGGTTTCAAGATCCATTATTATTAAAGAGCGAAAGGATGGCGCCTTGTGATATGGTTGATTACGTCTCTCCTCGCACCACCATCAGGCCGACGCGACGGCTGTGTAATATATAACGTTCTCTCCAGTGATTCATCCCGACAAAGATTAAAGCGTGCGACACCCGCATGAAATTCGAATCTAACCAGCGTATTGTTATTATTTAAGTTGATCCGAAAGCCGCAGTGCCGTTCTAAAACAAGACCTCCCCGCAGGCTGAATTACAGCAGCTGAAGAGAACGCACGCACGGCCGACGTACCGAATACGAGCGAAACTGGAAATCCGCCGCCCCGACAAACGTAACGTTCCCACATCTCACGACCACCGCCCGCCAACCACAATACTCCGCGCCACGCGATCGAAAGAACCGTCGCCCCGATCAACCTGCTTCGGCGTGCGTACATACCTACATGCGTGCATGTCGTGCATGAGCCAGGACGGTGCTAGACAGCAGACGCACGCACGCTCATACGAACTTGCGCATTCGGTCGTGCTCCCCACGAGGGCCTGCGCGGGACCTTCCCTGCTGGTGAGCTGACGGACTGGAATTCATACCGTAACCGGCTAGCAGCAGTCCAGTCTTTAAGCTTCGGCATCGCGTACCGGTACCGGGTGTGCGTACGTGTGCGATTACTGATTACTGGAGGGGGAGCGAGCGGGTGGTGTCGCTTGGGATTTTGTACGAGTTATACCTCGTATAGGGGGAGCGGGAGCCCCGCGCGCGTGCCGGATCATGGGCCCGGGTAGCGGCAGCGTTATCAAATTCCCCATTCAAGTGCAGACGCCTGGCGGGTTCGGTCCTGCCGCTGCCGTATCGCCTGGTTCGAGTGGGGGTACTCCCGCGCGGCCGTCGCCTGGCGCGTCGTCGTCGCTGTCGTCGTCTGGCGCGGAGCTGGATATCGAGCTGGTGGATGCGGCTGGGACGTCGCCGGGTGGCAATGCGCGAGGGAAGGATGCGGCGGCCAAGCTGGCGCATCGGCGGACGCATAGGAAGTCGCGGATGGGGTGTGGGATGTGTAAGACGCGGAAGGTGAAGGTATGTCGGTGTCGCATATCATGCCCTAGCTTGCATCTATATCTGTACTGAAGACGTCCGGCTGTGTATATGTGATGGTGATATAATTTATATACTAGAGAAGAGGCTGGCTAATGTATCTATCTCTCGGTATCGTAGTGCGACGAGGCAAAACCTCGCTGCGGAAACTGCATGGACCGGAACGAAAAGTGCATCTACCCAGACCTCTCACAGGCCCGGCCGCACAAGCCCGTCACCTTCCACAGCCGGCCGTCCGACATCTCCACCCCGCCGGAAATCTACGACGACGGCGAGTTCGACGAAGTCATCCCGCGGCCGGGGCCAGAATACTCGAGCAGCCGCGTCATCAAAGCCAGCCATGCGACCCCCCAGTTCGCCCTCGTCCCCGGCCGGCCCGGTCGACCGACGAACGAAGCGCGGCTGCTGCACCACTGGATCACCGTCACCTGCAGCGTCGTCCGCTTCCCGAACCGCTCGACGTCGATGGAGCTCATGCGCGAGGCGATACCGCAGCTCGCAGCATCCCACCCCTTCCTGCAAGACGCGCTGCTCGCATGCGCCTCCGTCCACCTCGTCGACCGCACGGCCGCCGAGCCGCAAAGCCTAATGGGCTCCGCGTCAGAAAAGTACTTTGCCCGCGCCCTCCGCTCGTTCCAGCAGGTGCTCTCGCAGCGCGACAAGACGCTCGAGGCCGTCGAGGCCGTCTTCGCGACGTCCATGATGATCGCGCTGTGGAACGGCATGTGCGCGTTCCACCACTCGTCAAAGGACGAGTTCTTCGACGACTTTGTCCGCTGGTTCCACATGAGTCAGGGCCCGAAGACCGTCGGCGTGAACTACTGGTTACACCTCGAGGGCACCCGCACCCGCCGGCTGATCGAGCAGCGGTCCGGCGCGACGGTCCTCGACGACGAGCTGCCGGAGTTCCTGCGCAACGAACGGCTGATGCTCATCGCGAGCCGCGTGAAGGATAACCTCGACACGGAAGTGGAAGACCCAGCCACCCGCGAAGTCTACAAGAATACGATCGCGCTGATCGAATGGGTTCACGCCGCGCTGTTGACGCCGACGAATACCATCAGCGAGCTTGCAACTCGCGTTAACACTTTTCCAACAACATGTCCCGGCGCGTTCGTAGCGCTGCTCGCGAAACGCGACGAGCGTGCGATTGCTATCGCGGCACATTATCTTGCCACGGCGTGTAAAGTTGACAACTACAGCTGGTTCCTCGCCGGCGGCAAGATGAAGCGGTATATCCGCGTGCTGTGCGGGATGGTGCAGCGGAAGGAGTGGGTTGTCTGGCCGCTGATTACGATTGGGGACAGCTGGACGAGCGTGCTGTTGCAGGTGGACGGGAAGCCCGATGAGATGATATATAGCCTTGCGGCGCAGATTATGGGGCAGGAGCAGAATGAGAAGTGGTAGCTAGTTGCTGCATGCATGCATGCGGGTGCATTTGCATTTCTAATTTCATCGGGTGCTTCTGGGATATCGATATTGTTGTAATTTGTAATATGTGATAATGTCGGCTTGGTGGTTTGCTTTTTAGCCTTTATGTTCTCACGTCGGATTGGAATTTGGGTGTATATGGCGGGCACTTCTGTTTTGATGTTGGCTCATAGTATCGGATGCATACTTGAAGATGTCATGTCCGTAGTATGGGCATCCCTTAATATCTATACTTCTTCATCCCTAAATCCTATAGAAGTGATACTCAACATCCATATGTCAATAAAATGCATTACAAACTCACAACAGAAGCTCCGAGTTATAAATTATAACTGATATCCTATATATTGTAACTAGCGTCGGGTGAACTACGACGCATTGCATGCGAACTATTCAATTGAACGACGTATATAACGTATTTGCATTATGATACCTTAGATGTGTTATAATTAACGGTCGAACTGTCGAACTTAAGCATTAAATATAAACGTTATATGTAAACCAGGCAGACCATATCCTTGAAGTTCCGAATATCTCGCCATGTACTCCTGCAATACCCAGGGCGAAAAACTAAAGCAGACCGAATACGCATGATAGATCTTCTAACAAAAGAGAGTCGTTGAATGGCATCGGACCAGCTCATCTCACCGCTCAGCATCCGCCGCCGCCGCCGCCGCCGCCGCCACCACCACCACCACCATCTCCACCACCCCCTCCGCCGCCTCCTCCACCACCATCGCCGCCTCCCCAGCCTCCGCCTCCCCAGCCTCCGCCGTCACCACCACCGTGGTGACCGTGGTGACCGTGGTGACCACCACCATAGCTGTCAAAGAACGCGCCGGCACCTTCGGCTCCGTGTCCGTAGTGGTGCTTATGCTTTGTCTTGTAAACTTTCGGTCCGCTGCCGGTGCTGCCGCTACCGTAGTAGCGGGCGTTCGGGGTGTTCCCCGTCTTGGAGGAGGAGCCGAAACACATTTTGGCTCTTAGATTGGCGTTCCCTGATTTTGGGGCTCGGGTGCCTGTAGATGATATTGATACCGATCTCGATGCAGAAGGATAAAATCTGTCTGTCTGTCTGTACGGTGAGGTGTCGTTGGAGTTTTTGTGTTGACGGTTGTTCTGCGTGCAGTGCTCTGCTGGAGGATGGAGTTCGTATTGGACGTTGAAGTGAGGATTGAAATAGATGAAGATGTTGGATACTATTTATATGATATCCACAATCTTTTCTCTGCGCTCGCTTTATAATAACCAATGTAATATTACCGAATATTTTAATAACGGCGGCGAGATATCGGCGCCATCTTTATAGTGCCCGATGAGATGCAATGCTCCCACTGCAGGCAGGCAGCTGAGTAACAGATTACACGCATGTCATCCTGCGTCCAAAGGTGATGAAATGATCACCGGGCTAGAGCAGTGCCAGGCCGCCGAGCCAGCAAGGCTTATCTTTGAACGTACGTTATAACGTTACCAGAGCATCAACGTAATCAACTACCGAAGTGCGCTGCATGCATGCGTGCATCATCCGTGAGGCTCATGGCAGGCGGTCGGTCCCTTGGCGTAGTTCCACGAGCAAAACGTATGCCCAGCGACTAGCACGCACGCCCGTCTTACCGACCGTGCGTCTATTCGGGTGCGATCTGAGGCGATCGATCTGGCCGCAGCAAGGCGCTGGATCCAAGGCCGCATGGGAACTCTAATCCGGGACCAATAGGATGTCTTCGATGGCGCGGTGGAGATGACGTCGTGAATGGTGTGGTTTCTTGCCTGGCATGTGCCTGGCAAGGCGTCGACTCGGCTGTGAGTTCACGCCGTGTTGGGCGCCTGGCCGTTGTGGCGGCGAATGCTAGCTGGCTTGGTGGCCTAGAATTCGCGGTGCAAAGGTGCACTGGGCCTAGATATTATCTAGGACAAAGCTACCCGATACGTCGATTGTTCACCGCGAATACTTACTTACTTAGTAGTATACGCGTGTATTCTGTGAGACGCTCTAGATAAGTAAGTAATGGCAGCCTATAGGGATTTATATCCTGGTTTAGGTTGCGCTTTGCAAGCGTTGAAGGCTGGCGTTTGGGTGAAGAATCCGCATATTGTTGCAGTCGTAATTAAGAGTATTCAACACGTCCTGTGGAACCAGGCCGGCTGTCCTCAGGCCTGTGAAAGAGCGGCTGGTCTAGCTTCACGAGACAAGTATATAACAGCTTGCCCTATTATCCAGACAAGGGGTTCTCAAGACTTTATAATTTAGCTTTAACGCTAGTGTCCTGTGCAAGTCCAGACTGACGTATATACGTACTTAGTATGTTCCTTGGCCCGTATTTGGTATCAACTGGTTTCATACTTATTCGCAAATTGTTGGAGCGCATCGTATTGCGAGTACGAGCACTACGTATAATTGGCCAGGTACGTACATATAGACACATACGTACTTACTTATGACCCGCAGAATTCAAGATTTTATCTCTCTGAATTGCAAGCTGAATAACTACAAGTAGTTGTCACGTGAAATTGCATCGTCTTCTTTAGATGCAGGATGGGCTGAATTATAGCATAACGACATTTCTGAGGCTAACAAGTGCTTAGCCTCTAGGATTCTGAACTAACAGGACAGGTACGCGTCTGAGAACTTTACGTTGCATAGCCATAGTCTAGAAGCCAGACGGGTGCGAGTTCACCAAGAAACGTGCAGGCTTCCGTTTCGTGAGCGGTGGTCCGGTACCCGTCTTGTTACTAGATTAATGCAACAGCCCCAAAGACTGAAATCCAACATTTAGATCCTACAACCACAAGACTAACCCATAGCGCAACAATCTCACGTAAGGCGCTTGGAAAAATTGTGATAAAATATCCCGTTTGGAAGAGCGAGAGAAAAAGATGCCTTTCGGTTCATATAACTAGTTCTAGTATACATGCAACAGGCGCCAAAAAAAAACACTCAAAAGAATATTCGAGCTGCACCCCGATCCTACCAATGCGCGCCCCCAGGAATTATTAACTTGTAAACGCAAAATATATTAATCTATCCTTCTGCATGCCAACTATCCAACACTATCGTAGCTGCTCTCATAGAGATTGCCCGTAGACGTGATTCAATCGTGAACCTTATTACACCATGGCAGCGACAACCCATCCACCGACAGCCACGGCGGCGGCGCCAGCAGCGACGAAGGAGGTAGGGGCAGCGTTCTTCGAAGAAGTCGAGCCGCTGGGTGCGGCGCCGGTGCCACTGGCGGATGTGCTTCCACCGGGGGCTGCAGAGCTCACGACGGGTCTGGAAGAAGAGCCAGTGGCTGCAGACCCGGTGCCGGAGGCAGCTGGGCCGGAGCTGGTTTGGCTGGAAATTGGAGTCGGGGATGGCGCGACCGCAGTTCTGGTTTCGATGGGCGGCACGACGGGGAGGGAAGTGCTGCCTAAAGGCCTGTTAGCAACTCGAGTTCTTTGAAATACCAATGGATCGTATCCCGGTGTGATTTCGTCAGCGGAGGCACGAGGAGGTCGGCTTACTTGACTGAGCGGCCGCGACGGCGACGAGGAGAGAGAGAGCGTAGAAGGCCTTCATTTTGATTGTTTTAGGCTCGTGAAGAAAACGTAGCAATTGAAGGAGTGAGTAGAAGATATTATCTTAAAACCGACGAGAAAACTTGGTGCTAGTATGATATGGAGTGGAAGATGGAAAGTTTGGAAGAGAGAATCGAACGTTTAGCCTGGTATTTATAACCGTCTCCCGGTCACGACTCCTAGCCTCTGACTGCAGGGCACCCTTCACTCCCTGATTCACGTATACGTAAACTTTGCACGCCAAGCGTGCACATGCATGTTTTGCCCTCGTAGCTAATTAGGATAGGATCGAAGGCAGCATATACAAATAAAACCGGCCGGCAGTGCCATTCCATTGCAGCGTCTCTCCCATTGAGCTCATGTTTGTTACGTAGACTCCAACATTTCTCATGTTTCAAGGCCCCCGACGGCAAGGATTAGGATCTTGCGGGGATGGCAACCGATTGGCAGTCGAATTAGTCGGTGAGTATGTGGCACAGGAGGCGGAACGAACAGGTAAGATACGAGACCAAGGCTGGTAGTTAGTGTCCTCGAAGCAGCGACGCATTGACGTTGCAGTTGGACGTTGTATTAGGATGCTAAGACGTCTTTGCAGGGCCGCCGTATGCATGCATGGGTAATGAATGCGAAGGGAGGAATTGGAGGATGGATGGAGGATATATTTGAGCTATAGGCGTGTTGGTTAATGGTTTCGAGGCGTCCAGATATGCAAGCGGAGCGTAGGTGCATGCACGGCTCAGCTTCTTCCAACATTGTAATTAACAGCTGATAGGATACGGCAGTCCGGGGCTGATCAGGTAAATTTCAAATCATAGGATTGGGCAAAGCCTTGCGAACGAGCTAACTGGGGTAGTGGTATCGCAGACCGATATGGAAGTATCTCGACCGCTTCCAACACGCGCGACTAATTGCATGATATGATGCGTTCAGAGCGTGTTTTTCACGTCTGGCAGGTTGGAATTTTGAGACGCAGCTCATTAGCCGCGTTGGAGGACCAAACTCTCATCTCTCACTGGACTGGTCTCGCCGACCTCATTTTAGTTTGTGTCTGTGTATTGATTCGCGGACCTCCAGAGCATGCGCATGCACTCATCCATGAGATTCACGCCACGACGCTGCATTTCCAGAAATACCCCGGCTTGCACTGCAGCGTCGAGGTTTGAGCATCTTCTGCGCTGAACGGATTGCTATCCTAAATTTGAAGAGTCTTGCGGACGCAAGCACTGCAAGACGGCTTGGCGGTGTTTAGGATAACCAGTGAATGCATGCTGTCCGTAATGATGCAAGTAAGCGGGTGAGTGGTGCTTATGTACGAGTCCGTATGCGGTCACACAAGCTTAAGGCAAACTTGGGGCGAACCTAGAAACCGATAGCTAGGAAATTTACTAATACCTAGCACGTTCGGGAAGCCGAGACAAAATTAGACACCGTATAAGCTCGTATATGACACGTCTTATCGATACGATCGACAGGAAATTACTAGCAAATACCTTCGGTTTTCGAGACCAATCGTCGTCTTTTTGGAGAGCTTAGACCTGAATAGCTCTAGTCTGCGTCTTAGAAGGCAAATACAGTAGCGTTCCTGCTTGAAGAAGGAGCCGTCGTATGTTTTTTCGTCGGATCATGGTTGTGCAGGGTTAGTGCGTGATCTGCCCGATGCCAGAAATGTGGGCTGCATGAAAAAAACCTGAAAGGCGAATCCTGGTTCCTGGCGAGGAGTAAACTGTGGCACAATTGCAAACGTCAGATACGACGCGGGTGCTGGTTGAACGGTCAATTATTTGGTGCATGGTATCGAGAGGCGGAAGGCTACAGCTGAGGCAGCCAAACGACAAGGGTATGACGCCAAAAGGAAACGGTTCCGATTCATTAAATCGATTCACAAAGTAAACTTGGGAGGCCAGAGCTCGGAGGGTCCATTGCGCGGCGCGGGACACGGTCTGGCCAGGAGTCGACAAACCTCATTTGTGCAGTTTTGGTCTGTGTCACCTGGCCAGGAACCTTGATCCCGACGAGAGCGCAACTCAGCGTCGCACAACGCCGTGGCAATCGTAACCTGTATTTTCGGGACGCCATGATCATGAGCAATAGCGTCAGATCGCGAGTTTACGCTCGGTATCTGGGAATTGACGTTCCACAGATGGGTGAAACTGTCATCAGATCAGATCCAATGCGGCCACTCGTTTTGTATGTGCTGATTAATTGAATGGCGGGACTTCAGCCATGGCGCTATATAGCTGCATCGGCTCATTGACCGAATAGGTTTTTCCGGTGCCCTAAAGGTACCTTTGGAACACGCGATGGAGCTCCACAGCAGCTGGTCACTGAGACGTGATGCGTAGTTTGCACCCGTTCACTAGGTTATAGCCTAGCAGGCGCCACATTTGCAGGACATCAAGACGAGCTTTCGCCATGCCGTTGAACTCGCTTGAAACAGCAGGAGCTAGTATGTTTTGCTAAGTAGAAGGGAAGATAGATGCCAACTGGATTCGTCCTGACCGGCCGGCTTTATTCGCGTCTACCCCTCTTTAGGGGCCAGCTGCATGCATGATGCTGCAGCGTAGCCTCCGCCGAACCCGCAGGTTATGTTTGCGGGTGCAGCTCTTCTCCCCTGATAGACGGCAAGCTGTCGCGTCCATTACTAAAATTGACCTTCCTGCAAAGTCGGCCAACAGCACCAACATTACCAACGTCAACGTCAACGTCAATGACAGTGACCATCACATCAGGGTAAATACGGAGTTCCAAAAACAGGAAATCGACACCCCAGCTCAAGGCCACTTTGGCGTCATCTTCCATCCAATCCGGAAGCTCCTGTCCAGTTGGCACGCGAGTCAGATTCCTGATACCAGCGGTCGCCGTTATCCCAACTGCATAAAGTTACCCACAACCATGGCGGAACCAGCGCCAGCGTCAGCAGGGACGGCGGTCCAACTGCGACCCAAACTGTCGGAACTCGCAGCGCAAATATCGGCAAACGCGAAAATTGTCGAGGACTACATCGAGGCCCAGGGACTGCCGTACCCTTCGTTCGCCACGGACGGCCCCTCCAATTTCCCAATTCCCGAGAATGCAGAGACGGCGAAAATCCATGAAGCGCGGCAAGAGCTGCTGACGGCGTCGAAGCGAATTTACGACCTCGCCACCGGTCCCAACGAGTATCTTCGCTGGCTGGTTTGGAACGTAAGTTTCCCCTCCATTCTGATTGTATCGATAGCCGAATGAATTCAGCCATTGGCTACCGAACGCACGGCTTGACGATGATCGGACGCAAACTGATTGTTCTTATGCATGCCCCGCACAGTACAATGATGTCTCAACGCTCCACGTCGTCACAGCCTTCAATATCCCAAACATCGTGCCCCTCGACGGCGACATCTCCTACGCGGAAATCGGCAAGCAATGCAACGTGCCCGAGCTCAAGATTCGCCAGGTCCTCCGCCTAGCCATGACTAATCGCATATTCTACGAGCCTCGCCACGGATACGTTGCGCATACCGCCGCGTCGAAGCTGCTCCACGATGACTTGATGATGCGCAACTGGATCTCGTACAACACTGACGATCTGGCGCCGGCGTCGCTGAAGGTTGTCGAGGCGCTGCAAAAGTGGCCGGAGTCCGGCGAGACCAGCGAGACCGCGTTTGCGCTGGCGAATGGCGGTGAATCGCTGTTCCAGTTCCTGGGTACGCGGCCGGAAAGGGCGAAGAGGTTCGGGACGGCCATGTCGGCGTTCAGCACCGGCCAAGGGTATGCTGTGGAGCATCTTGTCAACGGGTACGACTGGGATAAACTTCCCAAGGATGCCACGATTGTTGATGTAGGATGCCCGGACCCCGCGCCTTATCTTAGCGAAGGACCATGTGGAAATGAATATGACTGACTCTCTGGTTTGCGTCAGGTTGGCGGTGCCACAGGCTTTGTCTCTGTCGAGCTTGCAAAAACACACCCCGACTTCAAGTTTGTCGTTGAGGACAAGGTGAAGGCACAGCTCGACCTTGGCGAAGCCCAGTTGGAGGAGGCGCTGAAGCCCCGTTTTGAGTACCGCGTCCATGACTTCTTCACCGAGCAGCCGGTCAAGGATGCGGATGTCTACTTGATCCGCTGGTGCATGCATAATTGGTCCGATAAGTACGCACTGATCATGCTCAAGAGCCTCGTTCCGGCGTTGAAGAACGGCTCGAAAGTCATTATCAATGAGCTGGCGTTGCCGGAGCCGAACACTTCGAATCCCTGGGCGGAGCGCAGAATCCGGTGAGCATCCCCCCCTTTTTTTAAAACAAAGATCGAGATTTCCTTGGGGTCATCAGAGCTTGCGATAGCTAATATTGTATTGATATGGTAATAGGACCCTTGATATGGTGATGATGATGTGCTTGAATGCCTTGGAGCGAGAGGAAGGAGACTGGGAGAGACTGTTTGCTGAAGCAGACCCCAGATTCCGGTTTGATGGTGTTAAGCAGCCGCCTGGCTGTCTTATGAACATTGTTGAAGCTACCTTTATTGCAGAGTAAACTGCGGTACCAGTATTTTTGGTCTTTCCCCAAACTAGAGCACCTTTGTCAAGGGGTGGATTCGAGTGGGCCGAGTCCCTGTGCGCGTGTCTTGCCTCCATAGCTCTGCTCAGATCTTCTGTTCAGATCTAGTTTCATCCTTGTAGCTATCTTTTTTGCATTTCTTTTTTGATAAAGCTTCGTTCAAGATTCATTTTGGTCTTGCATGCCACATCCACACAATGGGCAGGAGTTTTTAGTCTGCGAGACCACTTCATGTCATGTTTGTTGATCCTGTGCTTGGAATGAAGAGCGACTGGTGGCTGGCTCGCCAGTTCACTAGTTGAGTGAAAATTTTGACTTTGAATATAGGCTACTCAATTAGGAAGGATGATATCTACGACCACAGAACGAGGAAAATTGGGTATCCCGTCCGCTCTGCCTTACACAAGCCTCGTATCGGTCAAGTAGTAGTGTCATCGGTGACGGGACACGAATTCTGACTGTTGTAGATGAATTATCTTTTTGCCTCGTTCGTGAAGATAATACTTTTTGCTATTTTTCTTCTCTGTTTTCCCCTCTTTCTCCAGCTTTTAGAGAGGCTTCAAAACCGATCTGCGTTCGAGCCAATTGGCTTTGGCTTGTATTTTACCGTAGAAGAACTGCTCAGTTGTGTGTATTTAGACTGTGCCACTTTATTCTCCGACTGCTGCGCCGTACGTAATAGCTTTCAGTTTCCATCTTTTGTGATCGTGAATGCGGGTTCGCTTCTCGGAGCGCTAAGTTTTTCCGCCATGGAGCTTATTTTTCAACCACGGGCCATTAGCATGCAGTGTGATAAGAACCTAGAGGGAATAGCTTACTGCAAATCACAGAAAATGTTATCTCCATACGAGATTTCTCTCGGAAGATACCGCGGTATGCTGCACGCACATCCACGTCTGACGGGAGCCGCCATGGCTTGGGAGGATTGGCGGCAAAGCATTGACACGCAGCGGGATGGATGTCGAGAGCTCGAGAGCCTTCGCAGTCTCCACTCACGCCACCTGATCTGGGCGCTGGGCATTTCGGTCAAAGCCATTTGAAGGGTCATGGTAAATTGGCCTTTCGCGTTGGGCCCAGAATTCAAAGTGGGAGTCTCGGACATTATCGGAGGGGGTCTCCTCAAGACTAGTGCAGACATCGCTGGTTGGACGGCTAGCGGGGCCGTTGAAGTTAGTGAAGTTAATGAAGTTAGTCGCGTGAAAGCTTACTCTACTTGCTAGTTTATAGCGGGCGACTGGTGCTCTGGACGGCCGCTAAATGCAACGGCTTTGCAGCAGCTCGATGCCTGCTCCACAACCATCATTTTACCACCACCACCGCTGTCAACTACCCAGCCCTCCTCCCTTCCTTGCCCTCTTTTGCCGCCGGATGTTCGACAGGCCTGTCCTGGGAGCGAGCCGACCAGTCCGATACCACAATTCTATTGTTCCAGGCGCCGACGAAAGCCAGCGTGAGCGCGATAGATATCAGCGGGCTCTGATGCCCCTCCATGCCTCTCTGCTAGCGACAGCGGATTTGGTCTATTAATTCGGCACACGGAAACGACTGCTCGGCGCCGAGGCTGTACCACGCGAGTCGCTGTCCCGCCAAAAGAAGGGGTTTCTCTCTTTCCTTTCCGCATTGTTTAGTACTCCTCGCTATTCGGCTTGTCACACTCGAGATCGACCTGCAGTTTCCTATTTGTAGGATATATATCACATCATCACCGACTTATTCACGACGCCCTTGGATCTTTCGACACGACTACAAGACCAAGCGCTTCCCTACAACGCTCTGGGGGTCCAAAATGTCGTCGTCGCCTCCGGGGAAGCAAAAGGCTTCGCCTCGAGGGTCGCCTAAAGGACAGGATGGACAATCGCCTCCTCAACCGGCCGCGGGAGACTCTCAGCAACAGCAGTCGCACTACCTGGCTGCTGATACGACAGAATCCAGCACGGATGACGATTTCTGGGACAATGATACCGGAAGGTAATAGCGACCGAGGGTCTTGGAGGCTCATTGTCGAGGCTCTAATCCCGCGCGCTCTGCGAGGAACCCGCACATCTCTCCCATCCACACCCATCTCGGGTTATCGCATGGCGCCCGAATATATGCTGACTGCCATTCCTTTACGGGCTGGGACAGTTTGATGACCGATACGACCAGTCTCAGAGAACAGATATACGCCCAGATGTACGTCGTCACATCTGCTTCCCGTCCCCCGCCCCGTCCGAAACTGCTCGATCGCTCGTTGGGAGCATCGAGCGGATCCTCGGGCATTGCGCCATCCTCCTGGAGTCCGGGTAAAGGCCCGGACTCTGGATATTTGGGAGCCCTGCAGCTGACTGTCAATGTGATCAAACTCGCAGAGTGGAGAACGGACGGAGATACAATGTAGGTCATACCAAGAAAAACGCCCGCCTCAATGGGATCTTTGTTCACTTATAACATCAAAAGAAGGATGCACGACTGCCCCCACTGCCGCTGGCTGTTGCATTACGAGTTCGCAGATCGATGCTGATTGCGCGAACCGGCTTTCTCTTCTAGGCAAATGCTGCGGGCGAATCAGAATACCAATTCCCTGTCGATGGTAACGATTCCCATGATTCGACCTGCCTGCCTGTCGCTTGCTGGCCGTGCACTGCATGGGCTAGCTGGCTCGCGGAAGGACCCGAAGCGCAGTGGAGCTAACGCCTGTCGGAACGCAATGCAGAGCTGGAACAGGACCGACTGGACCTGATGCACCACGTCTTCAAGTGTCTGCTGCATGGTAAGCTGCCTCTGTCTATCACTGTCGTGTTTACGTAAGCTGGCGGGCTGGCTGACGGCGCCGCGTTGTTTATCGTAGGCGATCTGTTCATCTCCCCGATCGGCGACAACCCGCAACGCATCCTCGACATCGGCACCGGCACTGGCATCTGGGCTATCGAGGTCGCAGAGTTAGTAGTTCCGACTATACTTCTTCCGTGATATGAATTTTACTAACACCAATTGCACAGCTTATACCCGTCAGCCTCGGTCATCGGCACAGACCTCGCTCCGATTCAGCCAACATGGGTCCCGCCAAATCTCGAGTTCCAGATCGACGACTGCGAGGGCGAGTGGACGTTCGGAAAGGATAGCTTCGACTTCATTCACATCCGCTACCTACGAGCTGCGATATCGAACTGGCCGCGACTATATCAACAAGCCTACGATGCGCTAAAGCCAGGCGGGTACTTTGAATTCCAGGATCCCGAGCTGGTATTCTACTCGGACGACGGATCGCTCCCCGCCGACGCAGCGCTTACACAATATATCAACTACTTCCACGAGGCCTGCCACAAGAACGGGAAGCACACGCGAGGTCAGCCGCAGAGCGTCAAGGGTGAACTGGAGAAGATCGGTTTCATTGAAATCAAGGAAGACGTTCGCATGTGTCCGCAGAATCCCTGGCCGCGGAACCGACATTTGAAAGAACTCGGCAAATACAGTCTCCTTAATTTACTCGACGGCCTTGAAGGGTTTGCCATGAAACTTTTCACGGGAATTCTCAAGTGGAGGAAAGAGGAGGTTGATATATTCGTGATGAAGTTGAAGCAGGAAGCTCTCAACAAGAACTATCACATGTACTTCAACTAGTACGTGCGCACCTTCCCTGAGGTTCCCATGCGCGGTTGTGGCTTTGAACTGACATGGGATATAGCTACTTTGTTTCGGGTCGGAAACCGTTGGATGCGATATAATAAACCCGTCATGACTAACAGATTCTCCGATTCCTTCTACACAAAACCACACACATGGCTCCAATCGGCTATATATAGCCTGTCGACTTTCTACCATTCCTCACTCCAACTTCGGAGCCTTTAGATCAATATCAATGACGGAACAATTACCTTATTACAGCATATCTACTCTTCAACCGTCGGTCACTACCTGGGAGGCGTATTATTTTATTTTGTGTCGGAAAAGCAATGCGGTAAATCAGAAAAAGGAAAACATCATTATGGGTTTTGTTATCATGACGTCTGGGTTTATGGACATCATTCTCTTCCCCTTTATCTGCGTCGTAACCGGAGCGAATCTTCTGCTTTTGCTGTATTGTCGGAAATTGTAGGTAGCCGACACCTGATGTTTTGTGGGCTGGTTCATTTCTTTGGTTCTACTTCCTAGCGATTATCGTGAGCGTCTTGCGATCCGCTTGTTCCCCATTTGCAAATTCATTCTTCTAACGATGGCGCTATCGCTGCATGCTTTTCTTACTTTTTAAGCCTCCGGATATCGGGCGGCAGTCTGGCCTACGAGACAATTATTACCTCCTTGCTGTTGAGATATGTGGCATCTTATGATGCCGCGCGCGAGGGTTCTCAATGCTGCTTATCATTTCTGTCTTAACTTTACGAATGGGAATGGCGTTAGGCGCTTATATTTACATATTCAATGGCGCGTTTGTAAAGTATTCTTGGTGCGGCTGTCTTTCGATCCGCCTAGGTACTCGTGCTCACGGCGGAGCTCAGCGTCATGCGGCTAAATTTATTACCCTCCGAAGTTTATGCAAATGTTCATCTAGATTGCCCGCGAGCAGTTACTGTCAGCTGTACTGCAGCTGGTGAAATCTGCCATGCAAGATGTACCTACTACTCATATCGGCCAACGAGGCCTCCCTAACCGCCGCTGATATATACGACCAAAATCGCACAGTATCTGCATGTACCGAAGCAGATATAACAGATGTGGTGTCAGCGGCAGCCCTCTGTATGATTATTTGCAAGTAGAAACAGATAACAAAAGGTATAAAGGGTCACAAGAGACGAAGAAACGACTTACGCTGCTGTGGCGAGAAATATCTCCCCCTTGGACAGCTTGGCCATCAGAAAGATGGATATCGCGAACAGGAAGGTGAACACCCAGACAAGACCGAGTCGGAGTCCCTTTGATTCCACGAAGAACAGCGTTGTCATGGACCCTACGAGGACGACGATGGCGAGGAGGGTGCAGATTACTGTGACGAAGAGGTCGATTGCGGTTTCGGAATAGTATAGGACGTTGCCTGAGTTTGGGATTTCGGCGGGTTGTGGTTCTGTTTACCCCGAGAATAGGTAAGCGAGTGCTCAGAGAGACTGGATCAATCTGTCGACGAGTTGATATTGATCTTCTGTCTGTTAAGTATTTGTGGGCACCGATTGAGGTGCGCAGCGAGAGGGTAGAAGTAAACATACTCTTAAAAAATTTGCCAAGATTGTCCTGGACAAATATCGAAAGCGGGTCGTCGCATTTCGGCGGTTTGAGCGCTATCAGATCCGATTCGAACTGCTTTTCGTACGCCGATTCTGAAATGTCGATTATCGGCGGGTCGCCCTGGTTTGCGCGCCAGTTCCGAATAGACGTCAGGACGCGGTCCGACGGCTCGGGGCATTCCATCAACTGTTTATGATAAAACAGGCATTCGTCTGTACGCAACCAATCGGCCGGATATTAATGATATAGATATGTTAGTATGTATAGCGTCGCATGAATCTGCTATCCAAAAGAGTGGGTACGCACTGTACTCTTTCAGGAAGTATCTTATTTCATGGATGGCGTCCCGTCTCTTCTCTGTTCTTTCGTCTTGCGCGTCCCACAGCTCTCTAAAGTGCCTCAAATGGTACTTTTGTTCCGGATTCTCCAACAACCGATCTTCCTCGTCCAGTTTGTCAAGCTTGGATTCCAGATACATCAGCTCCGCTTGATAGTATAGTAGATTCCTTGCGTTTAGTCGGTCGAAACGACGGTATACCGATAGCTCAGGGTCTGTAGACATGATGGCCGCTGTAGAAGGGTATCCGGGAGCAAACGTCATGTTCTTCACAGGCGCATCCTTCTCAGGGTCGCGAGAGTGTGAGAATTTGTCGTCCGGATCTCTAACGGCATTGGGGTCGCGGTCTATCGTGACGTTGTAAGGCTGTGCGAGTGGGATGCGGATCATTCGGTTCGTCGGGGCTGCTAATGAAAATTCATCCGGTATGTAGGGCTCGTCGCGAATGGAAACCTGCCGCGATGATGTTGTCGGGATCTTTCCAATGCTGATCATGTCTGGCTCCGGCTCTTCGGCTGCCATGCCTGTGAAGGAGTCATTGGCGTCCACTTGGTCCCGGAGATTTGAGGACTTCAAGTCCAGCTGGGCGAGGTAGGGAGCCTGTCCTTGCTTGATGACGGCGACAAGGGAAGTGTTTGATAACGGGCCTGGTGGGCTGAGTTCGATGACCCGGGTATTCGTGACAGTGCCGTCGGCTTTGGTAGACAGGAGGCCTATCTCACGAACAGCTTTGCTTTTTTCGTCCTTGATTTCGATTTTCGGGCCCGGATAGCTAGCGCTATTCCTGCCAGCTTGTGGTTGTGAGGCTTCTGCCGCACTCGTGGCTTCCGCAGCCTCGGGGTCGGACATCTTGTGTTGTCGACGTTGTGCGACGTTGCAATTCTGAATGCGGCAGACAATAGTAATTGAAAGCAGCTGGCCCCTCCGACATGCACGGACAGTCGATTTCAAACTACGGCTCGCCGGGGGGAAATGCTGCTAAGAGCGAAAGCTAAAGATCGCGGCCGACGCTCAAAATTCTTTTCGGAAAACAAATTTCGATCGAGCCCTTATCTACTCCGCAGAAGGCAAAGCGGCCGGAAAGATCTCAAGACCTGCGGGCGCCGGGCACCTACGTAACAGCCAACACTGCAGCGACTGCGACAGGTTTTACTGACCAACCCAATTTCTTGCAAGATTTGCCGTCACATCTCCTCGCGCCATGCATATGCGAAACCCGACACCCCGGCCATGCGATTGGCGGGTGGCCGAGAAATCCTGACGGGCCAGGTGATTCAGTGCATTTCGCTGTCGCTCGGCGTAAAGATTCGGAAGGTTGGCTGAGACGCTGGTCATGCCGGTCGGCGTGTCGCGCCGTACCGTGCAGATGCTGTCATGATCAGCGCTGTAGCGGAAGCGGGGCCTTGAATCGAATTTCCAGGATTTCAAGATCGGGAGACCGAATTCCGAAGCACATCATGCCCCTCAGCCCACGATTTGAGTGAGGCCCACTCATTTTGAGATAAATAGCAGGGCCCAAAAAGGCAAGCATCTAAGCAATGCGATGATTGGCCGAGATCTTGCAACAACAACTCGTAGCTATTTAGACCGGGTTTACCTAGGCCCTTCTAAGAGATCAAGTGTTGGTTCAAATAGATACAGTTGTATACAACTCTGAGGAATGGACGAGAAGCTCAGTCAGATAGAGGCGGCTTTGGTGGACCCCGGACGATATCAAGGCTATTCACGCGGTACGGTCCATTCTGTGACCGTATGTACATATACAGTAGAGAGGACAATGTAACTATGGATAATAGATCAATCACCTAGTAGCTAAACCTCCACAAAATATATGGTATAATATGTACATTCTAAAAGTTAAAGGCTGGCTTATGTACAGATATATGAAATATTGACAATCTTCAACCTCCTCGAGAGCTTTGTACCATTCGAAACAAATCGCCCCAATTCGAGCCTTGGCAACCGCGGAGAAGTTCCTGCAAATATAACGGACAGGATAACCACGAAACTCGCAATAAGAGTACCAGATAAAAGCTCGGAGCCTTCGCGGAAAGCAGCCAGTGAAGTCAAACGATCAGATTTACAGGTACGACTCGAGGATCGGGACGTAGACGTCAACAGCACGGCCGTTAGGTGGCTCGATGGACTGGAAGTAGGTAGACGGCCACCAAGGTCCGGCAGCCCACCAGGTAGCGCCGATCCAGGCATCGCTGGACTTGAGAGCGCAGAGCAGGCCGTTGACGGCAGCGGCGCAAACGTCGTTGGGACCAGCGCCGAATTCACCGAGGAAGCACTTAACGCCGTTGTCCTCGCACCATCGGGTAGCAGATTCGACTCTCTCGGCACCAATGGTTTCAGATTCGCAGTTCTCGTCGGTGCCAGAGCCATCGCTGTCGAGGTATTGATGCATCTCTGCGGAAAGTGTTAGAACGGAACCACAAGATGATATAAAATGGTTTCCAGAGGAGCATACCGAAGGCCATATGGTTGCCAGTATCGGTGAGGTACTTGAGCATGTCGTTATTATCAACCCAGTGCCAAGCGCCGCTCCACATGTTACCCTGAACAAGAATCAAGTTGGTGGCGCCTGTGGATCGGATGGCGGAGAGACCGGCCTGGTTAAGCTGGAAGACGAGTCCGTCTACATTCTCAGTCAGTTATGAGATCTCTGCAATGTAACACCAGCAATATCGGGACACTGCCGCAGGAAGTGTGAACTTACTATCCATATCATGGTATTCGTTCATGAGATCGAAGATGACGTTCTCGTTGAAGTTGGTCCATTGCGACAAAGCTTGCCAGAAGTTACCGAAGCCCTCAACGTCAATGAAGTCGCCGTTGTAGCGACCATAGTTGTGCACGTCGATGACTATAAGGTTGATTGGTCAATATTACGTATCCTGAAACTTGTGTGGAATATCTTGTCGTAGGCCTTCTAGACTTACTCGCTTTACCGCCGTTCAGGGTGATGTAGCTAATGGTCTGGTAGAGGCCAGAGAGGTAGCCCTGGTCATAGGTACCAGGATCCTTGAGATCACCAGATGGTGGAGCAGCACTACGATATGCAACAGATTAGTGCGTTGTGCGCAGTAAGGATGACATGCAAAATTGCAGATTGAAGGTGCACCTACCGCTCAAGCAGAATGGGAATACGGAAAGCATTGAAGCCCTTGCCGAGGAAGTAGTCAATGCTGTCGAAAGTAGGCCACGTGTAGTCCTTTCCGAGGGTTCCGGGAATAGCAGTCCCGAACTCGGCACCGGCCTAAAACTCCCGTCAGCCACGACCCAAGTCTGGGCATTCCAGAAAAGTATCATACCTCATTGACACCTAAAAGGTCGAAGGTTCGGGTAGCATCACATCCACTGGGTTCTGGATTGCCAGTTGTGGTGCAAGATCCTATCGTACTATCCGTTGGCATAACTCCATATCGAAAATTCAAAGAAGCCCGAAAGGCCCATACCTTCATATTCGGTGGTCGTTTCGGTGACGGTCTCATAGTCTGTAACAGTGGAGTAAACCCAGTTTGTCGTGACCGACGTTACAGTGACGGTAACTGTGTTTCCACCACCACCTGGATTGTTGTTGCCTCCCGGCAAGCACTGAGAGTAGTACGGATTCGAGCTAATTATTGAGATTAGTACATACGCGAGGGATATGATATACTGCAGGCTTCATTAATGGCAACTTACTATTGACAAGTCCATCCAGAGGTACAAGAAGTTGCACCATTCCAGTTACTACAAAACGGATGATACGTTAATTCCGGATAGTTCGCAGTCGAAAGATAGAGATTAGAACATACACTCCACCGCACTGTCCGTAAGGCTGTGACTGAGCATAGACGCTCGCCACGGCGGCGAAAAGAATGATAGTAGATTTCATCTTCGTAGAATTGAAGCCTTAAAGATGTTCCAGAAGAAACGTCGGAGTGAAGTCAACTGAGCTGTGCCAATATCTTCAATATCGGTGCTCGAGGATAGACGTGACAGACAAAACCTAGTCGACAGAGGTACCTTTTATACTTTGTTTCGGCCTTCCGTTAATGAGTACTGGGGCATGATTCATGCGAACTTCGAGGGTTGGTTTCCTGGATAACTCGAATGAGCATGCCAATACGGAATACGGCAGCTACACCGGACCGCCGTGCCTGCATCGTGGGTAGAACTCATGACCCGAGCGCATGCAGGAACTTACGCCCCTAGGTGGTGTCAATGGTCTAGTTCGGTATTGTATGCGTACGCATGGCAGCCTTAGCCTTTCACCCGTTGGTCCTTTCATCTGGCGCGCATTTTTCCAGTGCTCCAGCTGCCGGCGTGACTGCAAGTCCTCCGATTTATTTTGCCGGAATGTATTAGGGAGCCGTGCCGAAAAGCAAGCCTACGCGTGTGCATTAATTCAGATTATTCGTCATTAACTGTGCTACTACGTACACGTTACAAAGCATGAAATCACATGGCATATGGCGTAAACATCCATTATTGGACTCAATCCGATCAATAACACTACTCAATTCGAAACAGTCATTTCGGATGGTAGCATAATGGCTGATAAGGTCTCTTCTACTGCATTTGCTAAATGAACTAGAATATGTTCTATGGAAAGCCTAAGCTCGCGCTAACAGTGGATCGTGAGAATAGTGTGGAGGTTGAATTCGCTCTGCAGTATTGAAGCTCGTTCGCTAATATTAGCGGACAATAGCTAAGGCCAAACTAGGGCCTTGGGGGTTAGCGGATCACCGGGCAGATCGGTAGGGGTTTCTCTGCATTCTAGATCCGGGGCTGCTTGTTCATCCAAGGCTATCCTGGTAAAATATAGACTTATGCCCCTCCTTCCATCTGTGAAAGCTTGGGCTCGCGGGCACAGTTAGCTCATTGAGAATCCTCGCTACCATTACGAAATGATAACGATAGTGATATGCGTATTGAAACACGTGATATTCATTCTGTGAGCCCAAATTAGACTCCGAGGAGTCGTCTCGGACTTCCTTGACGTGCATATCAAAAAAGGTAGTTTGGCAGCCGTTCAGCAGGACGATCTACAGATACGCAAGTTGGGTTCGACCCAGCGTCCTAGGACCATACTGGACTCCTGCCAAACAATCTCTCGCACCTGGTCATTGCGGCCTGATCTGAAAGTTGTATACTATTCAAGTCGTCCAATGCCTGGCTGGCATAGTCACGGCTTTGATGGATCGCGATTTCAGCGCACTGTCAGGATATTTACGGCATCCAAAGGAGACTGATCCGATACATCCTGGTTTGTCTATGAGAATGAATCCATCAATCGCTAGTTAATTAAGCAGGGTCAGAAATGACGTCGGGACCGGAAAATTTCTCGTCAGGGGTGTCATCTGCTTTTCGGCCAGTCTTCCAAGCTAGCGTGAACCTAAACACCGAAGCCCCACTTCTCAATAAGTATTATAGTGTCTACAGGCGACTACATAGTATGGCTACTGTCCCGAGAGAGTTTCTCTGGTTGCAGTTAAGCCTCTTTTGTCATCGGGTGCACGTACCAGCCATCCTTCAATGCAGTTGAGGACGGCCACCCCGCATGAGGAGACCACTACGAAGTTTACCTTGAGCCTGACATAGGCAAGTACTTCTCGGCTGAATCGTTTTAACTCTTATCTAAGAACCGGCCGGAGAAACGTTCGCTTGGCAAGCTCCACTGCTCTATGACATAACAGCGGTATGCTGCGGGGGCCTAGAAATATTATCACTCATAGGCTGACAGCCGCCAAGAGGTAGCCCCGTCATTTGGGTATATACGGCTCTTTTCGCTGTCGTCCGAGGTCCTGAGCCGCCTGATGATTCTGCAAAGGTTCTCAGCCGCTACAATTGGACGTTTACTTCATGAATTCAGGGACCAAACAGACTAACGTACTCGAGGTTTGAATCCTAGAACTATTGAGAAAACGACATTAACTCAACATGTGGTACAACAATTGATGAAGTGATTTCCCACAGCTTCCGAGCGATATGTTTCCCTCTTGCATGAAACGATATGGCGTAGGTTACTTTCACAGAAGCGAAAAGGATCGATGCGTTTTTAAAACGGGCTGGGGCGGACAAGCGGACTTTACAACTCGCGATATCGGCTATTTACACATCGATATAATTACAACATCCCAGACCCCAGCAAGCTGGCAACCCCTGAACGCGGCTTTTAAGACACAATCAAAGCTCAGCAAGTGCAAATAAGACCAGTGGTGGAAAACGGAAAACGGTACCGTCTATACGAGAATATGCTATATTGAAAATGAGGATGGCGGAGGGGGAACCCGTCGTGCGAGGTACTCGAGGTCCGAGAGCGCCTGGCACTCTGTTGCTATTCACACCAAGATATTATATCGCTATATAATACTAAAATAGGAAATCACGATCGAGCCGCTGCATACCGCTTTGCAGACTTCTAGACAGCTTCAATAGAACACCACTGCGTCGATCACCGTTGTTTTACATGGTACAGAAGTCTCGCGCTAACAGCCCGAGAGACGAGATGATCGTCACTGCAGAAGGACGGACTAATAAACGCCAAACGTTTATATCGTCGAATTCTGCGAAATCCACGTGCATGTTTGCATTTTAAAATCCCAATCGGAGGCATTGGCTGCGACGCTATTCCATTTTTCGTTGGTCTCCTCGAAAGCCTCCCGTCCGCCCGTAGGCGTATGCGCAGAGCACTGACTAAAAACTGACTCGAGCACTACGTTGGTAGCCTCTAGGGGTTTAAACGGTGGGGTTTCTTATATAAAGGCTAAATATTCTGGAAAATTGGCGCTCTTCGGATATTGGTAATGTGCGACGCTATTGCGTTGGAATTCAAGATTGGCATTCTAGCACCCGGCCCATATGCATATACATATCTTCGTCAGGGGGTCTTTTTTTGTATGATTAGCACACAATATGTGAAAACAGCAAGAATGCATAACCTGTGTGGCGGTGGCGTGGTCCTTCATTCATTAGTTGTGATTTCAGAATTATAACGATAGCAGACGTATCAGGCAACGGAAGGTATTTCCGGTCGTCAAGTTGTGGGATGTGAAACAGCAATGCAAATGTATGACATTCTTATCTCGTAAACCAGAAGCTGGACACACGTAGTGACATACGTCAAACAGCTCAATCATCATATCAAATTATTCTATCCTATGTACAAGGAATGCGAGAAGATAGCACCACATCGATCAGAGGGCTAACGCCGTAAGGTTTGCGAACGATACAAGGTATCTGCATAACCCGGATCTATCCAAATACAAGAATAGATCCCTACCCAGACGCGCATTCTAGAACTCTGCCATGCGGTTGACTGATACAAATAGCTTCTGCGGCTACGACACCCGTTTTCCGTTGATTAGGATCGGATGCAATAGGCACAGGACCTGGCACAGGGACTCCATTGATACTCTGAAAATCGCTCTTAACCTGGGGGTAAACGCTGCGAACATCCCTCTTGTAGCTTATGACTGTCCTGTTCGATGTGGACGGACTGTCAGTGAGATCGTAACGATATCCTTGTTGGGAAGCACCATTTATCCAACTGGTCTTGTTGCTCCCAGCAGCCGCAGAGAAGTAGCTGGAACTATCGTCCATAAATCTACTATCCCGGTATTTCTGCAGCCCAAGCTGCTCGCTGCTAGAGGAGGAATTTAGGAAAAGAGCTGATTTATCCGTGAGAAGCGGGTACTCGGGACCCTGGTTGTTGTAAGTGTTGTTAACTTTCCCGTAGAGAAAGAAGCTGGTGTCTTTATACGGTATAAAGGCGCTGTCTATTCCCAAGGTGAACTCCGACGTCCGGACATCTATCTTCTGGCTAAGAGAAGTTGAATTGTGAGGGATGATTTGCACGTTGTCGTTGACAGACGTGGTCGCCAAGAGTGTTTGGTTATTACCATTGGCAAAGAGGGATGACTGGATGCTATATTTCTGGTTCCGAGTCGACCAGACAGCGCAGTCTCCAGTGGTTCTCTGCACAACAGCCTGACGCTCAACTGATAGACTAAAAGTCATCACTTTCGCAGCACCTTCGCCCTCGATTTTATAGTCGTATTGTATTGTCGGCGGAGAGGCTTTCAACGTGAACTGAGAGGCATCGATCGGAGCAGTGGTGGGGTCTGTCCAGAAAAACGACCTGGCGCTCACAAACCAGTTCTGACCAATGCCACCACCAACCTCCAGAGTGCTGTTGGCGTTACGTAGTCCTTGAACTTGAAGGTCAATGACCGCGTTAGATTTTCCGGCAACCCAAGCGGTGATGTCTATTTCTGCCTCCCACAGGTCGTATGCATAAGGGCACACAATCGGTTTCCATAGTCCTGGATTGATACCGCCAGTGTATATTGCTGGTGTAGGCATAATGGCGTCTACCATGACTCCATCCACGAAGACTTGAACCTCTCGGTAGCTTGAGTGGCCGAGTAGAGACGTGTCGGGAAACGTATTCTTGAGATCGTCAGGCACGTTGGTATACCAAAATTCCTCCTCGGAGTTTCCGCTGGCAATAACGCTCAAAACTGCTTTCTTCACATCCTTTGGTACAGATATCGTAGACTGCGCAATATCATTAGGCAGCACGAATATACTAGGCTGTTGATTCGAGCCTTGCATCTTTGAAACCGGTGCTATAACGTCGGCTGGCTTGTGTTGAGATGGGACTTCCAGTTTGAAGTAGTGAGCCGTCATTGTGACTGCGAATGTACCAGTCAAAACATCGGTAACTATATTTCCCAAGTCGAATATCAAAGTCCCACTCTGTCTAAGCAGGGTACTGAACTGTGTCAAATCTTTGGTATACGTGGAATATATCCCGGCGGCCGTGGGTTCCGGAGTGCTTGTCCTCCATAACTCAGTGTCATTGAGAAATAAGAAGGCCAGACGGTCGTACTGTCTTCCTTTGCTCGTGGTATACAAGTGGAAGTAAACGGTGTTCCAGTTGCAGGATGCCGGCGGAGGCGTATATTGTGCGACAGCCGGATGCCCGTACGAGTTCACAAATTCGTATTTTAGAAGTGTCGTAGAGCACGCTTCCCCACTGAAATCATCATGTGGGTGGGCCGTGTTTGTGAGCGGCGCCAGCGGAGGCTTGTATACTTGAAAGAACTCTGTTAGATCATTAGCGGCAGCGGGCATTACCGCATGCTGCTCTGGATATAGAGGCTCGATTCCAAGCGTGGGGGCCGCAAGAGCCGCCAGGGCCCATATTGCAACTATCGATACAAAGTTAGCACCCTGAAGCGCGTCCAAGCGGTCAACGAAAGCTTACCACTAAACGAGGCGGGACAGGACATCATCTTGCCCGAGTGATGGATTAAAGACGAGGAAGAAGAGTAAAGTGATCTTTGCTACCGCGGAATTGCTTTGTGGGCCGTCATATCAGTCTGATTAATATATAAAGTTGATGAAGCCAGTGACCGTAGCCAAGATGCGACCTACTGCAAAGGGGCTAGCTAGCGCGAGCGGAACGGTAGCTTCAGCGCGGCCGGTATCTGCTGTAGGCACATCTCCCGCTCGTTGGGCGCGTACACATCGAGATCGAGACTCAGTATAGGCAGGTATCTTGAAAGCGACTGAAGAAGTTAGGTAGCTCGCGCGCCATTTTGACATCTCGGCTACTTTTTTGGGAAGACGGAATTTGGGGGCTGGAATAGTTCTGGGGTCAGGCCGGGGGCCTTGTCTCGAGATATCGCAGGGGCTGGGAAGGGGTGCCACAAAAACAACGCGTCCCGCATGCTTCTGAAGTTCCATCTTTATTAGAGCGACACAGGTTCCATGATAATCTGATTCTCAGGCAGAGCAAACTTAGTTTTGAGGGTGCATGCATAGCATTAAATCAGGAGAATGAATAAGTATTTTGTATGTCTTGGTGATACACAGATGCTAAGACTCTTGCGCGCGCCCGAAGGACTGGGAAGAGTCCACGAGACAACTACGATACATGTATCCATGAAATATTCGAAATAAGGTGGAATGATCAAGGGGCACAGTACGTCATACTAGAACGGAACTGCGCTGTGGCTGAGAGCTCGAGTTGTATCTCAAAGTCGATGCCGGACCCCACCGTTCGCCATATCCCTTCCTACTATCACAGCAGTGACCCCCAGCATTCCTAGTGACATCAGTGTGAATATAGCTTCCGGGAAGAATTCACTAAGAAACCATAAGATAAGAATCCCCCATCCCGCAGAGCCTTCGCTCACCCGAGGTCGTTCCGGTTGTACGTAAGCGCAATCCAAGGCAAGAATGAGGCAAAATGATTGGAAGATGGTCCCTGCGATCGTGATCCCTAGCGCCGCATGCAATGTATCCGGTAGAAGTTTGTCCTCTTTCCAACGCCGCAGACCTAGAAGAAATAGGACGATCCAAGGTATAAAGAAAATCAAAGATATAAGCATGGCGATTCCGCGGACATGAGCCTTGCGAGAGAGTTGGGGCCAATGGACTATTATTCCAACTATAGGCGTGCGTATGCAAAGTTAGACAAGTAAAAGAGCGAATAGGCATTCAAGAGTGAATTTAGATGGTAAGTTCCGGCGCTCAACTTACCGAGTCCACGGATTGGAGCTGTCAGCATATACCACACTACCACGATAAGTAGCCATGGTCCTCGGAGCAGGCATTTTCCAGCGTCCCAAAGACAGTTGAACACTGCTTCCAAGTAATTGCTCGAGCTCGGAGCAGCGGCCGCTTCTGTGGGCATTACTTCTGTAACATGAACAGCTTGATCGACATTAGGCTTGCATCCGAGACCGTTTTGTATAGCATGAATTAGCGCTAGCGCCTGTGGAACGTTAGGCTATTGCAATCGAGGCTGTCAATTTCTCGTGATGAGCCGACTCATTAGATATGCATATGTAGAGGTTATGGTCCAGCGATTGTGACTCGAAAAAAGATATCGGCCACGTCCCAGATACCGAACTTGCGATGTGATCAAGTGAGCGCCCTTGCTTTGTCATCTGTTCTACCAGAAAACCTTCTCAAACAATCTCATTATATTTGCTCATAGAACTTCAACCTTACCTCAAGACTATTCATAGAGTAAACTTGCATCGGGCGTTGCATATTTTAGCCACCACAAATCTCAAAGTTACCTTCAGGCCTAGAATGAATACCAAAATACACGACGTCCGTCGAGTTAACAGCACGGTTGTTGGCTCTGATGCGAGCTCCGGTTATTGGCATGCACTGCAACGTATCTAGATTAGAATTGGGACTAGAGTTCATGCATATACTATGCATAGATCCTTTCGGATTATAACCGTCAACTACCGTACAACATACGTACGTACCCTGAGCTCAAGAGCTCAAGCAGCTCAAGCATCGGAAACCAACAAGTATTATATTTAGACTGCATGCATCATGTAACCACCAACGTTGTGACACTTCACTTCGTAAATTTATGCAGATGTATTGATATCTATATGAGCAAAGTCCAGCTAATTAGGCTAGCTAGAGATACATTAGATCGATACAAGGGTGGTAGTTCACGTATAGCCCGCAGCTCGTATGATACCTCGACTTGTACACCCTTACATGTAGGGCGCTCGAGCAAAGACGTCTTTCGACTGCGGCTAACTATTGCAGCTTTTTGATTCTTGGAGAAATAGATCTTTATTTTGCAGCTTTCGAACTCAACTACAACATAAGGTATGCGCTACTCATGCATCGCTACTGGGATCATATCGCTATCTAATGTGGCTTGCGACTACCATATATACGCAAGTCCATTCGTATGATCACCCCTAGAAACCAGCATACAATTTTCTTGACGTCCATGAGTGCTAGAAATGGTGGAGCTCGCTGAGCTACAGACAAAGAAAACATGAAGGTAGGATTTGAACCCACTACATCCTATGCAATCATGGGCAGCTCACTATTCGCTTTCTTCACTCCTCTTTGAGCTCGCCGTCGTCATCCTTCTTCCTGCCCGTTCGAACGCCCTCATATCCTACGCCAAACTAGGGAATTAGCTTCGTTTCATGGTAGACGGAATGCTCCTTACTGACCTGAATGAGGTTTCATTCTTAAGTCCTGGTAGCGATTTCCCCACCATATTCCGCGTCCCGCTTTTGTTGTGAGGTTCGGTTTCCTCCGATGCCCGATAGTCTGGATATCGAGGGTATCGGTACACAATGATAGGTGAGTAGGCACCCCGAAAAATGCCTTCAAAATGCCTTGAGTGTGTTTCGTGCCCTCGTTGATCTCTCCAGGCCGCCTTGTTCTCGCGAGTCATCTTGGACAGAGGTCCCTTGATATCGCTTTCAAGATTTTCGAAATCTTTTTGAGACGGGAATCACGTTCGATTTGCCATGTGGTTACCACCCAAGCTGCATGTGGCCATACCGAGGCTGCCTACTAGTATTGCCCCGTGGGTTACTGTGTTAGGTTGAAGTTGTGTTAACTTCTTTAGGATGCCTTGGTGATGGCCGATGCTTCTGTATGGTTGGACCACTCATTGATGATCTAATAGCATTTGGTAAAGATGGCGCCATGGCTGTGTGGGCAAGGTTTGGGTCAGGCACCTTGTGTGAGTTTGAAGTGTGTGACGGAGGAGAAGGATATGCGGAGAAAGGGCGAGAGGAAGAGAGGGAGAGGAAGAAGGATTGTGGGATGAGTCTGAGGGATGATTAAGAGTGATACCAAAAAGGCCATCATACACGAAATTCGGTGGCATAGCATCCGCCTTATGTTACAACACCAACAACCCATTCCGAGCCCGGCTCTCCAACCGAACCTACCAGACAGCTATACTTACCTAGCCTGCATATGTTAACAATCCACGCGCTAACCGTACAAGCGTATTTTACTCCATCGGCTTACTAGTTTGACCGAGCTGCTCTCTGTACTGCTCGTAGCTGGCCATTTGATCATGTTGCATGTTGGAATATGCACCTACTATATGCATGCATGCATACATCCCACGCAATTTGACGTTCCTATAGAATCACAGATAGCTCCAACGTCTCTATTCTCACCTCGACAGCCGTTACCGTCTCGTACACGCTGCCAGATATTCAAGCCCACAAATAATCTCTCCTCGAGAAAAAATTCCCCAATGCCACACGCTGCCATCTCCCTCACATCACCACGACCTGCCTCAGAACACCCCCCTTAGCCGCAATCCCGAACCGCGTGCTAGACTATATATACAATTCCTTGCAAGCGAAATCACTCTCTAATCTCTCGGGCACCCCTCCTCTTATACACCTGTAGCTCGTTGTTACATAGTCATCACCATGTGCTTCGTCGTCATCTACTTATACCTCACCTGCGGCGGCACCCAAAACGGCCACTTCAAGGACGCCCCCATGAAGTCATGCACGGATCCAAAATGCGAGCCGGTCATTGAAGCTGTTGAGGGTCTTTGTCCTCAATGTATCGAAACCGGTCTCTTTACCAACTTTCACTCTGGATCCACTGGCCAAAAGGACGACAAGAAACCAGAGGGTAACGAAATCAACGAAAAACATACGGCAACCACTCAACCCACCAAGATATCCGAATGCGACGGATCCTTGGAAAAGGCTGGACCCGAGCTACCGGTCAAAGTTGCCCACCCGCAGACTTCGCTCAGCAACCGTCCAGCTTACACTGAGGCAACCGATAAACGCGCCAAATCGGACAAAGGCAAGGGCATCGGTCCTTGCATTCGCCGAGAACTTAAAAAAATGGTCACGGCCTGCTGGACCGGTTACGCCTACAAAGGCTACGCGCTTGCCAGCATGCCTGTCCCGGACGATCTCTACCCACCCGCCAGGCACGCTTCAGCACCGCTTCCCAAGCCGGACGGCAAGGAAGCAGGAGGCACCGCCGGGAACCCGGTCAAGATCCCGTTGTTGGCTGGTACTTCCAGCGTCGGACGTCCGGACGGACAGATGGCTGCCCCGACTCCTTCTATGGCAGCACCGGCTATCCCAGTTCGAAGTTCGGAATCTACTAAAGAAGTCCGTCGTTGTCTCGCTGCCGCTATCGCCCGGATGGACGAAAAGATTAAAAATTCCGAAAAGACTGCCTGATGGACATGCGATAAAGGTCGCTAGCCTATAAAAATTTTCTCTCTTGTTCTTCTTTCGAAAAAGCTTCGCATTCTTTTTCAGTTCATAGAAACAACAGTATATACCATAGTCGGATGAGCAGGTGGAGGACTTCATGGTACTTTCATTATACTCTCTTTTGTTCAGAAATAGACGGTCTGAAGCACGACATACATTCTTCCTACGAACACTGTCTTGTCCTAGATGCTACGAGCTTAATATTCCTACTGACCGACGCGAGCTTGAGATCAACCCCGAACCAACAAGTCAATTCTAGTACTACTGAATAAATATCAAAAGAAATCGCGCCCGTCCATAGATTTCCAATACTCCAAAGGAAAATGCAAATTAAGCAGTACCCTAAGCAAAGACCTTTTTTTGACCCATATTTACATCTGTAGCAGTGCTAATCCCCTCCTAAATGTGTGGCCCTAAACAATACATCTTCAGTTGTGGCTTTAAAGAACTAGGCCCGGAAAGCACATTCAAGGAGTGTGACGATCCAGACTGTGACGAAAAGTCCACGCCACAACCGTATAAACTGCTCGGCCCATGCGGAAGCTGCAAGAAATGCAGACGGAGGATAAAAAGGGAGTACTTGGAGCAACAAGGAAAGGGATTCGGCGCGCCCGAGGGGTATGGAGGATATGTGCGAACAAAGTAAGAAAAAAACCTGGGTAAACTATACACATGAAAGAAGCTGTAACATTTGAAGACAAAAAAAAATATACGAGAATAGAAGGAATGCAATATGCAGATCCAGCAATGGTACGATTGATGCACCGAAGGAGGCACAGTTCAATCAAAGCCACTGAACGCAAACCGGATGATCGGGGATGGCGACCCGAGTCTCATTAAACTCAGGAACGATAAACTCGCCCGTCGCCTCATTCCGTCGGTACATAACCACGGCGTCGCTTGTTTGCAGGGCGATTGCGACAAACTTGTTCGTTGGGTCGAGTGAGAAATGGCGAGGCAAAAGGCCGCCCGCCTCCATGAGCTTCACGAATTTGAGTTGGCCGGTTTGTTTCTCAATCTCGTAGAGGGCAATAGAGTCGGATGGTCCATTCGCCCGGTTCTTGAAGGTAAAGTCATTGCGGTTGGAGACGTAAACGAAGCGTTTATCGTTCTGCGACATTGTTCGTTAGCATACAGCAAAAATTGAGTGTTGCGGATGGTCTTACAGATATCGCGATCTCCCCAGCTGAGGCGGGAATGGTGTTGTTTCGCGTTTTCAAATCTGGAAGTGTATCTATTTCCTGCACTTGTTGAAAGGTAATAGGTGCATCTTTTGGATAGCCGACGGTGTACACTAGGACGGAGTTTCGAATCTCATTGACGAGATAGAACATCGTCTGGCGTCCGGTCGGGAGGTCAAGCTCCAGAAACTGGCCATGGCGGGGACCTGAGCCTGCAGGGACGGGAGCAGCGGGAAGTTCCACAATCCTGGGCGCGTTGAGACCGTACAGTCGCAAAAGGTCGGCTCCTAAATCCGGCACAACAGCAAAGCGGCCGGATGGATCGATAACAGCTTGGTGGGGATGTGGACCCGCCTGTCTGTCCTTGACAGGGCCCGGTTGTTTTAGCGAATACGTGAACGTATCGCGAGGTTGAGAGATATCGCCCTGGTCATTCGTTTCGAATGCCTCCACTGCTCCAGAACTGGAAGTTACAGAAACAGTCAACGATGAGCACTTTCCATCTAACCAGATATCCCGCAATATATGGTAGGGTACTACTTACTAGGAGGCGACCACGAGCAAATTGTCCTTGATAGCGACGTTCACGGTCCCGTTGAACCCGTTGGATCGCGAGATTTTTTTCAGCGTCGCGGAGTTCCTGTCCAAACGGAAGGATGCGAGGCCGCCAGGGCTTCCCTCATCCACCGAGTATATCATATCTTTCCGGGTGGGGTGGACGGACTGCCATGACGGCATAAAATTCTGTTCGGTGAATGTTGAGGCGTTGACGAGTGTGCCCGTAGACGGGTTGAATTTGAGTATCGAAATGCTGCCGCCGTTCGCGCCAACGGAAAGGAGGAGATTACCATCATCCGCGTTTGCAGACCCGCAGGCTGGAACGATATCCCTTGAGGCCATCTCGCTGGGTGCGCTTCCAGAGCGGAGGAGGGCGAGAGAACGGAGGGAAAGCCGTTTCAGGAGGTCAGATCCAAACATGACAGCGGTCAAAGGTGAAGCGGATATTATACTATTGATATATATGGATAATGTATTGTATTGTACAGAGGAAGAAGAATGCTCTCATCGGTAGCCAGTCCGAATGTCGAGCCCGCCATCGTGAGTATATATACATATCAGGGATATTAATATGCACGTGGGGGAGAGTGGACTTCCTTCCCCTTGCATTCCGGCAAATTCTCCGCAGATGTGTGAGGTTGCGAGGTGTTGATCTGGCAAGGCGTCCCTGAGACCTGTTGCGGCGATTTTTGTCGCATCGGCGGCAGGTCGCGGAGCCACACAACGGCGCGTGCTTACGGCATGTAAGCTGACGACTCCGCGCCCTGCCTCAGATTCGTCCAGGCACAAGTCTGGTTCCGAGACGCCAAGACTAGGATTCGTCAACCGGGCTTCTCGAAGGGGCGCGTCCAGGGCTGAAGTTTGTTTTCGATGGCGTGTCGTACACGATATTATTCACGTCCTTCGCTCATACTCTGGCAGGGAAGGGTTTGGTTCACATTTGCGAGACCGCTCATGTTGAGTCTCGCCGCCAAGGGAACTGGTGCCTTCTCGATATCCAGCTGTCCCGAAATTTGTGCGGAGTCTCGAGTGGAAGTTTCTGTTCTAGATTCGTACGTCGACTGCTTCTGGTCGTCGTCGGGGTCCGTCAGGAAGGCTAACGGATCTATCTTTTGTCGATTCCCTTGATCCGCGACGCGACACGGCAGACTGGCCGTCTGGCTGCTCTGGTCGTTTTGATTGCTGCAGCTGCCTCTGGACCAGCCAGAGGCAGAGCACATCGAACATAACCGCCGGAACAAGGGCTTCAAAGCTATGGATGTGCATTCGTCAGTGCTATTCATACATTCGCAGCTTAGACTGGTTTCCGGTAGATGACTTGATAGGTTTCCAGCATCCCATGGCAACGCAACTTACCAGGAATCGAAGCGCCAATCATGCCCAAACTGCATTCCCCATAACTCCAGCAGTTGGTCAAAATAGCGTACCTGTAAAACAGTACGCCCGGTTTGTTTGCCTCTACTAATACAGCAAGTCGAGCGGCACTATTATTATTCCACATGGTAAGCAGGCGCTCGGTACCAAGTCCAAGGGGTGGATCCATGGAAATCTCACATCGCGGATGCCATTGGATTGTGACTTTCTTACCTAGCGGCAGTAGCCAGCAGCCCCAACATGAGGAGACTCGCTATCCCAATCCGATACGCCAACGGACCCCTTATCTTCATCACCAACGGGATTGGTAAAACCGCAATAATGATATCGGCGAATATATTTAAGGCACCAGTAGCTATCTCTTGTCGCACACGTAAGTAAAGGCGCATATCTAGATCTCCCACCCGGATCGAGAGAGATACAGGACGCCACGCGAGGCTGTGTTGACACTTACATATGAAAAATGCTGGGCGATTCACGCAGCCGACGTCGCCGTCCCCTTCAAGTTTCCAGATCGAACTAAGCGGAATACATCGACAAATAGCGACGATGACGGACGGTATGAATATTAGTGTAACCAGAAGCATCGTTAGCCACGTCAACCCCCATAGACGGCCGCCACCAGAGGTGTAACGAAGTTGAGACTCTCTTCGACCTAAATTTAATTCGAGATGTTATACATTAGCTGCTTTTTAGGCGTTATATCCTCTGCCGTACGTATACTAGTGCTTATAAAACCTACAGAGTCGTAGATAGAGACACAAAATCGCAACTTTCGTGAGATAGACGCAAGTATAGTAGAGGATTGTTAGGGCGTAATCCAGCCGTAGCTACGGTGTGTCAATGGCAAATTCATTAGATAAGATCGTGATAAAATTTACTGCAACCAACTTTGAGGCCGCTTTGGAAAGTAAATTCAAAATACGAACTCTGGCGACAATATTTTGAAGGTCAGTACTCTGGAGTTCTCCTGCAGCGTGACGCGCAAGCGCAAAGCCAATTGGCACAGTCGCTAGCTGAGTTCCTGTGTAACCGAGCAAGAACACCTGATGGTGTGTCTAACACGTTAGCAATTTCCCGTTATAGGTACCACTATATCCGTCTATAATTTCCGCCTCAAAAGTAGAAATTATACATAGCGAGCTACTCGGGAACATACCCACGCCACGGTCAGGACCCAATCGTCCAGCTCGAACCTCCTAGTGTAGATTATCCGGACGCCTACACGGCTTAGAAATACGACACCTAATTATACCGACAACTTCGTTAGCGGCTCCCTATAGTATGCGGACTCTACCTGCATCAATTACATTATGATGACCATGGCATAACATCAAAACGTCGATACTCTATCTCGGCTTTCTCTTACTCCGAAGCTGTCGTGGTGAGCTTACTTGTCAATACTCCTAGGGACACAGTAAATCCGAGGAGTAGTTTAACGTCTTTCTCCGCTATCGGTATGTAGCTTCCCACTTTTGACCCCGAAGCCATGTCGTCTCAACTTAGGTCGGGGCGTTGAATATACCGTTCTGCACTGCATGTGGACATTCGGTGGCCGCGCGTTGCTCATGTCATACTCTAGGCGATAGACAATCGATATATCGACAGCAGGGGAAATTTTGGACTCGAACGGTACGGCTGCTTGACATGGACAATTTGAGTCGGTAGGAAGTCGATCGTTACACGACAGAGATATTGTCAAGAATAAGTCGAGTTTATGAGACTTAGAAGTGGGACTTAAAAGTGGAGAGAAGATTATGAACACGCATTGCCCTCACCGGGGTCCAGGCATTTCGCCGGATCTGGCGGCGTACCAGCCTCTTGCTGCAGTAGGCATGGCGAGAATATCCAAGCTACCCCGGTTGCGGGAATCTTCACCAAGACACCAATTTTGCACAACAATGACATGCGGCCCCGATCGCGATCGGTCTCGCTTGACAACGGATACGTCTAGCGAGTATGCAAGGGCATCAGCTTGACCGAGATTGAAGCCAGCGGAGCCGAGATTAGTCTCGACGCCAGGCGAACCGCTATGTCAAAATATCTCTGCCCCTGTGTTAAGCATGCGAGCATTCGAGGCGACGAAGTTAGTCGGTATCCGGTCTTCACGAGTACAAGGCTGGCCCATTGCTACGGTCCCCTAGTATCTACACTGCCAGTTCGTATACTGAAGCAGATGTCCGCGGAAGCGGCGTTCTTGAAATCCCTCCCGCGCTTCTGCCTAACATGCGCAAACGATGGAAACGTACACAAAGAGTACCAATACGCTCTAGTCTTACTACAAATATGAAGTACGAAGGGGCAGGTAATATGAACGCAAAGGCATATTGCGTGAGCGAACGACCGCGTCAAAGAGCTAAGCCGCGGCCTTCTTGTGGACGTAATCCAAGAAAGCCTCGACATCCTTGAAGATTTCTCGACCAACTCCTCGGCGTTGGATCGCCATAGGGATGTTCCCCGATGCGTCTATGTTGGCAGTTCGGCGAATGTATCAGCCTGGTTCAATGTTTCAAGAAAGACAGCCTTGCACGCGCGTACACGTACCGCTAGCTGTGGCCATGTCCCAGATTACTTGTGGTTTCGCGTCGCTGGCGGTTGCGGGTCGATACAGAACTCGCTCGACAGCGACATATTGGCCGATGGTGACCTTTGGGGTGATCACATTGACAGTTTCCTGGCTCTTGATATTTGTCCCCTTAATGTCAGAAGCAATCTTTATCGGCATGCTGATGATCATCAGCTCTCTGTTGTCGACGGCGGTGGCTAGAATCAACAAGATCGGGAAAACCCGCTCGCTCAGCGGCCAGGGGAGCTGATGGTGGATTCCGTAAGCTGGGCGATGCCAATTGACGTTAGCAATTACCCCTTGCAGTTGCATAGGTGGATTTGCGTATACGTCCTTCAGTTGTCCTTACCTGCAACTTTGACGATTTCCCAACCCGGTATAGAAACACCACTAAGATCCCAGTCGCTTTCGACGATTATCTTGTCGACCTGTCTGACTGTTGGCGCATACCCAAGCTCATGTTCTGCATGATCCTTGAAGAGATAATCATCAAAGTCGTCCCATATGAAGGGCCGGTCAGTGTTCTCGCTGTCAAGGTTATGAACACTGTGTCTCGAGCACCAGTATTCGGTTCTGATCGCCTTCTTTTCGGATTTTCCTTGATTCTTCTTCTTCTCTTTGTTTCCTTCTTGGGCTTCATTCTCTTCCTGCTCATCTGGACCGTCTACCACTTTAATCCCCTGAGTAGGTGCTTGTATTTCTGCTTTCCCTAGTTGAGGTTGTTTGTGTTCTTTGATCTTTATAACTCGCGAGCAGACCTCAACTTCGCCGTATTTGTTCAATTTTCTGAAATTTAATTTCCACGGGCGTTCTGATGGAAAAGTGAGTGAATTGATAAAATTGTGTGCATCGTTAACAAGATTGTTAAGGTATGAATTGAGGTCATCCCCAGACCTTGGAATCTCCTCCAGTGGGACGGGAGCTGCTCTGAAGACACCTTGGCGGTTCATCTTCAACCCCAGTTTGAGTAGCTACAGGTATACACAGGAGTAAGCGAGTGATGCGACCGGTGGCAATGGCGAAGGTAGTTGAGCGTTGAATCGGTGATGATAATATCGGTGACGACGGTGAGGAGCGTTTGCCAAGACATAGTGTTGTGAAGCTCCTGAAGCTGCCACCTGCTGACAAGGGACATCTTTTGTTTATGTCATCAAGGTAATATCAATCTTCTATACAGCGTTTCAGATGACGAAGGCCAATCACCAATGTCGCGGAGCTCGGGGTTCAGTAGAACGTGGAACATTCGCTTTGGCTGACGTCGGTTCAATTGAGATACCAAGACCTCGAGATATCAGAACGCGAACCCTGGCGCCACCGGCCTGCCTGTGCTATACACATCTAACAGTTGACAGATGTGTGACAAGATGCTAACACGCGACGGACTCCCACGCTATCTGTCATATAGGCGAGAAGTTTAATGAACATGCTTTGACACGCGATCGCGCGCTGTGAGTCAACAGACTAGAATAACGAGTGCGAACAATCGAGATCAAAATGATTGGGTAGCTTCATATTATAATATTATACAATGCAATTCTAGCCTGTGCCCTATGTCATTGATTGATATGCTACCATGGTCTGCCTTCGATTTTGACATGTCCACGTTCTTTGGTCTGTTTTCTTTTTCTTTTTTCTTTTTTCTACTTTTCAAATGACACTTCGAGCCCGAGGGTTGATCTGGCTTACAAGACAATATGTCGGGACCCAAAGCTGTAAAGAGGGACAGCAAGTTCCTGTTATTGTTTGCCGTTATTGTGACATGTCGGCAAAGTTACCCGTTGCCGATTCTATTTTCCCGGGTTGGCATGATTGGCCGGATACTGCTTGTAATTCAATTGCAACCACTGCATTGTTCTGTTAGAACTTTATAAGCCACGAAAATTCGGCGATGATATTGAGGAGTATACGGAAGAAAGGACTTCATGAATTCGAATACGCGCCCCGGCAGCGAGACGCCGATGCTGCGACAGGCGGGCATCCTTGTTTGGGTTGTGCGGTGCTTGCAGCAATACGAACGTTCGCAGCAGCAACTCCGGGACCGACAGTCAACGTTCTCATTTCAAATTTGTGGCTCAAGCTAGGCCGAAATCATGTAGCTCATTACCAAACCGGGAGACCGCGTTGAAGATGAAGATGGAAATTCAACAGAATTTTGTCCCCGATGCAATCGCTAACGCGCTAGTATATAAATATTAATCATGAATGAATATTGATTATTTTGGATTTAATAATTTCTGCGAGTTCCATATCTTTTGGTATAATCCGCAACAGAGTAGCGTTGTGCAGCTGATCCGATTTGCGGTATTCCGCTCCCGCATGAAGACCTTATCAACGACTTGTGTGCTGTGCAGGGTTCCCGAGGTCAACTAATCACCCGCTGCTTCAATTATAATGCAAAGAGACCCTTCCGACTTCACAGCTCTGGGCTGCAGCGGCTAGGCTATCGAACCTGCGCTCTTGACCCCCACGACTTTGCGCAATTTGCTGGTGTTATGATAAGGCTTGATGGGGCATTTTCCAAGACTCCCATATCAATACTGGCCATTTTATGCCTCCAGCCGCAATTGCCAAACCGAATTCTCGATCGCGAGGACGTTGTTTATTATTATATCTTGGCGACAAACGCCAGATAAGGTGCGTCGTGACATCCGTAATCGGTGAAATCGAAGACACGGAATGCACCGAAACTACCCGTCTCCTGTGTTATTCTGAGCAACCGTGCCAGCACAGCAATGTAACCGACCCCTGCTCAGATATCCACGCAAACCTCTCTAAAAGATCTCACGACTTTCGTGGTCTAAGGCCAAACAGGAAACCAACCTGCACAAACTCCTCGGTGTGGTCGTGCCGATACCCAGCGAGAATTTCCCGTCCCACGGCTGATCGACCCATATTGTGGAAAAAGCTTGGTAGCTATGAGACTTGGTTGCACGGGATGTAGGTCAATGCGGTCAAAACGATTGGTCCGGAGAAAAGAGAGCCCAAGCATACGCGATAGTTGTCTCGAATAGCGATCGACAGCGAATACACGAGAGTTTTCCAGTCCCAGACTCATTTCAAAGCAAGCTCAATCCACACCTCTCAGGTTCAACCTCCTACCTGCGGAATTTTCTGCGACGATTGAGGAGCTAATATTCCATAAGTAAGGGAGCATCAACGACCAAAGAAAAAAAAGCAAGGGAAAGAAAATTCACATCCTCATGAACGCGATGCGCGTGAGGTTTCGTATACCCGGTCCCAGCGTTGAGGTGCAGGGATCGTGCATATGCAAACCGAGCCTTTCGTCACCTTGTCGGTCTATCTTTAGTGAAGCTGTTGTGGGCCATCGAAAAAAAGCCCGATTTTCTGCATATCTATAACGTATTCCACAAGCGAGCGAACATCCCAAGCGAGCGAACACCCCCCCAGCCCACCAAAAACCTTTTTATTAATATATTAATAAATATTTATTATAAAATTATAGAAAAATTACTTCTTTAAATAATAGTTTAAAATAATCTAGTTAGTATTTTTTTTTATTTTTTAATATTAATATTAAATTAATAATAATTATTTTAAATATTGTTAAAAACAACACATTTTTTTATTGTTTGACTCTAAATATCTAAATAATTTACGAACGAAAATCTTTAAAAATTAAAAATCTAATAAATAATGATATAATCTAGGCCTGTTTAAAGCTACTATTTATAATAATAAAAATTAAGTTCTAGAAACTCTGCTAAAGTTGGCACAACACACTAACTATTTTTTTAAAATAATTATACATAAATATAATTAAAAAAATTAAAAAATAAATTTGAATTTAATATATTAAAACTTTTTTATTTTTATTTTTTTAATTTTTTTTTATATATTATATAATTTAATATCAATATTTTTAATTTTTATAATAAAATTTTATAAAAAATTGAATTTTTATTAAAAAAATTTAAAAAAAATTATAAAATAAAATATTAATTTACTTTAATTTAAAAAAAATTTTAGGATTTTTTTTATTATATTTTTATATATAATTATAATAAAAAATAGCTAGTGTGTAGTCAGTGTGTTGTGCTAACTTTAGCAAAATCTATAAATTTTAATTTTTAATATAATAGATAGAGGTTTTGTACAGGCCTAGATTATATATTTATTTAATAGATTTCTTATTTTTAAAGATTTTTATTTATATATAATAAAGATATTTACTGGCAAACACTTAAGATTATATGCTGTTTTTTAAAAATTTTAAATTAATTATTATTAATTTACTTTTATATTTAAAAAATGTAAAAAAATATAATGAATTGATTTTAATTTATATTAGTTGAAAGATATTTTTTTTATAATTTTTTAAGAGATATTAATTAGAATATTAATAAAAAGGTTTTGGTGGGGTGTTGGGGTGTTCGCTCACTTGGGGTGTTCGCTCGCTTGTGGAATACGTTAGCAGTTCGAGACCCAAAAAAGAGAAATGGGTCTACCTAGGAACAATTGGCCAGTAAGAAATCTTCGTGGCTGAGATAAGTGCAGCGGGTTTCGCTATCTCGGGTCGCTCCATTGGCCAAGAACTCGACTAATTTCGTCTTCTGCGACCGCGATGAATTCATGAACACAAGGTTCACACCCATCACTCTTGCAAGTTTGACCGACGAAATTAGGTGCCTTGCAACCGCGTAATGCAACCCGCCGTGAAGCTAGACAGCTGTCCGTGCCCAGATCTGCGCAATATATTTTCTTATCGCAAAATTGTGAATACAGTGATGCGGTACTTAAGGGACTCGGGTCCACACTCGGCGGATATGAGAAGAATGATTTCTGTCTGTTCTTGCTCCTGCAACTTGATCACGGCGGCCACACTCTCTTCTATCATACGGTATATATCCCACCCGCCGGTCCTTCAATACGGGCTTCCGCGACCACTTGATATATATACTTCAACATGAAATGGGCCTTTCGAACACTGTTGAGGACCGCGCTTCTCTTGCCCACAGCAGCCCTTGCCCAGGATTCGCTATGCGACAAGTACACTCGGGCCATCTTCTCAGATAATAGCGGCAGTAGCCAATACTCCCTGATCATTCGGCTCATCAACACGGCGCTGATCGGGAACTATATTGCGCCGAGCAATGTCAATCTGAGTGGGATCCTGTTGCCCGGAGTCTATAATGGACAAGAGATTTCGCTACTGTCGTACTTCAACGGCGGGCTAGTCAGCACGAACAGGGGTACTGAGGCTTCTGTTGTCAATTTCTTGGACGACGGTGGTGTAACCGCGCTATCACAGAATAAGCCCTCTTACAGTCAAACGTCAAACCAATAGTGGGTGTTGTTTAGAGTCCCATGTAGTGTTCTGTCACAGAACTAATTCGAACTCGCTATTAGCAAATTCGTGAGCCATCTCTACCAGTATTTCGGCGCCCTTCTAGAGTGTTCGAGTTATGGACGAGATGGCTTTGCGACCTATCAGGGCAGCACGAGGATGTACGAAGTCCACAAATACATGAATCTCGGACCGACGCAATTCGGCTACTTCATCCAAGAAATTAGTCTCGCGGCAGCGGCAATTGGGTTTGAGGAAGACGACGTCCAAGGATTCGCTTCGAAATTGAATACCACATTTGGCCAGCGCTGCGCGCCGAGACAAGCCGTACTCCCCAACTCTGAACCTGATTTACAATCCCTCTGTATCGATATTACATGCCCATTGGCGCTCGGCGGGATATGTCCAGCCTACAACCATTTTGGCGGTTTCGGCATTGACCCAGCATCACCGATCGCTACGGCAGGCCCCCAAGTTACCGATATCACTCCGAAACTCAACAGCGCGATACGCGGACAAGGCGAGATTACACCAAGATACACAACGTCAGCAGTCTCCCTAACGACAACAATTAGTGGGAAACCGACGGTGTTGTCGACATACACAGTAGTCCGAGCCATGCCCGATCCGGTCTCTTTCACTACGATGCGCGTAACAGTCTCAACCAGGATCGAAGGCGTGGATATAGCTCTCACCACCAAAGCTATCGTTCCCATCGGCGGCGGCACTGTTACTGCGACGCCGACAACAATCACAAATAGCGGGTCGGTCGTGGTCAGCGAGGTCTCATACACGATTCCATCCTCCGTCGTCCAAAAGGCTATTACGACTATCAACACCGAAGGCACGATCATCACATCGACGTATGACGTTACACTTCGTAATCCAGTCTTCGGTCCCGAAAGCAGTACAACGGCGCTGGCACCGCAAAACACTACTGCTAGCGTTACTTCTACCAGAGCACCAAACGGGGCATCACTTCAGACTGCTGGCCCCATATTGGTGGCCGCTATTGGTGCGGGAATCATCGGGCAGATGTTATGATTTATGAATATCAGGGTATTCACGGGCGAATGTTGTTTGATTTCACACTGTTGTAATGTATATGTACGCTTACCATTAGACCCTGCTGGATCTACTCCACCTCTCGTTAATATTGATTGAATATTGACGGCCACAATTATTCTAATGATAATTCTAATTCAACACGGATTTTAAGCTCTATTAAGACTGATTGATATCATAAAAATCATCTCATTCTCTATCCGTTCAAGTCTGGATGATAGCTATATATGTTTACTACATATCGAAAATATATTAATATTTCATTTGTGGATCTAAATTCGAAATTGCTGAACTGATACGGGAACAATCATCTTTCGGATACATGCGAGGGATCCTCTGCGATGTAGTCACATAGATGAATTGTGACCAGCTAGTAGAATCATTGAAGTGACGCACTCAGAGTTTAGCGACCATGTTAATGTGTTTTCTGTGTGCTACTTAGTGCGAACAGGCCGCTATCGCATATGGGAGTTGAGAAACTAGTAGATTTGAACTTTCCTGAATTTGATTGTTATAGAAATACGGGAAAGTAGCCACACACGTCATGATAAACTACATACTAACGATTCTCCGAGCTAACCTGTGTCGGAACTTCCTCAATCCTTGTTAGAACTTTTGACCCCAAATTAGTATAAGCCCGATCATATCCTGCGTAAATTCGAGTATTCGTAATCTCGAGGCTCGCATTAAAAAGTCTTGTAGCCAGACTTGCCTGAGTCGGCTGCTGCGATATAAATATGAAAACCTGAAAAAAAAAAAAAAGGGCACCCAATAATTATTGGCAAACCTACATATGATCTCATACTTGGAAACTACTCATACAGCCACCCCATTCTAAGAACTCGTCTTCTGTATTCGATAAATCTCGCCTGTGGAATCCGAACTCATGAATAAGCTGCCATCCCAGGAGACTGCCAAGCTCGTAGGCCTGAAGCATTGGCCCGGGCAATTATTCACATCCGGGTTGGACATGATGGTCGTGAAGCCCGTATCGGACGAGCTCTCCGCTGTGGGTTGACTCGTCGTGGAATCAAACGGGATAGTAATTAATTGGTAACCCTAACTTTACTTAGCCCATCTCATCTTCGCAGTATGCATATTCTGAATACGGTATGAACTTACTATTGGAGGACTACGATTCCATGACCCGTGAAGCGAAACCCATGCATTGCCGTCTTTGTCAAACACGATGTCCAATGGCGCTGTGTGAGCTGGGAATGCAAGTCTCGGAGCTTGAAAGTCCGCGGCACAGTCTTGATCGCTGATGCTACTCGAAGGATTAAGGGAGAATTGCTGTCCCCGGGCCCGCAATTCCGGCGCCCAATCCGGGACTATCGATGGATCCCACGCAGCGAAGCAGACGGGGTACCCATGATTACTCCCTGAAGCAGCGCTAATATCCACGACTGAACCGTGAAAGTTCAGCTCTTCAGCTGGGTTGTCATTATGAATATCGTCCCCATTTCTAATAACCCAAACGCCATATGATAAGCCTTATTCGACCTTTGTGGAGGGTATGACTATAGTTGCCAGATATAATGCTTACCGTCCGATATTATCCGCAGAGTTCTCCACGCTCCACAATTGGCCTTTGCTATCATCCCGGATGCCCACACTGTTTCGAAGTCCCCATCCGAAGTTTACGCCGCTTTCTTTGAACACGACGGGGTTGTTAACCAGGTCTTTCCATTGGAATCCGCGAATTTGGGACCGGCCTGACGAATATTCTGTCGTTCCCTCATCCAAATTTCCATCCGAGCCCACGCTGATGATTAGCAAGTCCGGATTCGCTTTAGGAACAAGCAGGCTACGAGTGGTATGACCTCCAGAGGCCATTCCAGTCACAAGAGTAGTTTTCCCGGTTGCTTGTCCAGTCCAAGGGTTGTATGCTGGACGAAAGCCGGTTAGTTGCACTGTGTTGTAAATTGGGCTAGAGATCGCTGGTGTTGGATCGACTTACCCCAAGCGTACGCGGCATCAGAAGTAGATGCAAATAAGGTCTGGCCGTCTGGGGTGATGGTGAGGCCATGGTTTAGCTAAATTTTTGTTTATCGAAATCAAGATTTATTAGCAATGCAATCCGTATAGTCTGGGTATCTCCAACCTATCAATTTATCGGCCCCGTGTAGACCGGGGTATAAGCGAAAGGGGTATATCAATTGAGGATGACTTACCCCAGTGTCAGGGATGATTGTGACACCTTCTGTTAGGAGGCCACAGTTGTCGACTCTGAACTGTTTCACCCCGACCCCTCTATCGAGAACCAGCAGTCTTCCCTTAGTATCAAATATCAATTGACGTGGGGTTTCGAGTCCCGTAGCGACCAACGTCGCTTGGTATCCAGTTGCAAGTTGAGGTGTCGGAAGCGAATTAGAAAGAGTTTGACATGGTCCGCTGCCCCCTCTCATGCGCCAGCGGTCAAATATGCGGTTCACAAAGGAGCCACCTGCTGGGTATGCCAGCGTCGGCGCAAGGAAAGCGGTCCAGTATACGACGATAATAAGATGTCTCATGGTGATTCTCTTGCATAGGAATATGACCTGGTTTGCAAACGCCTCCGATTGGATGAATGTCAAAGTCGCTTTCTCAGCTTTTATAATATGAGTGCGTTTGTTTGGTTCCGTTAACAGGGTTAAATAGGAATGCTATCCTCGTACTTGCATACTCGCATCGCATTCTCCACCACCACAATATTACCAGCCAGGATTTCTTGACTTCTTTAGATGGGATGCTATTACCTTGAAATGGAGGGGCTGTCACCATTAACAGTTTCAAGTTCACGACATAACTATAATTCGAGTAGATCGGCGGCTTATACGTACGGAAACTGACGTCGATCTTCACGATGAGAGACCAACTACATAAGCCAAGGCAAAGGGCGCTCGCCACAAATATAAGCAACTTGTATTCTACATAAATGCTAATATGGCCGCGCAAAAGTTTCGCTTTGCAGAAACTGGTCCTTGTTCACATAAAATGGATTAAGTGTTGCGATTTCAACAAGAATTACGACAATGATGTCAAATGTCTTCGGCTGATGGGCCGTTTGCAGCCGCCAAAGAACTAAAGTTGCAGGAATTTCAAGGTACTACGATCGATGAATAGAACAGTTTTGGGCAGATTAACGAACTCTATAGATATCAGAACAAGCTTAAGTTCACGATCGATCTCGCTTATATATTGTCATCTGCATCTCTGTGTCACATTCAAATAATCAAATCCCAGCAGCACGCGCGCAGAGATACCCTGCAACCGCTCGCATCGGAACATAAGTGTCTTGGCTTTTGTAAAAAGTTTTCTCGCCGAATTTCGCCGGTTCTGGTCGCGCGAGTCCAAAAGCTCGATCTTGAACCTTCGGATCACACCGGCAGACTCTATACCAAAACGGGACTTGGCTGATTTGTCATTAACCGAGTTTCGGAGACGCTGAGCCCTAATTTCATTGATCCCGAGACTACATATTTGATTCTTTGGGCTGCGATCCCTGTTGCAGGTATATGGGCCGTTTCGCTATAGCTCTAGAGCTCTTTTGAGCAATGATTTTAAGAACTGGCACTTGGTGTTTTGGCGTGTTCAATAAAGAGAGTTAGAGCACGCCGCGCTGCGATTGTACTTCGATAGGCACAGCTTGATGAAACTACTGCTGATAATAAATAAGTCTTTGTGAAATATTGACGTCTTTCTACAATTGTAGGCATATGGGTATACGTATAGCTTAGTTTCACTTCTTAGCTGTGCAGGCTGCAATCAGTTTACATTTCCGGTCCTTCGAAAGGACACCGTTCAAACCCTCGACCTTGACCTTGGTCATCGAGACGTTCTAAATATATTTGCTACCGAAAGCTGGCAAGTTCGGTAAAGGCGTGCAGATTATTGCCATTCATGCAATTGCGTAAGCGACTATTCATGCACCAAACATGCATCTGGATTCATCTGGATTCAACGGCCTTGGAACAAATGTGGCAAGAGGAATAACAGGCGACGTCCCGCAATTCTCGATAAAGATCCCCCAAAGCCGACAGCGGATGATGAAAACTGTATAGCGCGACAGCTAGGTCTACTTCATGTAGTTAGAAGTCTTCGCTATTTGTTCGTTTCTATCAGCTTGACAGCGTTGCAATTGCAACGTGCATCTTGTCCCCACTCTTCGGAACTTGCCTGTGCGGACCGGGAGCCAGCTAGTCATGCCATTGAGCCTTGCACACGACAGAGCCGGACATATAGGAAAATTGATGGCTGGGGCGCATTCTTGTACATTATGTAATGGTACTAAAAGGGTAACGCCAGCCATAGTTCCTCGGGCAATCCTTCGAATCTCGCTCGTGCGGCTGAGCGGCCAATACCAAAGCCGCAAATGCCAATGCGCCAATAGACGCCAAAAATTGGCATCGTGTCACCTGGGGCTGTAGTGTTGGATTGCTTCACGGTGATTGTTCAGCACAAAAGGGCGACTGGCGAAGCAATTTTACAACCCGGTGATTATCCATCCTCTCATTCATCCTCGCAGCACGACTCAGAAACTCATTCGCGTCATCCAGATCGCGTCGAGTCGACTTCAGAATACCAGAATCGCTAGGTTTGTGGCGATCTGCAGCCTTATACCGCGTTTTATACTTTTACCCGCGTCCTGCAGCCTCCACAGTCCAGGGGGCGTTGTCTGTCGGCATGAGAATTCCAGCCCTCCTGATAACAACATTGTTCCTGCGCGCGGTGAGAGCTCAAACCGATGCTGGGACAAATGCTTCGACCACAACGGATTCGGACTCTACCAGCTCCACCACTACATCGGACACTTTAGTCACGCTCGCTCCCGACGCTTGTTTGACATCTAATCTCGAATCATGTTACAACGTCCTCGAGATCATCGCGCCGACGGTTTACGTGATCCTGACTCTGTCGGAATCGGATGTCCCTGAAAGCTTAGCTGCGGAAGAAACGATTGCTTCGGGCGATCCTATCCTCACCCAGACCGAAAACATCTTGACGGCCACCGACGATATAATAGTTCCTCCCACTACCGCGAAAATCAGAATCTCATGGACAGAGTCCGCCGGGACAACATGTGATGAAGCGACCATAACCTCTACGCTGACCAACAGCGATGATGTGGAATGCGCTCAGTCCACCGCAGCGTTCTTTACGCCTCCACCGCAGGTTACCAAAACCCGCGTCTTCATCAAGGCGAGAGAAGACGACACCCAACGCAAGGGGACAGAGACCGGAAACAATGATATCACTGTTCCCACGAGCCGAGGTGGCGGAGGGGGTGGATCGGATCCTAACACTGACGCCTCACCGCCCACGGACGCTGCGCAGCCTACAAAGGAGCCGGTTCAGTCTCCAACTGGTGGTGGTGGCTCTCCGCCAGATGACAATGCTGCTCCAACCGAAAATTCAAATGGCTCTCCAACCGATCGCGAGGATGGCTACCCGACTCCGACCGGCGGTGCCGCTAGACCTACTGAGAATCAAACCGGTACGATTAACTATAACATCCCAAGCTCCACCGAGTCCGCGGAACCTGAGAAACCTCCTGGCACTGTCGAGACTGGCACAGACGAACAGACGCCTTCTGACTCTCCAGTTTCCGCTCCAGACTCACCTGACTCCCCCGTTTCCGCTCCACAATCACCCTCTAACTCTCCCAATTCCGCTCCACAATCACCTTCTGACTCTCCCGTTTCCTCTTCAGACTCCCCTCCGTCACCTACAGAGTCCAACCGTCCAGGTCCAAATAATTCTAACCCAATATCGGCGGGCTCCCCGACTACTCTGACGAGTGGTCGGTCACCCTCGGGCACATCTCCAGGAGCAGGACGAAATGAATCTGGGAAGCAAGAACTTATAACTTCCTATACCACCATTGCAGAAGTTAGCAATGGCAGTACCCGGTTGGTCACAAGCGCCGTTGCGACAATGACCAGGGCAACCACACAGGAAGCCACCGGTGCTGCAAGCCCCAATAATATGGTCAAAGCCGAACTATTGCTTGGCGCTGTCGGTTTAGCGGCTGTCTTTGGCCTCTAGATAGTATGCCTCTGAATTTTTAACTATACGATTACATGTACAACGATAGCATAGATTCCATATTGTATTCTTAGTCATGAGGCTATGAGGCCTCCGATTTAATCGATTTCTTCGAGGACTTCACAGCTCCTGCACCGTCTAGACGTCTGGGAGCTTCTACTAGAATATATGAGTAGAGAACCCTTTTGTTTCGGGAAATTGAAGGAATGTGAGCCGTAATCAAATCCATAAAAGTCTAACTAAGTAATACAGGACGTCGAGGTCGCCAAGCCTCTCATGCCGATGTTTACACGTACGAATTAAATAGATGCGGTCATAACCAATCGCATCGAAACCTGCATATGGACACACTTCGGTATATCTGTCAAATTCTCGAACCCAAGTCTCCAGCTGCTTTATTAGCAGTAACTGTAGTTAGCTACCCATGGGCCCACTCATTGCGCCATTGCCCATGCTCAAGTATCAAATCTCACCAAACAATGGTCAGAGGTAAACAATGAGGTGGATGATAAAGTAAAACCAAATGAAGCCTGTGATATTCCTGATGTACGGCGTATTGCACCGCTATCCGCAAGTCATCTGGTTTGAGATCCTGATAAAATACATTATGCTAATATGTAGACAATTGTGTAACTGGACTCCATCGTGAATGCGTAAACCGCAGGCAACAGCAACGTAACTAAGAACGAAATAAAATAAAATCTACAATACGAAAATAATAATAGACGTTCATGAATAGGGTTGCTGCAAGGGTCGTGACTTCCGCGTCTATGGTTTCTTCTGTAAATCAACACCTCAGAATGATAGAGGGGCCGGGGTTGCTCTGGCTTGGACTCTTGCCGGTACCCTGACCGCTTCGTATCTTTTCGCTAGCTTGACTTTGCGGAATTCGCCGTCCTGTGGCCGTGTGGTATGGCACATGGCAAAGACTCCCGGGTCAGGAAGCATTTCCGTATAACAAGTTGCGCTTTCAGGGCAGTTTGTTGGCCCCGCCCAGCAGCTCCCGCCGCACTGCCCACCGAGCTTTGCTGTCGCGGATGGAGGTGGAAGAGAGACGCCGCTGAATTCGTATGTGCATGGGACCGGGCATGCGATGCCGTGGTAATTTGGGTCGTCGGTACCGATACAGGTGGAGTAGCCTTCGCTCACGCAGGAACAGACTTGCTCTAATGGGCAATCGGTCTTTCCAGGGCTCCAGGCTAATTATTTCATACTTCGTGTCAGTATATTAAAAAACTTGGAGATTATACAGGTAGGCGTGCAAATACTTACAGGTGGTGTCTGTAGATCGAACGGTTCCACCGCATTGACCGGAATTGTCTGCTGCGTACGTGAGGCTTGAGCTCAGGGGGTAAATTCCGGTTGTTGGGAGTTCGGAGGAACCAGTGTAGCTGCTACAGTAGGTATTTGATGCTATTGAAGTCGGCAGGCATCGACTTGTCCCAGACTCTTGGCAGACGCACAAGAATTCATTGGGGCACAAGTTTGAGCTCACCGAAGTAGGGGCACATTCGCTATACGGTATAGCCATATATGGCTCGAGACTTGCTAACAAATAGGTTACCTCTGGGATTATGGCACAGGAACATCCGTCTGCCTGGCGTTTCTGCAGCACGTTTCTGGGTACGATATTTATGAACGGCTGATATTCATCATCGATGATCTGTGTCCCGTTGGCGTTGGGTTCCTCCAATTGGGATCGCTTTTTTTTTGCACTTCCGTACCTAGCAAGCCCGTTGCCTGAAGCAGCCACCTCGATATACCACAACAAGAGGACGAAGAGGTGCGCTCTCAAGAATGAGCTTTGAGGCTTCATTATAAAGCTTTCGAGAAATATATCTGCGATTGATACGAAAATAACGGGTAAGATAGACTACTGCTGTAGTATTCAGGCTTCCGCGAATAAGCAGCGTTGAGAGTAACTACGCATCGCTTGATTATGTAGGTGCGAAAGAAGATGACAGTTAAAAGGTAGTTCACAGTGGTACAAGGTGTTGGTGTTCGACTAAAGTGAGCGTCTTGACTGAACAGTTGCTGTATTATATGTTGAACGGCGTATCTTAAAAGAACAAGTTGTCAGGTTAGATTTTATGTTTGTGGCCAATCATGTGCTATATATATCCGTATTTCGATTAATCGGTCATAGTAACTGATGATCGGGACAGATATGACTAACAAGTACCTAGGTTAGCAATACATCGCAACCAGCTATCTATTGTATCCCCTTTCGGTGCTGCAGTAGTAATAATTTGTGTCGCAGTTTGCAGTAGGAATTAATGGAGCATTGATGAGAAATAGGCAGATTTTAGCCTTGCGCATCGTCTGCATTCTAACCAAGTTTATTCAGTGTAACTATAACCTACACAGGACAGAAAATTACGTAATCACGATACCATGAGGTCCAGAAATTCGACAACCTAGGGTAATCTAAGATTATCGCCTCACAAAAGGGTTATCAAGATGTTTAACTAGCCAAGCGGTATAGATCCAATAAATTTCTAAGTGGCCCTAATTCAACCAACCTTTAGAGCTGAACCGAAAGAGAGCGTTGCGAAATTACACCGTCGGGTTGAGAAGGTTTCTGCATGACCAGCTTAAGTGTACCGTGAATTGATCAAGTCTGGTCTCAAGACTAATTCTTGTATGTCTATATACACTATATTTTGGTTCCTCGTCCATTACCTCCAGGAGACAAAGCCAGCTCAATCACTCTGGTACCTTAGATGTTAATTCACTTCAATTGGTAGTTTCGGGTGACCAGCTAGCTGTTGAGAAAGAGCGAACTCGCAGCGCAAAACAAATTGAAGATTCGTGACCTCAAGACTAGTTTCGGAGCGAGACGAGTCAAACTGGGTCGATTTTAGCGATATATACACATTCGGTTCTCGACTTCGGGGCAAGTATATGCATAGTCTCTGAACTAGAAACAGCATTCGGCTTGAATTTCCAATCGCAGTAGATGCTCTCATAAGACAAGCCCGCCTCATAGTGGAGATCTGCCGTTGTTGAGTCTACATGAGCGATCCGAAGGGACGAATATGTCCGCCGATTAACGCCGCTCGCACTAGGTCACTACTTGCAACTGACAAGTTGTATAGATAACCCAGGATCATATCTGAGTTCGACTGACAGCCACAATAGTTAATGAGAATATGCGCTACGTAGCGTTGCGCACCTTTCTTTCGGAAACCGGTGCCGTCGGAGGTCCGCCACTATCTGCAATACTTGGAATTTTGATTGATAAATACTTTAGTACTTAACTACTTTATACCTGGAAGGAAGCTTTGGAATCTGGTTAAATGAAAAAGAAAATAGAACTAGCTCGTGGGAGGCTCAGCTCCCGGTATTAACGTATTGGCTTGCGGCCATCACTTCGTCTTTCATATAGAAGGTGCATCTGCTAACGAACTCCAGCCCTGCTCTTATCTTTTCTTTCTTTCGATCTCTAGGCTTCCTCACCCGGACTACGAACGCATGCTAGCATGCTATTACGAGGAATCGACATCTTCTCCAAGACAATAGACATCTTCTTTTCCAAGAATTCAGGCTTCTATCTTATACCACCAGGGCGTCTGTAGTATCAAGGTTCTTGTACGAAGTTCCGTACTTCATACTTAGCCCACAATGGCGGATGGAGCGGCGAATGCCACCATCACACCAGATGATATTTTCGGCGTTATGAGCACGTGCCTATGGTTGGGAGCCGTTGCACCGAAGTATAAACACATCCCAACTATAGATGTTGCTCAACTATTTGCCGACTACGCCAAAGAGGTGAACAACAGCATTACACCTGAGGGACTCACCGAAAGGTTCGGCTCGAGTCCTTCAGATGCCATCGCGATCATAGACTTAGCTGGCGGACCAGCGGGGATCGGGGAAGTTGCGGCCTGGGTCGTCTCATTGCGGGACCTTTTACCTCACCCTACAAACGCGAATGTGGTTGTACCGGTATTTATACCGTTGACCATTCTAACCGCCGTAATCATGGCACTACGTCTGTGGTCGAGATACAAGATAGCGAATGGTGTTCAGATGTTCGATTGGTTGGCGCTTGCTGGCTTCGTAAGTTCTAGCTTTACATCCCGATGTCTACGTTGCTCGATACGCGGGGAAATTTCCGTCTAACCTCGATGGAAATTTCGTAGCTTATGTCCATCGCATGGGGAGGTCTTTGTGTCTACCATGTTCATACCAGTATGTGGAAACCCCCCCTCCTCTTTGCGTGGGTAAGTCAGTCAAATATACAGTAGCTAAAGCCGACTCGCAATAGGCGGTCACTACCAGGCTTATTACGATAAGACTCACGATAGTGTTAAGAAAACCACAATGGTAAGTTGAACGTATGGAGGAGACAACTCTCAAAATTGCTAACAGTAGCCACATAGGTGTACTTCTGTCTTATGATTATATATCCATGGATCATGCTAGTTATCAAGGCTTCTCTTCTTCTCTTTTATTACTGCATGACAAGATGGAACTACATCCAGTGGTCTGTCTATGCGACGGCTGTCATAGTGGTCGGAAACACCATCTCCGCAACTGTTCTATATCTGATTCAATATCCTCATGTTGATTATTGGAATCGCCCATTTGAGGAACCCAAGCTTAATCGAAGGACCACGCAGACCGCGATCGCATCGATTTACATTCTTACAGATGTTATCATCTGGGTCATACCAATGCCAATGGTATTCCAGCTGAAGCTCTACCCTCGCGAAAGAATATTAGCTCTTTTCACCTTCTCGCTAGGCGCTGTGTAAGTTCCTTTAATCAGAATTCCTCGACTAATTTTCTTGCAGATATGCTAACTGAGCTCCTAGTGCCTGCGTAGCCAGTTGTTTCCGTCTGGACACTCTCCTGAAAAATGATCAGTACAGTGCAGAAAGCAACAGCTATTTGCTTATCGACGCATGGACAATGTATGAAACATATACTCGTATAACTCGAGTTAACATTTTATGCTTTCAAATAGACGCATAGATACTGACAGATTCGCTTAGTGTCGAGCTCTATCTCGCTATACTATGCGCCTCTGCTCCCGCAATCCGGGCGCTGGCAATCCACTACGCCCCAAAGATACTAAATACTGTTGGCTCAGCAGCTTTCTCGACGGCAGCTACGACTTCCACTACAGTTGCAAAGAAGACTAGCGTCGGCAGTAACACTTCTGTAAATACAGATCAGAAAGGCGATGTCAAGACCAAAGTTACTTCTGAGCTTGACGATCTTGAGAGGGAAGTCGAGAAAGAATACGCGAGAGCCGAGAGGGAAGCCGAAAGAGAGGCTCAGAAAGAAGCCGAGCGAGAGGCCCAGGAGAAAGCCGAGAGAGAAGCCGCCCAGAAAGAAGCCGCCCCACAAGATGTCGAGAAACAGGCATAAATTGCAACATTTTTTTTGGTGACGCTACTGTGTTGTCGAGTCTACTATTGGCTGGTAACTTTTCCTAATTCTGTTGTACGATCTCTAATAGCGCCTCTATAACGACTAATTTTCACAAGTTGGCCTCAACAGTCATTATTGACTAAGTAAGTTAGTTTGTGTGCATAAATGCAACCACGATATTTCATGCTCCAATGCGTTCACTAGCATGCTTTTATTGAAGGACCTCAGCCAGATTCAACGTATTATTCGCAGCGGGTCGGATGGACATGCCTAACGAAAAGGTAGTAACCAAAACGTCGACAGCCGGACCTTGTTGGGTTACCAGAGCCGGAGAAGCAAAAATCCTTGCGTCTAGGTATGGCTGCGTGTTTAACAGCGGGACAAGAAAATTTCTAGACCAAGCGCGTAATTGGATGCCGTGTCATTCAAGATGCATTCCAAATATTGCTAGGAGCATACATATAATACTTATCTATGAATTTTCAGAAACCGCTGAGGGCAAGTGGCTTCTTTTTTCATACTCGACATCAACCTGGATTCGAGATCAAGATTAAACTGTGTAAAATTTCATCAGCCTTATTCCTCGTCGAAGAAGAGCCGGCAGATTTGCAGACCGTCTAAGGATCAGATATCTCGAATGCGGGTGTCAGATAAATTCAATAAAATTCTTGTCTGGAGTGCATATTACGACTATAACCTTCGGATAGACACATATTTCAGTCAAGTACTTAGCAAAAAGCTACAAGCGCTTGCAAGTCGAGTTTAAATATTACGCTGCGTTCACAAGTTTAGAAAATGGGCTCAATTTTGCGAATGCAAGATCACTACAAAGACTTGCCGCCTTAATGCAGAGTCCTATACTGCTAGAATAGGGCGTCAGTGGATAGAAACAGTTATGCTTCATGTCATTTGAATAGACATAGAAATACTGAAAGTAACGCTGCGTCATTCAAGAAGTATTTTATTTGAGATCCTGTACAATTGTGGAAATAGAGAAGCCAGCACTTAGAAATGCACTCAGAGCATACTCAAAAATACGACTCCTCGGATGATAGAATGAGAGTAGTGCGTATTTTCAACGCTCGAATTGAAGTAGGCGCGGGCGGATTATCAGCCCTAACACCGTCGAACCCTGGCCTGTACTTAGTCGTGAAAGTTTTAAGCCACGGCAACTCATCGCCTAATATAGCGGACCAGCGACCGAGGTTCGTCTAAATCTCACAGCTCACTAGGGATATCACATTCAAATGATTCGTAGTTCGACGCCCCATATCCATATCTTTTTCGCGACCAATCCGCGTAAACTAACACCTTCGATCAACTCGCATTCCTGCACGAGCGTGACACCTCTGCACAAACATGTCAGCACCAACTTCATTTGAAACCGCACCTCCGACCACAAAACATGTCATCTTGTCATTCCCGACACCTCATATCCTATTAGTAACCATCAACCGCCCTCATCAGCGCAACGCTCTTCCATTTGTGGCTCAGTGGGAGCTCCACGGGGTCTGGGCGTGGTACGACACCGAGCCGTCTCTGCGTGCCGCCATTATCACTGGTGCTGGTTCGAAGGCCTTTTGCGCTGGTCAGGACCTAATAGAATTAGGCAACCTTACCGAGGAGGACTTCAAGGCTAGACCATGGGAGCTTCGACACCCGCCTACTCGCTTCGCCGGCCTCAGCGGCCGAGCTGGGAAGAAGCCGGTGATCGCAGCCGTGAACGGATTCGCTTTTGGTGGGGGCTTTGAGATTGTCCTCAACTGGTGGGTAGTCGGCTCTAAAAAAAATAAGCCTTCACAACTGAGACGTGGTATATTTTTGCTAATGGATGTTACGCTATCACAGCGATATAATTGTTGCCTCGCCCTCGGCGAGCTTCTCACTACCCGAGGCCCTTCGAGGAATCTATGCTGCAGCTGGCGGTCTGCCTCGCTTGGTCAACCTCGTTGGCCTCCCTGTGGCTACAGAAATCGCACTCACCGGTCGCGTCTTGTCAGCAGAAGAAGCGCTAAATTACAAGATTATCAATAAGATCTCATCATCGCCAGACACACTCTTAGAAGAAGCCGTTGCCCTAGCTAAGAAGATTGAGGATCTATCACCCGATGCAGTAATCGTGACGAGAGCCGGTTTGCGAGAGGCATTGAAGCAAGGGGATGTTGAATCTGCGACAAGGATTGTAGATGATCTATACAGCCAGAGGCTGTTGAACAGCGACAATAGAATTGAAGGATTGGCAGCATTTGCGGAGAAGAGGAAACCCATATGGAAGCCTTCAAAGTTGTAGGCTTCGGTCTAGCCATCTGGCCATTGACGCGCATTGTCGGTCAACAGACCCTATATGTCTTATCAAATATAATGCCGAGCAATAACACGGCATCTGAAAGGGTCAATCTTCGCCTCGCATCCAGGATCTAACTGATTTCCTATGCTCTTGGCTATACCCATATTGTATACTAGCTCTAATAGCGTCCATACAAAGTCTAAGACTATAAAGAAAAGAGCCATGTATTAGCCAGTGCAATATTGAAATACACTTACCTATTGTCGGGGGCAAAGTCAATCGTAGTTTTGGCTTAGAGTTCTTTGTACAGATTTGATAATCACTTCTACTCTCAACTTTCATGACCGGTGCAGCGCAGGATCCAAATATTGACCTTAATCTCGACCTTAATGCAGCCTCCTCAGCTCTTAATTTTACAAAAAACATCATTTGATCCATCCACGGATCCAGTTAATTTGAGAGCGCCTCGGAATCTCCGAGGGGCGAAATACCTCTCGACATAGCTTGCATACAAGGCAGACGATACACTAGGCATATTTGCGACACTATCCCCGTCGACGGACCAATCAGGTCACAATCGGCCAATTTACACCGGTCTCGACAGCTGCATGCCTCTATGCAGCCAGCCAGCCACACTAGCCATGCATACAATGTCCAGAACTTGACTGAGACACTCCCTCCTGCTTCCCGGGACTTTGCGGAACTCTAGCCCGCAGTCGGTCAGAAGCAGAATCTAGCAATAGACTTTGACCTCCGAAGTTGAATTTCCCTCGTATAAGATTTTCTCATCGTTCGACGAGGGCCGATCGTGGCCCTGGCAAGAAGCTTCAAATTGTGACGTGCATGAAAAGTCCAGACCAACAAGTTATGATTCTAACGAACAAACAGAGGATCTCTTCCATCTCGATATGCCAAATGAACCACAACGAGTATCCATTTAATCGCTTTATTAGGAAGCGAGTCCGGCTCGAGCTTATTCATGAGCGGCCAGATTGCCTCCTATGATGACTACGAGATGCAGCCGTGCAGCAGACGTCTCGTGAAACCACATTTCGACTTTGTCTTGGCAATAATTCTCAGTCTCCGGTTGTAAACGCGGACATGACGCGTATTTGTGTTCAGCAGAAGCTAGCGCGAGGCCATGACAAGCCGTCTGTCAATCTTTCTTCCGTTCCAAGGAAAGGCATGGCTTTGCCGTGTGGGCGTCAGGGCAAGCAGACGGAATTGGCAACTGGTAGCTTTGGGGAGCTCAGGGCGTTGTGCGGAGTGGTTGCACATTCGGAGTCAGCTACTCAAGTGAGCGAAGCCGGTTATCCGTACGTATCTTAGACGGCAAGCGCGGAGAATTTGCAACTTATGCCCTGAGCTGATACGATGGACCCACTGGCTCTGATACTATATCGATACTTATCCTGCAGCTAAGTGGTGTGCGTTCGCAGGCCTGCGGAAAATACAAAACGTGGCTTTGATGGCGTCTCGAGGCTGACAAAAACGCCACATACGCGCGCCCCAAGATCGTACAATGTCTCTGCTTTCATGGTTTGGATATCTTTAACACCTAGCTAATATACATTGTACTGTGCATGTGGGTTATATGTAGCGGATGGAGTGTAGACACCAACTGAGTACTTACTAACGCCGTCCGCTGCAGGACGCTCACCATCCTCGAGGATCTCGTCTATATCGCGTTATCGGTACATTAATATCATCATGATATACACCTAGTTATAGAGAAGCCACAGAATTCTCGTATGAATGGGTCGGGTTACCAGATGTGTATCTGATCAGAACAGCCACACAGCCATGGCGCCAGAGGCACTCTGTCTGCTTGCCTTATAAATACTCCGTTCGTCGATATTCCACATCCCAAGCTTAGGAACGCAAGCCATTCAAGAGTATCAAGCATAGAATTGACCGCATTATTCTGTAAGTATCGTTTATGAATTGTTGATATCATGATGTTTCTTTCCATCTAAGACGACTTCGGTTGATTAAGATAGTAAATCACGTAATATGTATATATATGTAGGATGATAAATCATCAAGCGCTGTGAACTTTTGCAGCGACTCGCTTTCGTTGCTCGGAAAGGTAGTCCACCGAGCTTGCTAGCCGTGTATCTCGAAACTTTCAGTTTCCCTGCAAGATACGTACAGCATTTACATGGAGTGCACCAGCTATAATGTCTCCGCTAAGGCCTTTCGCTCGGATGATCACAGCCTGGCTACAGGACCAGCGTGCAGATTGACCGTCCACGGGCTCATGCAAATATCCGTCATATCTATCGGCTGGTTAGCAGTTAAATTACATGTATACACGTCATTGAGCCTCACTTAAAAATCAAAGCTTCGCGAGACGATGAATTCCTGGATTCGATATATAGCGCATCAGTCAAAAAGCAGATATACACTAGCAGAGCACGATAGTACTAATCCCGGGAGATGCAGGATACCTCATCAGTCGTTCTATGAATTTACCAGTACGCAAAGAGCTCTTACACTGTGAGTTTGCTGTTGAATAAGAATACGGCACGGCATGCAAGACAATCAGAAGCTTAACAAGAACTTCTCCTGCATTGAGTACTCATACAGTATGTATAAGCGCTTGATGCTTTTAGATGATTCCGGGCGCTCTGGTGCCTGAGATACCTTTGGCTACTGTTATATGATGTATTGAAGGTGCAACCCACTTCTATGAGGTCGAAACCTGGCCATCTTGCAGATTGCAAAGGGTAGTGCATATCTGCATATACAATACCGTTTCCCGTTAGCCAGCTTGACAGCGACCTTCTGATAGATGACTGTCTGCAGCACAGTTAGTGGTATAGAGTATACGAATGGTATCATATGACTATGCACCTACCTGGCTGCAGTTACCATGTATGATACTGGTCATGTAAAATCACAAAATCCTTAAGCTACTACTGGAGGGCTGGAGCTCTTTTCGATATAAACCGAAGAAACAAAAACAAAAATCACGTTCAGAATGCTTCTGTACAGTGTAAAACGGTTTCGACGTTGTGCCATCAACCGGGAAATGTATGCCATTATTGTCATCTCCTGTCACAAGTAGCCCTATCTAAGCCTCACCCTCTTCCATTGGCATCTATATATATCTATAGCAGATAGCAGAGTTTGCAGTCTTTTATCGGGATTGATTTCGCTTGCATATATATATATATATATATATATGATTAATCTGGCTTCTCACCGCCATCCTGGGCGCTAGTCAGATCAACCCTCGATCAATTGAGGTTGTTAGATTTAAGATATTTTTTGCTGTGTGCCTACTTATGAAGGATCTTGGAGTAACTCTATGCATAGCTAGCAAGCTGAGACCATTTGGCGCGACGCTCAAGGATACGCTCACCTTTCTTCTCGTGTGTCACCTGCTAATCTGACCTACCTACACGCCAGAGAAGCGACTGCTGTCTAACAGATGACTTTGTGTTGTACCTCAGAAAGATCCAACATTCTCACCGGAGCCCTTGGACAGGCATTCCGTAAACAGTTCGGGAATATAAAATGAGCCATCCATCTTTAAACCAATCGCAGCGACGCAGCTTGATTCTCACCAGAAAATACTTTTGTTTCGTATCTTTGTCTGGTTAGGAAGAACTTTTCAAATTTGGTCAAAGTCTATGCCCATCGTCCAGATACCCAGGCACCTAGGCCGGTCGTCGCTCTGCTAACAGATAACATTAATATGCAATATATTATGCAAGATGCAACGGAAACATCACGCATGGGGGTATATATATATACCAGCAGATAGTTAAAATTATTACAACTATAAGCCCGATTTGCACGGTAAAAATTTATGAAACCAATGGCTAGTATAAGTATATATACACCAGACTTATCATATATATGGGTGACATAAACCTGGACGCAAATATCCTACGGTCCCCTTTAGAGGCTATTCTCTGGGCCATGATACCAAATTCGCGCGTAGATGTAGTTTTTTGATCATTGTACCCTTCTATATTACAAAGACATCGCGCATGCGGTTACTAGCTCGTCTGTTTTTCTCAGGTGGGGATCATACGATCTTACCAACATTCTGGTTATGACTAAAAGTATGCCAGGCAGCCAGGAGGAATCATGCATGCCGAGTGGAGTTGAAGATGATGTACTGTGCAACTGGAATATACCCCAGGCAGCATGTAAATGGGAGTCGATCGATCAATCGCCGCTATCGTATACCTGTTTCGACAGGCTGTAGCGTTTGAGTGGCATGGCGTCGATCATTCGTGTCATCTGTTCGAACGCATGTCACATTTTTATTTACGTGCACGCGTCAACTTCACTGGAGTTAACCCGTTGGAGAACTATAGTCTTGGTGATAGACACCGGCCGACTGCTGTTAGGAGAACCGCCAACTCGCAGCGTAAAACCGCAGTGGCGGACTACGCTAGCTAGCCAAATCTGACCTCGAGACGACCGTACTAGCAAAAACAAATGCCTACGATTATATGCTCATCTAGCTCGAGATTTACAAGGGTAACAGTTTCTGTGTATTTGCACGCGGATATATTCTCTTGCGCGCCCATGCACAAGCAAGCTTGCCTTCGCGGGATCCTTAAAAAATCTCCCTCCTTAGCAGATTAGGGGCGTTGGCATTAAGGCACATCTTCATTGATTTACAACTAGTGTTATATAAGAATAGATACATCTATCTGCTCAGCCAATGACCGGTACGTATTACCCATCCAAGATATTATAATTCTCGTCTCCTCCCTCCGGGGCCAGATCCATCTACATCTATACAGAAATGCATCTCCTTCTCATGATCTCGGAAGAGTGTCTATAGATATGTATGGAATCGATATATGCATGAAGGCCGTACCAATATGTCTGGGAGATGTAGTTGTTAAAGATACATTGAAAGTAATACGAATAGGAAGTTCCGACTTGTAAGGGCCCAAGTACAAGAGAGGCTATATATAGAAAAAACACAGATTTGCAAGTTTCTGCCTTTTCTATCAAATGGAAAATCCTCAGATAAAAATAAAGGCTACAACCCGCAGTAGGGGAGCCAGGAACTTCGAAATCAAGATTGCAGCCAGTGATACCCAAACATGTGCCTTTGCATTTCCCAAAATGCCAAAATAAAAATCTTACAAGGAGCAAAACCATTCAAACTACACATCCACCACTCTATCACTCGGAATCTTCTCGTCGGAGCTATCGTCGTCATCTAACTCGATATCATCCAGCAGTTTCGGATTCAGGGACCACGAGCCACGTGGTATAAACGTCGCGGCGAGCATGATTCCCGACAATACCGTGAAGTGCACGCCCGCGATATTAAAGATACCTGGCTGAATAACATCGTCATGCTCATCGCCAATCTTGTCGATATACTTGCCCACCAGGGGAGACATGATGGCGTAGACGATAATGTATGTGCTGTACAGGAATCCCATCACCGCACCGAGGGGCGAGATGCTGTTCTCCTCGGCCTCCAGTCGTGCAAGGGAAGCCTGGATATACGCGGCCAGTGAGACATCACCAGCTGCCCACCCGAATGAGATTGGGATGAAAGTTGCGGCGGCAATCCAGGCTTGCGAGACTTTTTTCGGCGGATACCAGAACGGTAGATACCAGACAATGAGTAGCAGGAGGGCGTCGCACCGCAGCCAGGGGATCGGCGTATGCACCAGATTCGTGAACAGGAAGACGAAGAGCGCGCCCAAAAGCTCGCCAAAGTTGGAACCTGCGACAATGATCTGCTGCCACGCAGAATTGCCCAGGTATCGCTTGGCGACGTACGAAGCGATATTGTTCTCAAGGAAGCGGTGGCCGAACAGCGCGAACGAGTAGCCGGGTAGCAGCCAGACGAAGCGGGTAGAGGAGAAAACGATCTGCATGCCCTTTACTGCAGACATGACGAAGAGCACGCATCCGTCCGCCACTTGGAGGAGATAGTTTTTCTCGCTGCCGGCCTCAACTTGGTAGCTGTGCGGGAGGCGAATCATGAACCAGGAGGCGGCGGCGCAGAGGTAGAGGAGCGGTGTGATAATGAAGGACTGGTTGTTACCGCAGGCGGGAATGAGGGCCAAAGCCGTGGCAAGAGCACCGCCAGTGCCGGTGACTATATCATAATATGCACGTTAGCCACTATCTATATATAAGTCAAGAGAGTGTAATAGAGATGGGTCTGGGCTAGCCTTCGTAGAAAATGTGCACAAGTGAGTCCATGCGTTTGAGCTTCTGCATGTTCCCACCGACAATATCACGCGGGATAACCCGTCGGATGAGCTCAACCATGCCATAGGAAATGCCCGACAGACAATATATCGGAATCATGGCGTCGGTGTTATAGTCGCCATAATACGCGTAGTTCTCTGCGCCGTACTTATTATCCCAGCCGCTCGGCTTGATATATCCACCCGTCGCCCGGTCGATGATCAGCAGCAGCGACGCAAAGATGGCAAAGACTATGACCGCGATAGCCAGCACAGTCCGTGTCTTGAACCGCTTGATCAGTGGCGCGATCAGGATGGAGCCGAGACACTGAAAGGCCTGGTTCAAACCCTGCAGGAGGCCGACGCGCTCAAAGGTCCTGCGCTGGTAGCCACCGACAAATGCGTCGTAGTCGTAGCGGTTGGTGGCCAGGGCGATGACGGAGCCGTTGTAGGCTTCCAGGCCGAATTTGTACAGCATGATACCGAGAATATAGAAGGCCATGTTGCGCTTTTCTTCAGCGGTGAAGAAGCGCCAGGAATCGAGAACGGTCCATCTCTGCTTGGAATCCGACATTACGGAGGCTGTTGCAAAGATCGATCTGTGGAAATTGATAGATATCGATATCTATAGTCCCGATCTCCGTGACTGCGTGTGGGTAAGTGGGCGGGATAAAGATATTTGCGCGACTGCGCTGATTCGGCGCGCAAGACGGGGTTTTGACCACCTTGGTGAGAGGGGTTTAATGGCGAAATAGATAGAAGTACTTGAACAGAGTCCGACACAGGCCGCAGTATGCGGCGTTATATCGCCGCCAGTCTCAGGCTTCGATCAATTAACCGTGCTAAAAGAATACTCTACATTGACGGCAAGGAGGAGAAGAGGAGGTCCTTAAATCTAACAGCCGTAGGACGAGGCCGACAGTGCAGAAGGTATGCATCCACATGCAGCTTCCAGGCACCGGTTTCTTGGCTCTAAGATCAAACGAAAACGACAGACCCTGGCGCGGTGGAGCGCACTACCGGGACACTGTCCTATCGCGAAAGATGGGCACCTGCACGTGTGGTCGATTGATTGCGACATGGGTGCCGAGAAGCGACCCGGTCAGGGGCCGCCCAGTGCATGCAGTTCAACGTCTGAGCAGCAGCGCGGCGGTCCCTGGCGACCGGAATCTATTTAACGCACGTATACCATATCTAGCTCGGGTAAAGTTTTCCAAGTTCTCGAAAAAGCCACATGCGCAATGGTATAATCGATGACAAGTACGGACAATGCCGTGCCCGCTGGCCACTCAGTTGGACAGGCTGCCATGAGTAAATTGAAGGCAGTATCGAGCAGCCTTCAGAGATAAACTGAAAGGCTACAGGCGTGTGGAAATCTAAAAGTGAGGAGTCAGGAATGTCAAAAATGCACCGGGTCTTTGGCGGCCGTTGTTGCCAAGACCTGCGTTTCGGGGCGACTGGCCGACGTCTTGGCGGCTGATCCAGCCAATCAGAACCAACCGGCTGACAACGTGCGCCGCTGATTTGGTGTCGCACAAGCCGGGGCCCGACGACTAAATTGCAACCACTCACGTCTGCTCGTCGGCAGATGCCAGCGCTCGACGCGATACATTGAATTGATTCATGAAATGACCAGCAGGAACTGTAATGAGATTCGAGTAACCTTGTATCATTATCACTGTCAGGCGATCTGAGATCTGATGCTTGGTCAGACGCAGAAATCCGCATTGAGCCTCATTTATATACGCGAACCCGAATGAACAACAAAAATAGCCCATGGCAGATGCGAGCTTGGGCCGACAATGGAAGCCTATAGCGTATTCATCCGCTCAAACCGTTGATAAACGGTAGTGTACTGTAGCGGATATCTCGCAAACCCGCACTGGATGGGTCCCTTGGCGGTCTGCCTACCGGTCGCTCCCCGCCACCATCATTAGAATAGCCAGCCAAACTTGTTGTCTTTGACAAAGTTACACCCCCACCGTGTCCGGGAAAACGCCAGGATTTCAAATACCCCCATGTTCCGCGAGAACACAGGCCACATTGGTACCTAGCATAACCCTAAGCTCAATAATCGGGCCCGAAGCTGACACCCTGACTCGCCACCACTAGCTGGCCGTTAGTTCGGATGTATGCAATATAATATGCTTAGTGCCCGCAATCGAGTCAGAGAATTGCCGACGCGCTAAAGTGGCGCCGGAAAACCAAACTGAATTCACCACCAGATGCATCAGTGTACCTATTACGTACTCAGGCGCAGGCTATTTCCCGCACACCTGAAAAAACAGGGCGGGCCATTGCAGATGACTTGATACTCCCCCAGCTCGAAGCCTATATTTGTCGATGTGACTATTTTTATTCACCCTAACTTGTGTCCCGTTCGACATTGCAGAATACTAAACTAGCTTCAAACTAAGGCAGAACTTGGCTTTCTCGCGGCAGGGCTGCCGCCTTATACCACACATTGAACATTGCTCCGTAAATACACAGCTCCACATCAGCACTGTAGTCCATGATTGGGCAACCGTTTGAATATCTATAAGTAATATTTGCATCATTCTCGATATCCGATAAACGATACGGAGCTAACAGGCATCTCAGACCCCTCGTGTATATCGACCGAGATAGATCACTCGGCCCGAGTATAAAGCTTATAGCTTAAAGGACTCGTGCAATATGTCTTCAAGTACACGTATAGCCGAGGCCTTAGTTCTGGGACCTCAGTTGGATTCGCGTATGTTGGTTCTACGTACGAGCATCGTCTATGATATCAGAAAACTGCGCGTAGCGTAGGTTACCAATCCTGACGGTTAATTTAGTCTACCATGGAGGCAAAACATAGTTCCGAACCACGTTTTGACTAGGCTCCAATGATGGGCACAGCATACGTATTAAATAAAGCCCACCGTAAAAGCAAGCATCCACCCCACGTGTAGTAGTTGTGTGGCTCGAAACGTCGAATGGACGCATCTTGTAATAGATTTCAGCAATTAAATAATTAATGCTACCAACCAGCGCGAAGAATATATCCACACCGCGGTACCGTCTATAGCTCGACCGATCCTCAAACCTAAGATATGTACTCTAAGATAAGGTAGCTCTAAAACCGTAGATGCGTCACGCCCTTCCAACCTTAAACGACAGCACGTCATTCTTCCCGCTCTCGATCACATCCTCTTCCGCTACCTTGATACCTCCCACCGTCTCGGCATACGCGATCGGTGCGTCCCCCATGATTTTCCGCGCTACGTCGCCCACCGTCGCACCCTTGCCCATCAATACACAGTCTCTAAACACCTCACCGCCTCCATCTCCACCGAACGAATGGATATTCCGCACCGGCCACACGGGCGTCAACCCCAGCAGCCGGGCAGCTGCCCTTAGCACCTCTACGACACCGGTGCTACCGTGTCGATAGAGTACTAGGTCTTTCAGGTTCTCCACGCGAGTATTCAACTTGTCGTCCATGACTTTTAGATCCCCACCGGTGGGGTCACCATCGTCGACAAGGTCTTGCCGTGTATCGATGTATTCAGCGCCGGGAGCGTAGCGGATGTACCCCTGTTTTACGAGGCGGCGGAGGAAGATTTCTGCAATGGCTGAAGTGAGGACGATGGGTGCAGATGGATACTTCTTAGCGATTTTCGCAATATTCTATAGGACGTGCAAGTTAATATTCGGACGTCTTTGCATAAGAGCTGTGTATTGATCAACATGGATGCTTACCTTATCGGCGTCGGGGTGGTCAATCTTGTTGAGTGCGAGCACCGTCGGGAATTTCTCGTCGATGAACGCATTGACGACCGATAGGACCGTGTCGTCGTCCCACGTCTCCAGCGGTGTCTTGAGGGATATTCTGTCAAGTGTCCGCTGTACTGTCGCAGCGTTGCTCCCGTATCCGGACAGCTGGTTCTGCAAAGACGCAACAGCCGTGGATTCTACCACAAAAACCCTACATCAGCAGCTGGATCCAATAGGCCGAATTCTTTACATATAACTTACTCGTCGCTATGTGCCGCCGCTTCACCCCGTCCCTGATATACGCTCGCAGCCACCATCCCGTTAGTTCGGGTTATTGATATGACAGCGGCTCGATGGGATATATAAAGGACCTCAAATTCGACCCGCACTCACCACTTCTCCATCAGGTTTCCGTATATCCACCGCATAATCTCCTCCCGCAGCCACACGATATCGTAGCTCGGATCATACCCGCGCGTCGTCTTGCCTTCCGCGTCGGTCGTCCCACTGACGTCAACAACATGCACCAGACAGTCTGCATGCCGTAGGTCGTCCAGGAATTTATTCCTACCCGGCGACATCATCAGTACCACATATGGTATCCTTCGATAAAACCAAGCAATGCGTGACTATGACGAACCCTAATCCTCGCCCCTGATGTGCGCCGGGTACTAGTCCAGCGACATCGAGCAGCTCTATCGGCACGGAACGCTTGCCGTTCGTACACCACCCGTAGTTGGGCTTGCAGCGTGCTTCAAGGTCGTGGCGGGCACACGCACAGTCGACTTGCAGATACCCGATTGCGCCTAGACCACTATCAGCACTCTTGGTTCCACATATGCAAATCTAATAACAGTTTCACTTATGTATCATTCGAGCGCTTACGCTGTGGATCAATGGTGGTAAACCTGCAAGTCAACTGTCAGCGACAAGAAAGAGCACTGGTTGATGGTGTCGCAAGACGCACGGATAGTTCCCTGGGATGGCGCTTTGATCAGCCCACGGCTCTGCTCCGTCCAAAACGGTGTGGTACAACTATACCGACTTTACTCGACGCATCGGTCAGCGAGTTTAGCGTCGAGGATTTGCCGGACGACGGCTTCCCTACGAGCGCGATCAGCGGGTCGCGTCCCATCGTTGCAGTTGCACGGCGCTTCCCTCCTTCCAGGCGATTGTGGTCCGGTCAGACTTTGCGAGACGCCGACGGGGAACTGGGACGGTCTCCGGATGCATCGGGTTCTTGCGGACGGACACCAATTCTGCGCGACAACGCATTTCACGGAGAATTACCACATTCGCGTCGTCGTGTCCTCGTTGACGTCGACTGTTCCACAAACACCACGCCCCGCTATCAGTGTGCCCCCTGCTATAAATATCTCCCCTCCCTCCCACTCCACCTCAACCTCTATTGTGAACACCACCACCCTCCCTGAGCGTACAGCTTTGGCTAGTCGCCACTATGCCCCCTATCCTTATCGACGCCCACATCCACCTGTTCCGCGACTCCGACCTTCCCAACTTCCGCTGGCAGCACCCCGACGGGCCCCTCTACAAATCACACGACCTCCCCGACTACATTGCCGCCATCTCACCAATCCCGCCATACTACGGCGGCTTCGTCTTCGTCGAAACCGACAGAAAATGGACAAACCCGACCTCGCCAACAACCGCCGATGAGCTCGTAGCCTGGCAGCACGTCCTCGAAGAATACCGCTACGTCCTGCAGATCGCCACTTCCCCAGGCAGACCTGCCGCTGAACGTAACCTCGTCCGCGGGATTGTTCCCTGGGCACCTATACACCAGGGCCGCGACGCAATGGTGCGCTACCAGAACCTGCTGGACGCAATCGACCTGGAAGTCGGGTATACGTCCGCTAGCGGTGACGGGAAGAACGAACTACTGGTCGGATACCGGTATCTCCTACAGGGCGAGCCACCAGGCGTCGCTACCGCACCGGCGTTCATAGAGGGACTGGAGTTTATTCGTGACAGTGGACGGGTATTCGAGATCGGTGTCGACGTCAACCGCTACGGCCTGTGGCAGCTGAAGGAGATGATCGAGACGCTGAGGAAGGTGCCTGGGCTGAAAGCTGTGTTCAACCACCTGGGCAAGCCGCCGTTGGGACGAGAGCCAGAGGGTGGCATGGCTCGCTGGGAAGAGCTGATAGCCGAGTTGGCTACGCTACCAGACGTAGTTGTCAAGCTGTCCGGCGGCTTCAGCGAGCTGCCGGAGGATTTCAAGGACAGCGATCCGGAATTCCCGCGGAGCAGCAAGATGACGGAGATGGTGACGAAGTACGCCCGGCCGATCGTCAAGTTGTTCAGCCCGCAGAGGATAATATGGGCAAGTGATTGGCCGATTTGTGGCATTGGGCACGAAAAGGCCGTCGGCTTGCAGGCGGGCGCTTGGAAAGCATGGCTCGCCATAAGCAGGATCTTGATCGGTGAGTTGATGGAGGAGGGCGAGATTGAGGCTACTAAGGAAGAGTGGGATGGAATTTGGGGTGCGAATACAGTGAGAGTGTATTCTCTCGTCGAGAGGAGGACTTGATTTCAGCGAAATACATCGAGTACTGCACATGTATGCGGACACAATTTTCGTTTACAAAAGTCATCGATCTGACAACGGATCCTCGGATTATATCTGTGTAAGTGCATGGTAGTTACTACAAGTACCTATGCAGCGCTAGACTTGACAAGAGTGCACAGCAGCCAGCGACCCAACGTCCTCCCATAAACCCATTGCTCAAACAACATATGCCAAATGATATTAGGGCCCTCCTCTTACACTCTAGCCGCCCCCAATCTACACGCCTCGTCGACCTGCAATCTACAACTTCCTGCGATCCATACCACGAACCTTCCCCGCCTCCCACGAACTCGCCGCCCGCTTTTTCGCCCCCGTTGCAACATGCACAACGTTCTCATCGACCACAGGCTCAACCTGGACCTCCGGCCTCTGCAGAAGGTTCTCTGGCAATAATTCTGGCCCCTGAACCGGCACCAGATCGCTTAGACGCACTTCATCGCAGGGTCGCCAAAACACCCAGCGAAATCTAGGACAGGGGCGTCCGATTCTGCTATCGAGGATGTCGTCCCGCCGCCAGATGTCTTGGTGCCCGTTGCGTACCTTCCTGCGAGTGAAGTTCACCAGACGGGATAGACCTCGCTTTTCGTGTAGCTCAGTTGAGCTCAGCGCCGTCGCTCTCTCCTGCGCCGTTCCAAGCTGTACTGCTGGTTTGGCGTATATCCTCGGCAGCCAGCTGGACGTCGAGTTGGCGGGACGCGGTGGCAGCGAGACGCTCTGGAACGGCTTGAAGAGGATGAATGGCGACCGGCGCTTTATCTTCCTACGGCCGGTGTCCTGCGCGTCTAGATTTGGCTGTGTGGCTTGTTCGTCCGCTGTGTAGACTGGAACCGGGATCCGTGGATGCTGGAACTGCTGCAGCCGTCCCTGGATTGACTCAAGGTATTTGATAAAGTCGGGGTAATCGTCACGCTTCTGCGGACTGTTGGGCGTGTGAGCCGGGTCGTCCGTTGGTGATAAATTCTGGATTGCTTGGTATCGTTTTAGTGCGTCGATGGACGATTGGAGCTTCTCCTCGTCCCAGGTCGGTCTGGAGAGGTCGCGCTTGAAGTTGTCGGGAGAGGAGGAAGGGTCGACGGAGTCAGGACTGGAGCTGGTGTCCGTGTACTCGCTACCATCGGTGCCATCGGTACTGTCACCGGTGGGAGGAGCATCTGGAGGGGTGGTAGCGTATTCGTCAGGAGTAGAAGCCGGGTCATCAATGTCGCTGGGCCAGATGATAAAGTGGATCCATTGCAGCATCTGCTGCCACGAAGGTCTCCATGTCGCAGCGACACCGGCATCCCGACGCTTGATAGTCGGAACGGGCTGCGGTTGTGGCAGGGTCTCCGTTGCAGTACCATTGGTAGTCGATTCCCTGAACACGGACGGATCGCTCAGCTGCCTGGGCGCCGACAAGTCGGCGACTGGATGGAAGGTAAGGAGTTTCAACCAATTGAGCCAGTCCGGAATGAATACCCGCCTCTGGTGCAACTTCTCGCCAGCAGGAGCTGCAGCCTGAGTATCGACATCCCGTCGTCCAAGCGGTGTAGGTACCCGCTGCTTCACGCTTGCTCTCGCGGCGTCATCCCGTTCGAGAATTTTGATGATACGGTGCACACTGGCGAGGTCCTCCTCGCTGATATCCTCGTGTTCCGGGGAAACATCTGCGTCCACATGTCTCTTGACCCGGGTTTTGTAGTTCCAGCCCGCCCTAAACTGGTCGGAACCACCACCGACTGATTGCCACGCACTGCTAGCACCCTCATCCCAATCCCGCTTGATGTGCTTGGGCGTCGGGCCGCGCGCGTGCTTTACCACAGCCGTCTTGTTATCCGCTGCCGGCTTCCGAGCCACCTCGCTCGAGCCAGCGAGCAAGTTGTGGAGGTCGCTGAGCATCGTGGCCATCTCCTCGGGTGACAAGTCGGTCGGAAACATAGGAGGCACCGGTGTGTCCTTGCTTGTAGGGTCAGACTTGACGGTCTCGCTGAGCACATTGAGCGGCGCGCGGCGGGCGAGGGTGTTAGGGTTGTCCGATGCCGTATCGCTACTCGTATCTAGTAAAGCAGGGTGGCCGAAGAGCTGGGTAATGGATGGGCCAGTATCAGGATTGAGGCTATTCACGAAATCATCCATTGAACTTGGCGCAGTATTAGGGTTAAGGGCATCCACGAGGTCTTGGATGCTGGCTTTCTGCTCGCTATCCGGATTGAGAGTGCCGACTAGATCTGGCGTCGTACTCTTCGGCTCACCGAGTGAGAGCTCGGCGTCGTCGGCGCTGGTACCAGTCTGTGGGATATCCGTTGGCGGCGGCGAGGCACCAGATCCACTCATGCCGTCACTGGGAGTCTGCCCGCCCAAACTGGAGTCGACAGGCGCAGGGCTCTGAGGGGTCAAACCCGGACCCTCAGTGTTTTGGTCCCCGGGATTCGAATCGAGATCAGGGCTTGGCCCATCTAGACCGGGGCCGGGGTTGTCCAACGGCACTGGAATTCCAATCCTCGGCCGCGGAAACGGGCGCGGGACGAAGCCACCGCCTCTCGGCAAGCTCAGACTCCCAGTGCCGGCATAGGCGTTGGCGGTGTCCTGATCGTACGAGGAGCCAGCTCCAGAGCCGGCCATCTCTTGTCGCTCATGGAGATTGGCGTTAGAAGGTACGGCGCCAGCGCCGCTGGGAGCCCCGGCCTCATTGCGAGTTGGCCTCGCGAGGGTGGAAGCAGTGATACAGAGGAGGGGAAGCAGGCCTTGGAGGTGCATTTTGCATGTATGCGCAGACAAATATCAATCAATGCAGTGCGTCTCAACTGAAGGCCTAATTAGGGCACGAAAAGTGTATATACACCGAGTATATATATTAAGAAAGATATAGTTATGAGAAAATAGGTTCTCTTCGGAGGTATCTATCAAAGAAGCCCGAAGAGGCCCTCGAACGGAAGTGATCGATATTGCGAACGAAATGGAGGCAAGCAGAACGAACAAGATAAAACCATGAACTAAGGCATATATATAGTAAAGTAATAACGAATGTACGCTCTGAGGAAGGAAGGGAAGTAGATATCAGCGAGTACCAGTATACCCGCATCTTTTATACTTCTCATTGTATCACCCCATCGACGGCTGCCCTTGATAGTTAGCAATAATCTGAACTAGCCAAGAGCTGCTGCATGAAAGCTTAGACATTTGATACCTAGTTTCCAAGAAGGGGTATACCTCAGCTGCCTCGTGAACATGGTGCAGCCAGATGCGGGAGCAGTGAGAGAGGCATCCGCATTAACCTTCATCCGGTCATTGATCTCAACATTTGCTGGGGAATCGAACATGCAGGAGAGAAAGTACCAAGTCATCAGATCAAGTACGTCGATGTTGACATAGATAGTGCGCCCTGAATGCTGCGGTTAGGGATATACCAGGCAAAGTTGTGCCAAATATGTTGCAATGTGCTGTAGGCGAAGTGGAGAGTAAGCAGACAGTGCATACGCGATGAGATAGGAGAAGCTTTGACATGTTCCTGCATATCCGTGAAACGGTAAAACGTGCCATGGGACTGGCCACTGCATCAAAGTCTGCATCAGCGATGGGGGTGTGGGGATAATGCCAGATGTATGGAATATAATCTTGATGGAGGCCATCTTGGCAGGGTTGTGTTGTCAACGTTGCAAGTTTAAATTAAGCAGCAGCGTGTTCAATAATCGAACCAGTGGGGCTCTGCTGCATCCTGCACAAAAAATGGTTCGAAAGTAGTAGACAGCAGTGGCGTGAGGAATCTCTACAACATACTTAGCGGTGCCGTCACTCGAAGTCTGACACGCTGCATGCATGCGTAAGCCGCAGCAGACCTATCTATATAACCTCTCCCCGCTCAATTCGTGAGATGCAGTGGAAGTTAACCAGGCATCTTGAATCGAAGAGCTCAAGCACGGATCAATTCCGCGGCATCATGTCAGCACGGAACGAGCCTCTCATGTTGTGTTTGAGACTGGCCGTCGACCAGGGTTCGAAGATGCGGTTCCCCGACGTTGCGCGGATTCGTGCTCTACTTTTTCGCGAGGCTTCTCAACGCTCGCGAGCGTATCTATAAGTTCTGCAATTCCCAGCCGAATTCGCAAAGTCGAATGCTCCTCAGTTGGGTGTAGGGTATACCCGGACGTGACTCGATGTAATTGGTCAGCAGTTCTGAGCTGGAATTCACCTCCAGATATATTTGGATTGCAGACCCAAGAAGAAGTCTTCAAGTCGATGAAATCGTCCGGCCAGGGCTATTCGCTCGAGCAAACGCATTGGCGTGCGTCTTCAGGCCGCTTCCAACAGCCAAGTGCGACCAGATAATCGTTGAACAACATATCTGATGCGCAGCGTCCAATCCGCGATCAAGCATTCTGCGTGGGGTGCTGCAGAGTTTATTTTGTGCGTTCGAAAGACGCTTGCTTCTCGAATCACAGCAGGGCTGTCACCGACTACCGAATGCATTCCGGATTCAACATGACCCCGTTCGACATGTCCTTGCGGCGACGCCTCTATGCTAGACTTTCGCCGGTCGGTCGGTCGGTCGGTCGGTCGGTCGGTCGCAGGCTTTTAGGATCCATGAAGGGACAGCCCCACCATCCGAACTGTCAGGATGCATCTGCACGCCATCCACTCCAAAAATCTATCAGGTGAGCGCGGAAACAGGGCACAAGCCGTAAATCTTAAAGGTTCGAGTTGGTGTAAATTTCCGCGGGACGAGATATCGAGCGAGCGCGGGATATTCCAGCGTGACCATTCCCCACACACCGTTGATATGATACCGTCCTATATCGCGGTCAGTCACCTCAGTTCGAAACAGCGACTGGACATGTGATAGTTGCGGGTTTGAAATCGTGTCAAGACATATCAAACAGATGGGGAAGCTGATTCGCTGGTTTGGACAATATGTAGCGAGCGGTCCGTCTGGCACAAGACGGACGCCCTCTCTCCAAGCGACAGGATTCTAGCAGGATACTTTTGCCAGTCGCATCATAGCGAGTTAAGCGACAAGGTGGCCTGCCAGCCATACTGCCAGCCATTGCTCTAATTTGCACTATGACTTGAGCGGCCCAGAAGGCAAATCTTGAGATCCGGTTTTTAGCTCGTGCATGCGCGCTTTTCGGCCGTCGCAGTCTGTGAATGGTCACTAGGATTCGCTCGAGATGGTGGTTGCATCGACTCTCTCTATATATATCAATGTTGACGTCGCATTCTGCATATTGATCCCGAAGCGATATCCGAACGAAGTGGTTCAACGGACATGGATCCAGCATCCGGACTGCATCTGACCGTTGCATTCGTCGCCGGACTGAGCTGCTGAAGCTCGAGCAGCGTCGGGATTAAGCGTGAACCAAGCCAAGCTCGAGCGCATATGTGCCCCGAACTCACGTTACGTGCAGCCGAAGGCAAATCAGAGCCCGTCCAGCCGCTCCGTGCTGGAACAGGCAAGGCTGGCAGCACAGCACCGTCGGTGCATTGAGACAACCAGGGCCCTGTTCCTGCGTTTTGTCCTCCGCCGCCGTTCGCGTTCAGCGCTGGCTGGGCACAGCAGATGCAGGGAGTGCATTGGCCGAAAGGAGTGGAGAAAACGAGAAAACGAGAACGAAGGAAAGAGAGAGCGACGAGAACTGGACGGGACGTCGAAGTCCACTCGTGTGTAATGTATGTACCGTGTCCGCTCTCGCTCGAGGCTGATGTGCTGATGCCGCCGCCGAGATGCCGCATGGCGGGCGAAAAACGTGGCCGCGACTGCAACGGGCAACCGACGGTCGACGTAGGTGCTGCTGCAGCTTGCAGCTCCACCGTCCTCCACAAAACATCCTTGTCGAAGCAGGAGACCGTGGGAGTGTCGCAGGATGGAGCTACGGCAGGGTTGTCGACGTCGTCGTGCGAGCTTGGCTGGCTGTGTGGCGTGCTGCGAGGAGCAGGAGGTGAGGTCAAGAAGGGGAAACGGTGGTTGTTTGTTGGTGCGGACGTGGCTGCTGCTGCTGCGAACTGGCCACGGACAGAAACGTCGACGGCAGCAGCCAGCAGCTCGCGACAGCCGGTTGACCAGATTCACCTCGAAACGCTCTCCGAGCCCCTTAACCGTCCTCTCTATCACCTATCACCACCCCCTCCGGCATCATCATCACCACCATCGCCATCTTCCATCCTCCCCGCCTTCAGTCGCCAGCCGGCTGCTTCTGGTTGCTTCATGCCCGCCTTCCCCGTCGTCTAGTGCACAGCTGTCCTTTGTCCCGATCTGGGGAGCCAAACAAGCTCGTTGCCCTCGCCCTCCGTCCCTCCCTCCAACCCGCCCTCGCCACTATCAGTTGCCGGCTTCCTCCCAGGCATCTCCCTCCAACTGCAGTTTTGATATCGGCATCTCGATTCGATTCGACTTGCTTGCTCCGCCGCTGTTGGTCTCTCCCCAATCCCTCAATTCTGCTTCTCCCGTCTCCTGCTCCGATCCCAACAGCATCATCATCCCAGGAGGCAAAGGCTGTCCCTCGTCATCCCTCCATCCACTCATCCATCCATTCATTCACCCACGTCTTGAAACTGGATCCTTTTGGAGCCAGGCTAACTTCTTTCTTTCTTTCCTTCTGTCTTTTTCCCCTCGTGCTTCGGGCTCTCTCGCTAACGTCCTCCCAAGCAACGGAGAATCCTGGACGGCACCAAGCAAGGCTGGCTGGTGGGCTTGCAATTCTGCGTTCTGGACGGCCCCATCCCCGCCCGAGAACCAGCACAAACAACCCGGCATTCAGCTAGGCAGACAGGGATCATAGCAACGAAAGCGCCCAGCAAGTAGGATCATTCACGCTCCCTCATCCGCCACCACGATATTATTTAACACCAAAGTCACCCCGCCCAGTCCGTCGGTGTGACCTTCTCTCATTTATATATACAAGTTACCTTCACCGCGCCTCCGTCGACCCGTATCCTTCCCGGCCTGAAAGAGGGCCTTCTGGATCAGCCGTCGATACAACCCGACCCTTCGGGACGATTCCGAATCTGGAGAGGCAAGCCTCGCCGACGCCATTCCATCGCAGGAGGATCAACTAGCCTCTCGAAACACACACACAACATAACTCAGGAGGACTTCCCGTCGGACCGGTTCCTCCCAGGAACAATATCCTTCCGTCACTATGGTCAGGCACCGGACTCGCACGCGAAAGGTCATAAACGCCATCGGCTTCTGCATCTTCGTCCCCTTCGGGCTCGTCTGGATCTCGGGTGAAGCACTATGGGATCTCGTTAGGGACGAGACCAAGGTCCAGAAAAGGCTGTACGAAGAACGGAAGAAGTACAAGATCCGGAAGTCTCTAGCTCCCCCTGAGCCTAAAAAGCCCAAGATCAACTTCCCACTCCTCCCTAAGAAGACGCAGAAGGGTGTTGAAATTGGCAAGCCGGAGCCGCAGCTCAAATCGAAACTCCTCCAACTCCCGGGGGAGATTCGAAACCTCATCTACCATTACGCCCTCGGCGGCCACACATTCCATCTCATCAACACCAAAAACTCTCTTAGCCATGCCCGCTGCGCCATGCCTTTCAATCCCTGCACCGACAGCCGCCTTTGGTCCTGCAAGCCGGAGGCCAAAGCCGACTACGATCGCGTTTGTCTTCCGCCATCCTTCAGTCGCTCAGCAATCTACGAAGACCCGGGCCGCATCGAGCAACTCGCTCTCTTTGCCTCGTACAGTGGCGGCCTCATTTTCACCTGCCGCCAGATTTACCACGAGGCTTCCGACATCCTCTACTCCAGCAACATGTTCTGCGTGAACACTCTCGACATGCTCATCCATCTTCGCAACTCCATCTCCACCCGCCACTTCCAGCTGATCAAGCACCTCCAGCTCTCCCACAATGTCACCCACTTTGAACAGTTCGTGTCCGAGCGCAAGAAGTCTCGCAAGATCCCGCTTTACCCACCGTACGACAACAAGACCTGGAAGGAAGTCTGGAGCATCATAGCCAACGAGATGCCGGGTCTCAAAGACCTGCGGTTCTATGCATACGGCGATAGCGTCTCGATCAGAACTACGAGGATCTGGCGACTCTGCATGCTGGACGAGATGAGGAAGGTCCGTGGTCTCGACAACTTCAGCTTCTACTCGGACAACCTGTTTATGAAGCGGGGCAATCTGGATTATACAGAGTGGGAAGAGGATGTGATCGTGGCAAAGGAGATGCTGAGGGCCGAGGTCATGACTCCGCGTCCGGGAGCGAAACGAGACTGCAAGGGCAAGATGGTCGAGATCGGCGTGGCATTATGAGCTTCGGTTTTCTGAGCGCCAGCTTCCAATTAAGCCAGGCACTGTCAATATTCAGAGTGGGCTCGCTATGGTATACCTACTAGCCTCTCCACTCCTTCTTACCGCTTTTTTCTTCGGTTCTATCACAAAATTACACGGTAAACAATCGGTATATATATTGCTCGGAAGGCTATCTTTTCCTGCCGTTTCCTGTCGCTTTCCTTTGTCCGCCAAAATCCATTGTCTTTCACGAAGCGTAATCAAGGGTTTATTCTGTTTGCAAGCGATAAGTCTTACTCCCTTTTGAACTCCTCACCTAAGGCTTACGCCTAAAACTACCTTTTCTGCTTATCGCGATATCTCCTACATGTTTTCTTTCACTCGGAGCACGGAATGGTTGCAAGGCGGACCCGAAGTTCGGGGTAGTTTCTAATCGGCGAATGATGGAGGTTCGTTCTGGGCCTACTCACCTTTTTTTTTTTTTTTTTTTTTTGATTTAAAATCTCAAATGCTGGGTTTTTATCGTTCATTGCTCCTCCTATAACCCTCTCTTCTTCTTCATCTCACTTGCGCCACTCTACCTATCATCTTTTTCTTCCACACCCTTTTTATATTCATAACTGTCAGCATGGTGCGGATGGGCATTGCTTAATACCGTCGGCTAGACCACGCATGTTTATACACCACCCACTTACCGGATCCCGGGCGGGGCGTTCTTCGAGCTTAGCGTCTGTCATGTGGATTGCATTGATTGATTGATTGCAGTTGAATTAGTCAATAGATCGCCGTGCGTAATAGATATTACATTACTGCAGATAAGTCTAGGTCAAAACCTGCGGATTGTATCCTGTCTTGTGGTGGTTGCTTTGAGACGAGTTTGGCGGAGCATCTGGCTCACACCGTATTGATCACCTTCGGTTGTATATATACGCGCCAGGGACTCTGTATAATGAGCTCGTCACTACCGAAATTAAAACTTATAGAGATTAAAGTTTACCAAAGGAACAACATCAACAAGTCATTGTCGTCAGGAAACGACATACGCCGATACAGTATAATCTCTAGATTCGCTGCCCAGGCGCACCCCGTAATCGTCAAGATGGCCTCAAGGCAACTCGCCAATATCCTTAGGTATCGGGATTTGACATCTCTTCATAGCAGCAGACACTCTCCTCTTCCAACGACAGTCATCCCGTCGATCCGCTGCATCGGCGTTCGTGTCAGACATTTCACCCAAAGGCCAAGTTTACGATCTCCAGCCAGCACACCGTCGGTACCGGCAACAATCATAACTGAATTTAGAAAGGCAGGCGTCAGGTACACCAAGTCTGGTACAGAAGCCCTCAACAAAATGTACGCTTCGACGTCATATTCAAGAGCATTCAAGGCAGATCGCGCGGCATGGTTCCACTACGATGTGTACCAAGACGCGCAATGGGGCGAAGAGCCCATATACTTCGATACGCCTGGTGAGCTATCCTCTGATAGCGCGAATAGACTGGGAATCTGCTGGAGGTCTGAAGATGCCTATTATCGTTGCCTGAATTATAAGGTCTACAAGCTATGGGAAGCGCTGCACGCGCGTTCCCCACTCTTCAGGCCATTAATAGACGAACAGGAAGCCTATCTCCGCTGGCGCGAAAGATACCGTGCTGGGAGTATGGCGCTCTGGGATTGGATGCGATGGCTGATCGACCAGGGATTCCTTGAGAGGGAGGACGTGGACAATTTGCCGGAACCTTTCATGCTTCGAGATATTCTTGTGCCCTCGGATCAAGCTGTCGAGGTGTTTGCGGGTCTGCAGGTCAGCAACTGGCCTCGAGACTGGCAGTATCAACGGCGACTTTTGGGTGAAGAAGTTGACGGACCACGACGGGACCAATGGGAGTTGTGATGGTGATAAAGATGATATGGCTCCGTAGGGCATAGTCAGGAAATTATCTTTGATGACAAGACTATACATATTTACTCAATCCCCACTACGACAACCGGAATTTTGAATCGAGCACGTTGATATATCATCCCAATGCAGTGTCGAGACAAGTTAAGTGCACCATGCAGAAAGCTGATATATATAATGATAGGTCAACAAAGTAACAATACAGAATAAGTTCGGAAGACTAGACAGATCAACCAAGTGGAAGCCGGCCAAGCCGACAGACAACTCTATTGGAGTCATGAAACGTGGGAATAGTATCGTATGCTGAGTCGTATACCCGACCGGTTGACTTGATGTGAACAGTAACTTTTGCCGTAGTCTAGACTGGAAGCTGTTCTCAAGAGAGTCGCGCCGACATCACAATAGCCCCGATTTCATTACCACCGAGAAGGCTATGGAGTCAGATACCGGGGACTTGGTAAGCAAGAGAGGGGTATATCTGTAAGTATACTTATAATCGTTTAATCATGACTCGGAATTCAGTAAAAGTATAAAATAAATTAGTACCTCTGCATGCCAAAGAACAGTGCAGTGCAACTGACCCGCGAGACATGAGTATTACTCGGCCCGTCGAAATAGGGTCTCTGAGCTTACCTTAATATGTTAAGTTTCACAAAGGTGGTTGAGGAAACAAAGTCGTTTATTCAGCAGCTGCCGTTCTAGTCTCGCGAGGAGTATCCCCTTGAACATGAAACGTCATTCAGCCTGCGGCTTGGCGTTACGATGCCTGTTCAAGCTACAGCGCTTTCCCGACGCAGATTGGCTCGTTATCTTGGAGCTAAGGCACCGACCAGGATGACTGGCTTCGTCACGTCTCGTATCATCTCTCTGGACCGTGGATTTGGGAGACACTTGCACAAGCTAGTTAGTTGACAGGCGGTGGATTCGTCAGAGAGCGCATAATCAAGTGACTTGCGGTCGCAGCTGCAGGCTGCTGATACGATACGATCCTACTCAATCATCTGCTGTCGCAGGGGCAGTGTGGCGCATCCGACTAGCATTCGAGTTTTCGCATTCGGTATGCGCAGGCTGAGTCCCGCGGAAGTGGTACTTGTTCATCCCACCTCGGTGGCCGAATGGCCATACACAGCGCAACAAAGTCTCGGCGTGTGTAACCTCGATTGAATGCAGAAATACATAAATCCCAACCATTCCCATTGCTCTTTTCTCCCCTTCTTGCATTCCTCCATCCACAACGACTACATATCCATACGACGAATTCTCGATCATACAATTTCTGGAAAGCTCGTCGCATTACGTGCCCGTAATGGCTGCTCCACGCCGCCGATGGACGCATCTGTCCCCATCCTCCGCCACTGTACCAAACACCACGAACCCTTCGCTGCACCCTTACCAAAACCCCAGCGACACACGCACCTCGTCGACGGCTTCGCTGCTACCAGCGCCGGACGCCGCTGAGGCGATCCGAACAGGCGAATCGTCAGCCCGCACGCTGCTATGCGTGTTCATCCACGGCTTCGTCGGGGATGAGACGAGCTTTCGCAGTTTTCCCGCACATTTTCACGAGCTGTTGACAGTGCTGGTGCAGGACACGCATGTGGTCCACACGAAAGTGTATCCGAAGTTCAAGACGCGGGATAAACTCAGCTATGCCGTTGAGAATCTCGGGAGATGGTAGGCTTCTTGATCCACTTACATGTCCTTTCACTCAACTCGCATGCAGCAGTCGGTGTTCCCAGATGATATATGCGTGACCGGTGGATATATCCAGTATGTATATGCGAGGGCTAACTGCAATGGCATACAAATAGGCTGTCGGACTTCGAATCGCCAAAGACAGATATTATCCTCCTAGGCCACAGCATGGGCGGTCTCCTCGCCGCCGATGCCGCTAGCCTCCACCCGCTCTGCCGCCACCGCATTCTCGGCCACATCTCTTTCGATACACCCTTCCTCGGCATCCACCCCGGTGTTATCAAATCCGGGCTGAGCTCCCTTTTTAAGCCCGGCGCAAAGCACGCAGACGACCCCGAACTTCCCAGCATCTACGACGGCGGCCCGCGCCATAGCTACGACAGCAGCATGTCCGATGCCAGTTCCTCCTCCTCGTTCATACCACCTTCTGTCGCGCCAAAGAAGACCATGTGGCAATCCAGCGTCGACTTCTTCCGCAAGCACCACGGCGAGGTCAGCCGTGCAGCTCTCGCATATGTCAACGGCCATCTCGAATTCTCTGGTGCCCTGCTGGACTTCCGCGCCATGAAGTCGCGGTACGACCGTGTGCTCGCACTTGAAAAGCCAGATATCGCCGACCGTCGCAAAGGCATGTTCGGCAACAGCGCTTACGACGCCGACATGTATGTGCCGCGCGTGCGGTTCGTTAACTACTACACTTCATGTACCGGTCGGTCGACACACCGAGACAAGAGCAGCACGCGGGAAAGTGGTGATCGCAGTCTCAGCCGCGGTGGCGCTATGGATCCCGATGCCTACGCTAATGCCTATGCGGCTATGAGTAGCAGCAATCTGCCGGATGCATCCCACGATGCAGTGCCGCCGCCAGCGTATTCACCTTCGCCTAGACCTTCGGCCAGAGCTATTAGCGACGATAAAAAACAAGATTATCAAGTAACGACGGAATATCTGCAAACGCCGAGTCCCTCCAGATCTCGTGGAGCATCCCCTCCTCGGAAAGCGAAAAACTTTTGCGTCATACCAAAGGGCGAAGACAAGTGCTGGGTAAAAGTCAACATGGAAAACGTCGACGAAGTCGGCGCGCACTGCGGTTTATTTTTCGTCAAAGGCGTGACCTGTGACGACGAATCGCCCGAGCGCGCGGGCGAAGGGGACAACGATAGTAGTGTATATGAGCGACTGTTAGGTGATGTCGCGCAGCGGGTTGAGGGGTGGTGCATGGATTGGATTGGGGAGCTGGAGGCCAACCCGGCGGTGGCGGAAGAGGTGTATAGGCATGATCGGTATTTCGCGGGTAGGCAGCTGTAGTGTGTGGAGTTGCCTCGTGAACCAGGAGCGTATGGAGTATAGGTTGTAATTCATGGTGCTTACTGTCCTATGATATTCTTTTGTGGTGGTGCGTTCGGGTGGCGTGGATGGTAACCGGCTCGAGCTGGCTCTTAGGATATATGCTGCATATAATATGTAGCTACCTAACACTACATACCTTTAGCCGTTATGAATAATGTCTAGTACAATATATAAACTCACTTTAGATACCTAGCATTTAACGAAGTTACTTGTAATGCAATCCCGATATCGAAGAAACCTACGATCGGCTATACCGAAGTCTTAGACTAGTGTGCCCGAACTAGCCTAGAGAGACGAATGAGCTTATATTTCCTACACGTACACAAAGATAGATGCTGCAATCATTGATACGCCACGTGTAATCATCGGAGGGTATAATCATATAAGACTACGGAGGCTCGTAGATATGAGCTTAAGCCAGGACTATTCCTATATGCATACCGCCAACTGTTATGCATGATACAGGATCAATTGCTACATATATTACACAAAGAATTCGGTACTGGCTAATTGCAAGGCTGAACAGTGAGAATACACCTAGAACTTTTACAGCACATGATGCTGGAAAACATGACAGCTGTGTATGAAACTATATTGATGCCAATATTATATTACAAATAAATTGGGGATATAAGCAAGATCTTAAGAGCCCCAGAGTATCAGTACGACTAAGTTTGAGTATGAGTAGCACAGTGATTTGATGTCATCAAGAGCTAAAGACCGCGAAGTGACCGGTCGTGTATGCATTCCACCAGATTCGTCGAGGCCCGCACGGGCCGCGGTCAGATTCATTCGCCTGATTGATCCTAGTCAACAACATCTACCAAGATTTCGATCCCAAATCAGCAGACAATACTTCTTGCCCTCGCAAGCATATTACTTTGTGTTGCATCGTGGATCCATGGAGCTTCCAAGTCTTAGTTTGAACCCTCTCGTTTGCCTGCCATGCAGATATCACCGCTTTATTTTGCCTAATTCCTTTAGCGGTTTCGTGCGGGATTTGATTCCTTTGAAAACCTATAGCGCCATAATTTGGATTAACAAATCTGTACCGAACATCTTCCTGCATCCCGCCAACCATTTCTCAATAATCGAGCAATGACGCATTAACCTCTCGAAGCCGGTTGTACCCGTACCTACGTGGAGGGGTTTGGGCAGACACAAATATCAGAAGCCTCTTAGCTAAGTGACAGGGGTGTAAGCCATTCGGGATTGAGTTTGGCAGCAATTCCGTCGGTCATTGAACTGCAGCCGGTCCGTCCCATATATCGGAATCCCGAGACACCGAGTCATGACAATGTATGTATATGCACAATCAATCACATGTGCGTGCAGTCAACAATGAGCGCTGGGTCGTGTTTTCGGCTCTACCTTGGATTCGGTTCAAGTGGCGAGTAGATGTGAATATGCATACATGACTGCGTGGCGGTCAGATATTAGTTCCTCCAGAACTCCACGTTTAAGCGCGTGCTTATCCCCGGCCGGAACAACTCTCGTCCTTAGATGTATACAACGTACAACCACGGGAAAGTCTAGATTGGATCGCATTCCAAATTCCCATCCTCACCAGTACCCAGTCGACTGTATTCTCCATCACAGGCTTACTAACATGGGCTCGGCTTCCATCATACTCACGCTTGGTAGGTTAACGGTTCACCTTCATCCCGACTTAAACTTCGTACGATCTCCCCGCGTTGGCTGCAACAGGCCGTTTGCCCTTCCAACAAAGCGACCCACATGCCCAATCCGGTCTTGCTTATCAGGGTTCCAAGGACGTAAGCCATGCAGCCGTGGTTCTAGCTTGCGGCAAAGTAGTAAGCGACGCGACGGGTTGTCGGCGCCGTTGCTGTGATTAGTGATTCAGCGATTTTTAAGCGGTAAGGGAGCTACGCTGCTAGCTAGTTGGGTACCGAATCCCGTATGCCGTCCCGTGCGAATGTTAGGTACCAATTGGTGTAGCTAACTTCGTAGTGAGATAGAGGTAAACTGACCGGCGGGGTTTAACGCCGCCATTGTTTCGGGCGACATCAATATGGATGAATTCTTTGCTGTCCGCGGTGCCAGCGTCCGCCACCAATTGGCTTCGACGGGAACGAACTGATAAGAGCATCCAAGCTGGCGGACGGTTATATAAAGACGTCGGGACGGTCGCAAGTCGAGAGTCTGATTAGAAGCATCAAGCAGCACTCCTATACACTCAAGCATATCCAAATTGCAAAGACGCCAGTACTACTTCCTCTTCAGCCTAACTACCCTAATCTATCTTTCTACCATATCATATCAGTTCCTGTTTCCGACACCTCAATTCAGTCAAAATGGAGATGCCACCTCATGTCAAGCAGTCCTTCGAGGCTACCAAAGCGACTTACAAACGCCTGGGCGATTCGGGCCTCCGTGTCTCTGTTCCCATCCTCGGCGCTATGTCTCTCGGCTCCAGCAATTGGGACAAGTGGGTGCTCGATGAGGAGGCCGCCATGCCGATACTCAAGGCTGCCTACGACAAGGGCATCAACACCTGGGACACCGCGAACATCTACTCGAACGGCTTCTCCGAGAAGGTCATCGCGAAGGCCATCAAGAAGTACGAGATCCCGCGCCACAAGGTCACCATCCTGACCAAGTGCTATAGCAATGTCATCGAGGGCGACGGCGCCGGCCACTCTCTCTTCTTCCAGGAACAAATCGAAGCCAGCAAGGATTATGTCAACCAAGCCGGTCTGTCGCGCAGCGCTATCTTCAACCAGGTCGAGGCGTCGCTCAAGCGTCTCGAGACGGACTATATCGATCTGTTGCAGATCCACCGCTTCGACTACAAGACCCCGATCGAGGAGACCATGAAGGCGCTGCACGACCTCGTGCAGAGTGGCAAGGTGCGCTATATCGGCGCGAGCAGCATGTGGGCGACGCAGTTTGCGCGGATGCAGTTCGTTGCCGAGAAGAATGGGTGGACGAAGTTCGTTAGTATGCAGAACCAGTATAACCTTCTCTACAGAGAGGAAGAGCGCGAGATGGTGAGTGACAATCCATTGTGCTAACCTGCCAACTTGAAGAATAAACCCTTGCTGATGCGATTAAATCACGGTAGAACCGCTTCTGTAACGAAACCGGCGTCGGTCTGATCCCGTGGAGCCCTCTCTCACGTGGCCATCTCGCCCGTGCCCCCGGCGACTTCGGCAAGACCACCAGATCGGCTGGCGAGGACAAGATGAAGCATTTCTCACTCTTCAAAACCGGCCATGCCGACGCCGACAAGGAGATCGTCAGGCGCGTTCAGGAGATTGCGGAGAAGAGAGGCTGGAAGATGAGCCACGTTGCTCTGGCATGGGTCAATAAGCGCATCGCTTCGCCGATCATCGGGTTCAGCACTGTCGAGCGTATGGATGAGGCGTTGGATGTCAAGGGGAAGGAGTTGACGGAGGAAGAGGAGAAGTATTTGGAGGAACCGTATCTTGCGCGGGAGATAATTGGGCATTCATAGGCCCGTTGCGGTTGGACTTCATGTTGTGGCGGATGTTGTATGTAACGTGGTCTAGTAAACGTTACCAGACGTTGAAAGCGTAACGCCCAATGAATATTCTTATGACCACAAACCTAGGATGTCATGAGGACTGCAATCAAATTTCAAATTTGCGTTAGTATGGATATATCGATGCTGTCTCAAAACAAGAATTGTCGGCGCAACTAACTGTTGCAATGTGTGATGGTTAGTCAGCTCGGCACGCGTATTCGTCTGTGGGACTTTCGATGGCATCCCTGCCGAGCCCTGCGCTGTTCCAAATTCTTGGGCTTCATTTTAAGAAGTGGCGAATCACAAGGTGGGCACATGCCTGTACACACGGAATCCCGCAGGATCAGCCGCAAAGACTAACCTACTGAAACTTCTGAAAAAAATTCGAATGAACTCTAGTCTCGGAACGGAACCCATACAAATGTACGGCACAAAAGTTCCGACCATCAGTCATGGCAAGCGTTGTTGCATGCATATTCTCGAGGTCAGAGCATGGAAGGACAACAATCGACCTTGGAAGTTGGATGCAGGTGCAAGGATAGACAAGATGACTAATTTCCCCGGATATTTATCAGAGCCTATGAATCTCGGATATCTGTTGCTGGTCAGTTGCATCTTTGATAACGGTGTAGTCTCGGGGACTAATTTTTGATCGTTTCGGGATGTTTAGAAACAGGATAGCAAGCGGGCGATGCCTCGGGTGTGACTGTGTGATAGGCCGATGTCTACCAAGCCCTGCCCGCGTCCCGGAAACACGGCTGGTGTAGCTCAAAATAATCGCTTGGCCATGCAGTAGCGCATGGCCGGGTGAGTCGCACAAGACGTTCAACTACACCGGCGCGCCACGTGTAGCCGCCTAACGAACTGCCTATCACTTCGAGTATTTGTCAGCTGTGCATAGCTCCGTTCGGGTTGGTGGGTCTAGATAGACATGTCGGTATCGCGACATGAGTCTTTATGTAGATGAGATGTATCTCGGCCATTGTTGATATGAGTTTGAGGTACATTGGGAGCCAAGGCTGATGAGAGGAATCGGTGTCTCTTGGCTGCTGTGTTGGTAGCACTGCGGTTGAAGTTGACTCGGGAGCCGAGTCTTGTGCTTGTATCATCCTTCGCCCCTGAAATATTCGTGACTCCTTGGATTGCTGGCCAATTTTCTGGCGATCTTCGCAAGCAGCTTCTTGAGAGTTCGAATACGAAAAATCTGCCAGATCACGAACATTGTTCCGGCGATGCTGTTGGCTTCAGCCGTCTCCACACTGTTCTGCCAGTCCGACGGTGTGACCATGTTGCAGCTTGGCGAGCGCCCCGCCCGCGTCTTCTGGGGCATTCTGCGCCCACAGGCCACTAGTTGCCACCAATAATAGGCGCTGGGCTGTGGACTTTCTAGTGCAGCCTGGCCACTAGCACTCGGATGGGGGCTCTAGCTTAGTTGGCCCGCCGGTAAGTAGCAAGATTAATTTTTTCTTGACAGCCTTTTGCTGTTTGTTCGTTGGCTGGGGCTGAACGATCTCGTTATTGAATGTTCCCGGGTGTGAGTGCAGGGGGCGTCGCAGAAGACGAGAGTGCTACCAGGAATACAGATCCCATACATATAGCCTGATGGGCCCCCTCACCTCCTCTGTCTGGTCCGACTGTTTGACGAGTGATCCTCTCAGCGCCACCGATTCACTATCGCGACTTCTGACCGAGTGCGCTCGTTAGGAGCCATCATTACAACAGTTGAGCTGCTTCGGAGTCCACCATATTCGCATATTCCAGCGAAGCGTCGAATATCTCCAGGCCAATTGCGAAGTGCGACAACCAGACTTCAGGATGAAGGTCGCTTCCTTCCTCGCCACCGTATTCATCGGCGCCATCGGCGCCGCTGCTGTCGATGAACTCCTCTTCCATTATGACTTCACAGGATACGAGGATTTTGTCGCGTCCGGTGGGTATTCGTACGACCCTTATCCGTACAACTGGACATACACAACCGTCACGGAGGAAGAATGGAACGCCATGTCGACTGCCGACTTCAAACAATACAAGGCTATTATTATCGGCGACCCAGTCTCCACCGATCCGGAAGACTTGGACATTATCGCGAACAATCGAAAGACGTGGGGGCCGGCAATCGAGGGCAATGTGATTCTGATTGGTGAGTGAGGTTGTTGGTTGTTGCAGTCGCGCCAAAGCGCCCCAGCAAGCCATCTTTTCGTTTATCGGCCCTGCATCTGCTAACTTATAACGTGCGGCGCTACTGCATATGCATCTTGATAACGCACAGGCACCGACACCTCGAACCATCGCAGCAGATCGCAAGAGCTCATGACCAATGGCATCGCCTTTGCAGCCACCGGAAGGGGCACAGGCCTTTACTTCTCTTTGTCAAAGTATTACGGCGACCGCAACAAGACTTCTGTTCCTATCCTCGACATCTTTGGCACGTTCGAAGTCCGCGGGGACCTCAATTCCGAGCAGCTGGAGAACTGCTACGACAACGTTCACATCGTCGCTGAAAGCCCAGTACTGACAAACATCACCGACAAAGTGCTGAGCAATTGGTCTTGCTCCGTGCACGAGGCATTTGTGACGTACCCGTCGACCGGATCGCAGAGCTTCGTGCCGCTTGCCATCGCACAAGATGTTCCAGGCGAGGGATCCCGCTCGTTTAGCGATGGCACCAACGGCATCCCGTATGTTCTTGTCAGAGGCGCCTCACCGATCGGATGTGGTAACGGCAGGCTAGATCCCGGCGAGGAATGCGACGATGGGAATACAAGGGACGGTGACGGCTGCAACAGCGCTTGTCGCTTCGAGAACGGTGCGGCGCAGGGACAGAAATCAGCAGCCGGGCCAGTCGTGGGTGGCGTTCTTGGTGGCGTCGTTGCAGCTGCTGCTCTCGCTGGACTCGGATTCCTAGCCGTGACGAAGACTGTCTGGGGTTCCAAGGCCGCCGCTGCCGTCGGGATATCAACCGCTGGTGGAGCCGGCGGGGGCGGTGCGTCCGGTGCCACTGGTGCCACCGGAGCAATGTACGTACCAACGGGCATGGAGGGCAAGGCAGCTGCTGCGGTAGCAGGATACGTCCCAACTGGCCTCGAAGGTAAAGCTGCCGCGACTGCAGCTGGCTACGTTCCTGGAGTTACAGAAAAGGCTGCAGCTTCAGTAGCACACAGCACTGGCCAAGCAGCACACGGAGCAGCACAGGCGACGCAAGGCCTCGCCGCTATTCCACCGCCTACGGACGGCGGCGCGACAGCCGCTGCATCCACCGCCTTTGCGCCTCCGATAGCTGATCCAACTGGTGGAGCCGCGGCCGCGTCTGCAGCTGCACACGGTGCCGAAACCGCACTGACTTCTGCTGCCGCTGGAGCAGGCACGGGAGCAGGCACAGGCACAGGTACTGCTATGGCAGGTGGTGCTGCATCGGCCGGGGCTATGGGTCCAGCAGCTGGAGTTTCATCCATCGGCACCATGGCTCCAACCGCGGGTGCGGGTGCAGTAGGAGGTACCACAGCCGCCTTCGCGCCCCCCGCAGCAACAGGCGGCGGCCTATCAGCTGGTGGAGTAGCTGGTACATCTTTGGCAGCTGGCTTCGTAGGCACGTTCACCGCCCTGTTCGGCCGTAGGAAGAAGAACAATAACCAAAGCGGTATGCCCGTCCCACCGATGGCTCCAATCGACCCGTCCACACAGTACTATCCGCAACAAGGCTATCCACTACCTCAGCAGCCGGAACAAGTGTACTATCCGAACGCGCCACCAATTCCCCTGCCTATGTCCGGCTTCGATGAGAAAGAGATTAAAACCAGCGAAGCAGGGTTCAGTGGCGGGCTGAGCGTGGGCATCCAGGAAGTTGTACCTACACCATCCCCCCAAAGCCGTGCGGATCCACTTGGTGGCGACGAAATCATGCCAGTGGTGGACCAGCCTTATATCCCGCCACCACTAACAACATCAAGATACAACGACAAAGCTATCGATGCCGGCGAAATCCCGCCTGCTATCACAATAAATACAAGCGTTCAAGAATCTGTGTACGCGCCTACGCCCGGAGAGCGAGTCAGCCCTGTCTCACCGATAGTGGAGATGCCCGTTATACCGCCTCCACCGCCGTCATAGTGGCCAGTAAACAGCTCAGCACATTGATTTTTGAATGGTCGGTATTTCACGAATTACGAGCGATTTGCGTGAACCTTTTGGGAGGACTGCATGGAATTTTAGTTACTAATTGTTTGTGGGCTTGGTGTTACGGTTCAGGCTTGGTTTGTTCTCGGCATTTGTCCAAGCGAGTTTAGTAGCTAGCATCTACAAGAATTTGCCTCTCATGATAATTATCACCTGCTTGGTATTTGATTACAATGGACGTTGGCTACAGCTCGCCCTGGGCTTTCGAAGTCCGGCGGCTGGCAGCTTCGAGTTGAGTTGTGTTGGATTGCGCTTCACGTATAACTTATACCTTTTGGTGATTTAAGCTTTGTCCCCTGAATCGATTTTCACTCGACGGTTGGTTCAAGAGATACCGAGCATATATTAGTATAGAACCCCATCTGGGACATTATATCAGAAATTTGCAAACCTATTCCCTCCACTGTCTCGCACAATGACTACAACGCCAGTAAACATCACTGCCATACCGGCATATTTCGCGCAAAAGTCTATAACCCGCGTGCTCGCCTCTCCTGAAGCGTGCAGCTCTAGCGCTAACAAATGGCTTGTTTCGAAACATTTCGGGGCCTGTCGCTTTTCCCCAAGCCCATGCGCACGCCAGAGAACAAGGTCGAGACTCCATTATTCTTTCCCAATTCTACAGTGCCCCGCCTCGCCCCGCATCTCTAAGAATAAAAGCACCACCGACTAGCACCGCCACAATGTCTATGCTGGTTTGTGCATGTCAAAGCGGGTCGCCTTTCGTCGCCCGCTCAAGAATTCGACCTTGTGAGATAACGTTATGTAGACGGAAAGTGCGCTTTAGCTAGGGGATAGTGTGATCTGAAACGATAGCCTGTCAACCCCTCTTTAAAAGGCACTTTCGAACCCGGTCTAGGTCTGGTCTGGAGAGGGTTCTATGTATGGTATACTTATAATGAATACGCACAAATGATGCGGGAAAATATCCCAACACCACAGTTCAACTTGAGAGGAAACCGAAGGCCTTCGAATTTCAAACTATCTCGCTAAAAAAAAAAAAAAAAAAAAAGCTAAACAAGACTTGGCTGTAGAAAAGAAGGAAAATATTGACAGTATCCTTTCTATCTACAAGTAGTATAGAAATGAAATTATATACCAGAGGATATCGGTATAGTGAGAAGCGAATTAACGCGCCCGGCATAAGAGTGAGGAGGTATCTGCAAAAGTAGGATAGAATGCGCCCTGCATGAGCATGAATCGTGCCAGTCGAGTCGTAATGCAGGCCAGGAGGGAAGATAAGGACCAACTTGACCCGTCACATTATTGAAGAAAGAAACAAGAACACCCAAATTCATCTCCGACAGATTGAACTCCGCAGTATCTCCTTCTGTCGGACCGCCCCGCTTGTATATTGACTTATTTATACACTGGGAGGTCCGGTAACCCACGCGTAGACTGTGACCGTAGTCATCGAAGAAACTGTCGAAGTATTTGTTACCGTAGCGGCAGCAGCGGTTTTGGTTGTCGCCACGTACTTGGTAGTCCTCTGGACAACCGTCGATGTGGAGGTGGGAGCTGCGACTGTGGTGGTTACGGTTTCCGCGCGAGCAGCGGTGGGAGAGACGACGCATGAGCAAGCGCTTGACATGGCTGCCTCGAGAGTATTATCACGTCTCTCCTTGTTTCTCTTGAACTGCCAGACGGTCACCGTTGCAGTGCCGTAAACGGTGGTAGTGGTAGAGGTAGTATCCGTGCTACCTGCAATGGTAGTAGTAGTGCCGACGGTCGCGGTCGATGTGACAGTAGTCCTCATAGTACTAACAATCAGATTGTCAATTTACATTATCATAATGAGACAAAGTGTGCTCTAGGGTATTGTTGCAGGACTTACACTGCTTGCGGCGTCACGGTGGTTGTGACCGTTTCCGAACCACCAGTCTCAGGCAGATACCCGGCGCAGGCCAATGGCGCAAATTGTTTCAGATTGTAGATACTGCGGAACAAATTGTCTCTGTAGCAGTAGCTTCGCTTTCCCAGTGCATCATTCACACCATCAAGGCGGACATTAGCGCTCAAGGGAGCCGCGTACACAACGGACACGACGGCAAGGAAGCAGCACAGAAGCATGGAAGTGAATTTGGAGTACATGGTTGCTAAATGTTTCTTCGATATGACGAGAAAAGGACCTTTAACAATGAGATTTGATAGTTAGGTAAGGGAATATCTTATGCAATCCAGTGCTGGCTGTGATTTGAATGAGCGGAAATGTCTTCAGAAGGACTTCGCCTATCTGGTATTGAAGAGATGGACAAAAAGAGAGGAAAAGGAACGGTCGATCGTTGCAGACCCAAGCGGGGAAGAAGACCTGTCAACCGCGATGGGAATGCCTCTCATTTATACTTTGTCCCCATGGTACCGAGTCATGGACTGTCACCTCGTAAATCTCTCCCAGGAATGGATGTTAACATGACAGCTATCTAATGACAATTACGATTACAATATCGCATCCGCAGTCAGTAGAGCCGTGCCGAACACCGAAAGCCGAACGCCACTCCAACGACTGTTTAGTTCAGCTCAACTCAGGAGAAGCGTCTGCGCACGGCCTCGAAGGGCCTTGGACTATTGCACATGTGGGGGCTATCCAGGGCTTTGACTTCGCAAGATGGAGTTCGTGTTCACCGAATGGGGCTTGGGTGTTGGGATGCTGAAACGCGGCTGCTCTGCCGGTGGCGCTGCTGAGCCAGGGTATGGCCAGCGCACGGACGGCGGTGCAGGCACATTTCCATTCGTCTCCTGGCTCTCCACGCGAGATAGACACCCCTTTTTTCGGTAGGAATCGGCACAAACAGACGAGGAATACAGTGCTTGGCAATTCTAGCTCGTGAGTTCCGAACCGCGAAGCATAGGCGTAGTCGAGGAAGATCTTCTGATAGCGTTGACAGGCGGGAAAAGTTGAGAGATGCGCGATTTTAGTCTGGCATCGTAGATGGTGTTGGGCTGTTGTAATTTGGGGTTACACTGAACCTCATTTCCTGATTCGTCGACAACCCAGATTCTGCGTGCGCTCGGGCACAGTCCACAACGACGAATTATGCTGTCTCCACATAGCCACTGAGCTTGTCGAAGATGAAGATACCAAATTGTCACTTCAATCTATCGCCCAATTACAAGGAGGGTCTCATGCGTATTGAGAGTCTGTGACTCCAGAAGAGCACTCTTGGGAAATTTTTGCTGTCCCTCCCGCGAAATCGATTACTGATAATGTGGAGCAAATTGAAATGCAGGTTGACCCTGAGGTGAAAGGTGTGGAGAAATGCAGGAACAGAAAAGAGGTTGGTGTGTTACATGTTTCCCCGGTATCCCTGCCGCCCCACGTTATTGACATGCTTTAGTCAATATGAATTGTCAAATTTCACCTTGGAAGTCTTGATGCTTGATTGGCACGTAATCTTTTCATTGGCCAGGAAAGCTTTGACGAAGGATCTCGTTTTTGTATCCTCGTGTGCCATGGCTTCTCGGGTATCGGTCTTTCCGCAGTAATCAGGCCACTTTCAGCTCTCAATAACCAGCGGTGAACCCGGTGTCGAATTCATTCTGATCTCGCTACAGAGCACCCTGATCTTGCAATGCCAGCCTTTCTATTGATCGATTTTGCAAGTTTTGCGACATCCGCTTGGCTCGTTTTTGAGTTCCTCCGTGTCTACGCTCGAGCTCGAGCACAGGCGTGTGATACAACTTGCATGTGCACGTATACGTAAGTTGACGATACAATATAAAAAGTATGGCCGCGTTCAACTGTTTTCCCCTCACAGGGCCCCTCTCGTTTTGCGTATTGAAACGGGCCACAGGCGCCCCGTGCAGAAGTATACCACAAAAGTACGACCGAGCGCTCACTTCGGCATCCTTCTTGCCGCATCAATAAACTTTGTTATGTCAGTTGCATTCGCAAAGTGATGATTTTACATAAATATGCATACAATACATTAACAGACCTGCCGTCTTTCGCTTGGACTAGAAATTATAAAATACAAGAACCTGAGCGTTCATTATTAAAACGTATTAACAAGTAGCATCCAGACCTTCTAGACATCCTGTGCCCTACAGAATGTTTCAAGTTCATGATCCACGAGAGACTTCCCATCTTTCGGCTGAGGAATTAGCTGGCTCAGAGCGCCATCTACCAATCCGATTCCAGTTGTGGCTTCCGCGAGGACCTTATACCCCAAGTCCATTTTGAAGCGGGAAGCCTGCTTGACTATACCCCGCCCCGTCGGTCCATCGCACGCACCAGGCGTGAAAGCATTCGTGATTTGCGCCGTGAACCCAGCGAAAGTGCCCAACTTGGCTTTCCCAATAATATCGACGCCAAAGCCAATTCCAAACCGCCAGTAGGGGTTGAGCTGGGCTTCGATCTTGGCCGCATTGAGCTTGAACGAAGGTGAGGCAGTCGCAACATCCCAATCTCTGTGGATGAGTTGCGTGTCAGAGCCCAAGCTCAACGCTACGCTAGCATTCGCAGTGTTAAACTCGAATCCAACGGAAACGTTTGCCGAAACCTCACCCCTCAAAACTACACCAGGCCCATTGGCGACTTCCGGAGCCACCGTGATGATGTTACCAACGGCGAGTGTCTTCAATTTGGTGTTCAGGGCCGTAGTCAGCAGGTTGAAGTCGACCTCTTTCAGGACTGTGCCAATGAGCTCCACTGCAATCTTGCCCTTGACGTTGGGAGTAACATCGATATACAGGTCGACCTTGCCACCGTTCAAACGCGTCGCAAAAACCTTGTAATCGATATTTCCAGATATGAAACACCCCGTACAGGTAGCAGCGACTCTCACATCCACGGCGTCACCTTTGTTGATGATTGTCATGGATTGTTTCTGGTTCGGGTCGTCTTTACCCAGCGAGAAGCTTGCAGTGCCGCTCTCACCCCGGAAAGTTGGGTCGAGGCTATCCGCAATGGTTTTCACGGCGATCTGCGCTCCGGCATCCACGATCGCCTGGATCTTGCCGTCTCCTAATGCGAAATCTAAAGCCTTGTCAAGGGTCTTTAGGCCATCGCATTGGGCGCGGAACAGCAGCGGGAGAGATTTGTCACTTTTGCACAGAATATTGATGATAGCTTTACGTGGCTCGTCGATTACGCTTTTGATTTGAGCATCACGCTTGCGCAGCGCTGTGGGGTGGGCTGTCGTGCCGATTGTCAGCTGGAAGTTTTGAAGTGTTTCGTCCCATGCTACAGGCTGTTTGGTGAGGGTAGCGGTAAGGCTTGCTTGTTCATATTGAACGGCCGTAATCTTGTAGGGGGTTCGCTCTTCCTGTGCGCCACAGCCATTGTGGTGATGGTGGCTTATGAGGAAGAAGAAATCTGGCTCGTTCTGGTTGACCCAGTCCCATGCCTTAATAGCGGTATCCATGGCATCTTTACTGCGGAACTTCAGCGCTAGCTTCGTGTCGTTGTTTGTACAAGTGATGCTTTCTGTGAGGTCGTCGAACCTCTCCAGAAGGAGGATGGGATGCGCAGTATCCGGTTGTGTTACTGTCAGATTGGCCAAGTTGACCTTGTTCTCCGCTGTAATGCATCGGATATATATTAGCAATGAGAACTGGTATGCCAATGTTATTCCGGGACTTAGTGGGAAGGACTCACAGATGGCTTTACCAAAGAACATCCGTACCTCATTTTGGGGATGTACTCTTGACAAGTCGTCAGCTCTCTTCCGTAAATTCGGGAATAGTTCCTCCTCGCGGACAGGCACGAGATTTAACGACCGGGCATCAACAGATGGAGGCTGTTCCCAAGCGTCAATGGAACTGGCATGAGCTTGGAGGTTGAATATTCCACAGGCCAGAGCCCAGGTTAAATATTTTGTGGACACCATCCGTGAAAGCTATTGAAAGCCTCAGCAAATATAGCGTGAGTACGAATTATATATTGCGCACGGCAATATTATGGTAAATAAAAATCCCGTTCCCTTATAACCAATAATAAAATTTATCTTGCAACGTGTGAATAGTATCGGTAGCTTCGAGGTTTTGTTAATCGTTTTCAAAGAATGTAGTAAATCGACGCACCAGGCGTCTAAGGCAAGTATGTGAACGAGAACGTTGAATGGAAATGAAAAAAAAGAAAGAGAGACAAAGGAAAACGTTTAACGAAAGAAAACGCGGATGGACGAATTATTCGATAGACATGGAAATACTTAAACGGCGGCAGCACCCGGTGAACTTATATACATGCATACTTGATGATATTTTTAGAGCAATCACCGACTAGTTTGGAAATGTAAATTGGATATGGGTGCATGTAGATACGGGGGGCCAACGTCGGTACTCCGCTAGCTCCGACGGCGCGATACATGCATATACAGTAATTTGGTGTCAGATATCCTTCTACGAGTCAAGACATGCGTCAAGTCTTCTTCATGAACAACCCTAACCCACGTCGTCATAGTTTAAGGATACCTATAGGCACAGAATCCGAGCTGTTTACGAGAGCGACCAGACAGCTGCGTAACCATTAAATCCTGCTGAAGAGTTCCCACCGGCATTGCATATGTTCGTTGCCAGCTATTGGAACGCAAGGTAGTCGATCGAATCGTTGCATCTATCCGACGTCGTGGGGCATTGCGGCGGTGCACGAGCTAGAAGTGGCACAAATCTGATTGTCTCCACTGTTCCAGGTTTCCCTTGTCAACGTCGAACATGAGATATGTCACCTTCTAGATTCTAATTGCAAGATCTAGACCTCTATACCTCGCGAACGGGATGTCTCCAAATTCTCCATCTTTTGGCCGTGCAATGGGACCATGCAGTTTAACGGTTTCGCTTTCGGCATTCGCTTCCTGCGGCGTGATTCAATTAGGCGCCCATATGTAGTTTAGCGACTTTGCCTTTGCTTGCAGGGCGTCGATTCGTGTCGTGCTTGGCGGTTTCGCTGACACGACGGGAGGCAGTATCTTTGCCCCAAAATGTGATATCGACTCAGTTTGCGACTGGGTTTTCATCGGAGGCTAGAAGCGACTATAGACGACACTGTATACCCCTACGCCGGTCCGTTGGTGCTAGCCCGGTCCCTGTGGGAATCATCGAGGGTGGCCAGCACTTCTTCGCGACCTCGGTTTCAGTCCGCCAGTCGTTAGAGATCTTGGGTCTCGGCCTCGCCGCTTTGGAGACGTCCCGGTCGCTTCTGTCTCGAGATCTCGTCTACTAGCACGCTTGGGGGGATGGAGTAATTAGTATCAGCTACTAATTCATAATCTCTCGTTGCCGTAAAATGTCGATGTGGATAGCGGCGCTCCGCCATCTGGAGTTTCGGCCGTGGGCAAGGCAGGTACGACCGTTTAGCTGTCACCATCGGCTACAAGCGATCCCTGCTGCATAAATTCAGGATTTCAGGGATCGGCTTTTGGTTTCTGAACCCACGTCATCCGGCTGCTGGCTTTCTGGGTGATAACTAGCTTGAGGTTATGGGCTCTCCGTTCTCTCAACTTCGGCTGACCGTAACTCTGTAATCTCGATGCGGCTGATTCGAATCCACGAAGTTCCGAACTCGCTAAGTCACCGTATGAACATAGACGTCTGGGCGGTACTCAGCTGGGCTCGTGAAATTTTGAAACAGCTTCTCGAACTGCGCATTCACCTGGATATCCGGAAGCTTGGGTATAACTCGGCCTTGACGTGAGTTTCTAGGTAGAGCATGACAAGAAGAAAGGGATCCCATGGAGGCTACTCAGCCACTCACGAGGCGCTCGTGCGCTCCTGCTTGGACACATCTCAGAAGTACCAAAAGTTCTAGATCTGTGTATACATAACTCTTTTGTTAGGGTAGGAAACATACTTCAAAGATTTACTAGCTTAGCATCGGCATATATATCGAATCAATCTCGTGGGGGCCAGTCGAGATCCTGACGAGCTGAAGCCCAAAGCTGGTATATACATAAATCACCATCAAGATCTCGATCAATACACTCACTTTTACACAATATTCATCTTTCCTTCATCCTCTGCACCATACGGTCTGTGACAAAGTCATTGCGAGACTCCTCAATTCGGCAGGTCCGGCCAGGCGTGCATGCATGTTCCAGCGGTAACATTTTCCACTTACTTCTTTCTTCACGTATGCTACTCTAGTAGTCTATCGCTACTCCTATAGCTTTTATAAAAACGGGTCTTCTTTCGAGCTGGATTGTCGTACACGCGCACGTAGGGAATTCTTGACTTTTCGATCGTTTCCGCTACACAATTCCACTCATTTGATACTGCACTTATAGACGGAGCTATACGTTCTTTTTACGGGCTTAATATTGCAACTCCCTTTCTATTGTTTTCGCGTTATATTTTCTATATTACAATATTCAATATGAAGCTGTCGACGTTCCTCATCGCTCCTCTACTTGTCGCCGTCTCTTCGGCTGCCATCCTCAAGCCATCCGCCGACCTCAACCGAAGAGGCGAAGGTACGTGCCACCCACATCACCATCCATCTTCACCATGCAGACATAAGAGTATTGCTCACACTCACTTTAACATAGTAGGCAACTCCAAATACAACGGTATTGTGGCCCGCGCAGCAGAACCCGATCCGGACGCAATCCACATCAAAGATCTGCTCCTCAAATCTCCCGAATTCAGCAATCTGCCACCGGACACGATCGAGTTCCTGAAGAAAGTCCCAGCGGGGATCTTTGACGCACTGACGGGGCTGAGCCCTGAAGACTTCCTGGCTGCGATTGGAGATTTGACGAATCGCAAGATACCGACGTTCCCGGGCGTGACCAGCACTATGACTGCTCTACCGGCTGCTACGAGTAAAGCGTAGATTTGATAATTTCTCGATCGCCGCTCTGATTTCGAGCGGGAGCTTGGGTCGGGTGGGGTTTAAATTTTATACTGTAATTAAGTATCGTACTTCGATTCGTTGTGTGGCGGCGGAGATGGAAAATTAGAATAGCTGTCGATAGAAGGAGAAGCTGGCCTCAAAGAGTATATTCTACTTCGCTGGTTCCGTAGACTCGATTCGCAATACTTTCACCGTCGTTTGAGATAACCAAATATTTTCTCTGAACTGATCTGTAAATGGTCTTGTAGTCCGGGAGCTGGACACACGGGAGCCCGTAAACGTTCGAGCATAGAACTTTGGCCGGCGAAGGCATACATGTACGTGCCTTTCTCCTATAACATAGGTTATTTTTACTTTTCATGCATCGTTTGGTCCTCAGGGCTAGCTGTCAAGATACTTGAGTGATATGATCATTTTCGTTGGCCTTGGGGCGCATAAACTTTTCTTTGATTGAATTATATGAAAATATATTAATTGGAATTTTTCTTTCGGCGCTGATCCACTCAAACTATATCACAAGTTTATATTTACCGAAGCATATACGAGACAACTAATATAAAAGTCACATTGTAATTGATTTCCAATAGCGCAAGTGCCTCTATAGATAATGTCCCGCTCTCTGGGTCCCCGTCTAATTCACCACATGCACAATTGCAAATGATCAAAATGGTAACTCATTTTAAATTTCGAGAAATGCCAGGCATCAAATCTATACCGTATGTATGTACATGTACAATGAAACTATACGCGCTGCCAGAAATATTATCCGCCTCGCGCATGCATGCCAAAAGCCTGCTTGTACTTTCAAAAGAGCCAAAAAATTAAAAAAATGACACCGCCTGCCGCTAACGCCGGTCATAAACATCAACATCAACAACGTACAGACCCCGAAACTCTGAATGCAAGGGACCGAAAAGCTGATCCAAAAAAAAAGTAGATAAAATACCAAAAAGTGGAGGGAAGCGACCGCATGCCGGCGCACGCTATTATTCGTCCGGAAGTGATACCCAAGAAGAAGAGTGAAAGGAAAGGTTTGATCGAAAGTGACGGTGATGAGAAAGGGACGAATGAAGTAAAGAATGAAACCAAGAAAAGCCACAAGAAGGAAGAGAGAGAGCGATGGCCAGGATGATCTCACGGAAACCGCTGCCGTCACGACACTCGTCATAAGTTTAATAATAATAATAGTAAGCGGGAATCTATCCGCTCCGCAGGATATCTTGGATCTTCTTGACCTGGCTCTCCGATAACGGCGGGATCCTGACTTTCAGCGTGACGAACAAATCGCCCTTCGCGCCTGTTTTGCTGTTCGGCATGCCCTCGCCCTTCTTGACGACGACCTGTCCCGGTTGGACTGGCTTGTTGAGCTTTATGGGCACCTTGCGGCCGTCGAGATGCTCTATTGTCCGGTTGATGCCGCTGAGGGCCTCGTCGAGCGAGACGTCCAGGTCGGCCTTGAGGTTGTCGCCGTCGCGGGTGAAGCGGGAGTGCTTAGCCTCCTGTATCACCACTTCGACGGTCTGCTTGGTGCCGTCGGCAGTCAGCAGGGCGTTTGCGTGTTTTATCTTGGTGCCAGCTTTGTAGCCTGGCTTTATGACGTTCGTGAGGATGAGGGGTTCCGCGCCGTTAGGCTGGGAGAATTTGAGTTTCTTGGTGGTGCCCTTGTAGAGGTCTTCGAGCGAGCAGGTTAGGTTGTGCGTGAAGGGCGGGTTCGCCGGCTGGACCGGTGGCTGCGTGGGCATCGTCCGGCTGCGGGTGGTGCCGCCAAAGCCGCCGGGCATCCCGCCGGGCATCCCACCCATCCCAGGCATTCCACCCGGCATGCCGCCTGGCATGCCCCCGCTGAACATGTCGTCGTCCATGCCGCCCATGTGCATGTCGGTGTCGAAGCTGCTCCGGAAGGGACTGCCGCCGCCGAAGATTTTGGAGAAGATGTCTTCGGCCGCGGAAGGGTGGTAGCTGCTGAAGCCGTGGGGCCCGCCGGGGCCGGGGCCGCCGGTGGAGAAGCTGAAGGACTGGAAGCCTGGCATGCCGCCGGCGCCGAAACCGGACATGTCGGGCATGCCACCGGGGCCTGGACCGCCTGCGCCCGGCGGCGGCATGCCACCCTTGAGGCCTTCTTCGCCGACTTGGTCATAGATGGCACGACGCTGGGAGTCGGAGAGGACCTCGTAGGCTTCGCCGATTTCCTTGAATTTCTTTTCGGCGGTATCCTTGTTGTCGCGATTGCGATCCGGGTGCCTGTGTGAGAGGAATGTTAGCGGAGTGGCATTGAAAGTATACTCTGGGTAGCGACATATGATGGTACTTACCATTTCAGCGCGAGCTTCTTGTAGGCTTTCTTGAGGTCATCGTCCGAGGCGGTCTTGGGGACGCCGAGGATGCTGTAGTAGTCTTTCCCCATGGTGGGCGGTGAAGATGTATAAGGATGGGCGGGTCGTGGACTGGAGGGAGATGACCGGCCGGTTTGCTACGGCGGGATTGGCGCGAAGGACGCCTTTGAGCGGCGTCGAATCGGCGGATGATAGAGTAATCGATGTTTCGGATGTCGGAGGCGGAAGAGAGGGAGGAGGAGGGACTGGCTGTGGGTGGGTGCTGGGAGTCGCACTCTACGTCCTCATGTGTCCTGAACAGAGAGGGAACTTTGGTGAATAATGAGAGGTGGCTGGCGACAGGCTATCTGGAGGATGCGATGATACAAGTGTGATTACAACGATGGTGATGACAACTATGGTGATGACAACTATACGGAGGAGGAAGAGGAGGGCGAGGGAGGAGAGTCATTAAAAGGAGACAAACGGCAGGAATGCGCCGGATGCGAGAGCGTGGTGAAGAAGAGTGGTGATGTCCGTGGAAGCTTCGGGAACCTTCTGCCGCCGCCGACGTCTTCCAACACATTTCCGGTCAAACGCCCGCCGCCAGCCCATCGCGGGGCTGTGACGTCAAGTCCTGCAAGGTGCGCCACAGCATCCCATCCCGCATCTCGCGATAGTACGTATCCCGATCTCTCGAGGCTGCAGTGCGCTATGCTAACAGACTGTTCAGGCGTCAATCCGTGCACTACAGAACCGAAAGCACTCGCGTGTGCCCTGGTTACCGATCGATCCTTTCATGCTGGTGGAACGCCCAGAATCACCAGAACGGCCGACGTGCGGACGGCGACGCGTGTGGACACCGCGCACTGTGCGAACCAAATGAAAGAAACAGCGAATGCACAGTCCGGATACTGCTGAAAATGCACCGGGCTGGGCTGCGATGGCCTGTCGTGCTACTCGAGCTCCGGAAAGGGAAGCATTTCGGCCAACCTTGCTAGGCCCGTTCGACGTTCGCGTGCTGTCCGTCCAGTTGCAAATCGTGCCTGAAATCCTGCGAGACACGCCTGCGTATACGCGTCTACCGCCCATTTAAGCTGCGGCCACGACTGCAATTCGGCAATGGAGTACTCGAAATTCTATGTCGTTTGCGATTGAGCAGACTGCAAGTTTCTCGCATCAGATCTAGAATAATAATTTTACTTGTAAGTTTTGGATACACTGGTATCAAAATTCGTCATCTGCCTGGGTAAGCGACTTCAGCAGTTGTCGTGTTTTAAATATGCTCCGCTGACATCGCATCGAGCATATATTGGCCTCTATCTATCTGAAATTGCAGCAAGCTTACTGAAAGTGTCGTAAAATATACTTCAAGCTGCCTGACCCTCGAGGCCTATTATTAGCAGAAATGGCAACAGCAGATGCTATCACGCACGTCGCACAGTCGGCCGACGACGACGACCTCATCCTTGCCCTCACCATGCAGATGGACGAGCTCCGGTTCGCGCAAGAGTCCTACAAGGGCAAAGAACGCGCCGGTCACCAGCCGGACCGCCATCTCGCCCTGGAAGACTACCAGAATGTCCTCCACGACATCGCCACCTTCTACGCCGACCGCAAGATGGCCAGCAGCATCGCCGACGCAGTCTTCCACGACGCGCCGACAATCGCTGCCATCGTCGCCGTCGAGAACATCGCAACCCGAGACCGTGAGCAGGTGCTCCGCATGGAGGGCGCTACAACCCATGCCACTGCCACGCCGCCGCTGGACAACGACGACACCGCGTCCGTCTACACTGACTACGAGCGTTACACGACGCTGCCATCCCACATATTCGACTCGCTAATAGACCTTTCCGATGACGACGGGGAAAGCGAGGCTGGCCCCTCGTCACGACCGCAAGCTAAGGCCCTCAACTGCTTCGCTGAGCAGATCACCTGCGGCGTCTGCACCGACTACGTCCCAGCTACCCTCTCCGTCCGCTGTCCCTGCGGGCACGTCTACTGCCGCGCATGCCTCCGCCACCTAGCGGTCATGGCGACGAAAGACGAGAGCATGTACCCTGTCAAATGCTGCAAACAGGAAGTCACCCTCGACACTCTCATAAACGTGTTGCCGGCGGCCGAATGCCAGGAGTACATGGACGCTGGCGAGGAGTACAGCACCGCGGACCGCGTGTACTGCACGAATAAAGCGTGTCTGAAATTCATACCGAGCGATAGGAGCGACGGGTATCGAGCTGTTTGCGCAGTCTGCGGAACGAGAGTCTGCGCGATGTGTAAGGAGACGGAACATTTAAGCTCGCCGTGCCGGACGACGGATCTGGGGACCGAGGCCGTGCTGAATCTGGCAGCGGAGAATGGGTGGCGCCGCTGCTACCGATGCAGCCAGATGATCGAGCTGCGGCAGGGATGCAATCATATGACGTGAGTTCAACATTTTACCCCTGTCCTCCCCTTACCGGCTACGGCCGTATCGGCCGCTTCCATTGCATCGCTGATGATGGATGTGGGGTGTATGACAGATGCCCCTGCGGTGCAGAGTTCTGCTACGAGTGTGGCGACCAATGGAAATCCTGCACATGCGACGTCTGGCAAGAAGACCGCCTCCTCGAAGCCGCCGGGCGCCGTGTCGACCGCGACGCCGACGAGCCGCTCATCCCCGCTGTACGACTGGAGCGCATCCAGCGCGTCCAGCAGGAGATCCGCCAGAACCACGACTGTACGCATCCGGGCCGGTTTCAGCGACGGACTGAGTATCGGAGGCGCGGGTACCGGTGCGATATGTGTGGGCAGCGGCATTGGAAGTATATTTTAGCGTGTCGGCATTGCGATCTGCTTGCCTGTGAGAGCTGCAGGAGATTTAGGGTTCGGTAGAAGTATCGATATAGCAGCGCTGGTGGGAAATGCCCAGGCTGGAGCGAGGGTGCAATTGTGATATGTATCAATGTGGTGTGTGAGCTAGCTTGTAGATTTGATGCTTGTTGAAGATTCTGATTGCCGTTGGAAACCTTCCTCTTGGTTGTGACAGGGCGATGAGATGCGATAGTAACTGTAAGGTTAGTGATGTTGAAAGAACCTTCCTTGACGTTGGTACCTGAGTAATGCCTGAGTAAGAAGACTGCGTTGATGCGTGATATTTTTCGCCCGCCCCGTTTGGGAAGCGGCGAGATGGACCCAAAGTCAGTCCACCAACTGCCCCAATCCTCAGGCTTCCCTCCGACGACAACCATCCCATCGAACAATCATGGCGGACCTGCCCGACACGCCGTCTGTGCCATTGTCCGACGACCGGATCTGGGTCGACGGCTGCTTCGACTTTAGCCACCATGGTGAGTTCTCCACCGCCCAGCCGAGGGTACACCACACCGCTAATTATATGACGTATGCAGGACATGCCGGAGCCATGCTGCAGGCGAAGCAGCTGGGCAAGTTCCTCGCCGTGGGCATCCACTCCGACGAGGAGATCACGGCCAACAAGGGCCCCACCGTCATGAACCTCAAAGAGCGGTACCGTCCCCGCTACAATCCGAGTTGCAAGATATACGTTCCTAGAGTTGGGTCTAATGATATCGCGGGAAAAGTGTCGCAGCCGTCGACGCCTGCAAGTGGGCCGACCTGTCCGTGCCCCACGCGCCCTACGTCACGCAAATCCCCTGGCTCAACCACTTCGGCTGCCAGTACGTTGTGCACGGCGACGACGTCACCACGGACGCGGACGGCAACGACTGCTACCGTCTTGTCAAGGCGGAGAACCGCTTCAAGATTGTGAAACGCACGCCGGGGATCTCCACTACGGACCTCGTCGGCCGCATGCTCCTGTGCACGAAGCAGCACCATATTAAGGATGTCGCCGCCCTGCTCGCATCGGACGCGGACACGATGCGCCGATTCGAAATGTACGCTACCGACAGCACCGGCCTCGCGCCCGGCAGCACCGTGTGGAACTACAGCGCGGAGAAGGAGTCTCTGTGGATGCTCGTCGCGGGGATAGACCCGCACCCCGAACAGCGTGTAATCTACGTCGACGGCGGCTTCGACCTCTTTTCTTCCGGCCAGATTGAATTTCTGCGCCGCGTCGTCGAGACGGAGAAGCAGCGGAACCCATCGCTGCCACCGCCGTACGTCATCGCGGGAATCCACGACGACGCGACCATCAATCGGAAGAAAGGGTTGAACTACCCCATCATGAGCGCCGTGGAGCGCGCGCTGTGTGTTTTGCAATGCCGGTACGTGAACGCGATCATACTGGACGCGCCGTTCGATCCGACGAAGGAATTCATGTCCATCATCTCGGATGCCCTGGCGATGCCCATCGCCGCTGTGTACCACGGTCCGACGTCGTTCATGCCATCCGAGGGGGATCCGTATGCCGACGCGAAGGAGATGGGGATATTTCATCAGGTGGAGGGACATGAGTTCCAGGATGTAAACGCGGGGACCATCGCGGATCGGATTGTTGCGGCACGGGAGCGGTTCGAGGAGCGGCAGAGGAAGAAGGGCGTCAAGGCTGGCTTCGAGAATGAAATGACGCACGCGTAGGCTGCCGTCTGGCGCGGTTGGCGGGGCTGTTCTGGGACGTGGTACTTTGTGCATTGCATTTTATAGACTAGATTGCATGGCGATACAAAAACGCATCTTGTGCGAATCCTGCGCGATACTCCTCTCGAGCCCTTTCCCGTCACGTACTCCCCGATCGTGATTTTACGATCTCAACGGCCCCGCGATGCCTCTTTGCGACTTGCCTCTCGAGCTCTTCCGCGCGATCGTGCATGAGGTGGTCATCTCGTCCTACTTTTACACCAGCCTCGAGCTGCGCCTGGTGAACAGTAAGCCCCGCCACCGCTACAACATCCCACATGCATCGTATATCCACAAACCGACCACTAACCGCGAATCTACAGAAGTCTTCGATGTCGTCGTGCTCGACTCGGTGCTTGACACCTGTTTCCTACAGCATTCGACCAGCTTCACCATCAGCGATGACCTCGCGTTCACGGCCCTCTTCCGGCGGGTGACAGACCCCGCTGTCCGCGCCCCCGCACTCGTCGGCACAATCCGCGATTTCTCTTCCCGCCTTCATGCTCACGCGCCGAGCATCCCGCTTGCGAAATGCCAGGAAACACTCTGCCGCGCTGCACTCCAGCAGCGGACGCCCCTGTCAATCTTCAATGGGCAGGCCTCCGATGCCGTCTCCACCGATTCGCAGCATCAACAGCCGACTGACGAAATCGACAGCGCGACGCAGCTAACCTGGCTCGCCTGCCTCGTCCACATCTACAACGGCAACCTCCCCGCCCTCAAAGGAACACCCGAGCTCATCGAGCAGTCCTTCCGCGACCGCGACGACCCGCTCTTCGGCTGCCTCGCCCTCTTCGCCGTCCGCTTCTCCACCGACGATGTATCAATCTACCTCTACGACCATAGTACCTTCTGCCAAAGACCCACCGCCACCCGCCGGCGCCTCCTCCGCGATGCCGCCTCCCATGGCCGCGTCGCCCTCATCCGCCGCGCGCTAGTCTCCATCTACAATGACGACGAACTAGGCTACTCCTCCCACCCCGTCACCACGAACGACGATCCCGCCGCACTTACAAGACACTACAACGCCACCGCGTTTCCCTTCCCACAATACCTTCGCTCCGCCGCGGAAAACGGCCACCTCGACGTCGTCCGTACGTACCTCGAACGCTGGAGCGGCACATACCTTAACCCTCCCCACCAGGACCGACTAGGCAGCCCCTCGGCTCGCTACCTCCGCAGAACGAATTACCGCCGCCGCGCACAGCTAATCGAATCCTGTATGCTTGGAGCGTGCGCGTACGGACAAGCCGCAGTCGTAAACTGGGTTGTAAACACGATAGGCTACGCCGTCGACAGACACCGCCCGTTCGAGCCGATGACGGACCCGCTTCACCTTGTCGCGATGAGTGGGAATATATCGCTCCTCCGGCAGCTGATCGCGCTGTACAAGCGCCATGTGACGCGGGATACCATCCTGGGAATCATGGCTAGGTCCGCGGAGACGTGCGATCCGGCTGTGGTGGCGGTGTATTGGGAATATCTGCACCGCCGGCCGCTGGACGATTGGGATCCTGCGAGCGACACGGACGTTTTCTGTGCGGGAGCCATCGTGAAGGCGTGGGCGGCGGGCGGTGTCCGGCGTGGTGATGCAGCGCAGTTACGTGTGGCGTTGACGCGTGATGTCGCGATACCGGACAGCTATCTTGCTGATCTTGTGGAAGATGCAGCGACCGATGGACAGGTTGGTTGTCTGGCGGTGTTGAGGGAGCTAGTTCCCAGCTTTGATATTTTGGGGAGGCGGATGATGCAGTGGAGTTGGAATGGGTGCAATCGGCGGAGGGTCGAGACGCTGCTGGCGAGCGGGGTGCCGCCGCCGGAAGGGTTTTGCGAGGATACGTTGAGGAGTTGGTCACTTTGGGATTACCGGCTGAGGCCCGTGCCGCTTGTGAGTCGATCGAGAGCAAAGGCGGGTGTGTTTCCGCAGATGGATGTTCGCTGGACCTATTTCTGATGGCGGGTGCTAGTCCTGCCTATCGCGCGTTGGTGGTTCTTTGGCGGTAGGAGGACATATTTGACAGCGATTCTCCTGGACAGCCGATGTCAATGGACGTCGGATAACGACAGGAGAAAGACGTATGCATCAAACGTGGGACGTTGGCTGCATCTGATGAATTTGTAGGATTCTCCGACGCCAGCTGGGGCCTGTCACAGACCTGTCAAAGTGTAGACTCGATCTGAATCGGCTGTGGGGATTCAAAGCTCTATTTATGCATCCTATCGTATGCATCCTATCGTTCTGCATATGGTGCTATATAGAGCAGGATTTTAATCTCTACTATGCGGTCAAGCTACGAATCTATCTTGTAGAAGATTATTTTCAAACTTAAGAAAATTGATTAATGATGACTAAAGCTACACATTTTCATGCTATTACCAGTACAGAACCATTGCTTCCAGAGCACTCCTCACAATCCTTCCCTCCCCGATTCCCATTAGATATCAAATCGTAAGCCAGCTCACTGAACATAAGTACTAATCAAGCTTAGAACTTGATATCCATAATGCTAAGCGGGGCGTCATGGCCAGGCTCGTGATCGGCCGCGCCGGCATCCTCGTGGTCAGCGGCGTTGAATCCATTGGCAGGAGGCGGAGCCGGGGCGCTGACACCGGGAATGTTCGGGATCCGACCCTGCTGCAGCTCTGAGATAACCTGCTGCAGCTGCGAGAACGGCAGTTGCTGAATCTGCTCGAAGACAGAGTCCGGCAGGCCCTGGATCTGCTGGACCACGTTCGCGGGGATGTTGAGCGTTCCGATGAACTGCATCACCAGATCCTTAGGCTTGATGCCTGGGACGGTGGGGATCTTGCCTTCCTTGAGCTGGTTGATCACGTTCTGGAGCTGGTCAGCTGGCAGCTTCATGATCTGCTGGACGACGGAGTCCGGCGCGTTCTTGATGAGATCGAGCATCTGTTGCGGGATGCCGAGCGGCTGGAGGAAGCTGATGACGAGGTCCTTAAGCGAGCTGGGGGTCTGTTGGCGCTTGGCGGGGGCGTCCGGGGTGTGGACGATTGCCCCGTCGGTGGTTCCATGGTTCAGGCTCGCGACGTCGGTGGAGGCGCTGCCGCCGAAGGACCGGGCGCCGAGTGGGATGGCGGAGGAGACGGAGGCGAGGAGGATGGAGACGAAAATGGTGGAGACCTTCATTTTGATGAGTGTAGGTTATACAAATGGAATGATATATCAAGGATTGTCGGTAGTTTGAAGTTGTTATCTGTATCTATATACGATTGTGTAGTATAGACCAAGTGGAAGAGAGAAGGTAGTTCGTAAAGAAATCAATAGAGAAGAAAAAATATTAATGAAGATTGTTGAAAAGTGAAGGCCCGGCCTTGAAAAATGAAGAAGGAATTGAAGAAGTGAAGAAACCTGCCAGAGGTGTGTAGAATGTAGTGAAGCTGGTTGATTGTGATCCTGTGATGTGGAATGAAGGGAAAAGGCAGCTCAGGACGGTGGGAAGCGGCCCCTTATATACTGTAAATTCGCCATATCAATCGCGCAATCTGTCGTATCGATGCCGGTACAGATCTTAATCGAACCGAATATAGTACGCATTGTGATAGCTGTGATCTTGATGCACGAAGCGATCGAGTCAAGATCCCATGTCTGAGGCTGGAACTACCTAGAGCCTCGAGTCCTGTTTAGTTTGCGTTGCACGCTGTTGCATTGCAAATGAGCAGGGATCAGGCGACTGCGGCCAGTCGGCGGCGCCAGCTTCAAGGCTACCGGACCACGAGGCTCAAGGTCATTTCAAATGTCAAGCCATCTCAGCGACACTATCTGACAGCTCTACCGTTCGAAGGAGCAAGGAGGAGGGCCCGTAAGGGCCAAGACCATCGGCGGCAGCGACAGGTTTACGCGAATGCGGCAGCTTGATCAGTGTTGGCGGCGTGGCAAGTGTCGGATTTGGTTCCGGCTGGTCTTGCTTTCAAACCTCGCATGACTCGGGGTTCCGTGGAGACGGGGGTGCGGCCTAGGCTAACGTCGCTCGCCAGCAGAACTTGTCACCTTGGGGAGATGAACGGGAGCTCCCGGGGTCGTCACAGCGGCTGGATCTGGCGCATTGCATTGCGTAGCGTGCTTGATCGGTCTGCGTGCATGCGGTATCAGCTGAGAATCGGACGAGTGATGCCGAAAGATGCAATGGCAGTGCGTGAAATATCCGATCTGGGTGAGGCTGATAATTAAATTAATTGAGGCGTGAGTACTATTTGAGGCGACAGTGATACGTCTTATTGCATATATTGCGACAGTTGTTGATGTTACCTCATAGACTTCATTTTGACGTTCAGCCTAGCCTCGGCTGTATACGTAGCCACTGGTAACCTCTCTTGAGGTCTACGCAATCGACGGCATCAATTTGACGGTCCGTAATCGAAGGATACCGAATGTTCAACTTAACTGTCAGCCCTGAACATAGGATCCTGTCAAAGACGTCAACCATGCCGTTATTCCTAGAATCCTTTTGAAAACCGGTTGCATGGACATGTGCCAGTTCTGATCAATTGAATATTTGAATATTCAACTTTGCGATGTTCTCCAGGGTCAAGTCGCTGTATGATCCCGCTACCGTCGAAACAATGCCATGAGAATTGCTACCAGGGTGGAATACAATGCACCGTCGACGCATCGAGAGCAAGATCGAAAGACATGCATTTGGCAAGACAATGTACGACCCACCACACCTAAACCGTCTCAGAAGCTTAAGGCTTGACGTGATCTGCACCCTCGGAGGGCGCGCAACCGCAGTTCACAGTTCGAGCACCACGGTACGCTACGACACGTCCCGGAGTGTATCGACCGGATATTCATGCGGATTTCCGGTGGACTGATCAGCCGTCATGTTAACTTCTCGGCTAGCTATGGCGAGCGCCCGAAACTGGGAGGAGGATTCTCAGAGGGGTCTGAAGCGGACTAGAATGTGTCACATATTTTTATGTGTCTTTGGCGGACACAGCTTGGCTTCAGATAGGCTAGCGGTGTGAATTATATTAATTGGCGACTGACTTCGAGGTAGCTGGTGTATACTAATCGTGACGTAACTGAAGTCCTGTAAAATTACAAGGGCTGGCCAGTTGGAGTGCTGACTACTATAACTTTTGACTACAGATTACGTATGACTCGCAGTAAGTTTGTTCATGAATGGACTTGACCGGTAGCAACTAGCTTAGAAGAGGGTATGAATGCGGGCCCGAGGGCCGAAGTTTCAATATGAGGTAGCTCGAAATGAAGACGAACTCATGAGGGACATTATGCATTACAATCAGCACCAAACGTAATCAACCGAGAGAAATATCATAGCGACACCACTCGAGGGTAGCATCACGTTGTCAGCGGCGCAATGGTAGTGCCAAAATATCCTGCCTAGACCTTGCGATACCAATGCGATTCTGCGTCGCCCAGACATTCCCCAACAGTAACCGCTATATCCCACGCACATTAATTGAATCAGCCACCTCGTCGTGCGTGTACGTAGCTGATAAAACTTGAAGCGCGGTGCTTGTAGAACAGGTACTTACTCTTAAACCCATTCCGCCGGATGCTCTCCAGCATTGCCACCGTCAAATTCGACACCGTCAACGGATGAATATCATGCGCAATCGACAGGATACTCCCACGTCGCACATCCACAGCCTCGATGCCCTGCGTTGCAATGACGACGGAGTCGTGGATTTGGTCTGGCAGAGTATGGTCGAAGTCGTCCGTATCCAGGTTGTAGTAGATGACACGATAGCCGAGCGCCTTCATTGTTGCCAGGCAGGCTTCCTCGCAGCTTGAGTAGGGTGGACGCATGTATGTTGGGATCACGCCGAGGAGAGACGAGAGTGCGAGTTCGAGGCGATACATTTCGTTGCGGCGGTCGGATTCGGAGAGGAACTGCAGGTCTGGGTGGGTCCAGCTGTGGAAGTCCAGGCGCGGTAGCAGTAATATTAGTAACATGTGACATGTATATGGTGGTTTTGACGTCTGATGATAATGGGGCGAGCTGCGGGTTGGACGCACGTGTGAGCCGCGATTTGGTGTCCTTCACGGTACATTCGACGGATAATATTGGCCCATGGGAGAGTCTCGTCATCAATTGGCCCTTTTGCGAGATTCGAGCCGCTGAATATACACCATAGGGTTAGAAGTCCAAGCAGAATACTCTATAACATTTAGTAGTTCAATGGATTGTGTATTGTGGGTAACATGCGTGATAAAAAAGGTCGCCTTGGCGCCTGCAGCCTTGAGGATGTCAAGCAACTGGATTGTGTATTCGTAGGGACCGTCGTCATAGGTGAGTGCAATTGTCCCTGTAGCCTGACAATCGAATATTGGCACGCCATATGGTGTTTTTCCGAGGAGGTATCGTTTCAATTTAATCAGCTTCGTGTAATCGTGGTCGGCGAGACTAGTGCATTTCTGTCATTCGATCCAGTCAGCTCCATCGCATCACGCGCCCACACTTGAGTATATCAATGATGCACAAATATTTGACATCTGCATATCATATGAGAGAAGCGGTGGATAGTATACCCCAAAAGCGGGCTGGCACCCGTTGGCTAAGTTAAATAGATGTCAGAACACATTAAGTGAATGCGATGGTCGAAACCAAAGCATAGGGAAACCAGCTGGATTTTCGCCCAGCGATATAGGTAAGCACTTACTGGTCAAGCAGTGGTTTTCGGTATCACCGCACCAACCAAATCGACTACAGCATAAATCAAGATTGTCCGCTGGATTATTGCAGTGAAAACCGGACGCCGGTCCGCAAGTTCCGTCGCGAGAACCGCGAGGACCACGACCAACAAGGTCAGTGCCGCCTTGAGATAGGGCATCTCCAATGTCAGCCCCACCGTGTTCGTGGTCTCCATTGGTGCAGCCGAAGAAAGAGAGAAGAGTTACGATGACGAAGATGAGGAGGGGAGCCATCTGCCTGCTGGGATATCTGGATGACGAGGTCACGGGGTAGTAGTGGAAACTTCGAGATTGTAACTTGAGATGAGATAATTTGATCAAAGCTGTGGAAGACTTTCGGAGATATAAGGGACAAAGTACCGGCGTATCCAAGCTGGCAGAAGCCAGTTAACCGTTCCATGACTCTCTACCCGTCGGGCCCAAAAGCCAGATTCTAGATTCTAGCTGGCAGGCCTGCGGTTGCCATCGACTGTGTGGTTTATTTTGCGTTGCGGTTTTGTGTAACTGCCGAAAAGAGGCAGCTGCCAGCCAACGTCGACAGGCCTCATTCGTATTCGATGCCGCCGTTGTCATCCGCAGGATCTTGGGATATAAATTCAATCTGCTTGAGGCGCTTCTTCAACATCTTCTCATTGCTAGATCAACTGCCCACTACTCTGCGCATCTAGTACGCCTCTCTAAGTATTAGCTTTATCATCTCTTACACGATATTCCAATTCAGCAGTGCAGTGACATCATCATGGCTGACACGACGAGCGACACCCCGGCCTCCACGCCCATCGCCATCTTCAGACCCAAGGTCGACGGCGCCGATACCAAATCCTACGTCCTCCTAGCATCCTCACCAGCCTCTCCTCCGACGCTTCAAGTCGGCCCCGTCCCACATCCGATATCCGACGACCTGTGGACCCTGTCCATCGACCCCGCAAACCTTCCACCCCACCTTACGCTCCCCGCATCGCAAATCCACGTTGTCATCTCAACGAACTCGGGACTTCGCGGTGCCCAAGCGTACTATGACGGCCTGCTCGCCCCGCTATTGAGCTATCTTGGTGTCCGACACACGACACACACGACGTCCTCGCCGACATCCATTGGCGAGGTTACCGCCGCTATCACGTCCAATGGGCTGGACAACCTTGTCATTCTGCTGAGCGGGGACACGGGAGTGACAGAGTACCTGAACGCGCTCCCTCTCGCCTCTTCGCAGAAAACTACTCTCTGCATCCTACCGCTCGGCACAGCGAACGCTTTTGCATCTGCGCATGCACTATCGCTCCGTTCGCTGCTGCACGGGAAACCGACTGCCTTCCCAACGTACACTGCCACTTTCTCCCCCGGCTGCCGAGAGCATGGTGAACCGCTCACGGAATCGCTGAACAAGACGACGTCTATCCGTGGTTGTGTCGTCGCGTCGTACGGCTTCCACGCATCGATTGTCGGTGGCGCGGAGACGCCCGAATACCGCAGTCATGGTATGGCCAAGTTCCGCATGGTCGCCGAGGAAATCATGAAAGGAACATTCCTCGGCGGAGCCGGCAAGGGGTTTCAGCCGTACCATGCACGCGTGTCTGGCGTCACGGCGGCAACGGGGACCGCACATTCATACCTCATGTTGGCGCTTGTGGACAGGATGGAGCCGACGTTTGTCATCAGCCCGAAGAGTAAAGATGGGGAGGTCTGGGCGTTGTATACGGGTGATATCGGCGGGGAGGCGCTCATCGGGACAGTAATCAAAGGTGCGTATGCGGGCGGCGTGCACGTTGAGCGGACGGATATCGTAGGGTATGAGAAGAGTACCGGGTTCAAGATCGATAAGATGACGGATGTGGAGCCATGGAGGCGATGGATTTGCTGTGATGGAAGGTTTGTGGAGGTTCCGAGGGAGGAGGGCTGGGTCGACGTGGTGGTTAATAATGGGGTGGAAGGTGTATTTAATGTGCTTGCGTAGTCGAGCATATTGGTGTTCACGGGTTATGCGAATTATAAACAAGCCCGGGGAGGGGCTGCCCAATTTCCTCTATTCTAGAAATCCCGGTAACATGACCCGATAGCAATCCTACATCCACCCCCTCCAAGGGTACCAGACGTCCTTGACGACCTCTTTCTCGTCCAGCACAAAATACCAATCATGGCAAGCCGCCGATATGCAGGCGTGTTGTATATCTAGTACCAACTTCTCTCCCACCTTGAACACCTTCTCAATCTCTGTCTCTCCTCGAGGCGTCTTTTCGCGATGCGCCCCTTCCTGGTCTAGAGACACCACTCCGTGTTCTTGCGAAACCCTGCTGACGTACCAAAGCTCTCTCCCCCGGACCCTTGCAAAGCCGGGAAACTGCCCTGGTTCCCGTCCTATCGCTAGAACACCGGCGTTTATCAGCGCCTCGTTGCGGTCCGGGTAGATTGATATCACTTCGGTATTCAAGGTACATGCGAGCGAACTGCTGCCCGGCGTGTCCGGGTCCGGGTCTGGCACGACGCCCGTCGCAAGCTGCTGGAGGTCGTTGAAAGGGAAGTTTCCAGCATGTATCTCGAGTTTGCATTGGCTCGGAATGGAAAGGCCATCTTCCTTCGCGGCGTTCCTTAGCGTCGAGATTACATGCGCGGTTGGCGTGGCGCCAATGGATAGCACATAGGGTCTCATATGGATGTCATCGGGGAGTTCGAGCACCTTGGTGACAATGCTGAGCGTTCCGAGGGCTGCTATAACGGTCTCTATCTCTATCTTGAGGTATTTGACGGAGTCCTCCTCGCTACGTGAGGAGTAGGAGTCCCCGGCGTGCGCATAGAAGCCGTAGATGTCGACATTCTTGGCGGCCAGTGCGGCTTGTAGCAGTTCGAAGAGGCCAGGTGAGGTCGGTGGGAGCCCTGCGCGGTGAGCGCCAGTGTCGAGCTTGACGAATACGGACCAGGGCTTGCCACTGAGTGGGGGGGAGGTGTGTCAGGGCTTTCAGTTGGGCCGGGTGATCGACGAGTAGGCGAAGATTTGGGATTTCTCGTGATAGGGAGGAGAGAGTTGGAATATAAGATGATGCTGGAGGGAGGCCGTAGAGGACCTACACAGGTGAGGTCTGGTCAGCCGATGTTGTTTGTGAGTGTAAGGTAGGGCAGTTGACGCATACATCTGTCACGGTCCCGTCCGCTATCAGCGGCTTCAGACCGCGTATTTCGCGGATGGTGGATGTGATGACAGCATGGTGGTTCGAGCCCAGCTCTATCCTTGTGACTTCCTCCGTCTAAGGTATATATATCAGCCAATGCTCCCCTTGCGCATAATTGTATGTACGGGCGTACTATAGCATACCTTGTGCGTCTTAACGTGTGCCCTGAACTGGATGTCGACACCGTTGAGGCTCTTGTGGAAGATGTCGCAATTCCGCTGGATGGCCGGCAAGGATACGCATAGTGAGGGCGTCGGGAGACTGAATCGGTGGTCACCGACGTAGGATTTCAGAAGCTGATGCACAGCATCCTTCCGGGATTCGACCTCGTCGCGGGGTCTATCCATTGCTGATGGTCAAGATACCGACTGGCGATTATAATTAACGACGTATCCTGTCAACAAATGGCGATACGCCGGTGGGCGGCGTTAGCACTAAGTATCCTTCGGAGCAATTCTACGAACGAATGGATGTTAGTAATGAGGTAACTGAAGCTTGGGTCGTGATGCCTTCTTGAAAACAACCTACCTGCGGGGCAAAAATTCAGGTTTCGACGCGATGGCGGGGCGCGGACTTGGTCAACTCCGCAATTAGCGGCGGGAGCTCTGACGTACGGAATTGTGCCTGCCGAACTAGTCTAACTAGCACCCTCTCGGCACTTTGTGTACCCAGCTGCTCGGGTGGGTCCAATGATTGTGAACCATAGGTACCAAGACCCGTTCCATGGCGTAAGATTACTAAATATCGTTTGATCCGGCCTGTGTACTAAGCTTACAGGTCCGTGCTGCGGGAGTTTACCTTTTTCGGGTCTTTGTTAGAGGACAAATGAAGCTCTCGGGACAATGCAATGTTGCATGTTGTAGATAAGTCGGACCGCAGCCGAGGTCGGCCCGGCCGACTTTACGCTTCCGACATCTCGGACCCTGGTCGAACCCCAGCATATATATCAACCACCCTTGAGACCTTCGCAAAATGTTGCATTGGTGGCTGCAGCTCTCATGTGTACATAACAATGTCCTCCCTAGGCATCGACAAGGATGATGTCGTCCTCTCGTTCCTGCTTCCACTCCTCGAACACCAAAAGGCTCGCGAACCGCCCCGCCGACCCCTCGTCGTCGGGCTAACCGGCCTGCAAGGCTCCGGGAAGTCGCATTTGGTATCGTCTCTCGCGAAAAGGCTATCGTCAGACCCGCATAATCTCCGAGTTGCGGTTTTCAGCGTCGACGATGTGTATCTCCCCTTTGCGAAGCTAGAGGAGCTGCGGCTCTCGCATCCGGACAATAAATTAATCGCGCACAGAGGCGAGCCGGGGACTCACGACCTAGAATTGGCCCAGGAGACGCTAGACAACTTGATGGCTGGTTGGGATACTCCGATTCCCAGCTTTGACAAGAGTCTCAATGGCGGGAAAGGGGACAGAGTGGCCCGGGACCAATGGCGAGTTGTGAAGGGCCCTGTAGACGTTGTTATATTCGAGGGCTGGTGCGTCGGGTTTCGCGCGATAGATGACGAGGACGTCGAAAGAAAATGGAGGACGGCAAGAGAGACGAATGCTGGTGTTCTGGGTAGACACGGTCTTGTGGATCTGCTGTGGGTGAACGGACAATTACGGGGCTACGATGAATTGACAGAGTAAGTGATCTGTTCAGTTTCGAATCCTCAAGACGGCAGAGACCCAGTGAAGCCAGTCTGCTGAGTGCAATTGCTCGAAATATCAATAGCCAATTCGATGCGTTCGTGCATCTTGATGCACAGGAACTCGGGTATGTCTACGACTGGCGGTTGGAGCAAGAGCATGCTATGATTAGAATCAAGGGTACCGGCATGACGGACAAGCAGGTCGTTGAGTTTATAAACGGATGTAAGTGTGATATGATATCTACGAAAACAAAACGATGTTCACGCACTAAAGGGTATCTAGACATCCCGGGATATGAGCTCTATCTGCATCGTATGAGAGAAGGCGTGGTCAAGAAGGATGGCGATGATTTGAAGAGGAGCTTGCGGATTGTAATGGGGAAGCAAAGAGAGACGATTGAGAGCCATGTATTCTAACACCAATAGACCTATTAACGCTATTAATCGATATATTGAATTGAATTCGGTCGGTCTCGCATGCAAGCTAAACCTACACCTTTCTGGGGAGGGTCTGGTTCACGAGACCAGTTCGCAACTATATGTTGACAAATCAATAAGAATACCTTTTGGGATGATCGACGCCGGTCTTGTCCTTTAAATGTTAGCTGATTATGGCCCTAGGGGAGACCAGTCCACAGTACTTGCAAAAGCATGCCTTGGAGGCTTGTCACATGAGCAGCTCTTGTATTTTTTTGGTTTGAAATGAATTGGGATTATAGTTAAAATATATAAACGATAGAAAGATGTTTTTGTCGCCCCTTGCCGCTCCCTTTTTTTCGTTTTTTCTTTCTTTTCTGTTCCTTTTTTTTAAAAATATACCTCAATTTCCCCTTTCGTTTTAATCCGTGCAAAAGTGCTTCTGGGGAGTCTGAAGGCGGACGCGGCAGATTAAGCTTTAGTAGAAACTTTTGGATATCACGGCACAGGGCGGCCCGCGTGAAACCGAAATCAACGGTGCTGGATGATCGGGTCCAGTCGAATGCCCATCGATGCCAATGCGGTGACAACAGCCAATGCTCGCAACAGCGCTGTGTGTCAGAATCTGAAATCTAGCTGCACTACCACGTTATATCTAAGCAAAGCACCTACTTTAAAAGTACTGTACTTATATCCCATACTTATTACGAAGCTTGACTTCGCCTTCGCCACTTCGTCATAAACCGCTTTAGACCTTTCTCTAACTTGACGTTGGCTGAGCTTTCGAGGCTGTTCAAGGGCGGGGCCGGGGCCAATTGCCTAGCCATGTTTGCTGCCATCCTCAATTGGTGGGCTTCGCGATCACGCGGAGTATAGTTGTGTCGCATGAAATTCGGCCAGCGGCGTTGAATCAGTGGCTTTATCATCATTATGCTTGCAGCAATTGCGCCGAGATTTTCCTCAAGCATGGTGTAGATAATGTAGGCAAAGATTTCATCTGACATTAACACAGGTTAGTTTCAGTAGTAGTGTGGCTGGTGAGATCTGGGTGAGACTATAGGGTTTGGTAGCAATGTGTTCGTAGACTCACAAGTTGGATCTGTGCTACGGGTGGTCACTAGAGACTGGTCTAGCTCTCGAAATCTCAATATAGAAGCCACGCATGCTCTGCAGAGGAGGCATATCGCTGTCGCATTAGTATTGATCATGATCAATCTTTTAATCCTGAGAGGTTCGACCTACACTGCACCCATACACATCAAAACTGCTGCGATGATCTTCTGCCCTCGCGGGCGCTGTAAGTCTGCATGCAAAAGACTAGTTAGCAAATACTTGGTATATTATACTGTACCTATGAATGAATAATTGTATATGAACCGAAATTATCAGCAGAGAGGTATATGTGTAAGATACATACCCCACAACGGCTTCAATGGCAGAAACCACACCCAAAGGTCCATCGACATGCTCAAAGCGCTGGCCGCAGTCAGAAACTTGATCTCATTGAAACACCGCGGATCGTGTGTCAGATGGACCGTCGGCTTCCACACTGGGTTCAATGGCCTGCATGTAAGCAGGGTCGCGATAAAAAGAGAGACGGTCAGACAGATGTTCACCACTATCGTTACGATAACAACGATGCAGAATTCGCGGCGGCAGCTGAACAGACGAAGGTAGGTGGCTAGTACGGAGAAACGCGTCGTGCCGATGACCACTATGGAATTGAGGGAGAGTCCCCAGAAGGCCTATAGATCACGGTTGTGAGTTCACGCGTTAGTCATTAACGTATAATTTATGTAGTGATGTAAGTTAGGCCAGTGATATCGATGTAGTGGGAGGTGCAGGTTTGATCGTACCTTGTAGAGTACGGCTTTATGGCTTGGGGTGATATCCCACATGTGCTGCCCAGCCTGAAATCGTGTGACCACTGCAATCCCCCATATGATTAGAGTCGGTTCATCACAACCAGTCTCGTGTCGCTTGATCATTTTATAATGATACGATGCATGAGACATATTAGTAAAGCGTAGATTTGGAGGTGAAACATACAAACGGTTGTCGTTATACCAGATACCACGAGAAGGACCTACCAAATTCAATGTTTCATTGGTATAATTATGTCCGATGTTGAAACCAAGAGATGCGAATGGATCTTACCCCGACGACAGAAATCAGCCAATCATCCAGGCCGATTGACCGAGTGAAGAATCTGCGTGTATATAGTCGTAATGGCACTAGTATCAAGACCGTAGTTGTCAAAGTGAGCTGCGCGGCAAGGACCTCAGGTCCTCTCGAGTCATGTGGTAGGGCTTCGGTTCCTTGTCCGGCATTAGTGATTTTATCTGCCATTTTACAGGGTTATGAGCGAAAGGCGAGCCTTCGACTTTGGGAAATGGCCTTTAACAGTATATTTTTAGGCTAGAAAATATTCCAGATGTAGTGACAGGTTCAAAACGGTTGGACTGCTTACTCTCATCGTGCTTGACAGCCGCCCGCCAATGGACTAGCTGGAGGTATTTTATATAGCACGTCGCCTTCCGGGAGTAGCCGAATCATCGTGAGGTAGAAAAATCAAGCTATTTTCAACGAAAGTCTATATTGCCATGGATTGAGCAAATTCTCATGAAGTGTGCCATAAAATAAGAGCATGTGGTACGTATGCATCGTATCCCACTTGAACTTTGATTTATATCTTCGTGCCTATGGCGAGAAGCTCTTATATGATGAAAAGGAATCCAAACGTTTGAATTTCGTGGATGGCGCACGTGGGGTGCGTATACTAGCTCGCATGGGCAATTTGAGCCTGTAAGCGTGGAATTGGGATGTAGTTTTATAGATATCGATATCGGGCCGTAAGCCCTGTATCCATCGACCTTGCCAGTAATTGAGCGGGAGAGCTAGCCGCTTCTGCATAATTCTCGTGAAAGTTCGTAACCTAAATTGCGTCCTAGCTCAAACCTGGCGAAATGCTCGCACCTGGTCTCGTAACTTTTCCACTTGTTGGGAGTATTGCGGGGAGTAGCCGCGCTTTTGACATGTCGCGACTTGTGTGTTGCATGGTAGTTTCCAAATTTGATCGGGTACCAGCTGCTCAGAGACACGCTAATGGCCCGAGCTTCGGACTCGGAACTTTGAAAGAGCGCGAATCTGGGGAAAGGGGGGAAGAGCCGAACGTGCTGTTGAATCAATAAATCGAATTGATAACATACTAGTAAGATAAAACTCCATGCCCAATGTGTACGGTATGTATATGAACAAAGCTCGCTATAACTACGCGAAAAAAGTAAAAAATAAGAAAGACCGACTATACTTTTCGATCGTCACGACTTGAGATGCGCCATACTGTCGCACTTCATCTTCGGCATCGCGTGGATGAACTTCCACCATTCCATCATGTCGGGGAATGTCCGCGGTTCCTCGACCTCGCCGTTCTTGACCCTAACGTTAAATTCTTCTCGACTCCTGAATGCGTAATGGTGAATAGCGAAGAGGTTCGTTGTGATTGGCCGTCTCCAGATAAACGGCACCTTATCTCCGGTTTCGCCGACGGTCATCGAATTCCCCTTTGTGATGAAGCAGTGGTCGGTGCGAGGTTTGTCGTAGTATTTCGTCTTTACAATGCTCTTGATATGTGCATTTGGTGAGTCCTTCATATCGGAGGAGACACATTCCGTGAACGTCTCTCGAAGACTTTTGCCCTCTTGCTCCAAGATGATATTGTTTGAGGTGTGCAAGAGTACGTTGATACCGAAGGCTCCAACGGTGGAGTTCTTGTCCATGGTATGCAAGAAATCTTGCAATGTTGTATCCTTCTGGCGCTGTTCTATGAATTCGTCGACGTCAAGGTATGCTATCCACGCGTGTAGATTGCCATAACGGGCTTGACATAAATCGTAGGCGGAAAACTGGCCGTGCGCCGTTTCATTGTTCGTAGGTGGAGCTTTCAGCCAGGTGATGTATGAGCTGTTCAACGGAAGCTCGTGGTAATTGGAAGAGACGTCACCCTCATCGGACTGGTCTACTAGGTAAAATCTCTGGATGCCGATATGGAAGTAGTGATGTATTAGAAACTCTGGTAGCGTCGCTAGGTCTTTGTTCATGGGCACGCATGCTGCCATATACAGAGGGTCCGACGGCTTTAAAGACGGCGCGTTAAGGTTTATCGGAGTTGCGTGTAGCGTTTTTCGGGGCGAGATGACTGTGAAGGAAAGCAGGGACAGCAAGATCATCGCCAGGATGCATAGTAGGACAAGCAGCCGAAAGGCTGTCGACGCGGTGTTCATTTCGAGTTCCGATGCGGCCTTCCGAGCTATCGACTAGCACGATCTGAAGTGTGAACGAGGAATGGTGATACGGTGGAGCCTTGGATACGGCCGTGTATGCACCAAAGAGGGTTCAAATAGGGAGTACAAGCGCGAAGCGGCCGAAATTATCCAATATGCAGAATCGTCCGCCAAAGACCACTCTCTCGTGACAGCAGACCCTCATGACAGTTCAATATCCCACGGCCCGCCTCGCCCGTCTCGCCGTTTCAAGCGACTTTGCCGATTTCTGCGGGGAAATTCTTCCAGGCCATCGTCGACTTGCTCGCGGGCCTTCTTGGGGTGCATCGGGTGGCGGCCCCTGCTTGGCTGCTTGATTGGGCCCTGCTCGCTCGTTTGCTGTCTTTCGCCAGGCTAAGCAACGGACATGCGCCAGTCATGCACCTTTGGCCGGGAATCCTGGAGTCCTCCGATGCTATCGATAATCGTCTTGGTCAGCCTCCCTCGCGCGATCTCATGAATCGATGACCGGCTGGAACTCACCTTTCCATCGTGTCGACGCCTGGGCGGGGAAGCGGCGCCGCGTTGAGTCGAAGTGACGTTGACTACTGCAAGGCCCGGCCAAAACGCCCGACGCGGGTTCGCGTTCATTTCGGCAACGTCCCGCCGCCGCCAACATCTACGAATCTCATCAACATCGCCGCTCCAACCCCGTCGACGACGACGCTGCGCGCTCGCTATCATACATATTCAGTCTAGAGCTTCGGTCTAGGGCTGCACTTCATTATCCTTTCGTTCATGCCTGCCTCGAGGCGCTTGTCAAGATGAGTGCGATGGCGAGGAACTCGTCCTCCACCGTTGAGACGCTACCGTCTCGTGAGTCCCTTGTTGGACACCCTTCACCGGCCTGTTGGCGCCAATATAGGCGAAGATTCTCTTTGGATGCATGCTGATGATTTGTCCGTTTCCGTGTACCACAGGAAAGGTGCTGCCGCTGCTCTCTCGCTCGAGCCGCTACGTCCGGATCTACCTCGGCGAAATCGACTCCGACTGGAGACACTACGCCGTTCCAAAATGGGTCGTTACCTTGCCTAGCGGAAGAAAGCAACCGATAAACTGGTCTTCATCGACATATCAGAAGAACGATACAGACTGGTCAGGCCGCTTGATCGGGACTGAGGGGTACCTGGATGGCCCGTACGATCAGTACCAGTATCCCGAGGACAGCCCTGCTTACCCCAGCCGATTCAACAACATGCATGCTAGCTTCAAAGCGTTCGATCCTATGCCTGCCGATATGCCACGCAACTTCAAAACAGCTCGTGAATGGAAACTACGATTCTGCAACCCCCACACCTTCCTAGGCCAGACCCAGCAGGCAGCAGTGGATTACTTTTTACGCGATAAAATCGGGGTCGATCCACCGAAACTTATCGATCCCATAGCCGGCTGTCGCTTCATGGAGGTCATGGTTAACAACTACCCGATATTTACGAGTTTAATCGAAGCCTGCGAGATGGATTCGCTGCTGCTGTTGATGGGGTTGTGCAGATACATCCGACGGCTTATATTGGAGTCGGCCAGGTTCTGGCAAGAGATTAATATCACTGCTTATACGGTACGACGAATGGAACAGCTCCACCGAGACTATAGATTCGACGCTGTCTCGGAGGTGTTTCCTGGGAGGGCTGGAAAATGGTCCGGCTCACCGCTGCACATTCTGTCTGGCCTGAAGAAACACGAGCCAACTGCCCACTGGCTACATCGCGCGCCTCATCTCAACTACGAAGAACGAATTCTTTCCGGGTTACCACTCGCGCATTTGACGAAACTCACGCTTGATGGCAGCGATATTCACTGGAACTGTTGGTATCAGATTCTCAATGTCGTTCTTCCACAACTCACCTACTTGAGCGTGCGATGGTGTCGCAGCTTCTCTCTCGGAATCATAAGCTTCGACGTCTTAGGGCATTATCTAGAGGAGGCACGACAGCAGCGACCTCTGCGATCGAAGGCCAGAAAGCCCTGCAAGCTCAAGACCCTACTCGTATGGGGTGTGCGAGGTGAAGGCCACCACAACTCTCGGCGCTTCAACGAGCCACGTGACCGTGACATACAAGTCCTTTATGACAGGGCTGGCAGCTCTCGATTTCGCACCAATGGCATTGGCATCAAAGCTCTCTACATCCAGTACTGCCAAGCTCTCGGAATAAAGACCGACTTCGGCATTTGCTCTGGCACGGGGATATGCTGTTGGAATGAACAATACATCAAAGAAGGGAACTTTGACTACGGCATGGTGGATGCAACGAATAACTCCATCATCATAATGGACGACACCGATATACCTGAGGTAGAGCCGCAATTCGCAGCACCTGGTCACCTTGCGTCTCGGTTCTGTAATAAGTGCGACACCGCCAAGGAATCACACATGTGCCGCGAATGCGAAGAAGCGAGGACTTGCTATATCTGCCTGCGATACGTATGCATGGATTGCGACCGCTCGATGGCGTTCGCCACGCGTCCTCTGGATTGGCGGTTTGTGCGCACGAAGACTCAGCTACCGGACTACATGCCGCAAAAGTATTGCGTATCGAACTCCTGCAACTATTGTACGAACGCTGGAAGATACGTCTGTGTTGAGTGCAATTTTCAAGCGCAGGTCGAGGCCCGAAATCTGTTGTTGACCAATTGCTCGGGCTGTACCTGCAACCATATGGCGGAGGACTTCTGTCCTGTCCGCATACCGATTGACACGCAGGCTGAACGCCACGGAAAGAAGCATCTGACAGTGTGTGGGATGCCATGGTGCCAGAATCTAATAGTGGCTTGTAAGAACTGCGATAATGGGAGGAATGTGATGGACTACGGCCAACGGTGCAGCGCCTGCGCCGTACCTGTTTGTTGGGTGAGTTTCAGCACCGCTAGCGCTATTGATTGTCGAATACCTGAGTATGAGCTAATAAAGTGTTCGTCGTTGCTTTAGACATGCGCGCGAGTCCCTTGTCCTTGTTGTCCAATCGACTACGACCGACTTTGTCCTCACTGTGTAGTCCAACACACATGCACCTGCTACCACTCCGTCCGTCGGATCTCGAAACGCAAAAGAGGACGAGCTAAAGCCGCTATCGAAAACGAGGAGGCGAAACCCAGCAACAGGAAGACACATCAACCTGGCTGTCCATTGCGAGATATCCAGATCCATGCAGAGGTTCCACTTACCACGTCCCTCAGATACCATGACAGATACGTTCTGCCAGGCGGAGAAGTTCGTACGGAACGAGGGTACACTGATATGATCACAAATGTGGTAAAATGGTACCCAAAAGTGAAGCTTGAGCCTGCCTGCGACGACTGCGGGATCGCATGGTGGACGCAGCCAAGATATGACGACGTCCCGGTGAAGAGAAGAAAGAGGCTGTTGAGGTGAATCCAGAGAAAGAAAGAAGGAATGAATAGGTGTTCGGTCTATTTTCAAATGCATGCGTCCTCGCGACGCGGATCTCGGAGTTTAGTGGTCGTTATGACATGTGGTTTTCGTATAGCGTCGGTGTTATGTTCAAGGTTCACATACTATTGTCGGTTGCAAGTTATAATAGGATAGGAGGATGGTTACAAGAGTCGCTGGGTTTCAGGGTTACTAGAACTCGCTGGTCTGAATTTGTGCAGGGCGCTACTCAACAGTACGTGGCATGTCTAGGTGGTTCGCGCCGCCAGGCCAATGCAACATAATTGTCATTTATCATACAGGTGGAATTGTCGGTTGCGAATTGCAAACTAAATCACAATCAATGGTACTCTACATATGCTCCTAAACTTCTTGGTTTATAAAAGTACATGTGTATCATATCTCCGCGCACACTGTGCCTCTAGGCGTTAAGCCCTGATGTGGCACAGACGGAGCAGGGCTGGTTTTCAATGGCCTCATAGATAGCCGTATAAGCCGGCTTCTTGTTCAGTCTGACGTCCCATGGCAGTGCAGCGCCAGTGCCAGCCCATACACCCGGGATCCACGAGTACTTATCAGTGTACTGCCATAGCGTCATGCCAATGCAGTTCTCCACGTTCAAGCACGCCTTTGTTAGCGAATAGTAGTCTTTCGCCTGTTGACCGACCTGAGAAGGAGTGTAATTTGCAATATCGTTTCCACGGCCAATTTCGTACCGAATGTCGACTTCGGTCAAGTAGAGCAACAACCCGAGATCCGCAAAGTGAGACAAGCCGGCCGTGATGCCAGCCTCGTCGACCTGGCCGACGATAAGATGGGCTTGCGCGCCAACCGCACCAATGGGGCAACCTTGGGCGATGAGGGACTTGAAGAATGTGGCGGCGGCGTCGACCTTTGCGCCTCGGTACTCGAAGTTATAGTCATTGACGAAAAGGAGTGCATCGGGGTCTTCCTCGTGTGCCCATTTGAGCGCCCAGCAGACGTAGTCGGTGCCGAAGTTGTTATAGAAGACAGTTTGGCGGAAGGTGCCGTCGTCATTAAACATCTCGTTGACGACGTCCCACTGGTCGATTTTACCTTTGTAGTGTCGGACGACAGTACGGACGTGATTTTCCAGCACAGGCTTAAGGGTCGCTGGGGTCCATGGGACGGTGGGATTGTTGATCCAGCCAGGGAGCTGAGAGTGCCTGCATAAACCGTAGCATTAGAGGCTGACCCGGTTGTATTTAGAAGAAGCGTATATTGTAGAACTTACCAGACCAATGTGTGGCCACGAACGGCTTGGTCGTTCGCTTCAGCCCATGCAATGAGGGCGTCACCGAGTGTGAAGTCGAAGACACCTTGCTGCGGCTCGATAGTTTCCCATTTCATACTATTCTCCGGCGTGATTCTGTTGAACTCATTGCTCGCAACCGACGCAATAGCCTCATATGGAGCATCTCCTGCCAGGGTGTATGTTTCTGTACGCAATCGTCAGCGGCCGGTCTGCGAAAGCCACGGTTGGGCTGCATCCAAGCGGGCGGGCCGTGCGCGGCCGCAACTCTACTATTCAATAGCTAGAACTTACCGGTAGCATGTCCGAACCACCTTCTGCGATCAAGCGCCATCTTGCCTCCAAGGGTGTCGATCCGTCGTCCTCTCTTGGCGGAGGCATGGAAATGGGTCATGTCAAGTTGATACTTGACCTTCTTATTACCGGGCACAGTCGAACGCTTGTCAACCGGCGAGGCGGCAACGAGGCCAGCGAAGGCGCCGAGGACCGCGAGAGTTGAAATCTTCATTTTAAAGATTTTTGGTGACAAGATATTATCTCGGTAATATAATTGGATAATGATATACGAATATTACCAACCCCGCGATGTTCCTATGAGCTAGAGTCGGAGCGCTGAAGATCTCGAACCTGGAGAAACATGGGGAGCCCACTGGCCCTTTTTATACCTGCGTCTAAGAAGATAATCCGCCTGTGTCCTACCTTGCACGATGCCTAGGGATATCGATATCATGAACTTTAGCCAGGTAGGCTCAAGGGGAAATAGATCGGCAATCGTGGGTTGTATCACGCTCTCCCCGCCAGCTGGATAAATTGGTCAACCCTCAATTGTGGTTTTGACTGCATGCAAGGATGAATGGAGATGGACCTTTGTGAGCGAAGTGCGCAGGCATGCAGTAGGATCAGCGGTAGTGAAAGGGCATGGAAGCCCCACGTAGATACTCCAAAATTACCCGGGAACATGCTCGAACCTCAGTTTCTAGAACAGTTCGATACCGTGAACTCTTTCCGGTGTCTGCGACTGCAGGGTTGGTGTTCATTACTGGGGCGGATATAGTTCCTCTGCTGTGCCATGGCAATGTGAGTTCGATTTCTTCGGTTTTACGCTTGGCGTGCGATTCTCTGGTCACTATTCCCCACAATACGATCGAGCCGTTCTTGAAGGGCATTCCATATATCCCCGTTTTGGCTATATTCGCGTTTTTGTGTGTGGCGCCTGGCCTGCCGTCAAGCATTGATTGAGCAGTTGATGATAAAATTGGCAAAGGGTTACGGGAACGCGGTCGGGCAGCCAGGAAAGAATCCGGAGAATCAGCGTGAACCTGAACCAATGGTAGGGCAGGCGCATATGCAGCTGGCACATGGCCAGATGGAGCTGCTGGAGTTGATCCGGTTCTCCGCACCCTAGCATAACCTGCAGCCCGTGCAACGGCAGGGACCATCGGATAAATGTCAAATGCTAGTGACGGCTTGTGCCGGGTAACTAACCTAGCACTTGGAGGCCCTCCCTAGCCTGCAGGCGGACGCCGGTGCCTTCAAGCTTGCAGAAAGGTGAATCCCCAGATTTTGTATCCACAGATCCTTCGTGATTGGAATGGCGCGCACCCACCAAATTTGCAAAGGTTCCCGCTTCAGTTTTAGCCTAAAGCAGTTTCCAGAACTGGTTGCCACTTCCAGAGCGTTCGGGACGCGTTCATGCAGGAAACATTGACGGAAAAGACCCGGACAGAGCCAGTCTCATGGTCCCTCTGTTGCACACAGAAGGTCACACTGCCAGCTGGATTCATGGAGGCAAAAGGGAACATAGAAATCTGCGAATGTATGCACTAAGGTTCGGTTGCGTGAACAGCGTCAGTCGATACAAATGTCGTCAATCAAATGCGTTGTGCTACACCACGTTACCTACAGCGACACATGTACACATTTGCTAATTTAAGATGAACAACGATACTTGGCGGACTGCAAGCTAAGTGCGAGCCGACGTGAGGATGATATATGAATTAATGACAACTAAAAAGCCAATGGTCTGTACATCTAAGGCCCAGCCACGGCAATATCGCAGAGAGACTTGAGTAGAATCTTCACGATTTTATAACTTTAGCCGACAACAAGAGAGGCTGATGCGCGATCTCAGCTATGCATGGCCATGGTGCCAGCCGTGATATATAATTCAATCGAGACTTTATAAGTCAATTTATCCGAGCAGCTAGCCAGGCTGTTATTTATCCAAGATTTGACGCCCCGGGCTGGTTTGCACATATGCAGTTGCATGCCTTGGGAATACGACTGAGCTGTGCCATGGACGAATATAATCGCATCCAAGATGCACGAGTTGCGGCTGTGGGGACTTAGTACGCGGAGTCAAAATACCAGGGAAAACTATCAAGTCGGCTACGAGCTTACCACGTTGTATATCGATATCTATATATCTTTGTGATGCGGTGCCTCGCCTTTGGTACTTAACTACTCGCTCTCGCCCTTTGAAAAGCATTTGTCAGCCACCCAATCGTACGCACTGCTATCTCGCTGTCTATATGGTAGGCTCAATATGCATGAGTCGCCAGCCCATCGGAAGGGTCCTCGGAATTTCAAATATCGAGACAGAAAACTACATTGGCCCCTGTATATTTGTCTTGGCTTCCTCAATTCGTTGCGCTCGCTGCAAACTAGTCTAGTGTCGAGACTGCTATCAATTATGCTTAGTAGAAAATTAATATACTGTCCATAACGCAGTATGTTTCCAGTGAGTGCCTATTTCTGAGAAACCGCAGCGTATTTGTAATATCTAAAACAAGATATGTGGTTATATATAGGGAGGATGTTCCAGTACGAGATACACTTGATAAAGATGAGCCTAACTGATGAATTAACTAAGGAAAAAACCTGCGTCTATGAACGAGTAGCTATCGAAACTAGATGTAATATAAATTTGGCACAAATCCAAATCTGGACTGACAACGATTTTTTGAGAGGAGGCGATCTGATAAGCGGACCCTAATATCTAGCTAGCTTTCGGAATCATTTGTCAATCGACACTGGCTCGAGTCCCAGTAGTGTTTCGGCATCACTAGCACTCCAAGAAGGCAGAAAATATTTCGAGACGTTCTGGTTCTGCCGCCGTTGGTCAAGAAGCCAGTCGACTTTCGCATTCTCGATGAATCTCTCATTGATATTGTTCTCAAATATTCCTCCAAGAACGATATCTGCTAAATCTGACAGTGCTTTTGAAAGCTCCTCGGCGCAGATAACCGCGAATTTCATTCCGAACACAACGCCCCGAATGTTGAGGCGGCTGACAATATCCATTCGAAAGTTCACGTGGATATGTCGCGGGACGCTCGTAGCACGTAACAGTTCAAAATAGTCCATGACGTTGACAATTGCCTCCTTGGGGATTTCGCCCCAGACTAGAATGTCGTAGTGACCGCCGTACCTATGTGCTGCTTTTATCATTTGCCGTCGCTTGCACAGCCCAGAGATAAAGTCATTCACCTCAAAGGTCTTTGTCAAATATGCGGGATCGATAACAGCAATTCGAGGGTTCGTGGCGTTCGCGCAGCGACGGCTCAATGCAGCTTTGCGCAAGACCCACATCAAGCTGTTGGAAGTTGAGATCATTGGAGTTGCGATCTTCTCGCGGTTGATATGGTTGGCTGCATGCTGGTCAAACTCGGGGCTACCCATCTCTGGTGCTTCGGGGACTGGCTGATTGATGTCTCGGAACAATCCAGCCCTAATCAAAGTATTTGAGTTATATCCGAAAGAACCGTCGTCCCAATATCGGAAGAGAATGTGCTTTGGGAGGGCATAGCACCGATTCTGGTACTGTGGCGTCACGGAAGATTCCGAGAGCGCACAGAACTTGCGTTTCTTCGATTCGAAGGTGCTCCTTTTCGCGATCTTGGAAGGGGTATCGAGCATTCTAGGCTCTACTTCATCATCCTCCAGGTCTTCTGGGGCTAGGGTCGGAGAGTCTGGTACTTTTCGAACGAAGGCAGATAGCATGCTCCTCATCCGTTCGACTTCTTGTTGTTTTTTTACTTCGTCGTAAGCTTTCATAATGTCCTTATCATCCTCGGCTCTTGGAAGCAGCTCCACTCCTGCCCCCTCAGCTGCAGCTTGCAATTCTTCCTTTGTTCGAGTCCACTTTCCATCAGGATCGTCAAATGGAGTCTCGATGAACACTTCCTTGAAAACTTTCAAGTTTTTCTCCTTCCGCTTCACAAAATACTCATTGAATTGCATCGAGTAAGCCCCTGATGAGATATTGATACCAAAGCAGCGGTTGAGGACATTTCGAATCCCTGCTGGACCACTGCCATACCAGCGTTTGACAACGTAGAGAAGGATAAGATCTCGCTCTGTCCAGACGTGTCGATATGGTGTTAGGGGATCGAATTCAGGGGTTTTGACTTCCAAATTGTCTCTACTGGCTGATGGGAGCAATACATCTTGGTAATCTTCTATAATACGGAACAAAGGTTAAAATTATATTTCAGGATTGGAGAAGAGGTGAACTTGCCATCATCAGAGTCTGCTACTTCCTTTCTTTGGGGAGAAACAGCACCACCGAAAAGCGACTTTTTCCTTTGGGCACTTGGGAAAAGAACCCTCCGAACCGAGTGTTTCTCTTTATCGAAGGCAGTGCGATAGAACTTGCTGTTTGGTGAGATCCTTTCAAAGGCTAGGCGGTCGTTGCCCGAATTATCGCGAATCTTAAGCTTGAGATCTTTGTATTGCTTGACTGTGAGCTTAGCCCGTTTGCGAGAAGACCAATATCCACTATCTTCTGAGTACTCTATTTCATCCACGGTTTGCGGAGCTTGCCCTTCGACTTGAACAAGTATATCGGGTGTCATGAGTGTGGGACCGTCAAATTGAACCTCTGCCTCGGGGGTCTTCTGGTCAATAGCCTCTATCTGGTCGGTCTGGCTGGTCTGATCAATATCCATCGGGATCATTTCCCCTTGGGTTTGTTCTATGTCTTGTCCTGCAAGACTATCGTCTGCTGGGAATTCAAGTTCTTCCATGGGTCCACCTCCTCCATTAACCTGATCTTGGAGCTCTCTGACGAACAATTTGAACGAATCCTCAATTTCGTCGTGAGCATGAGTATCGCCAAGTCCCGAGTCATCATGGGCAACATCATTTTCGCCATGATGGGCAAAGTCCAGAGTTTGACCTGAGGCGATTGGCTGGCTGAAAGGCTTGAGAAATGATGACTCGCCTTCCAGATGACCTTGAGATATCTCAGCACCCTCCACGGATATATCAATGTCTTCATCGCATAACTCGTCGATTATAACAGGAGGAGACTCTATGTCCGGGGGGACGAATGCCGATTCAATTTTGTCCATCGCATTCATGGCTCGCCCCAATATCTAACCTTTAAATGAGACATAGCATCGTAATATCAGCTAAACATGGCCTAGAAGAAGCGTTCAAAATGGGCTGTCCCATATGGTACTGATAGGACCTACCGCGAATCGGTGCTAGAGGCAACGTAAGGTATCTGCACGTATTAGCTAGATCATTTATATATACTGTCAAAGAATGATATTTGCGCAAGTAATTTCGTCGCAACGATCGAAGTGTATATAGTTGGTATGGAGAATGGTTGTATTCCAAAGATGCTAGCTATGCTGAGCCGAATACTTCCCTCAAATTTCTGGGTGGGGGCGTAATGATTTATATACAGATCAGATCAGTATTGATCTCGGCCTATGGGGGAGTTGCCCATATCAAATATGGCATTGAAATCAAGAAATTATAAGTCAAACTAACATTACTCGGCGTAGTGACTAAATCTGGTATCATGATATTGATATACAACACTCGCGTGGATCGCGCTGCATCATTCGACGAAGTCGTGATCAAATATTTAAAAACGGCATTTGACGATCTAGATACTTACTTGTAGCCTCCGACTCAATGCTTGAAGTACTGCAATGCAGGATCATTATGTCTATATAGACTTTTTTTGCAGCTATATAGATAGTTGATATGTACATATCTCTCGGGCAAATATTCTGCGGCTTTCGTATCACTGTCCATACATGTATACATCTCGAGATCTCTTCTTTTTGTCGTCTATCTACCACACCACACTGAGGCATCTTAAGATCTTGGCCAGTGAATTTTACATGTAACTGAGCGACTACGTAAGTTCACTTCTATGATTAATGGTTTCTTAGATCTGTTGTATTTCTATCCTGTTGCAAGTCCGCGAATTTTCACTACGAATATTGATACGCGTTTTAATAGCGGTCTTGGCCAGTCATTATTCTCTAGAATACGATTTCTAATTCGCATACCAATCTTGCCAAAAGGAACCGTTTGCCTGCTCGGTGCGATATGGCTGGATAGATCTGAGCGGAATCTCGGCGGAATCCTCAAACCTATAAATACCGCGGATTTTTCCCTCCCCCAGAAAATTTTATTTCCTGGCCAACATCTCCTCGGCTTTTCATAGACATCAATTTTCCTTCTCAGGAATCTTATGAGTCAGAACTACAAGACCGATTGTCACAATATCATCTCAACTTTATACATGACTATAGTTGTTTTCCATCTTTTCGTATGCCTTTTCCACCCAACAGACACGCATATACATGCATGAGATGAATATTCAAGTTGATGGTTAAAGGCTCAACAAGGTTCGAATATATATAAGACGGATAGCCTGAAAGATTTGTTTAACTATGCCTCACAATTATGACGTGGTCTGGGCAGAAAGCTGCCTACAGTCTGCACGTATTCTGTCAAATGGTAATGGGACTGTTGAAGGTAACAGAGAAGGTGGACGGGCTTTAACCGACGACCCCCGATGTCAAGACTGTCCAGATGATGGGAACCAGAGAGCAATTGAAGCACCATTCCATGAGTGTCCACTTTGTGGAATATCATTAGATCATCCCCTGGATGTTACTCATGCAGCAGATGAGTTCCTGGGAATTGTTGCTCAGTATCTGGACAATGCACATAGCCATATCCAACGCCAAACCCATGAAGCACTGGGAGCCCCGGGCCCATCAGTCCCCCTGCACAACAGCCCATCTTCCGAAAGCGCTTCCTCAGATAACTTATCCTCCAGCCCTCCAGAAGTGATCGACTTGACAGGCGCAGATGAGACCGATTTCTTAGGATCTGTCAACCATATAGCCCACAGCTGGACCGGTAGACGTCGGCATGCATTTGGCAGGGGAACATCTTGGAGTGAAGAAGATCGCGTACAGTTATATCTGCTCAAATGCTTGTTCGACATTTCTGATGAAGATACAGCGGCAGTACTGACGCAGATTGGAGGGAAGTGGCGAAAAGGGAGCGCAATCAAAGCACAATTCGGCGAACGTTCCAAGAGCCATACTCAAAATGCACGAATATCTCAAGATCTGGAAAACATGGTCGCTGCAGGCAACTTGGATTGCTACAGTGGTACTCTTGCGGCCATTCGCAAAGCCGCCGTTAGCCTCAACATAGATTTGAAACTCAAGGCTACCATTCAAATCTCAACCGTCCAGGCCAGCTCCAGCAGTTCCTCTCGGAAGCGGAGATATCGGCATGAAATCTCTGACGACGATTCTTGGGTACCATCAAATAACTATGAACACGATGATGGTGATGATGATGATGATGATGATGATGGCGATGTTGAACTCAGACGGCGAAGTTCGCGTCTGTCTTCGAATTTGCTGTTCAGAGTATACAGCAAGTACTCTCATGGTGTCAATAGCAACCGGGGGCACTGGGCGGGCGCATTTGAAAACTCGCGGTTGATTCCTTCTGTCAATGAAGCTGAGCTTCCAAGCTTGGATGAGTCCTTGGCATCCCATCTCAAGGGCGAGGAAGTACATGGTGGAAGCCCTTTCATTAGTACAACTAACTCGTTTCTATGGGCTCTTACCAAGTCAGCGAAAATGAGGGGGAGAACAAGGATTTCAGTTATCGATCGCACAAAGGTGCAATATCCTATTACACACATGGCTCGTGCATACTCAAGACTCAAGAACGCGGGTTTGCTGGAAGGCATTGAGCGATACTACGGGAGGTACGAATACTTGGTCTATGGCGGCGTATCTGAAAATGCGATCATACATGACTTCTCCGTCAATGAGTTCCAGAGTTTTATTGATGATGGGTTCTATCGTATGCAAGTCATTTGCCCGGAGATTGTCTTCAACAGACGTGGTAGTACCCCTAGGAAGAAGAGAAAGGGCATTGCAAATGTGAACTTGTCTCGCAGCCGTTCTTCGGTGGCCATCGATCAGCTGTGTGCGTTCGTCCTAGCCAATCCTGCCGACAAATCTCTTCAAGATCTTTTCAACTACAATCTGAAGGTGGACTGGGAGGTGGAGAAGCGGTGGTCCGGTGGAGTCTAAGCGTACCTACGTGTGGGACTCTTACTTGTTTCGAGATCCGCATACACGATGCAACGACCATTTGCTTTGACCCTATAAACTATAGTCTTTCCTCGTCGATATTTCATTTCCCATTCTAGCTATGTTAACTTGACCATCGGTGGAGTCAAAATTTGTTTTTGCATCTAAAATTATAGCAAAGTGTGGGCTCGAGGCTTCGTTTAGCTTGAACACAAGTTCTCTACATTAAAGCTCTGCATTTATCGGTCAAATTCTAATTGCGGTTATCATTAGTTTACCTCTCTCGAATTTAAATTCCTAATCAAACAAATGTTTGCTTCCTTAGGACGGTACAATTCTGGAACGTAGATTGTAAGCACTCTGGATGGAACAGCGCTAGTGTAGCGGCGCTGCCATAAAAATTTGTTATACCGACACGTATTGGCGGCCTATAGATCTAAAGCTTTTAGGGCAATGCGAAAGGTCAGCTATTGAAATCTACGTCTTTCCATTGTCTCGTAAATCTTTCCAGGCAAATTAAGATTGATGGTGATATATCTAAATTTAAAATTGTATAGCTTTAGGTATAGCGATATACGCAGATAGATACTTTATTAATGCAATTCATGGCCGTTCTCTTAAGACTAAGGTGCCCAGCTTTCTTATGATGGCTTCGTCGAAAGGCCGCCCGCACGCAAATGGTTGTTTTCCTCCTGAGTGATAAGATTGGAATATGTTGATAAGTACAAGATGCGAAAGATCAACGAATTATAAAATTGAGCAAAGGAATAAAAATAATCCAGTTTGAACATTTTTATACTATCAGAGCCGGCTAGCATATCGATCAACGAGCTTGCGAGAGGAAAAAATGAGATTAATATCCGTTATAAGACAGCCTTGAAAATTAGAGCACCACGGAAGTCACACGACCCATGGCGGAATTGACCATGTAAAAGTCATATATTATCCTCTCTGACGTCACTAAATTGTTCCTCGTCTCGTTAGTCCTCATCTTAGACAGCCCACGATGCTAGAAGACCGTCAGCTATGTCTTTATAGAATTGGCAAATATAGCTAAACCTACCTCCACTCAACAAGTCTAACTCTTCTTAGAGGCCGTCTGCGGTGCTACTGACTTTCTTTCCAAATTTGATGGCAAGCCGTCGAATATACTTCAAGGTTTGCCTTCCCGCATCGATTTTGGCGACGCACTCTTCGGCTATCTCGTCGATGTTGGAGAAGTCAAGTTCGTGAACGAATGGATAGTCTGCGGCTTTGGCTTTTGCGATTTCGGTATTGAATTGTCGCTTGAGGTAGGCGAGTTCAGTGCGGATGTATAGCTTGAGGTGGGCAACAGGTTTGATTGCCACGACCTTTCGGAAGGCGAAATTTTCGTATGCACGAATGGCATCGAGGCCTGATAATTGCTGTCCGGGAGCCGAAACGGAGACCACTTTGGCCCTTCGACTTTGACGTCGGAGGCGGCGTAGGTGTCTCCAATTGGGCATGGTGATGGCGGTGCACTAGGTGCTATCTTATTTTGAAATCTGATATCAGTGATGAGCAAGTACTGTGTGCGTCGAAGCTTGTATACATGTAGCTCTTGATTACGAAACGGGAGTAGTCATCAATTAGAATCGTGTACGGACGAGTAGCGTACATATCTGATAGAGCGGGTAGTATTAAATTTTCTTGATAGGGCAAGCTAGGCACATACAACAATAATATCCGATCGTCCCGAGGGATCCCGGGAACGGAGAGTGTGTAGGAGAGGCCAGATTATGGTAAGATATCATCAGAAAGAAATACTCATCCGGAAACACGATGTAATCAAGCATAATGCCACCACACATCCTGGCCCCAACTTCTGATGCGGCGTGCAGGTATTCAAGTACTTAGCCAAAATCATACCTCCACCCAATCTCGACATGGCCCAGAGAGTACTTGATCAATCCGTGCAATTCTCAGCATGAAATTCGATCAACCTTCCTCGCCCCCAGCACCTGGACCTTCTTCCTCTTGAATCACAGCCAGCACCGTTAGCGACACTTAATATCTAAAGCCAAACAGCTGAGTACACACGGCCGAAATACAACATACCCTCCGTCATATCAGGATCTAAACTAACCAGCATGATCTCCTCTTCAAGGTCCCTTGCGATAGCAAGTATAGCCCGCATGTGAAGTGGCGCCAACGACCGAAGCCGCGTGAGCGTCTGCTTGCCTTCATTCAACTCGACGATCGCCTGAGAAACGTACTCGTCGACGTTCGAAAACGTTAGATCCTTCGCCATGGGATAGTTGCAGGCCTTCACGTTTGCGATTTCAATGTTGATCTCCTTCTGCAGGTACTCAAGTCCAGTCTTCAGGTAGCGCTTTAGTTCGGCTATGGTTCTGACTTTTTCAAGCTTTCGTTGGCCCATCTCGTGGTAGTTGAAGACGGCGCGCAGGCCACTGCCTTCGCAGGCTGGCGGGGTGTGCGTGACTGGCATTGGTGGCGGCCTTGGCTTGTGGGTCTGTAATACTGTGCACTGTGAGACCCCCTTGGACGGATGAATAGATGACTTTCCAGGATCCTAGGAGCTATGGTAAGATGTAACTTCGATAGTATCCCTTGATCTCTGAGCTGGTCTTCAACATCTCGTAACAGCGGGTCAGTTTGATGATCAACATACGAGAAGAGGTGAGATAGAGAATATATAGGTAGGCTAACGTGGACGATGGCTGAGCCTTTAGCGTGCGATAAAGGTCATCAATATCTGACCAATAAGTTACCAGATGTTTTGAGGGATTTGATATGAATATGAAGATAGATAAGGATGGTTCATGAAGAATTCCAAATGGAGTGGTAAGGGGTGGTAAGAAGTTGAAGGAAGCCTCTAGAGATAATATGAAGTTCTAAGATAGGATATTCACCCTGAGCAGCATATGGCTTCACTCATCTAATCAACGAGAGGCGCCAGGAATCACGCTCAATGTTTTGATAGTTCTAGGTTGTTTCAACTGATACAGTTGTGTGGTCTCATGCAGTCGTGTATCGGTATTCTAATTGGTTGATATATCGCTTTCCTAGCCTGCACGAAGGGGCATATGAATATTGGTATGGGCGTTTTCATAGGAAGTAGAAATTGAAATCAAAAGCATCAGCGAAATATTAACAGCCATGCTTATGGATACTAATATTAAACAGGTCGAGATCCCCTGCCCACTTCGGTTATAGGTTATCAACAGCTAATAGCTAAGTCGTTATCATCATAAACATTACACAATACCACATAGTGCCTGGCAAAGGCTAACAAAGTTCGAACAATCAGAATACAAAAGGCAACATCGCCTATACCAGCTACGCAGTATTATTATCCGGTGTTTCCTCCGACCCCTCCGACCCCTTTCGCTCCTGCTTTTCCTTTCGGAGCCTCTCCTGCTCTTCCTTGACCCTTCTCTGGCTTTCCTCCATCAAGATGTCTACAATCTTTCTCGGCTTCTTCACGGCCTCGGCCAGTTTCTCTGATCCTTCGCCTTCCGTGTCCTTTTCCTTATCTCCTTCGCCGTTCTGCTCTTTGGCTTCAGAAGTGCCTTCTCCCTCTTTCTGCTCCTCGTCGTCCTTACCCTTCTGTTCCTTCTTGGCCTTATCCAGCTTCTCGTCTTTGAAGTTCTTCACGACGACCTCGATGCCACGGAGGTTCTTAGCCATGAACTTGCGGAAATCACCCAGCTTGCTTTCATCGGGGCTATATGTCCCGCTGTCGTTGTCGAGATATATCCGCCAGCGGCGCTCTCGCTCGCCAATGGCTGCGTGGACGTCCTCTTCCTCGCCGGTGCGGTCGTAAAGCTCGGCGTCATCCTCGTCATCCTCGTCAACGTAGTCTTCGCGGAGGAAGAACTCCCCGCCCCAGACGACCTTGGCATTCCCGTCGGATAGCATGCCATGCTTGCTCAGGTGATTAATCTTATACTCATCACCTGTCTCACAGAAACGCCACTCGCCGTCCATCGTAACTACGAACGTGAAAAGCTTATTATGAGCTGGTTGGAGGAGGTCCACGAGGCCTGGGCCGACTGCATCGGCATCCCACCAGGAGCCATAGACGGTGTTGGTGTCGTGACCGTAAAGGTTCTGATATTGTTTTTTGACGAGATGGCGGAAGATGCGGTAGTGGATTTTGGAAGGGTCGAAGGCCTTGGCGTGGGCGATGTCGGCGTGGAATTCCAGTGTTGAGTATGGTGGTGGGTGGATGAGGGAGATTTTGTAGGCTTTGAAGGAGGTTCCACCGTTGGATTTACTCTCGTTCTGTTTGCGCGACGGCGTGGTGGTGACGAGGTTCGCGAGGGAGGAGTAGTGAACTGAATAGCGGGTTGGTTGTTGAAGGTGAATGTTTTGTAGAGTCGGTTTCCGGGTTGGTAGAAGTTGGAGCTACAAGCATAAATGTAAGCTCGTGGTCTGAGTCATAGTGACTAGGAAGATTCGTTACCTTGAATGTGACGTTAGGTGCGGGGGCCTTCATGTGTGCGTCCGGGTTGCAGAGGTCGAAGACGGCGGTGAGCATTTGGATGTGCTTGCTGCCCTTGTACCCTTTAATCGGGATTGTTCGTGTATGCTCGTGTCCGTCGAGCAGATTCTTCTACAGATATTTACGGTTAGAATGTGGAGTTTGCAAAACTCGAGGAAAGCTAGGTTTGTTCAATACCTCGATGTCTTGTAGGACAAATTTGATGCTGCCCAGCTTATCGTCCTCCTTGCCTTTGCCGTCCTCGTCGAAAAACTTCAGCTTCAGGTAGGTGCCCTCGCGGATACCACCAATACGCCACTTCTCGTTCCATGTCGGATCTCTAGTCACATGATGCGTAGAGGTGCGGAAATGGACCTTGCTGGACTTTGACTCGTGCGGGACAAGCCCTTTGGAGTTCTTGACCTTGCCGATAACGTAGACATCGGATGTGCCGTGAAGGTCACCAACCCTGTATAGATCGGAGTCAGCATTGTTACGAACGACATCTAAATGATAATGCGAAGGAACATACGCGACGTGAGAGGCGCTGACGATGGTCAGGACAAGGTCGTATGGCGGCTCTGGACGGCGGCGTTGTGCGGCGTTGGGCGATGTTGGAGACTGCGGCGTGACGTCATCGGAGTTGGCTTCTGCGGCGTCGGCTTCCATTTTGCTATTTCGCGACTGGCGACGGCGGATAACAGACTGCTTCACTCTGTATTTCTAAGCGCTTGATGTTGTCGCTGTAATATGTGATATGATAGGGAGTATCAGGTAGATAGGAAGATGGAGACGGCAAAGTTAAATCCGCGAGATGTTTTCTGAGCTGGTTTGGTCTTATGAGATCCCCGACTGCGCCAGCGGGTCTCTCTTTCCGCGGAGACTCGTTTCGCCGGCGACATTTGCATTCGACAGGCAAGATTTACGAAACAAGCTTTTTAGTGTCTGGCATGTGGCCCTGGCTGACGTCTAGCTTGTGGATCGGGATTTAGTTGGGTTGCTATCGATAGCTTGGAACCCTGCATGGCGCATGGGATATGACGAAGGTTTGTCTTTTGAGCAAGTCCAGATGTTGGTGAATGTTGAGACATTCGGATAACCCGGCTCCCCACCACTACGTCCTTTGATTTCTGCATCTCTCGATCATATCCAACTGCATTCTCTGGCAGACTCGAGCAGGCGGTAGACTCCGACTTCCTGTTGGCGGCATCACGTGGATCCGCGACTAGCAAGATCCATCGGCCCATTTCGCCTGAGGACACGTTCATGTTGGGACACGTTCAGTGTCGCTTGCGAGCTTACAAATGGCGGCCGGGCCGGCCGCGCGACGGCATCTGACCTGGCGTCAACCACGTTCCCGGGTCCCCCACACTTTCCCACCAGCACGTCGCGCCGAGTCGTAAAGATTGTTATCAGATACGCGTTAACGCGCGAACATCCATGTCATGGATTCAAGCTGCATACTCAAAGAGCTCTCCTGCGCGAAGTTTGTAAGCGGCTCGTTGTCCACCCGACGGAAACGGGCAAACCTGAGGGCGCAAGTTCACCAACATGCAAGTTCCAGGAAAATATGCAACGATGGAGAGGTAGGATTAGGTAATATCTTGATGTTATCGACCGGCTTCGTCTACAATAACGTTACTATCTGAACCGTCACCAACCGAGTCAGAGACGGCTGGGCCGGGCCCAGCTATCTCGGCGAACGTAATCGACGGAACAGGCATTGCCATCCTGATCATAGCTTCTCCACTTCTCCGCAATACCCTCTTGGCCACCACTCAACCAGCTTAGGAAATGCTCCTTTCAGCAAGCGTATCCATGGACGGAAGCATAGTATTTAACTGGCCGATTGCGTGTCGATGGTCCCAGCATCAGTCCACTTCCAGGCCATCCGCTCCAAGCCATACTATATTAATACCATCAAGCCCTCCTCCAATTGCTCAATTGTGTAACTTGCCTCGCCGGTAGATACCACAAAAACAACACCGACAACTTCACAATGACCCGCCTGAACGCTCTCGCAAAGGCCCTCAAGGCCCTGCATGTCTCCGGCACCCCTCTTGTACTCACCAACGTCCACGACGCCCCCTCCGCTGCCGCTGTCGCGTCACACTCCGCAACCAAAGCTCTCGCCACAGCCTCCTATGCCATCGCCGCCGCCCTAGGCTTAAAGGATGCCAACCTCACTCTCGAAGATAACCTAATCGGCATCCGCGCCGTAGCCCGGGGTATCGAGACCACCGGGTTCGCTGACTCGAAGCCCCTAACTGCTGATCTTCAAGACGGATACGAAGACATCGCTGCAACTATCAAAGCTGCCATCGCAATCGGCGTCGTCGGCGCAAACATCGAGGATCTTAAGACCGATCCTGCAACCGGCCACGAACAGCTCCGGGATATCGACGACGCTGAAGCGCGTATCAAAACAGCACTAGCAGCAGCAGCGGAAGCCGGTGTGCCGGACTTTGTCATAAATGCCCGCACAGACGTTCTAGGCTACGGTGGGACCATCAAGGACTGCATTGAACGGGGAAAACGGTATCTTGCTGCCGGCGCGACGACCGCATTCGTATGGGGCGCGGGGAAGCATGTGATTACAGCTGACGAAGTGAAGGAGCTAGCTGAGGCGTTTGAGGGTCGGTTGGCAGTCACAGGGCCTGGGCCGACGCCCTTGAGCATGGATCAATTGAAGGAAGCTGGAGTTGCAAGGGTCAGTTTCGGGCCGTGGTTTTCGTTGCGGAGCTGGAGGGCATTTGGAGACGATGCGGGGGTTCTATTGAGCGGGTTGGAAAAATAATGTGCTTGCTGGATTCCGGTCGTGCTCATATTAGGGCCGAGCAGGCTGTGGATAAAAAGTGTAACGTACTATTTTGGAGATTTGCTGTCCCATCTAGCTCTAGGAGATAGATGCATCTCGCGGAACTGGACGCACGCGCACGAAGTCCAGGCGGATACAGACAATCTCGGCCAAATATTCTGTTAAATAATTCTCTCAGCTCTACACGGAGTATAAAAATACGTGGAAACTTGAAAGCCGTGCAAATCTAACGGACTAAGTATAATTAAACTTTCAAGTCTTGTGCGCAGATGGTATTCGCGTAGTGTTGGAGCACATGAAGCTAGGCAGCTTAAGAGTTAAAACCAGGCTCGGAATCCCATCAAGTGCCTGAATTTCGTGTAGGATATTCTCTCGTTAAAGTTAAATAATTGCAATTAATCGCTCCCTCCTACATCGCCTACCCCAACCACTCACTGTCACCATCTTTACATTATCAGTTTGCAAAGCTCTGCAAAACCTTCCATGATGTCCGACAATTCGCATGTGGTCGGAAACATTGATTTCGTGCTCCCGCCGATGCGACCGGGCGCGAGGGACAGCCCAGATGATGATCTGGTGCCTGGACCGTTGCCTCGAATCAATCTTGATTATGATCTGAATTATAGTTCGGGAGGTGTGTTCTCTCATCAGTGCCAACTAAGCTTTGCATCCAGCTATAGTCTATAACGGTAGATCGGCATGGATATATACATAAAGCTGATGTTAACTCATCTATGGATCGCTACGCGAAGTACCCTATTGTCTGAGGTCGTGAATATTCGAATGCTAACATGCATGCTTGCATCCCCTAGCTGCTCAGACATATACCCCGTGTCCATCAGAATCGCCCGAACCACGTAATTGGAGCATGCGCAACGGCATTCCACTTCTACAGCCTTCTCGTAATGAAGTTTCTCATCCTTCCTTGCGAATCGACCTGTTCGGTGAGCTGGCACCTGGACCTCGGTCTCCACGACAAACAACATTGCAACTGCGAGCGATAGCAAGCCCGTCGCGATTCATGGGGTTGCCTCGTGAACTAAGGGATGAGATATACCGGTACTTACTTCTCATCGACGTCGAAACGCCGGATGTGGCTGGAGTTACGAATGAAGCTGATGAGAACTTTAACCTGAGCTCAAATTTCAAATACGCCCACTATGTATATAGGCCTGTGCGTCTTGATCTGGCGATTCTGAGAGTCTGCAAGCAAGTGCACGACGAGGCGACTGAAGTATTCTATAGCGAGCGGACGTTCGTTATAAAAGTTATGACCATGGCGGATTTATGCGGGGAGGTGGGCACTTTCAACGTCTTCTATACGGCGCCGTGGGAGCGGATGTGTTACATTTGCGACTACGACTTCACTACGGATGCAGAAGGGCAACACCCGTACGTGCACTTCCATACCCGCTTGTCTACTGTGACAACTTGCCAGTTTATAAAGTGATACTAATCCGTCCGTCTCGATCGTACCATCCACGCACGCGACGCTATTAGGGTTGAGAAGCCAATTCTTGTATCCGAGTATCGAAACTTGTTTCCTTGGTCCCAGCAATCATGGCGTCCCGGTACAATGTACCTTGGTCCAGCACCACGATATCGGCACCTCTTCCGTCGCATACGTTTAGAACTGGATGACGACACGGACTACGATCTCCTCCCGGTGGAAGATGTCAACGATGCTGACGCAGCGCTGGGAGACTTAGTCACAACAGTATCCAGTCGAGTGCTGATGCCAGTTGCAGAGCGGCTCCAATTATTACTATCGGAGCCAAGGGATAATCTGAAGATCGATGTTGTTATCGAGTCTACATTGATCATGACCGCCCGTCTTGGCTCATGGCACCAGGATGACAGCGGCAGGATACCCTTGGTCCCAGAAAGGGTCGATGCGATGTTCACGGGAGATACTGATCATGACGCCAGCGTCCGACACATGCTTGAGGGGTTCTACAAAGGGATGATGTGCATGGCCTGGCCGTTTACTCGGGGGCCCTGGAAGCACACATGTAAGATCACAGTCCCACACGGCCTGGATGAATTATTCAGCGGAACACAGGATAGATTGTTCCGTGAGCTTGAGAAGGAGGGCGGTATCGAAGAGAAAGAGTATTGGCAGCTGGAGCTGCGGCCAGGCGATTCATGGGTGGTGAAGAACGGGCGGCTGTTGCACCTTGGCGGCTGAAAGAGCGTGTCTCGAGGTTGATTCCAAAATCATCCGTCACTATTATTACGGCTAGTTGGATTTTTTATGCGATCCGCTTTTGTTAGCTTCTGTTACTCTTTATCATTCCCGGAAGATATAAAGTCGGACACTCTATGCTAGGAGTGTTCTCACTAGAATATTGTTGACAAGAACCGTCGACGTGAATTCGAGGCTGGTGCTGCGTTGTAGTGTTGGGAGGCAGTTGTGTTGCGCATTGAATAAATCACACCTGCTCTGGCGGCAGCTCCATCTTCCTTCTTTTCTTTTCCCCCTACCCTCATCCCCATCCCATCTCCATCCTCGTCTCCTCAGTCCTCGTCTGCTTTCACCATCTCTTGCCCTTGTTTTCTTGCTTAACGACTCACGACTCACGAATTTCCTATTCGAGCTGGTCTCCATCCATTAAGCACCTCCTTTTCTCCACATCACGAGACGCCGAGATGGCCAGCAACGATGATAACAAGTAGGCCCAGCTCTGCCCTCAAGTCCGATGACATCAGCTGACCGATCGCTCTCCCAGGTGGCGCCGTCGCCAATCATCCCAAAGCAACAGCTCCTCTCCCGGTCCTTCCTCCTCGCAATCCTTCAACCAGCCTCGCCGTAATGATTCGCGCTCTGATCGCGGCTCCTCTTCATTCGGTCGTCCGCAGGATAATCGTCATTACTCCAGCGGCAACCCGAATCTCGGTTCGATGATGGAGGAGCACTCTTCTGTTAACAACTTCAACGGCAAGGATGTTAGGGATTTCCTGAGTCGAGGTATGACCTTCAATCCAGGCGGGGTTCCTACGATTCGCGTCTAATTTTTCGGACAGGTTACCAGGAGATGGTTAACGCAGCTCAGGCTTCCGGCGACAATAAGCCTGTCGTCTTCAAGCAGACTGATAAGGGCTGGGTGACGCAGAGCAAGTCCTCTCCGTGGGCCCCAAACAGTACGTCCATCGCGTATCTAAACTCGCTTCCCCGCTTACTCACGCTGACCGGCGAGCTTCGCAGAACATGTCATGGCCAACGGCACGGATTTCCTGACCCGCGTTAAGAAAGGGGTCGCGTCCAGCGGTGCTAACGGCACTGGCAAAGACGGGAAGATTGGGGGATAGAAACCCCCTGAACAACCCGAGGACCACCCGCACGAAACCAAGAATCCACCCCAGCCACGATACAAATCGACGAGGATCCCGAGACCCAAAACGACAGAAATGAACAAGATACTCTTCAAATCAGAAAAGCCTATCAGGCCTAAGACGGAACACAGCCTAAGATTTACAAAAGCAGAGAAGAGCATGAAACCAACGGAGACAGAAAAGAGCCAAAGACCCGAGAAGATAATGGAAGAGACTACGATTGCACCCGAGCCCTTGAAGACAGAAGGTAATTCCGCTGCTGCTACTGCCAAGGAACCAACGAAGCAAATCAACTCGGATGACCCGGTGGACTGGCGGAAAGAACTGAGCACTGCGATTCGACGCATTCAAGACCTCGTGCCAACCGTCAAGGAACAGCAAGATTCGTGTGAGAGATACAACAGGGGCCTGAAGCATCTTTGCAAGCTTTACCGAAAGATGGAAGACAGGATCCAGCGACTGGAGCTGGCTGCACAAGAAGCTGCGACTTCATCCGCTCAACTACCCCAAGATTCCGAGACGGAGTCGGAGCCAGAACCAGAGTCTCAACCGGATACGGTTCTGTACGAAGGGAATCCTCAAGCTTCTTTCTTTGCTAAATTTTGCAAGGCTCTCAAGCTCCTCCTGTCTGCTTTTTCGTTGCCCTTGAAAAAAGTCGCGTATTTCTGTACTGGTGGACAGTTTCGGCGCGGATATGAACCTCTTGCATGAGACTTAGGAGTTTACGGGTTGTTATCATAGGGACTCAATGGTCATTAGTTACTTCCTTTATAATTCCGTTGTTCGCACTATAATACTTAAGTACTTACCACACTGTAATCTACAGCTGTTTGGAGATAGGAGGGTTTACGTCTGTTTGAGCTAGTTTGACAGGTATTAAGCTCTGGATCAACTCTGGATCCTATCTTCCCGCTAAGCTTTCCTTTCTGTCTGCCAACAATACATCCAGACTACTTAGTCTTGGGTTGCGGGCTCCGCGTTTCATCCAGACAAGATCAACAGTCGCACCTTGTTACGTCTCCTACCCGTAAACTCCAGCAATACTTAGAAGCCGGTCCCGAACTGCCTAACTCAAATCCCTCCTTCCAGTCATCTTGCCTGATTCTCCTTCTTCCACACACACATACACATAACACCCAATATGAGGCCGGCAGAAATCTTTCATCAAATCGTTGTGGCCATCAAAGCTTCGGGCGACAATACCTGCCTCGATTTCGACGACATATCACAGGAAACGGCGGAGTTGCTCTACCAAAGTCTCTACGATAAGTCGAATAACTTAGAGCGACGTCGTTTCAATATAGATGCACCACTGAATTGGGCGGCTTCAAAGCGATCGATACGTAGCCTTTGGGGCACCTTTTTTTTTTTTTTTTTTGACGGTATTGCTGGACATTTTGAATGTGCGTCAATTGATGACTTGATGTGGCGATGGAAGTGTGAATTGATGAGCGAAGATGGTTAATGTCTAGTGAGTTGATGGCGAGTTGAAGTGCCTAGACATGTATTGGAAACATTTTCTGAGAATGGCTATGCGCCGTCTAGAAACCTGTAGACGCTGTACTGGTCAACCAAAGGTTCTGTGTTGTGCTTTTGTTATATGTTTTCACAGGTGCACGCCACAGTCTCGACACTAACAAAGCCTGGCAACACCAGGCAAAGTCTAGGGCCGAGACTGTGCACGCCAGTCTCGTAACCAGACTGGGGCTGCCAACCGCACTCACAGCTAGCTGTGGAGTCATGTAGCCCTTAGTTTATATTCTTGAATATAATCACTACTGTACGCAAGCTAGTTGAATAGGAACCACAAGGTGGTTAAGTACTTATATTTAGAGCCTGGTGGAGAAAGAATGATTAATACGGTAGTCTGATTTGCGGATGGTTTCGAATTCGAAGGTTCGGTACGGCGTAAGGATCAGAAGAGATGAGCAGTGGGGCTGAACAAACGCATGCGCATCGATAACAGGATATTCTTGAGTATGTGGATTTGTTACCGAAATGGGGATATCAGCTTTCAGAAAAGATGCTTATTTTTCCTTTCTGAGATTTAATTTCACAAGGTAGTTAAATAAACTAAGTACTTATTTACAGGTTCGGAAAACGTTAAAACACCGTCATCGTAGATACCCGTCTAAAGTGTGGCATCGATGTTATCGGATGCATCAGATTAGATATCGCCAGAACGCCGGATCGATGCTCGTTAAGCTTAGATTAGATCCGTCCACACCACGCCATGCGCATGTTCCCACGTACATGTTCTCTGCATGGCATCACGGATCAACCGCAACCCTTCCCTCGCTATATATCCACTCCATCTTTCCCACCGTTTTCAAGGTGCTCTAATACCCTACATTCGGACAAGCATATCGTACTTTTCACAGAGCCCAGATTGTTTGACAGTCGGAGTTAACTTGGCGGCCGGCGGCTCGGCGCTCGGTCGTATGATATGGTCGTCTGATAAGGCTAAGAGCGCGAGAAATGGCCGATTCGGAAGACGCTTTCTCGCACACGTGTGCAAATCCCTTTACCGGACGTAAGGTAATGTCGGAGGACGCTGGTGCCGATTTGCAGTTTTCCTCGCCCGACGCCGCGGGCTAGCGTTATATCGACGCATTGCAGGTATGTTCTGGGTACATCCTCCTCTGAACAGTTCCTTAATTTGACACTTTTTATCCACGGTCTCTAATTATCTTTTATGACTTATCAGATCGTTCGGCATACCCGGATAATCGGCTCCTTGTACCTACCGTTTGCCTAGGGGCCACCAGTATCGTACCAGTATAAGAAGCAGAGTGGAAGCCGTTCTCACGATGGCGCCTCACGGGTCCTCTTCTCACCTATCGGGTTCTGGATCGCCTAACGATATCTCTTGTTGCTCGACTTATTTCTCCTCATACTGTCCACTTCAATTCGCAGGACAGTGCAATGGTACCAGTCTTGATACCATTGACATGTGGTGGCCGTCCTCAGTCTTCAATGCCCGCCCAGTTCTAAGCGACCGTGTGGCCGGCTTTGTCAGACAGAGCTCGACGGCTGACAGTGGTGCGGAGAACGTTATTATCGACGCACTGCACTTGGGTAGACGGCTCGGGATATACTATAATGTGGCCGTCGTGCTGTTCCCGCTTGGCACATTCGTTGTGCGGAAGGCGGCAGCGAGAGTCCGTGCGTGGCGGAAGGTATCGAAGGCTCGAAGAAAGGAGAAGAGAAAGCAGATCGCGAATGGTAGCGCAGATGCTAGTAGGGATCGGAATCGGCATGCAGATGGGGCGGGGAGTGTTGGCGATCTGGTAAACGGACGAATGGCGAAGGCCGAGGCTTTCGCAGAAGTACCACCGTCTGGAGAACCCTCCCCGAGTTCCAGCTCGAGTTCCTCGAGTGAGCTCGAAGTGGCCGTTGGCGAGTCGACACCGTTACTTGCCATCAATGCAGAGGAGAAGATTGCGGCCGAAGTCAGGGTACCATGGTACACGCTACTCTACCGCCGTCTCAAGGGCATCCTCACCTACCAGCGCGCAAACGACCACCACGGCCGCACCGCGCCGGCAACGGGAATATCGATTGTTAACACGCTGTACTTCTTTACGACCGTCTTCCTCTGCGTCTACGGGATTTACATATCGCCAGCAGCGGGGATCACACCAAACCTGAAGACATTCCTTCTCGCGGATAGGTTCGGGCAGTTGTTTGCGGCGAATCAGCCGTTGAATTATCTGCTGGCGGCGAAGACGTCGCCCGTGCGAGTGCTGACGGGGTGGAGCTATGAGAGGCATCTTGTGTTCCATATGGCGGTTTCGGTTACGTGTTTTTACTTGTCGATTTTCCATTTCTTTTGGATGTGGCGGGTGCATCGGATATTTTCGGTGAGTGTAGGCTCTATCTCATTACCTCATATCATACCAGTGTGTCTTCGCGATATGCAATGGGTCTGACTTCTGAAGCGCATCCAGGCTCCAAGCGGTGCATCCTTCCTTTCGCTACTACTGCACCCGCAAATCACTCCAGGGCTAGCCGCCTTCGTCTCCTTCGCCTTCTTCAGCATCCTCTCGCACGATGACATCCGCGCTAAATCCTACGAATTCTTCCTCGCCACGCATATCATCTTCTCCGCCGTCGCGATGGTCGCATTATATTTCCACCACCCCGCCGCCAGGGGATACGTGATCCTCTCACTTTCCATATGGCTCATCGACCGTGTGGTCTACCGTGCCTACCGGAAGCGGGTGACGGCCGATGCGACTATCGCAGTGGTTGACGAGAGCACTGTAAGAGTTACAGTCAAGGATATCCGTACTCGTGGGGCTAGAGCGTCTACATGGAAGCCTGGGGAGCATGTGTTTCTTACAGTGCCCGGATGGAGCTGTTTGCAGGCCCATCCGTTTACTATCCTGTCGCCGGCAGCAGGGTACGATCTTGATCCTTCGTCTGTGGAAAATGGAGAGAAAGATATGGTGCTGGTCATACGGCGGTTGAAGGGGTTTACGGAGGGGCTGTACGGCATGGCTGCTACTGCCAGTACGACGCAAACGATGCACGCAGAGGTGGTGATTGACGGGCCGTATGGCAACGACCACGCACGGGACGCGATAAGGGGATGTAGGAAAGCCATCTTCGTTGCCGGTGGCAGTGGGATTGCGGCTGTCTGGCCGCTAATGTGCGAAGTTGTCAGACGGCATATGGATAGGGCTGCGAGGGGAAGGGCTGGGAAGCATACGAGGACGGTAACGCTTCTGTGGATCGTTCAGTATCCACATCATGTCAACTGGTTGGAAGATCTACCACAGTTGGAGGAAGCGAAGCGAGTGCTGGCAAGTGTCGACGTGGATGTGGACGTACGCACATTTATCACAAAGGGGGCAGAGGGGAAGCGGCCGGATCTACGGGAGGAGATTAGGAAGGTGGTAGATGGGGATATCGCCGGAAGGACGGCAGTTGTAGTTTGTGGGCCGGATGCAATGGTGAGGAATGTGAGGAATGCGGGGTTCGAGATGCTATGGGAGGGGAAGGCCGTTGAGATTGTCACTGAAAAGTTCACGTGGTGAGACCAATATTCTAAGTCTTGAGGTTTGAGATTGTCGATATGTTGGATGATATACCTAGATCTAGCTAGATGTGCATATGTGAGATTAATCATGAATAGTCTGGCTTCCGAGATCATTTGTGCCCGACTGATGTTGAGTCGCATTCATTTTGGAAAATCATGTTCGCCGATAGCGTTACCAGAATATACATACGTATAGTAGATGTAGGTTAATATATCACGATCGATTAGGCTTCAAAACGTAGATATCTAAATGTGTATTTTCGAAACCTCCAAATTGCAAACCATGGTTTGCCGAGTAAGACAGGTCAGCTGTCTATTTCGCAAGAGAAGGTTATATATAATTAATCTTCTCAATAAAACAGCAGCCGATGATTGCACCACTCTACCGTTAATAGTTAATCTTACGCAATTCAACATCACCGTGCGGCGCGATATCAGATCTAAATATCTCAGCGCCAAGACCGGCATGAGCCAAGGAGCTCCCGATATGATATACTACCTCAAGACTGCCGTAGATTATATCGATTAATCAGCCGGACCATTGGATTTATAAAGCGTAGGTAATCAGATATGTCTGAATTTTATCAACTTCCAACAGATCCCCAATCTGTACTTCGGATTATATAGACACCGGAGCTCCACAAATGATGTGTAACGGCATCGAAGCGACGGCATTCCGCATAATTATCCCGTATCACTAATCATGTCCCACGCCACCATGGCGCCATCACCAGCGCAGGTTAACGACAGCTGCTCGAAGCGCGTTGCCACACGTTGCATTCTCGTGGACCGCACGACCCGATCCGGAAATCCACCGTCCGGCACGGCATATCCGCTCCGCACAGCTCACTTTCTTACGATATCGATATCACGACTCTTCTCCAGAAAGTCCAAGACAGTCTCGGCGAACGCTTAACACAGCTCGCTATCACAAGGGGACGGTGGCGGGAGCTAAATGCAGGCATGGCAGACGACGTCACTGCGCTTGGCGCACCGAATTAAGATGGCGAATGATTGGCAAGGTAGCATCGGTGCGCCGTCGTACAATGCAAACAGTTTAGTGGGCGGCGATCTAACCTTGTTCGATCGCATGATGCATGCACGCTGACATTTTTGCGATATTGGGAGACTCACGGATGGGGAATTTTAAGAACTCGTTGATATGATATGATGCAGTTCGGCGCTGCCCGGTGAACATTGGCCGTGACCCCTGTCGTTCAGGGTTCGGGATCATGCTTTCCTGGAGAAGGTGGATTATAAATCCGGGGCAGGTACCAGCGTGGGACTACGATATGGATTGTAATTGACGCGGCAGGGATTGATAAAGATTTCAAAAGCGCCATTGCATTGGTCTTTCCATTGTACCTCTCGTCGGATACAAAAGTCTCATTATCTCGTCGTGCTCGTATTCTGTATTGTACTGTATACTGCTCGCTTCGAGATACTAGAAGACATTTGTATCAAAATGATGGTCCCAATTTACCTCGCCATACTGTCCATCTCGGGCCTCGTCGTCGCCCATCCCGCTGCGCAGGGTGACTATCTGGTCTCTCCCGCGCCCGGCTGCACAGAAACCCCACTGACTCCGAATCCGCTAGCCTACGAGACACCCTACGAGACACCATCACCGGTAGAACCCTCGCCGACTCCTGAAGCTTCCTGCACGACAAGCTGGTACGAGGCCTTCGTCACAGACACTACAAACCAGCGACCGGCAATCTACCTGCAAGTCCGGGCGAGCAATCCACTGATCGATGGCCGCAATGTCGTCCTGCGCCCCGATCTGTCGAGCGAGACCGGTGGACAGCGCGCCGTCATCGATGCGACGCTTACCTCACCTGTGCTAGCGATTCAAATGCGCAATGGAACGCTGTATAGCGAGGAGAGAGACTTTTCGAATAATCTCATGGACCTCGGCCCCGTTGGCGGGTTCCGGAATATCACCTACGACGCGGCTACGTTGACGGGCAAGGCGGAGTTTATCTTTCAGAATCTGACGGATACCTCGGACGCGGATTTCGTGAGAAGCCATGATATGTACCAATTGGTTGGCGGTGGCGATAGTACAGAATATGGTGAGTACCATTGCTGGATGTTCACGGGCTGTGGCTTGTAAGGTGATGCTGATAAACGTCGGGTGGCGCAGGTTTGTACTGGACGGTGCCGAATTTAGTGGTCAATGGGTTTATCGCCTGTCAGCAGAATGACACGAATGGCGCTTACTGGCAAATGATATATTACGTCAATGGTGGCAATAATACAGAGGACCCGGTTGGGTGTGAATATATTGGTCTTAACGTAAGTTTCTCAGGGTATTCATCACGATATATAATGATATGGGATGGTTTCTGACATTTGGATTTAGGTGATACTCAATCCGAGCTTGACACCATCGACTTGATTTGGAGCTGAGTTGAGTTGATATATATATCGCATTTTGAAACGATGGCGCGGAAGTACAGATAGCTTGCGCTTTTTACCTTTTTATAGTCGAGCATTGGGCGTATGTAGCGTGATCTCAATCCAGCATTTCGCATTAATTCTGTTGTCACCAGGTTACATTCTGGGTATCATTCACGATTTAGCTGTACAAACCAATGTTGCATTCAACGAACAAACGATTTCAAACTCTAGTCGTCTAAATCTGCCTCCACGCCTGATACTCCACCTCCAGATGCTCCTTCAGTTCCTTAAACTTATTCCCAAAATTCCGTTTACACCGCCAGCACACCATATCTCCCTTCAGCGTGCTGCTCATCGATCCTACATCGGGAATCCTCGGATCATCTTCAGCCAGTGGAAATTCATCCAGCGGCACGAAGAATCTCGAATTGAAAGAATTGAAATGATTCTTCTTCTTGAGACGCTCCGAGTGCATGTCTTCCGAGATGACGTGAACGTGTAGATTCGACATTGACGGGCGTGAGTGCACGCCTATCCTGATGCAAGCCGCCCAGTCACGGTGCGGCGGCAGCGTGGATTGCGACTCCTCGGAGTCTGGGTCGAACCCTGGCTCGTCTATCGCGCGCTGTTCGAGGGCCTCGAATGCTTTTTCGCGGATCTGTTCCGTCGCCGAGTATTTCCCATGAGTTCGGAGCAGTTCCTTCGCGAGGAGCGTGCGTGTTTGTTCGGCGATCTCGTGGAGGGAAGAGAGCAGAGACGGGTTGGAGTTGAGGACTTCCACGGGGTGGAGCCATGTTAGGGCGATGTCGCGGGGGAGTATTAGGGCGTGTACGGTCGCCTTCGGGAACGCATCTTTGATAACGATAAAGTCGGCGGTCTGGAGGAGGATGCTCCCGGAGGGCATGGATTCCGGGCGACTGAGATATGCCGCGAGGCCGGATCGCGGATCATTGTTGAGGTAGTATGAGTTCGAGGATCTTGACGGCGGTTTTATCGGGTCTGCAGGCGGCTTGGGCTTCTTGGTCATGAGCTCGTGGACTGGATTGCAATGAGTAGCTAGAACTTCCTTATGATATCAAAGCTAGTACGGACAACACCAACGTACAGGCATTCTTCTTGACCACGCTTTGGGAAGCAGATGTGCCCGGGGTTGACTTGACAGGCTTCGCTGTGTCATCTGGAGAAAATGTGCTCCCGGGAGGCGTCTCGGGGCCGTCATCGCTGTCCGTCGAGTCATTAGCGATAGGTCCCGCGGGCTTTACGCGTTTATGCGACCGTGGGTTCTGTGCCGGCTCGTCCATCGTGTGAGAGCGGGCATGTTTCTGGCCGCCATGGGATGTTTGCATCGCCGAGTGCTGACGCTGTGGAGGTTACTGGATCGTGTGCCGCTCAGATAACGCGACTCGGCTGGGGAACGTGTTTAGTGACATCAGGCGCCACGAGTCGAATGTTCTCAGTAACGAGCCGACAGCCTCATGCGGTAACGACAGTGAATCTCATCAAAACCGGGCCAAAGATGCATGCAGATGCTGCAGATAGAGACATGTCTTCTTTCCCCAGTTAACTCTTTTTACCACAAGAGACTTTCCCCAGCATTCTGATTCGCTAGACCTCCGCGTCGTCGGGAAGCTTCGATGGGCTGTGGACGTCGTCTAATTATCCTATTTCGAACGAATTGAACTTCTTCCAGCGAACTGATTCGTCCATTCGACTCCGACAGGCCCCACAGAGCTGCAGAGCACATGCCGTCGATGCTGGCGATGAGGCTACCCAAAAGTTGACAAAAGCAATTCAGCACGCAAGGGCATGCAGCAGACGGAGTCCATTAATCGAGCTTATGGTTCCAACAACCTCTTCGACAAGGTCTATAAATCACAGGCTCCGACCCTCACGACGGCCGCCTTTCCGAAACACTTAGATATCGTTAGAATGCCAATTCTATAGCTCAAGTGCAAGTTGTTCTACGGCTCAATTTTATTTGTACCAAAGCTCTTCTGCCCTGAGAAAATATACACTGCCCTGAGAAAATATACACTGCCCTGAGAAAATATACAGTCTTACTCAGACAAACCACCTGCGACATGGAGTTCGCTTTCAACGCGCACGGACTGGATACCGTCAACCAAGCTGTCCGCTCTTATGTCAAAGCTGAGGATGATGAAGTCCATAGAACCTTCATTTCTGAGAGACATAGAGCCCGCATGTCACAGAAGAGAATCCTCGCAGCTTTGGCTGAGAGAGGTGTCCAAATGACGTGAGTGTTGTATACAAATGCTTATGCATATACCTCGTGGCCTGGCACTGATAGAAATTATAACAGGCTCTCACACTTGAAACGGCTCTATGGAATCTGGGGCTTATCGAAGAAAAACCTCACCATGAAGCGAAAACTATACGTTCGGAACGGCATCAGGAAGAGACAGAACAACGGGAAGACCGCTCACGTTGCGAAGCTTCGGAAAAGCGGCCGAAAGCTGGACCAGGACGAAATTCAAGATATCATGGCCATCAGTCCACGCCATTTCGAGGGTTCGTTCTATTTACTCAGACAATTAGTGACTTACGGAGTGTCTAACATTCTTTTTGTCATGAAGACGTTAAACCGAGCCCTGGAGACATAGAGTTCCTTACGCCTACCCCGTGTGCCGTCACTCCTGCACAGCTCAGCACCGCGGATGTAGATATGAGTGATTGGACTGGCGATATCGAGGCCAGCAAGGACGATCCTGAGCCTGGAACCATGCTTAACGATACGGAATCGGTGTTCGAGAATCGGATTGCCCACTCCGTCAGCCAACAGCCAAGCAAGATTGATATCGACGGCAACTTCGGGCGCTCACCTATCACCGATGATGACGGCGATTGTTTTGATAGTGGGATACTTCACTCCGGTAATGATGATTTCCACGCGCATACATTAGTCATCCTCAATTACTATGAAAAGGACGATGATCATTTAGTTATAATAAGGGAACTCTTCTTGGATTAAACTTATCAATAAATGATATCCCAGAAACAATATTTTTAAGGCTTATTATATAAATGCCGATTTTTGAGTTCTAGAGATTTATTGATAGAGGCATTGTGCTAACAGCACCAATCAGACTGTGCAGATTCTGAAACCGAGAAAACGATTGCAGGTGGTAATCGGAGGCTACCGGAGCGACCGGAGTTTGAATGTACTACTGATACAGGTAGGATGTTATCAACCCATGGCCGCAAATCCAGAAGATACAATATGCGATTTACATCAGTCGCAAATCCCAATTAACGCTAATATTGTTGGTGAACAGTACCATATCCGGAGCCACACCGCGCCCCCAAAGAATGCAGCCAGTTCGAACATAAATCGGCACCGAGGTACGGTCTTTGGGAGGTGGAAGCTTTTAAGTATTTCATGCTGATAAAATTTAGCCCGCTGTTGGTATATAATGACAGTGTCGAAGATTTGATCATATGCACACTTATTACAAACCCTCTATCCCGTGACACAGACTTATTGTCAAGGAATGTCTACTACTACGCAACGAATGGTCAGTGGTCTCTACCTACTCAAGAGTATCCCGAGAAATACAGACTTCGTCTTGCCGTTGAAAAAATAGCATGGCTCCTGGACCGACACCTTCGCTCCTTGAAATCATTTTATGACGCGTTTGCAACGCCGGCAGAGTGTCGTCGGTATCACGGGTCTGGCCCCGAAATATTGGAACTAGTTCCAATTTTCCAGGAGAAAATTAAAGAATCGTTTATTTTTACAGTCCTCACGGCATTGCTGCCTATTTATTGGACAGGAGTTTTCTATGTCCCGGGATCCGAGCACCTCAAATACGCGATGATGGACGGGTTTCCTTGCAGTCTTCGCGCCCAGTGTAAGATTTTTGATCGACACAGCCGTAGCATCGCGATTTCTTATCGGGATTTCAAAAATTTCTACAATGAATCGAAAGCGGACGAAAGCCTCGCCATCGCTAATATCTCTGAGTTTCAATTTCTGGCGCCGGCTGTCCATCGCTACGAGAGCTATCGTTCCCATTATCTAGACAGGCTATTAAACACTTACAACAGTTTCGACAACCTCGAGGTATTACGCAATGCGCTCTTCTATAGCATTGAATCCACATATATGGCTGTTGCGCTCGCCGACAATATTGTAGCGGAAATCTTATCACAAATTGCAGGAGTAACGCCCGCGGGAGGCCAGGTACTCTACAATCCATCGTGGACAGCCTTCGCTAAAGTTTTTGACGCCCTGGAGAGAGCTGGCAGGAGTGGAAACAAGCATTGCCAGCGGATTCTGGATGCTGGGAGAACTGGCGTTATCAATGCAAAGGAACTTCGAACAGAATACGCTATTATTCTGTCACAACGACACGTCCCTCCTGCCCGACCTGCCACCCCGGATTTCTCTAGGTGGATGTATTTCGAATGTTTGGATAGTTGGATGCATTCTCAGGGAGCATCGGGCGAAGTGGACGGTGGAGGTTTCTGCACTGAAATCGAGGAAGTGGATATGTTGATAGAAGATATGCTTGGAGATGAGGTAGATGATATCGCTGGCCCTCTGGCAATCAAATCGACGGTGTTTTCCTGACGCCCGTGTTTACAACGGTTTGCATGTTGAAGCCTGTTTGATTTTTGTCTGAGCGTGGAGATACCAAATAAAGGATGCGGCTCTGCAGTTGGACGTCTCCTGATTCGCCAGCAGCCCGAACGGGCGAATCCCACGCTCCGAATCCCGCGGCCTGCATGGAGCAGGAGGCCGTTCGAGGAAACGATTTGTCAAGCCAAGCGTCCCGACCACACGCCGCAAGTAACAGCTGGTTCCGAAGCACGAGGCTTGCAAGTTTCGAAATTCATCGTCTGCGAGCTAGCCTGCAGGCACCGAGCCGGCTCAGGTTTGCCTGTCCGTGAGGCCCAAGGGTGGCCAATGCCGCCCATGGCCATGGCGCCCCAGTCGGTTTGGCGGGCTGGCGGCGGGTGGGATTCGATTTCTCTCAGCCGCAATCCTTCGTTTTCGCCGACTTGATTTCGGCTGGACGAATTGGGATGCATGCAAATATATTAAGAACTGGCGCCGTCCGCAGCGCGTTGGGGGGGAACTAGTCGTAGCCAACTCCTTCCTGCCATCTTCCTCCTGTTGATACCTTCCAATCCTCGACATCTCGCGATAGTTGTTGATATCGTTCACCTCGACTCTACTCAGCGTACTGGTATACTATATATCGATCTGTGTTTCGAGCATACTATTACTACATCTCATCCCGATAGTTCCACTTTCCGCAATTTAGACCCGCTACAGGGAGTCCAGGCCAGGGCAACACCGTCCCGCCCAGCGGACCAGAACGAGGCTGCGCTCCGAATCCGACACCAGGAACATCCCGACCAATGTACTCCCCTCAACAGCAGCATGCGCACCCGGCCTTCAATCAGCAGCCCCTAAATCAGCAATGGACCGGCCAGTCGCAGTTCCAAGCGGGCTACTCGCAGCAGCCGCTGCAGCCTCCGCAGCCGCCTATGTCGCCGCCGCCGATGTCGCCGATGTCGCCGGGCCCCGCTGGTTACGGCAACCCGTATGACCAGAAGGTGGGATTCCCACCTCAGCCGATGATGCAGCAGGTTCCACAGCAGTTCCAGCAGTACGGTGCTGGGTTCCCGGCGCAGCAGTTCCCGAATACTGCGGTGGGGTTCAACGGGTATCATCCGCAGGCTGCGCCTGGGTTCATGCCGTCTGCTGCGCCGGCGCCGGGACAGGTTATGCAGTTCCAGAACTTTGCTGGGCCTGCGCCTGGAGCGGCGGGGAGGCATAAGATTGTAGTCGGGCTGGACTTTGGGACGACCTATTCTGGTAGGTACACATATCCCCGTACTTCCCGTCTGGATACATATCAATGATATCTCGCTTGTCTATGCTTTCGGGTAACGAACTGTGATACGGAACTTACGCTGATATGTTATCGATGATGTACAGGGCTGGCCTTTGCGGATACAACGCCCGGCGAGCCCCAGATCTCGGTCATCCAAAACTGGCCGAGCTGCGGCAACAGCGCCATCTCGCAGGTCTGCACGGAAATCGCATACACAGCCGAATCCGGCTCGCAATTCAGCTGGGGGTACGACATCCAGCCGAGCCTGACGGTGCTGAAATGGTTCAAGCTGTTCCTGGAATACCCCGACGAGCAGATCAAGGAAATGTGCGAGCTGCCGCCCGGCAAGACGATACTGGACGTCACGGCGGACTTTCTGGGCGCTGTGTATAGACATGCGATGGAGCAGCTGTACTTGCAGCGTGGACGGCCCGTTATGGAGATCACGCAGGTGGATTTCGTGCTAACGATCCCGGCTGTGTGGAATGAGCTGGCGTGCATGCGGACGAGGAAGGCGGCGGTGGGTGGCCCTCATAATAATATATTCGAATATCTCAATATATGACGCTGTATTCGGGTGCTGATTTTGCTTGCAGGAGCGAGCGGGGTTCACGAAGAACCATACACTGAACATGTGCACAGAGCCCGAGGCTGCAGCGTTGTATACGCTGAGGTCGGCGGAATGTTCAGCCAACGTCGGAGACAAGGTCATCGTCTGCGACGCCGGCGGCGGCACAGTGGTAAGTACTGACATATATCCATCTATGCTGCAATCTCAATGTCGGAAGGCTAATGTTATCTCGCATAGGACTTGATTTCGTACAACATCCGCCGCATCGTCCCGCGACTGGAAGTCGACGAAGCCGTCGTCGGCACCGGCGACACCTGCGGCAGCACATACATCGACCAAGCCTTCGAAGACTTCTTCCGCATCCGCATGGGCGAGCACTACGACCTGCGCGTAGCACAGCACCAGCGCGTCATGCGCAACTTTGAGGAAGTCAAATGCGGCTTCCGAGACCGCGAGGACCAGGAGACCTACTCGGTTATCGTCCCGGGCAAGAACAACATCCCCGAGGCCGGTGTTGTCGATGGCGAGTTTGAGATCTCGAGGGCGGAGATGAGGGCATTGTTCGACCCCGTTGTGGATAAGGTTATCGGGTTGATTGCGGAGCAGGTGAAGCAGATCCACCTCGTGGATCGGAGTCCTGGTAATCTGGTATGTTTAGGTAAATGTACGAATGGATAATGATTGGATCCGTGCTAACGCGATGTCTGTGTGTGTATAGAAAATCCTGCTGGTGGGAGGATTCGGGCAGTCGCCGTACCTGTACAAGAGGGTGTTGGAATGGGCGAAACCGCAGGGAATCGACGTGCTGCAGCCGGGGGATGGGTATGCGATTGCGCCTCTCCCTATATCACCGAAGGGTCCCATGCTAACTCATATGCGAATCCAGTGGCGCTGCCGTCGTTAAAGGCGCGGTCATCCGTGGTCTCGACCTCGCCATACCACCGCAGGCTGTGGGCGGCGCCGCCGACCCGTCGCGGGCAGTCATGGTGCGAAAGTGCAGAAAGCACTACGGAACCCGTAAGTCGACATCTCCTTCATACATAGTCCAGTCCAAACACACCTAACGTGATTCAATCATATAGTCATGATCGCCCACTTCATCCCCGGTCAGCACCTCGAAGAAGACGGCTTCATCGACCCGCTCACAGGCCTAAAGATGGCACGCAACCAAATTTCCTGGTTCGTGTACAAGGGCGCGCCTATAACCGACGACAAGAAGATCTCGCAGCAATTCCACCGCACGTTCCGCAAGACAACGCTCTGGGAAGACACGCTCGTCGTCTGCGAGGACGACATGCCGCCGCCGCGACTGACGCCCCGCGTCAAGATCCTGTGCAAGCTGACGGCGGACATGACGAGGCACAGCAAGCGGATCTTCGAGGTGCAGTACGGGTGGTTCCGCAAGATTTATACGTGTGCGTACCGTGTGGACATGACGCTGCGGGCGGGGTATATGACGTTCGAGCTGGTGTATAAGGGTATCAGTTACGGTGCTGTCAGCGTCGAGCTGCAATAGTGGCAGAATATATCGGGGCGGGGATCGGGCGGTGTCTTTGGGTATATATCATTAATTTCTAGTTTACTAATATCCTCTGCGTATAACGGTGTAGCTGTTTGGCATATCTGGCTTTCATGGAGGAGTTTTTTCCAGCTGGTTCATGTACTTGTATATTCTTCTTGTCTACTTGTCTAAGCGTATATCCGCATTGTGGAAGCAAAATATATATCATTCACCACCTTGTGCGTTGCTGTGTCATTTATCCGCCGTGCTATACAACCGTACAACTTGGAGCTCTCCACCTCCTCCTTCCATCTTCAAACCTTCGACAACCATGTCGCAGAACGCCAATGCTGCCCTCCCCGTCCTCCCGGCCGTTGAACAGGCCCTCCGCCCGTTCATCAAGACACCGGCCGAGATAGCGGTCACCCGCCGCCACATCTCCTCCACGCTCGACACGCTCATCGCGGCCGCCGCGTCGCCAACGCCGTCGCTCACGAACCAACGCGCCGCTCGCTGCCTCACCGGCACGCGGAAAGCATACTACTCCGCCGCCGTCGAGAACCTCCGGCTGCGACGACAATGGGCGGAATTAGTCTCGGACATCACGCTACCCGTCCCACCGGACGCGCAGGTGCCTACTGTATCGTCTCCAACGACGTCCGGACACACGCACAGTCGCGCCGGCAGCGCCGCGACATCGCACAGCCGTGCTGGTAGCATCAACCGGCTGAGCTTCGTTGCGCCGGCGGAGAAGGATCCGAGCGAGTGGACGGCCGTGTACGACCAGGTGCTCGAGCTGCGGCGCGTCTTCTCGCAGCTGACGGTGCTGAGTAAATACCAGCAGCGGATAACCGCGCTCGCACAAAGCCGCGAGCGGCCGCTGACGGCTGTCTTCGCGGACTACGCGCAGCAGATGCCGCCGGTGCCACCCGGCGGGCCGTTGGCGGGGAAGGAGCAGGGGAGTACGCCCGGTGGTGGCAGCGGCGGGTGGGATGAAGAGGTGCTGTTGCCGCTTGAGAAGGCGGTGGTGGACGCGCAGAAGCGGCTGCAGGCGGAGAAGGAAATGCTGGTCGAAGCGAAGGTCATGGTATCACGGGAGGGCGTGGAGCTCGAGACGCTGCCGGACGCGGTGCGGACGACGGGGATGGTGGCGGCGAAGGAGGAGCTGGAAGTCTGGCTGGACGAGCAGCTGCGGCTCGCGGGGGAAGGCAGCGGCACGCCGAGGAAGGAGAAGCGGCGGCCGAGCATGTCTGTCCCGGAAGGCGCGGGTGAGAACTTCGACCTCGACGAGCAGCTCGCGGAGATCAAGCGCGTGTACGAGAGCTACGTCGCCAGCCGGGAGAAGCTGCTGCATGCATTCCTGCTCGCCATCCAGCCGGTGAAGAAGGAGGTGATTCCACCCAAGACGGCGAAGGACCGCGGCGGCGGCGGGGCAGCGGGTGCCGGCACCACCGGCAAGAACGAGATACCCGCGCTGCTAGGCGTCATGGACGAGCTGGGACACTGGAAGGCGCGGATGGACGAGCTCACAGAGCTGATGAAGGCGATGAAAGAAGGCAGCGTGAACGCCGCGCGGGACCTGGACATCACGATGGGGAAGCTACACAGCGAAAGCCAACTGCTCGAGAACTACGGCCGCGGCGGCGTGAGCATCTCACGTAAAGGGTCAGTCAGCGGCGATGCGAGTCCGTTTCAAGCTAGCATCGAGCTTGCGAAGGCGTGGGAGCAGGCGGCCGAGGAGGCCGAGAGGAGCGTGCGAGAGGAGGTGGATAGGGACACGGTGCACGCGAGGGAGAAGCTGGCGGGGGTGGACGAGCTGATCGAGCAGGTGAAGGGATTACTACCTGAGGAGGACTTGGGGAGGAGGGAGAGGAAGGACGTCGCCTGGCGGGGATTGAGGGGCAACGTGGGCTTTGATGATGATGTATAATTATATCACCGTCGACAGATACATAGTACGACATCCATCTCGTCATTGTACCACAGAATACCACATACCGTTCAGCGTTGAGTTTGCCAGGTTCACGCCAGCTAGCATGATATGTCGACCGGGAAGCTGTACGCGGCGGGGACACCAAGAGCCTAGCAGCATTCCCCGGCGTCTCGGCGAGCGTCGATTGCGCGTACCCGCGGAGTTTAGACCGCACTCGGCCACGAATCCGTACCGCGTTTGCGTAGTTGGGTCCCTCGCTGCATTCCCGTCGACGTCACCCTAGCGCGGGTATAAAAGCCCCTCTTTACCCCACCATCATTACGAATGAACTGCTCCTGCACCAGCCATTGTCTCCTCACCTCGGTATATATCATCTGACCGGCAGTATACGCATATATACTGCCTATATTTTATTTCGATCACAAAGTAATTGTGTAACTTTGCCCGCAATGTCCTACGATAACTACGGCGGGGGTCGCGGCGGCAGCGGTGGCGGGAGGGATGACTACGACCGGCGTCAGGATAACTACAGCGGTGGCGGTGGTGGCGGCCGCCGCGACGACGACAATTACCGTCGTGATGATAATAACCGTCGTGACGATAACTACGGCGGCAATAACCGCCGCGATGATAACTATGGCCGCGACGACCGTCGTGATGACCGCCGTGACGACCGTCGCGACGACCGCTACGGCGGCGGCGGCAGCGGCAGCCACAGCACCGAATACCGCCCCCCACAAGGCGGTGGCGGCCGCTACGACGACGACGACGACGACTTCGCCTACGCCAAAAAGGCCGCGAAGAAGCACAACGGCCGCAAGGAAGACGACGATGACGACGACGACGACAACATCTTCTCCTCCGTCCTCGGCAAGCTCACGAACAAGAAGAAGGACAACCGCATCGACCCGAACGACTTTGACGAGGAAGACATGGTCAAGAAGCACAAGAACGCGTACGACGACGGCCGCAAGGACCCGCAGACCGTTGGCGCCGGTGCGGCGATGGAGGCGCTCAAGCTGTTCGCGGGGAGCAAGAGCGGTGGTACCGGCGGCAGCCAGGATAAGAATGAGCTGATCGGTCTGGCGATGTCGCAGGCCTCCAAGCTCATGACCGGCAAGGTATGTTGTCACTCTATCCATCTATTTTCTCTGCATATGAGGTTGGTAAACGGGTGCTGACGAGTGTGATATGACAGCCACAAGCGGAGAAGGAGAGCGCGGTGACGCAGGCGGCTGAGCTGGCGTTGAAGATGTACTTGAAGGGCGGGAAGGACAGTGGTAGCGCGGCCGGTGGCAGCAGCGGTGGCAGCGGCGGCGGCGACCTATTGAGTCTCGCCTCCAAGTTTATGTAGACGGAGCTGTCCTGGCGGTAGTCGGACGTGGGTTCGGATATACATTTGTTCTTGAACGAAGGCGTGGAATGGTACAATTGGATGGGAGAATGTCGTTGCAGTCGAACTTTGTGAATTCTTGCGAGATACAGCATTGAAGCCAGCACATGCATGGATGACAAGAACTCGTACATACATACTATAAATCCGAAGTCCAACGTTGCAACCTGATGAAGTCTATTCGAAAATGTATCTGTTACTTAAGTCCTTGGTCTCATGAAGTAACTAATCTGAGCATATATATGAAATTGCTTATCAAGTAAAATGGAAATCCCTTGAATTCTAGCATGCATGACCATAGCATCCGGTTGAATTTTTTTAATTTTTTTAATTTTTTTTTTTTTTGTATTATTTTGCGATTTACGGTTTCAGAATTTAGTGTGCAAAGATGATATAGGCTCCAAGATTAGACAAAATATATCGAGCTGTATAAATCTATTCACAAGACATTTCCAGATACATATTCATAGCCTTGTGGCTTCAAACCTCTGTAACCGTCGTTCTCACCTATGCTGGTCTCGTAAATCAACTCTCACTTTTCCAGGTGTCGGTTTGGCTTGCGAGATCAAGTTATGCAAAGTATTTGATTCTTCACACGATCCACGTCAGACAACGTGAACTTATCCATCATATCCTGCCGTTTGCACATGATGAACCACTATATTGCTTACCCTCATCCAAAGAACATATAAAAAGAGGTATCGAGGCCTGGGAATTCAAGGGGCGCTATGGTCGGATGATACTGGTAGATACTGGTACTATTCTAGCAACTCATCGCGATATCGACGGCCCGAATCCAAACCACTTGGACCTCGGGAATGCATATGGTATATCCTACAATAAATTCGGGAGGAGAATAGTCCCAGTTACGTTGGGACCAACACGAGGCGCTCGAGGATTTATATTTAGTGTTTGATATTAATGTGTAAAAACAAGGCTTTGCAACTATCTTTTTCCAGAATAATATATAACTACTACTACATCTGAGATATACACGAAGAGTACTTCAGGAGCCGTCCGCACTTAGCTAGTTGGAGAACGGAATGAAACACCTCCCAACGCGATAGATTTCCCTCTTACAGAGCGAGAAGAGCGAGCAGGAAGGACCCAGCAACGACACCGAGACCAACCTGAGTCCTAGCACCGGCTCCAGTAGCGACAGGCGGCTCCGGAACGGTCGTGTTGGAAACCGGCGGCGGCACGTACCCCGTAGTAGCGGACGGTGGCGGCGGGGGAGCATACGTTGGCACGGACGTAACCTCGGTTGTCGGATACGTTGGGGTGTCGACCGGTGGATAGACGGTTGAGGTTTCAGCTTCAGCGGTGGATGTGGCCTCGGATGCGATGGTGGGGGCCGCGCTGGTGGTCGCGGCTCCGTTGAGGGCTTGCGAGATGGTGATCCAGTCTTGGATTGTGCCGGCGCAGGTTGGGACGCCGTCTCTGGTGGTGCAGAGAGGAGCCTCGGTGGGACTATACGGGTACACGAGTATGTTAGAGTGACCGCTTGGATTTGCAACCGATAGTATTAGATGCTTCGACTTACCAGACATCTACATCGGGGTCGGTGTCCGGGGTGCCGGCATCTACAATAGATTTCACTCGTCAGCATGATATTAAGGGACCGAATGGAATAGGTGGGAAGCTGGAAGACTAAGATACGTACTGGCGCAAGGCCTGAAGCCACTGCAGACCTGGCCGTTCTCGCAACAACCTCCGCCGGCGACGCAATAGTACCCAGCCTCGCAAGACCGGCCTGTTGTCGATACATGTTAGCATGATTAACCCAAGTTTAGATATTAAAACATCGACTGCTGGTTTAACTCTTGACATACAGGAATCGGCGGTCCGCTCGCAGACGACGGGGCCAACGCAGACGCTCTGACGCTTCACCAAGGTCATCGGGCGAGCCAGGGAGCCCACGGCCAAGGGCTGGACTGCGGCAGCCATTTTGGCGGCGGAAACGAGGACGAGAAGTTGAGTGAAAGTAACGTGTACCATCTTGACTTTAGTTGAGTGATATCAAATAAAGTATAATATTGATAAAGTAAGAACTTTCAAAAATATTCAAACGAGCGAGCGAATGAATGAATTCAAACGTAAACGACGGTATGATATTAATTCGAAGATACGAAAACGAGTGGCTCGATAAGTTGCTGATCTCAAAGATGGCGGATTACAAAAGCACGACAGACACAGCACGCACTTTATATCCCCCGGAGCCCCCTTCCAAGCCTAACGTTAAGGCTAACGTTAGGTGTTTTGCTATTTGATTGCCAACATGCCCAAGGGCGCGAGAACCTTGCATCGGGGCCCGAAACCATTACCCAATCAGACGATTTTAAACGACTCGAGCAGACGGGCTTTGTCGACAGCCTACCGTTAGGCATGCGGTTGCACAAAGTGCAAAACCGGCTTGGCGCAGCCTTGCAGGGCCAAGATAATCTAAGATTCCGGGGTTTAATAGAGGGAAATATTAATCGGAAACGCAGATAGGTCGACAGCGGCTAGCTTCGGGGACCAACAGGGCCGGCGTTATCGAGCGGTACGTAAAGGGGGCTTAACGTTTCGATCGATCGATCGCGGATTCGACTACCAGATTTAGAGCTAGCTGGAACGATCGTCCAATTTTAATCTTCGAAAAGGATGTTGCAACATTCTTCGGGCATGAAGCCAAGCAAAAAGGGTTGTCAGCGAAGACGCAGGCAAACGAACGAGGCTCCAATGCTGGTCTCCAGATAGATGTTTGTGGACCGGAAGGGATGTCTCGGGGAAGGGACGCAGGCCCGAGACTAGGATGCGGCTGCGTTCCTGCGGATATGTTGTAGAAAGCCGCCAAGCATTCCACGGACAGCAAATACTGTCAAGGGGCGTTGCGCAAGGCAGAGGTCCCGGTTTTGTGTAGTTTCTGTCGACACAGCCCTGCATCGATATCTCGTGCAGGAGTTCCTTCCAATAGGCGGATAAGCTGCACTTGGTATATTGTAAACTAAGAAGTACCTAGGTAAAAAGTTGATACGAAAGCATTCGCTCGGTCATCGGCACGTATTGTATAAGTATTAGACGGCACTTGGACATCGGCCGTTCATATTAGTTTCGCGAGATCGATGGCCGGCTAGCTATAGCCGAACAATATATCCGTTCAAATACCTTGCCGGAGACTTGCACGAATATATATAATGCTCCGGTCACGCTTCCCACGTAAACGACATTGGTTCATGATAGGTTTATATCGCAACTTATCCAACGGGCCACCTTCCCCACATTTAAAAGCACCCGCGCGACATGGACATGTCGATTAATAATCCTCCCGATCGAGATGCGTGGGTCATCGGATATAATCATTCATCAATCATGGCAATTGCTGTCGCGAGTTGCAATGCGGTGCTCGCTTTTGGTAGCAGTATATCTCCATTATCGCGAAAACTGAACGCTGTGCCGGATTAATTGATTGTTAATCTGCACGCATTTCCAACAATGTCGAAAGCTCAAGCTCAACAGGATGAAAGATAGCTCCGTCGACATGCATGGGTAATCGACGAAGGCGGGTCCATCCACGGAGAGATATAGATTTATCCCTACTCGATGGAATGGAATCGACCTTGGGGAATTATTAATTCTGTATTTACTTGGGTAAGTACTTAGTTATAGTTGTTGTAGGTGATGCGCGGCCGAGTGCGGTTGCTTGGGTGTAGCTCTCGGCCGGATGATGGCCTCGGCTGTCCGTTGGGCAGAAGTGCAGGGTTCTGTATCAAGTAAGCCATGCTCCCCGCGCCTTGGTAGTGTGGTTATATCTATAAAAGCCGCTGGATCATCCGTCTCATATCGACATGGAACTAGCTTTGGGTCAATTGATTCTTTTTGTGATATTGCACCTTTCTACACAGTCGCTGAAGACGGGTTCTGCTCAATACAAAAATTTGTGTAACACTGGCTAAAGGCAGCAGAAAATTCCAGGATAATATCGAAATAATGGCGTCCTTCACTGGTGAGTTTCCAACGTTTCGTCCAAATCGGTTATGCTGATTCCCGATCTTCGAAACGCGCCTTCGATGCTGATTATAGTGTAAAATACGTAGAATCTAGCAAGCCGGAGCCGGAATTCGTGCAGCTGTTGTCCATGCTGCCGCCCGTCGACGCTACAAACTTTGGGCCGCAAGATTATCGCGCTGGGTTGGCTGCGCTCACGGAGTACCCTAACTCTCTGTACCCCGGGCCTAAGGACGCGGATGCTGCGGATACCAAGATCACCGTGCGGGACGGAACTGAGGTGTCGGTGCGGGTGTACACGCCGCATGAATCCGTAAAAACGGACAAGCCGCCCTCCATTCTATTTCGTTAGTATCACGTCCTATCAAAAGTTCAAAGTCAGAATTCACGGAAAAAACGATGCTAATGGTGGTTGTAATTATGTGCAGACTTCCACGGCGGCGGCTGGATCGGTGGGACACTGGAGTTTGGACACCCGCACTGCCTGTGGTTCGCCAGCCACAACGTCGTCGTCGTCAGCGTCGCCTACCGCGTCTGTCCCGAGAACTCGTGGAACGTCCCACAGGAAGACTGCTACGACGTCTACCGTGCCGTCCACGCAGCTGATGCAGCTCAGCTCGCGGCATGGGGAATCCCGCCGTTTGACAGGAGCAAGGTCTTCATGCACGGCCTCTCCGCGGGCGGGCAGATCGCTGCGGCGTGCGTGATCCTCGACATCGAGGCCGGGCGCACGGGCACGATCGCAGGCTTGCTCCTCCACGCTACCTGCGCGGTGGACCCGGCGTTGTTCCCCGTTGATAAAATCACGAGTGCGGAGGGCAATAGCTTTGTTCAGAATAAGGATGCGCCGTTCGTTGGCACCCGTGATTTTGAGCGGATGGTCGGCTGGCGCAATTCGCCGAAGGAGGCGGACCGGTACTTCAGTCCGTTGGTGGCGCTGCCGGACGAGGAGTTGAAGCTTTTCCCGCCGACGTATAGCGTTTCGTATGGGATGGACTGTCTGCGGGATGGGCAGATGCTGTTCGCGATGCGGTTGAAGGAGGTTGGGGTTGCGAGCACGGTGGACTTGTATGCGGGGTACGGACACTGTCTGTTTGCGACGGGGTGGACGTTGGAAGGGTCGAAGCGGGCGATGGCCGACCTGGAGAAGGAGTCCAAGCGGCTGGGCGTGTTTTGATAGTTTCTAGAAGTAGTAGCAATTCAGGTGGAAGTCACCAGAAATGGAAATTATGATTGAACTACAGTGTTGACGATGACGATCTGATTCAGCTGCCGGAAAATGCTGCATATTCATAGGACTATAAATATCCCCCTTCTCCCCCAATTTCTGCCATTTCTGCCATTCATCCTTCACACTTCTACATGACACTCTCCATCATCCACCTCATCACATTTCCTCACGGATGCCACATATACACAACGGGCAGCTGTCCTCTGCGGTTTCTAAGGACCCATGATTCTGGGTGGAAGACCTCGAAGATATACTTGACTCCACCGGGACAGAAGCCAACGAGCTTCCGAATATAAAGACAGTCCTAGCCGGGGGCATTAAATGTTCTGGCTACCAAGGAGGCAGGCGATTGATGTCGATCGACGACTACGATTCGGCGTCGCGCGATGCGTTATGGATCGAGGTATTAAATCTTGTTGACACTACGAGCCTTCTTTACTTGAATGTCTCTAACCCGAGCCTTAGGAAGACCAGATGGAGCTGAACTCGGACATGGGGGTATACCTTCCAACCCGAGGAAAAACTCTGAGCACAAATGTGAGTATTGCTAGTTAGACAGCACGTTGATAGTTGCATCCCGCTAATTGTCAGTCTGTTTGTCTTCTGCCAGTTCAACATTGAAATTCGGCTCCTGGAGGATATTTTAGGGCGGAGGAGTGGGGTCGTTAAGTGGAGGTCTTGAACGACAGTGGATCTAAAATCCATACAGTCACCCTCGAGGATATCTGGGCGCTAGACCCACCAGCACCTTACTACGACGAATTCCCAATTGCGACAGTGATGACAGCAAACGGAGTGGTGTATGCACAGACACTCCCCATTGACAAGCCGATCGGAGGCTGGTTCGGAGATATTGCGTGCATTCGCGAACTTCCGGGGGAGCGGCGCTTGTCAGGGAGGAGGATTCGAAAGAACTTCTATGTGGCAACGGCACCGGATAGACTCAATCATAGAGTCTAGGCGTTGCCCACTAAAAGTGGGCTGATGAAAGCTCTGCCCAAACTTCCCCGCCGCATCTAAGGCCGCATGAGCCTCCCTTTGCCTTTCTCCGACTCGCAGTGCCATACACCAGCTTGAGTGATCTGGTCCCCATGTACCTGTACCGCGACGGCTCATGCCATCATCCTACGCTGTTTTGTTATGTTCCTAGGAGAGCTTTTTTTCTCTCCTGGCTAGGAGGTTTCGGGCCTGAGCTAAGAAACCATTCGATACCACCCGAAGATGAGCGAGACCATGATTTCTTCGGCCTGTCGTTCCTGAACAATCGACTGAAAACGAAAACGCTACCAAGATTTTTACGAGACAGCGTCGATGGCATCAAACACAAATAGATGCATGATAAGTCAACGTCGGTAAACACCCCGCAGTATGCACGGTATCTTGATGCAGTAATTGACCAACTGGATTGGGGAGATGCCTTGATTGACAGCATCTTAATCTTCGCGGCGACGATCGTCCATTCTTGTCCTCCGTTCCTGAAGCGGGATTTCGGGTACGATAATCAGGGTCAAAGGGTAACTGGGCTTTGTTTCCACTAGTTTCATTTCCCTATTTACTTCGCTTTGTTTAGTTATGGCTGACCGCCAGATTTTTGCTCCGATGGTTTTTTTCTGTTTGACCAGCTGGCTTTGCATCCACTGGATTTTTAATGCACTGCTTGAATATCGGTATATATATGTTTAATTTGGTTCGGGGTCACTGCTCGCTCTCACGAAAAAATTTCCGGAAAGCTTTGCTAACTTGAGCTATTCTATAATCTCGGGATTGGCCGATCAGTAAATTCATTATGCAAGTACGTAGTCATAATATACTTATCGTTTGTGCCTGATGTAGACACCGTATCGTTGATATAACCATGGTCAATGTCATCGATGTCGCTGACGGGAATGCGTAAGAACATATCTGCGTCCGCTGGTCCTTGAACTCCCCGCGATCAAGGGTGGATGTGACTTTGATATCTGGGTACACATTCATTTTGAGTATCGACATCGCTGCTCGAGGAAATCCAGCCCCCCTGAATCTAGGAGTATATAAATATATAAGCCTTAAAGTAGTTACAGTATCAAAATAAACATGAAATTGAAGGATGGAAGCTTTCATCACACTTCAACTCTGGTCAATCGCGGGCATGTGGTTGGTCGCCGACTGGCAGCCGGCTCACAGCTAGCACCAACTTCATAATGAGTGATACCTTTGTAAATCATCAAGGAGCGGGACGAGATCTATTCGGATGGACCTTGTAGTTGCCATTGCATTGCGTCGTGGCCCTTTTGTTGCAGGTTTACGTAATTTGGTTGTCCCCGTCGCGAGACCAAACCTCAACTTCAATTGGACGACTTTCATCCTCCCCACCATGCGCGCCAAGACTATCATATCCCGCCATTTGTCAGCTGGAGGCCGGCGGGGTTTGCGTCTTTCTTTGGAATACCTGGCGTAGATACCCACCCGCAATGGCGTCCGCTGCACCGTCGCTACGTTCGCTCGCGTTTGCGACATACCGCCGGGCCCTTAAGGCTGGCGCTGTGCACTTTTCCGAGACCGAAGTCCACAACCTTTCTCACGACGGCATCAACGTGCGTTTGAACGAAACCTTCCTTATACCCTCGGTCGACGTATAAATACATCAATTGCTGACGGTACTTGCTGCGGGAATGTATAGTACCAGATCCGGTACGCACCGAACCTGCTCAAGAAGCCAGTCGCGAACCTCGCCGCGGACCGCCCCCCACCGCCTAAAGCGAACCCGTTCCTGCCGCCTGACGCCGCGCTCTACATCTCGCCGGTGCAAGATACCCACTACGTCGTCCTCAACAAGTTCCCCGTGCACCCGGGCCACTTTATCCTCGCCACCGCCGATTTCCGGCACCAAAACCACCCATTGGCAACCTCAGACCTCTCCGCCATCCTCGCCGTCCTGAAGAATTGGAACACCGATATCCCCAGCGACGACAATGACGCACCGGATGAAGCACGGTTGCAGAATTGTCTATACGGCTTTTTCAACAGCGGCGCCAATTCCGGCGCCAGCCAGCCGCATCGACACGTGCAATTCCTCCCGGTTACCGTTGACGAAATGACATCGCTGTGGCCGACGCGGTTGTTCGGCGACGAGGACGATGGCGTGGCTGTCGGAACGGTGGCGGACGTGGAGGTGCGGTGGCAGCGGAAGGTTTCGTACAAGCATTATTTTGCAGGGATACCGGCGGACTGTACCGCTACACGGCTGCACGAGATATACGCAACGCTGCTCTCTCTCGCCGCGCACACGCTCTCGCATCCGACGGTGCCGTCGTCGGCAATCGTCGAGGAAGTCAATGCTACGAGGTGCAATACAGCTGGGAGAAGTGACGGTAGTATATACGAAGGGTTGTCTGCCGATGAACCGGTGGCGTTTAGCTATAACCTTGCGTTCAGTAAGGACTGGATCGGTATCCTCCCGCGGACACAGGAGACCGTCTACGTGGTGGATAAAGATGCGGACAGCGGCGTCGTGGTGGACGGGGTGGCAATCAAGTGTCCTGGTTTGAACTTGAACGGGACGGTACTAGCGGGTATGATGCTCGTGCGGACGCGGCGGGAAATGGACGCTGTGCTGGCTGATAGTGCGATCGTTGCTCGCGCGCTGGCGGGGATCGGAGTGCCGCAGGAGAATGCCCAGCGGTCGTCGCTATAAATCCCCAGGGTGGGTATGCGCTATACTTTCAAATGTGATTAGAGGTGCTGTGGGGTAAAAATGTACCATTATATTCGACACTATACAATAGAATAAGACAAATGGCAGTCGTAATGCGTGCGTGCGTGCGTGTATGTGCACATATCCGCGCTGGGGACGATATAGATATCCGGCACACCCTTGCAAGCATATCCAATGCGTGCTTTTAACCCGTTCAATAACATTTCCAATACACCAAACAACCCAGAAACACCTGCAAAAAAGGAACGAAAGAATGAAAGAAAGAAAGAGATAAAACGGAAAACTGATCCTCCAGCTCGTGTTAACTCCGCGAACTCCGACTCCTACCCGCACGCGATTCCTCGCGCGAACTTTGCTTCCCTTTCTTCCGCCGCCGCGCCTCCTCTTTCTCGGCCCGTAGACATTCTTCTAGCCGTGCGCAGAGCCGCGTTAGCAGCCACTGCGTTTCGCTCTGCTGGCTCATCAGCGGGCTCTCCTCGGCTAGCCAGTCCGTGCCGGAATCCACGCGGGATAACTCCTCGCCGACGCCGTTGCCTTTCTCGGATGCGTCGACGCGCGGGGTGGATGCGTCCGGCGGCCGTTCTCCGGGGACGGGGGTGTTGAGCAAGCGGAGGTATCCCGTCCATTCTTCGTAGGAGTATTTTTTCGGCGGCTGGCTCGCGAGGTCTGGCATGAGCTGCTGAACGGCGAAGGCTAGGTCGTGCAGTAGGAAGGCGATTGGGTCGTCCGCGCTGATTTCGTAGGCTCTCTCTTTCTCCTCTTCTTCGATTACGAGGCCTGTTCCGCGGCGACGGAGGCGCTGCGTTTCCGCGATGTCTTCCGGGTCGTCCATTTGCTCGTCGAGGTCCGATTGCTCGCGCTGTCGCGCTTCCTCGAGACGATCGGAGCGCGTTTGGGTTTTTTCCAGCCGTTTTGGTTCGACGGCGTTCTGCTTTTCGTCCGGAAGTCGCTGCTTCTGCTTGGAAGGGTTGGAGGATTCGTTTTCGCTAGGTGCTGTGATGTTCGGGAGGACGGTGTAGTTGCCGAGCAGCAGGGTGAGGTTCTTGATCATGGCGATGACTGTATCGCCGAGGTTGGAGACGAGGATGGTCATCATCGGCACGGCTAGCAGCGACCAGATTACGAAGAAGGGTTTGGCGGAGTTGGAGTCCGGGTGGAAGTCGCCGTAGCCGATGGTCAGGATTGAAGTGAAGCAGAAGTAGAGAGACTGGAAATACGTCCATCCCTGCTTGTGCTGTAGCTCTCATGACATCTGTTAGTATCTGTATAGCATTCGTGCATGGTAGAAATATAGAAGAGCCTGGTCTCGCAAGCCAAACCCACATGGAAAAGGGAGGGTCTGGTCTACGAGATCAGAAGAGCCTGCTTACCTCGGCCTCCATGAATACGACCGCCCCGACCATCCAGAACACCAGGAAGCACGTCACCGATGCCCACAGCGCCATCCACTTCCGCCGCTGGTCCGCTCTATCCTGCACCTGCCGCATCATCTCGAATCGCTCCTCCTCGCTCTGCGCCCGGTCCGCCACCGCTGAATGGTTCTTCCGGCCCTTCACGAATATCTCCCGCTGCTTCTCCAGCATCCGGCGCTTGACCTTCCGCTTGCCGCGCTCGAGCACCAGCCCTCGGACGCTACTGACTATCAGACCGACGATGACAATCCCCACCGCCGCATACGGGAACAGCAGCGCGCGCCCCACCGTTGTCGTAAGCGTGTAGTCACCCAGCCCGACCACCAGGAACGTTGTATCGCAAAAGTAGATGCCGTCAAGGAACGCCCAGCCCTCCAGTCGCGCGAACACGCCAGCGCCCAGGCACAACCACATCATCAGCGACATGGTCTGCAGCATCAGCGTTCGCTGCGCGATGGTCAACGTGAATTGCCGTGCGTACCGTCCGGACAGCACGCCGATGTAATGTCCGACCAGCAGCGTCGCGATGCCAAAGTAGAGCGCAGCGGCAATGATGCCGTAGTAGAAGGCCTGACTCCACGCATAGCGTTCCCGCGGAATGTTGTAGAGATACTGTCGGTAGACGGCGAGCAGGGCTACCAGCAGGATGGACGCGACGTACCAGAGCGTTATTGTAAACGGGAGCAGGCTGGCGGATTGGATGCGCCGCGCGAGGTTTAGCAGGAGGATGACGTTGGCGAGAAAGCCGCAGGCGAGGGAGATGGCGTTGATGGCGAGGCACCAGCTCGGGTCGGGGAGCTTGTCGGCGTGCTGCGACGATGAGCCGGGCTTGGTGGGGATGTGTAATCCTAAATGCGCGATGCGAAGATGTTTAGACGTCCGTGCTTCTCATTTACATTTTTGTGGGAACGCGCGATACGTTGATGTGAAATGTATGTATGTATCGCGGTGGGGTGGGTTGTGGCGAGGACTTACGCCATGGTTGGACGAGGGCGCAAATGCTCATGACGTTGGCAACGGGGCCCAACGTCGCAGACATCAGCGGGAAGATTGTACCAAACATCCACGACCATCTGGTTGAATTCACATAGTCAGCTATATCATATGTACGACATGCACACTCTCATCAAGTGACGCTTACCCCGGAAGATGGACCTCGTGGTCCGCGTGGACCTTTTTTTCCACCTCGCGGAGATTCTGCTCCTCGTCGCCATGATCGTTCGCCCTGGCTACCGCGCCCGCCGCAGCCTCTCTGTTTGGCGAGTTCAGACCGCTGGACCCTGCCCGACTCTGCCGTGCGTTCTCGATCTCGTCTTCGTCGCCTTCCCGCGAATCATGGCTGAACCGCTCCCAGAAGCACGATGCGCGCGGCGGCCTGAGCACCGTCGGGCTCTCCTGTCCGGGCTTCGCACCAGGCCCTACCGCGCTGCCGTTGCTGCTGTTGCTATTGCTGCTGTGATGCTGAGGCGAGCGCGGCGCGAGGAGGGTTGGCGAGAGCAAGCGATCCCCTGTGGCGGCGGCGGCGCCCTCACGCGATTTCCCGGCTGTTTGTTTCTGCGCCTCGGTGAGCTCTTTGATGCTGTCGTCCAGGCCGGGATCGTTCATATTGCATCGGGGGCGTGCGTAGCGTGTGAATATCGCGGGCGAAGGCTACCGCATGAATACGAGATCGATGGCGTAAGGCGTATGGTATGCAATTGCAATGTTTCTGCCGTGCAGATTTTACTCGGTGGGAGTTGCTGGTAACTAACGTTAAGTTCGAATTAATCTTCGTGCCTGCGTGCGTGAGCGGTCATTTGTACGTGCGGATGTGTTTTGAATAAACTCGAGCTCGAGCCCAGCAGTGGCAGCAGGTCAGGTCGGTCACGCTAGGGATTAAAACCAGGGAGGGAGGGAGCGGAAGATGGAAAACCTAGAAAGAAATCACACGATCGAGTGCGAAAAGCAGGCTGGCAGGAAAACGAACGATCATGAGATCCAAATGTGCAATTTTCTCAGCTCCGCAGCGGCGAAGAGCGTAGCGTCGGCCTCCTTGTACGTACGCTATGCGGCCAGGATTAATTGATGACAGCCTTAGAAAACCAGATATATAGCCTGGAGCGAGTGCCGCAGGAACGGAGCAATAGAATCAGCTGGAGAACTTGTCTCCGTCCGTCTGTATTTTCATGCACCTGCAATGCAATGCTCCACCGCAGGACGAAGTAATCCGCACGTAGGTGCTGCTATTTTGTTCCGCTTCGATCGCTTTCGGTGCATGCCGTCTTCTGGGGACGGCCGTTTGTCTTCTACGTCAGCAAGGGTGCTAGGTCGCATTCCTCGACCGACAAGGACCAGGCTATAAAGCATTCGCTTGGCTCTGTCGAGATGTTCACGCTCGTTCGGACGTTTCCCCTCCTTCTCGTTGCGAGCCCTGGTGGACTGTGTGCTATTCGTGGGCTCACGATGCAGCTGGGATGACGTCGGAGCAGTCGTCCAGTTACGTTACGAGAGCGAGACGCAGGGAGGCTCCTCGAGTGGGGCTGGTGGCGGGACGAGGAATCGTGATTGGGTTTGGCGGCCGGCCGGGTTTGGCTGCATGGTTTGACGGACGGACGGTCGATGACGTTTTTCGATGGCGGTGCTAGTTTGCAATTGTTGGCTATTCCCAGTATTCTATTCTGTCGATTGCAACTTTAAGCGTTACCATGGCCGTGGACGGAAGCTTAGCTACAGCCCACGTTCCCGTCATTCGACGTCAGGTGTGATTGGCGGCGTGGTTATATATAGATTTCGAAATTTCGATGGGCCAACTATCTCGAGATCTTGGTGCGCAAGGTATCTGTGGGCCCCATTCGGTTACCGTCGTTGAGCCCTGTTGGATACCCCAGAACCGCGTCAATTTTAATCATCGACCGTGGTACAAGATCTATCTGTATATAAAAATATATATAATTGCATGCTACTAATATGTGACTAACAGGCGCAGAAAATATGTACAGTAACCATCATCGGCATAACATCATCAGTTGGGTAACATCAGCATTCCTCGTAACTACGTAACACAACCGACTACTCCTTCATCGCGACCTCGAATTTCTCGATGCTGCGCTCCTCCTCGTCCCGGACAGGTGTTCGGGCTTCGAACGCGACGTCCATCCTCTCCTTCTGGAACAAGTTCACGTAGACGGGGAAGCTCGATGCCAGCAGGAACCCGATAAACGGAACCAAGATTGCAAAATGCGTCGACTTGCGGTCGGCAACCTGCGCCAGAATCTGCGGCCAGACAGCGCCGCCGGAAATCGAAGAAACGAGGAACGAGGCTCCGAGCTTTGTGTGTCGTCCGAGCTTCTTAATCGCCAGCGTGAAGATGAGCGGGAAGCAGCACGATTCGAAGAAGAACACCAGATGCATGAATACCAGGCCTGTCGTTCCGTGGACGTTCATAGCGAGGATGGAGAAGATGCAGCACCCGCTCAGGAAGACAGATAGGACGTATCGTGGTCGCACATACTTGAGCATACCGGCAGCGGCAAACCGACCAATGGCGAACAATCCCTGCGCTACCGCTAGGAGGTTGGCGGAAGTGGCGTGGTCGCGGCCGGTTTCTAGAGTATAATTGATGAAGAACCCGGCAACAGCACACTGCGCGCCAACATAGCAGAATTGCGCGCCGACGCCCCAGAATAGCGTGATTTGTTCGCGTAGAGAGCCGACTTCGTAAGAGCATTCGTCCGAGGTGGCCTGCACTTCCATATCGGCGTCGGTGATCTCCGGGATCGGGGCGAAGAAGAAAGCGAAGGCGAGGCAGAAGACGAAGGCTCCAACGCCGAGGTAGACCCATTGCACATTCTTGAGCGAGTTGAGATCTTCGGTGTTCTTGAAGAAGACGTAAGAGGCAAGTACCGGGGCAACAACTAAAAGAATAGTATACATTAGTCCCGCGCTTTATAGTAGATGGAAAATTCTTGTAAGTCTCACCTGTGCCAACAGCTTGCACGGACTGAGCGGTCGTCAATCGAATCTCAGAGTATTTCGGAGGCCCGCATGTAGCCAGGAATGGGTTCGCCGACACCTCAAGGGTCTACAATATAAAATGCATCCATCCGTTAGCTCGTGGCTCGCTCAAACATCTCCCAATATATATCGAGATAACTGTGCACATACCGACAGTCCCCATCCAACGACAGCCATAGAACCACAGAACCCGCCGAATGACGAATAAATCCCAGAAGGCCAGAAGCAGAAGCAGCCAACACCGAAGATTGACAGCCCAACCATAAACGTGATCTTGTACCCAAATCTCCGTAGCAGCGGCCCACCAAAGCATAGCGGGAAGATAAAGTAGGCGCCAAAGTAAGCACCCTGCAGCGCAGAACTCTGGCTCTTAGTGATCCCCAGGGCGCTCTGGAAATGCGCATTCAAGACATCGAGCAGACCGTACGCGAAACCCCAAAGGAAGAAAAGAGTCGTGACGAGCGCGCATGGCAATAGCGACTGGCGAAGAGTCAGAGCAGCAGCGCCGGTCAATTCTCTGTCGTTCACGACAGCGCGAGCGGGGATTGGAACGCCTCCAGCCATTGTGGTAACGTTGTGGTGGTGGAACGCGACGTAGACGGATATATCGATGGAGCCGAAATGTGTTGCGTGTGGTCGACCGGTACGACCTGCTGATCGGGAAGCGGCGTGTGTAACTCGAACGGGAAGCTGCGACTCGCCGCACTTTCAACTTCTCCAAGTTGACTCCGCTGCTGGAAGGCCGTTGATGATGCGCGATGGTGATGCTGGCAATAGAGAAGCTTTCGAGAGAGAGATTCCAGAGCCATTTTATACTCATGCCATCATCCACCGTCTCCAGACTACCACCTCCTACTTCAGGCAACGACCCTCGCGAGCCATCTCGTGGAACTGAACATCGCGGCCCAAGGTAACCACACGAACACGAGCCAGTTACAGTGCATCGGGCGCTTGCATGCACCCTTGCATCCGGCCTCGGTTGAGGGTCCTCAGGCTTCGAGAGAGAAAAACAGAAATTTTTCAAACTAGGAAAATGTCTCCATTCTAGCGTCGACCGGTTGGCGTATTCCCCGCATGCACGACGAAAACAGTCTGGAGAGTTTCGGTCGCAGCGGTGTCATCGTTCAGATTCCCCAGACGCAAGATGGGAAGGCTAGTGCAGATGCAGCTAACGAGCATGATCCCTGTCATGGTGTCGGAGGCCAAAGCCACTGCTTAAGGCGTCCGCGTCCCCGAGACGAGAGACATTGCCCTATCTTCAATATGCGACAGCTGTCTTGGCTGTCGCCACTTTGGAGCCTTATACGACTCTGACGTTAATTCACGCCGCACGAATGGCCCGAGGAGGCCCCGAAATATATTCCGAGATTATCTTGCAGATGGAGATGCAGAATGGCGGCCTGACCGGGCGTCTGGTGTTTTTTTGTCTCGGGATGTGTTTCGGCAACAAGGGTTTCGCGGTTCCTGGATCTATGGAATTTGTTGAGGTCATTCCACGGTACGCCGCCTGGGCACTGATACTCTACTATTATGCGCAATATGGCCTGCTATCTAGTATTTTGATGTCTACTCCAAATAAGGTTATCTAGCTGTGTGCAATGCATGATACCGAACTAGATGTGCGTACAGACCCATGACGTCCCGAGTCCGCCCCCGACATGGACTCCACATGCCAGCATTCACCACTTTGAATGCTCCAGCCGCCAACTGTGATAGTCAACCTCTTTGCTCTGCATGTGGATATCTACGCGTCTAGCTTTCATCTTTTTCACACATGAACGACTAGATCAAATGCACAAACCATCACCCCACACTCCTCCCCACTCTCACGAGTCGTGATAGCCTTCCTGTTGGCATCAACCGTTACGCACAACGCCAGGCTCTTAGCACTCTTGGAAATAGAGAACGCAGTCGCAAGATTTCTCGGATACGACTGCGCCCCAACGACACTAAGGAACCCCGCTCCATATAGTTCAATGCATACGGAGCGCGAAACATTCCATGCTCGTTATCCGCATGATCCCTATGGCTGTCCTATCGAATCGCAGGCCGATATCGCAGCTACCGTCACGACCTGACGAAGAGTCTCGCCACAGACTTACCACCGGAAGCTCTAGTAGCCGGTAGCGAATTGTTTATTCCGTACCGTTCCGCTCGTGGTATGCTCGATGCGGTTGAGTCTGCCGTCAGTGCGAATCAGATTAAGCCATAAGTCCGTCGAGAGCGCGACAATGGCGGCGCGTGGGAAGCCACTTTGCCCTGCCTGCGGGCAGTCTGTTCAGAGAGTCTGGGGGCTCGCCTGCAAAAAATGAAGCTGTTTTCGGAGGTATTACTGATGGGGCTGGGCCCCTAAATATGCAGATTGGGTTTCTGGGGTTAGTTTTAGGCCAGTCTTCGTCGGCTGCTGGTGAGCATGAGTAGGCGTCTGGGGTATCGTTGCCATTGCCCTAGTTGAGGAACTCAAAGTAGACCCGGTTCTTGGTGGAATCTATTGTTAGGAGAAGCATCAGATTCGATATAGTTAACATCCACTACGGTTCGTTCGGTCGAATGAAGGGATGCATTCGAGCTACATTATAGGAGGAAGATAATATGAAATATTTTTGGGCGGTCTCATTGTGTAGCAACTAGATCTGAGCTGACGCTGTTGTGGTTCTCTAAGTACAGTAACTGCGAAAACCCACCATTACAATCAAGGCTCGGGCGACAATATTCAAAGCCTGACGATGGATTCGTTGATATAGTTACTGCCGCGATGAATACATGTTACTGCTTGTTGGCAAATGAAACTCTAGCCTTTTAGGCAATATATCTTCCTATACCCATATGTGAATTACCAATGTCGTCGAACCCGCGCGAGGTACAGCTGCAAGTTTCCGTCAACACCCATGATTCTGGACCTCGACGGACATCAAGTTCATCTATGTATATACAGTAAATGAGCACTTGAATTTAACGACAAACTAAATGCATGCGTATCGGACGCCGGTCTTATTAAATACCAAGCAACGTGGCAGTGAGTATCTTAGGTTCTAGGTATGGCCATCTGTGAATTGGCTGCCATATCCTGTCCTTCGTTTTAATTCAAGCCGATGATAAATCTTCGTGGTGCTGGCGTAGTAACCCTCGATAGCCAATCAAACTTCGAAGATCTGGCTAAGGAAGCTGATAGACTAGAGAGCTGGAGTAAATATCCGTAACGATGTTCGTGGGCTCATAGTTGAGAACTGAAATTGTAAATGTAGCCTCATTTGAAACAACAGTTCGAAACTGCATTTGCATAAATATATCGATTATGGCAAGGCAGCTGCATTTTCGGTGAGCATAGTACGTACGAAGCCATCTTCCCGAAGGGTAGAACCTCTATAGAAGTCACTTTTTAAGGTAAGGAGACGTGACAGATCGTATGATACGATCCAGATAGTTATAAAAGAGCTAGATGTTAATATACCTTTATGTCGGTGGACTTCCCGTGACCAAGAACAGATATCCCTTCGAATCTTTCTCCAGGACAGTGCGGAATTTGGATATTTGCAAGGCACGAACAAGATATGGTAGCTGCCAGGTCACTTACCATCGCCTATGCCTATCCCTCCCGTATGCAATGAGGTGAAACTAGGTGTTGAATTAATACTGATCTAATATACCTTGGAAACAGGGTCCCCGCTGGACTCTTTGTTGTGCACTGAAAATAGAAGAGCTCCACGACATGATATTTATTCGCGTAGCTAGCCGCAGAACGATATCATGCTGGATCGACTTCGTAATTTCGAAACCAAAGAAACCGCACGGCCTGGCTACACGCTTAGCAAGAGCCACCATATAACTCGGCCGGAAAGCTTCGAGGCCGTCAGTGCGAAAACTCATAATCAAATTTCGAAATTAAATCGTTCGGCCGCCAAGACCTTGATGTAAGATGAAGATAGAAGGACGTAGATCAAGATCGTTGGATAAATATTCTGTAGAAGCCGGAATATCTCACACGCCGCTCGACTCGAACAATATTAAGGTGCAATATATTAATAGCTTTAACTTCCCGAGCTTTTGCAAGTGTCTACAACTCGATACCCCTCCAGCCGGAACAGAATACCATATCTTTCCATCAGCTACAAACCAGCAGCCTTCGATCATTTGTCAAGTTTGGACCAGCTATAGGTTGTGTGACATATCTAGAGGGAGAGAGTGTAGTAAAGTAGTAGTTACATTGAGAATTGTATTCTGTGGAACGTAATTGCTATAATCGCTACAGATCTCTCGAGATCTCGTTTCGACCAAACATAGGTCTCCTCAGCGGCGCGCGCTAGACCTGGCCATAAGGACTAACTAAAATGGCAATACATGATGGCCATCATCCAAAATGCTCCAGTCTGTACTCGATATCCTCGATAGATGATATCAGGCTCATGATACGCAATGTAAAACGTCAATTTCATCATCACCCAGGTTCCAATATTTTTGTAAGCGCCAGTCGTGCTCGCACCCGCATCTCAACTATTTGCTCCCCTCGCTCGGAGGGTCCACTGGCTTTCAAATCCCCGGAATTTACCTCTCCGTGCTATGATACATGCATATATGTGGTAGACCGTAAATTTCTCTATCTACTTGACTAATTTATCCAGACGTCACCAAATTGGAAGCGTATAAAGCCAAGTTCCGTATATTCGCCATCGGGACTTTTGTCGGTCACAAGAGATTAAAATTGAAGCGCTAGCTCCATATCTGCAAGATTGTCCGTCCATGTCTTCTGCTTGGTTCTGTCCCCAGCCAAGAATGACGCTAGAAGGAATTTTCGGGCGTGAAAATTCTTTCTCGAAGCATACTAAATATGGTTAGCGTCTCGGAAAAATGGGGTGTGTGGACTGAGACTCTTCGCGCTACGAGGAAATGTGCATGGGCAGATATGATATGCAATCGATAGGATACCGAGGCCGAGGCCGCTATCAAATTTTCGGACTTATGCTCTAGTTCTAGAGAATGCAGATCAGCCGCTACGGATTCCCCTCATCTACATGAAGTGGCAAATGTTTGCGGTACCCAGTTCATGGTTGAAAATCGCGATCTCAGGCCCGCATCATCTTGTGAAACACATCAAACTGGATCGAGTAAAATGATCCTTGATTTTGACGCTATCTTTGCTGCAAGCCACTGTCTGATCTCCAATTGGACAGCCTATATCGCGAAATCAAAGGCACGGACTCGACTCGGTACCATGATGCATGGAACCAGCACGCATTGCACAACATTGCAGTATGCTAACGTTGGAGCGTTCAACGTATGGGCCCATACCAATGATGCATCTGTGAACCAGCGTTCGAGTACTACGTACTCGTAGTCAAAGTTCAGCGACCGAGATTCCCGCCGACCTGTTGTCTCCGATTGTTGTCTTCGGTCTGTGACAATCGATTGCAACCTAATTGCCATTCTCGCATGCCAGCAGCTGATGCTGATATGATTTGATTCCACCTGAGTTGAATCAAAGGTTAATTTAGCCGTGTCGTCCCGTGGTTGACTGCGTTGCAGGTATATATGCGTAATGGTTATGATTACGGACCTGGTCCCTGCCGAGGCAAGAAATATCAGACCCGGGATTATGACGAGTCAAATCGCCAGGATAGCGAAAGTCAATTGTCGTTCGAGTTTTGTTCTGGGCACTCGTGCACTCCTGTGTCCCAAAATATTCACGATTTCTCCCCTCTAGTACCATGCCTCAAAGATTATCACATCACATGGCTCGTCATCTGCGATGCGGAAGTCCATATATATATATATCTATATATTTGCGAGCTCAAATCATCAATCACTTGAAGCTTGGTCCCCCACAGCAGGCGGAGGTGTGAGCGTTGGCGGTTTCTCCCCACGCTAGTTTAAGCTGCAGAGGTGGCTCCACCACAAGGTAGAACGCTATGACCACAATTCTGGGCACGGCTGTGCAGCATGCAGGCAAGTCCAACAACCTCCCCTTGCACAACTTTGATTTTGCTATCACATGAGCCTCACTACCTGCAAGCTAATTCTGAAAATCCTACTTCACTACTGGCTTGCGTTTCAAGTCCAGCGGCCGCGGGTGTAAGCCAGCAGCGTAATGACCCGACTATCTTTCCGCTTAGAAAACTTACATTGAGATTTATCCGGCCGATCAACTAGCAGCGTGCGTCGATTGCATTTGTTGGTGAAAGAGCAATTCAATTGGTGATATTTGCGAACGAGGTGGATCCATGCGGATGAGCACATTATATCGTAAGCAATTGTCTGCATAGGATGCAGGGGGATATATGCGTCTTGTCCGTTTGGCCTAATTCCACGGATTCCATTGATCAAGCATGAATGGAATTATGAAGAGAGTGTTTGGCGTAATGGAAGGCTTACGAGGTCTATGCTAGAATTGTCATCTTGAGAGAATGTTTTCTCACATTACACTTAGAATAATTCCTCCCATTAGGTGTACATATGCCCGAGACTGATGAAGCTACGGATATATAGTTCTACCAATATACGTTGCCATAAATATCCGAAGGCTCTTCACACAAGCTCTCTCGTTGATTCATGTATTCAACTATCGTATACGAATGAATAGAAACCATATCCCTAAATTAATACAACTATTGTCTGTCTAATACCATAGGTAAATTGGAAATCGACCGTTTAACGCTCTCTGTATACTCCGATTTAAACCCATCCCAACTGCTTTTCAAAAAGCAAACTTAAACGCATCTCTTATTGCAGGCGAAAAATTCTTCATTCGCGTTACCACAAGTCCTGATAACCGACTGAACATCCTTAGTGTACTTTGCCATGTTTCCGGAGGCATCTAAATCCCACCACCTGCCGCTGCCCATGTCCAGCCAGACGATATCGACCTCAGGCTTGTCGATAATCTCCCGGACGACGACCGGCTTGCCGTCCAATGGGTCCTTTACTGAGTGTCCATTGCCCATTATGATGATGTCTTCGCTGAGCAGGTCCTTGGTATACCTCGCTCGATTATTGAGGTACATTGACTCCACGATGTGGATATCTAGATTGTCGAGACTGGCAGGGTCAATGATCCGGTAAGCTGGGAATTCAGGGACGGTAACATAATCGGCGGCACCAGTTTTGTTGTTCTTTCGTGCCTGTGTAAGGATCGCAGACGATGGAAATATGAGAGTGCGATGAGTATCCATCGCTACTTTGAGGGCGAAGCCAATGATCCTTGAGGCATGATTGACGTCGCCCTCTAAACCTTTTATCGCGAGGAACTTCCTCTTGCCCGTGTAGTAGTTCTCAACGTTGAACCAGGCGCCAAAGTTCCTAGCTATGTAAGTACGAAGACTGGGCTCCACGCATGTCAAGTGCACGACAGCAGTCTTGTTGTGAAGGGCATTGATGGCCACTTTGTTGTTGAAGTATTTTTGTTCCCAGTCAATAAAGTCGCCCCAAGCTTTAAACGATACCGTATCCAAGATCGAGAGTTTCAGGGTCCCCGCACCGCCTGACATTTCGAAGGCGAAAATGTTCATCAGGCTGTTGATATCAGCATCGCCAGACTCTGACCAATTGTCCCGTACTTTCTTGAACAGCTGCTTGGTGTATTTGGAAGGTCGGGCCCAAAAGAAGCTGGCGTCCAAGCCCTTCTCGGCCTTCTCAGGACCAGGGAAGAACTGTATGTCCCATGTTGAATCACTCAAGGGCGCCATCTGCGCGAACGGGTCCAGTGAACCGGTGAGGTAGACATCCGGGTCGATGAAGACAAAATTGAATCCTTCCCTGAGCAGTTGAATGCTTGCGGCAATCTACAAGGCGACGGTCAACATGTGTTGCGGAGTATGTCTCCATGGCGCTGCGTAGATGATACAATGCGCCGCTGATACGAGCGACATACCTTGACGGACGACTTGTGCATGCCCACGACATTATATGTGAATACCTCCGGCGCCTCAAGGCATGCCTTCTCCAAGCATAAGACGAAGAAGTTATCTTGTCTTCCGAATTTCTCCAGCGTCTCGTGCATGTTGAACGTGAGTGCCATATCTGTGTTCCTCGCGATCATGAAGACTAATGGCTCCCCAGGTATCCGCCCAATGGATCGAAGCCACCACACGAGATCAAAGTATGGAAGATTCGTAGATCCCGATTGATCCAAGCCAGGGCCATCGTCTAGAGTCGAAGGATCTTCCGCTGGAGTCGAGCTTGTTCCTGTTGCCTCGCCAGCCCCGGGGTTGGCTCCAGCTTCGACTGCGGCTGATGGTGTTGGCTGGAATCCTCCTTGCAGGGCGGTGTCGACATTCCCATGGAGAACGCGCGGCAGCGTCGTCCCAAAGTTCCAAAGCAGATATGTCGATATGCTGAGGGTCAGGAGACAGAACGCTAAAAATGGCGTCCGCAATCGACGCATCATGGTGGGCGACCGACTGTTGAGATGAAGCTCTTTTTTCGCGGTGTCCATGTCGTGAAAGGCGGCGTGGGCTGAGTGCCCATTAATGAATGAAAAAGTCCAAGAAGAAAAGGCGAACGGAACTAGAAAGCCAATGCTTATCAGGCCGGGGGTTAGGTCTCAGTATGCAGTACCAAGGAAAGGCGAGGACTGTCGACAGGATGGCTTCACGCGAGATGCTCTAGTTTTGATGCTGACATTCCCAGGTATTCTGTCTCTATCCATGCCATCAATTGCGATATTAACCATTCTTTTATCGCGGTGGAGCATGTCTATATTGTGCTTAACGCATGCGCGCCGATTTAATATTAGATTCGACAGCCACCCCTGAAAATTTCCCCATAGAGCGTTCCCGATTGTACCGATTGTACCGGTTTCATGGCTACAGGGTACACACTGACAGAGCAGAACGTCAATGCCAGCAAATCCGACGTCAATGTCAACCTACAGGCGTCACCCGACCAGCAAGCACAAGCTTGTGAGCTATCGCTGAATATCATGAGCCGAGTTTGACCCTTGCTGCACCGCGGGCTAATTTTGTGTGGTTGGGGGTCACGATCAAAACGCCAGCTCCAAAAACTAGGCTCATACCAATCCGACGAAACAACATGGTCGCACAGAAGACAATATCCGGAGGTGCCGTCAGTCACTTGCTGTCTACTTAAATACAACAAACTCTTATATACTCTTACACGGTCAAGTTTCGATAAATAAATCGGAACATCAGCCGACAAAATATCCGGAGTGCCGAATTCCGAATCCTGGTAACGCATAAGCCCTCGAGCCCTCCCAAGAATTAGATCGAGGTGGGCGAAGAATTATCCGAGTTAAATACGACGTCGTTGCTGCATACCCTTCCAGAAAGACCTAGTTCCGGGTTGATCGAGTTCTATCAAAATTTCTTGGGAACTAAGCAAAGTATAATACTAGTTCCTCGCCTTCTCATACCATATTATCTCCAAAGGTACTTCGCCAAGTTGCCAGCCATGATTTGTGGTGCCTGCGGCGATAGCTGCCTGAACTTGGCGCGTTGTTGACATCACGTTATGTTTCCACCAGTGGTAGCTGCGCCTTCATCGGGACTTCATTTTGCGCCGACCGGCGATGCGCAGATGCGCAATCTCAGAAGGGTACTCCCGCCAGCATTATATATATTACCCCGGCTTTTCGCGGCAGCACTTCTCCTCATTTGATATCTGTCGCGGCTCCCACAAGGCGGATTGATCGAGTGATACGCGTCGTGGCTGAGGCGGCATTCACGTACTAGGCACTCAGGTCGGCGCTACAAAGCAATGGAGGGCGATGCCCGTGAATCGTCCACGATGATTCCTTTTCATTCCAATCACCCTTGGCCCATGCTTTTGGCGAATGCGGTTGTCTTAAATTCCAGCGGTCCCACCGATTGACAGAGCGATTCCTCGTTCTGGTTCCAGGCTTCCCTGCCCTGGGATCGGTGGTACAATCTTACTGCTGCGGACGCGGTAGCCGGACTTTCCAGGCCATAACGTTGTTTTACACGTAGCGACGTCACATTATTACCATAACCTCTAAGAGAGTGACGCTCCAGCGTGCGCTATAAAAGCCGCTGAATGGTATAGAAAATAGCGTACGTATCCGCATACCAAAGCTCCCGTACTGCGCTATATCGACCCGTCGGAATAACTGACAGATTCACCCTCTAATCTCTGCTTGATCTAACTGCCAATCGTCAAAATGAAGTTAAGAGACATTTCGGTATCTGCATCCGCAATGCACATATTCACCTCATTGGCCCATCTCTCCTCAACGAGAATATTCGTAGGAGCTACAAGTGTCACAAACTGTAAATGTCTGCCAACGCAGTCGTGCTGGCCAGATTCACACGCCTGGTCGCGACTGAACATTACAACCAACGGGGCACTTCTTAAAACGGTACCGCCAGGTATTGTCTGTTACCAAGGCCCCGCATATGACAAAGAGGCCTGCGAACAGATCAGCGAACTCTCGAGACTACATACCTGGATCTCGCAATCACCATTCAATGTTATGCAACCTGGCTGGAACGGGAATCCCTGCCCGCCCACGAATGGGACACAGACGAATGAGACATGTAGTTCGCTTCTCGGAGATCCCGTCTATGTTATCAACGCAACCAATCCTAGCCAGGTTGAAGCTGGCGTCAAGTTTGCAGCCAAGTACAACATTCGCTTGATCATAAAGAATACCGGGCACGAATTTTTAGGCAGGTGAGGAGTGTTTATTGGCTCTGGAATCCAACTATGGCGGTCCCTGCTAATGTAAATTTTGGATTGTACAGATCATCTGGTGCTCATTCGCTCAGTATATGGACCCACAACATGCGAAACGTTGAGTTCTCAGAGAACTTTCAACCTGAAAGCTGTTCTCGGGTGAAACCACATTCTGCCGTGACAGTTGGTGCGGGATTACAATGGAAAGATCTCGTACCACAGGTTGGCAAGCAAGGCAAGTTGGTAGTTAGTGGGGGCAATCCGACAGTTGGCTGCATAGGTGGCTTTTTGCAAGGTGGAGGACATTCTCCTATCAGCAGCAAATATGGCCTGGCGGTAGACCAAGTTCTGGAGTTTAAGCTCGTCACGCCGGCTGGAAAATTCATCACAGCGAATGAATGCGAAAATAGCGACTATTTCTGGGCGCTGAGAGGGGTAAGCAACTTGATCTCCATGATGCGTAATGATTTTCGACAGTCTCACGAAATGGCAGCAATCATAAACAAGGATGAGCTATAGGATTAATGGACTTTACTGACGTAGATGTATCCTAGGGAGGAGGAGGTACATTCGGTGTTGTTACTTCTGCGACTTTGAAAACATACCCAACCCAACCAATGATTACCGCTGTCCAAACGTTCAACCTCACGTCTAACAATAGTGATGTTTTCTGGGAGTGGATGGCACATGTCCACTCTGACCTTCCCCGGCTTTCGGAGGCGGGGGTTATGGGGTATTCGTTCGTCTTCGGAAACTCAAGTACTGGAGAGTTATCCTGGATGGCACTGCTAAGCACAGTTGGAGGCAGCGTCGATGAGCTCACAAAATTGTTGAACCCACTATACGCCAATGTGACTACAGACAAATACAGCGAAGATATCGTCTGGAGCCAGAACAATCTAACATTTCCGGATTTCCAGTCTTTCTTTATGGCCGTCTTCCAACCAGAGGTAGTCGGCAGCACAGCGGTCCTGCCAAGCCGGCTTTTAGACGGTAGAGCACTCACTGAGGATCCAGTTTTCTTTGCAGCTACCTTGAAGAAGATGTGGAGCCCGTTCGTTGGTGCCTATCTTGGTCATATTGTTGGCGGCCCAGGAGTAGCGCAATACAAGAATGTGGACATGGCACTAAATCCGGCATGGAGGCGGACCTATAATCACTTCAGTAAGTTATTAGTTTCCGACTTTCCTTAAATATTGGAATGCAGGGTCGTTAACGTCTGTAACGCAGTTGCTGCCTCCGGCTTTGATACCGAAGACCTCAAAGAAATCGTTCTGGATCATGCGCAGAACGTCCTAGAGTATAACCTTCGCAAGTTAGCGCCAGAAACCGGTCAATATTTCAATGAGGTGAGCCCTTCAACAGTGCGGTATAACTCGCAAGCCTATCCCGACACCCGAGCTAATCTTTCATCCTTGCGTATGAAGGCGCTATACAACAGTGAAGGTTGGCAACAAGCGAATTGGGGACAGAACTACCCCCGCCTATTCTCGTTCAAGAACGAGATTGATCCAAACGGCGTTCTATACTGTTTCCACTGCGTGGGTAGTGAAAAATGGGTGGAGGGCGAGAATGGGACACTCTGTCGTGCTCATTGGGTCTCATAACCTGTTATGTTTGTTTTGCCAGTATTATAGCCCTTGCTCAACTCGGATTGCCGAATTTAGAGCATGCTCAACTCCAACAAAAATTTTGAACGGGTGTTTAGCACCGGTAATCCAGCATTTTGTGAGTTGTATATCTGGCGTCGAATATTTTATGATTACGAGAGGGGTTTCTCTATCTTGCGAATGAAGTTTTTATGTACGTAATCACGGAAGACATATGTGTTGGAGAGGGAACCTCACTCTCAATGTGCATATAATCTCGATATTTCGATTGTGTAATTTCCGCCTCAATGAAGACTTAGCAGAGAGAGACTTAGCAGGGAGGCCAACAGTTTGTTTTCGATTCGTGGTCTCAAAGCAGAAAGGGGGGTCTGCCCTGTAATAATGTCTGAATCCACACGGGCAGAATGCAATGCGCATGCCCTGCCAGTAGGGTAAACCTCAGAATTTCTTAGACCGTCCAAGGCTATAAAATACAACGAGGGCTTAACTTTTAGTAATCGTTGTAAGATGCAACTGATTCTAACTAGCGGCAATAGCTGAATAGACCCTAAGTCTCATGCCTGCATACATGGCCACCCATTGAGGCAAATTAGAATATCATATTTAATCTCTGCAAGCCCACGGGTTCAGGCTCTCACGACGATGCTGGAAATTTTACCCATCAGAACTGACGCCTATGAAGCATCTTTAAAAAACGCCAGGGAATCCTACGAGCATTCAGTCAACTAGTGTCTTATCGTACTATATCATAAGCGTTTCTTGTGGCTGTACCAACGGAAGTATGAAACTATACTCTACGCTCCTTTTCATTCTTGCTGTGCTCAATAGCAGTCAGCTCTGTCACGCGGTGGCTAGGGGCGTCTTGGGTAGAGATGTTAGACTTTGGTGGATTGTACCAAAGGAAGAATACCGATGGGATGGGGGAGTACTGAATGCAATACGGATAGCGATTGGCAACATAAGAGACGGCGGGCCCACTGTATTTTTTGGGCGTAATCAAGAAGTAGTTGAAGTCAAAAGCGAGTGGCTTGGTGTCATATTCTTTGCCATCCGGCTTAGTTATGCGAATATGCAAGCTCACCAGATTGGACAAGATCTCCAAGACTATGTAAGTTCTTGAAGCCCAGTAATTATGAGTTCTCGAGATATCCTGGAAAAATATTGCGGTGTGATTATGACTACGCAAATGTTATATCATTGTCATTACCTAACTAAAATTTCCGAATGGTGGCAGCTTTTGACGTGGGGCGAAGTCCCATACACAGTATGGAACAAGGCCATCCAGGAGCACCAACAAGCGAAGCCAAAGCTTGCAAAGCCTGACGCTATTCCAACGAAGACTGACAACAACGCGACCAGAATTGTACACAAAAGAGAATATACTCCACACGACAAAGAATCCCCTCGGCCACCCTGGACAAATGCCCCGGCAGTTGGGCCTGAGGAGGACGAAGACCGTCTTCCTGCCACGGCAGCTCCGAGTTATAGTCAGCCGGATTATGAAATAGAATATAACGATGATCCGCCTGGTTATGAATCCCTTAACGCTGTAGATGTCTGGGATGAGCCATTCGAGGAAATGCGGACTTTATCCATACCACCAGGATCGAAATTAGATGACCTGACAGGATTCTACTATAAAAGAAGGTACCGGAATGGCCAGAATGTTGACGTTTATATAGTAGACACGGGGTTCGAACTCCATCCAGTCAGTCACATCATTCCCTTATATTTCCCACTCACCAAGCTATGATCTCCTGCGTCCAGCTGGTCTCGCAAGCCGAGCCCACACAGCTCACATGGAAAAGGGAGGGTTCGGCTTACGAGATCTCGAGGCCAGGTCCAGTTTCTAAAGGACCTCGCGAGTCTCGTTACGATGTGGATGAAAATATATCTTGGGCACAGGTGCCCATGCCCATCACTGTTTATGAGTCTATGCTAACTTCTGAGCTGACTCCTCGACTGTGAGGGATGACGGAATGCATATTGAAACGTTTTAGGAAACCTTGTTTATGAAAGAAGTGGTACAATATCGTGTTAATTTGGTACGTCTGTATATGCAGATTCTGATACCGTAAACTCGATTCCCCAATGCAATGCATTAATGTTTGCCTCGATTTCAGTTTGTTGCTACGTCTTCAAGAACATCCTTGCCTGAAATCACTTCCCAAATCTAGCAGTGCTGTGGTTATATATGCCTTCGAGCAAGCCTTTTATTTCCTCTCCCACAACAACTCAAGCAATCTAGAGTCGGTGGTGGCTGCGGCGTTTGGCTTTATCGCAGCAAACCAATATTTCCTTCGGCTTGACTAATTATTCAAACCCGAGGCTATATACAGTTCGATGGCTCTGGCACTAGAGATTCGATCGAATTCAACAAGCACGGGCTTGCTGTCGCCAGCAAAATTGCTGGCCAGCGTGTAGGAACTGCTGCCAATGCATCGTTCCTCTTGATTGGATGTGTTGGTGACGATCATTGGCTTACGACAGCACACTGGTTCATGGGCCTAGTTAAGACCTACGATACCATCCGCAAAAGACAAACTATCGGCCTAAGCCCACCACCATCCGTGGTGAACCTGTCTTGGAATTTCGATGTTCTCGACCGTGACGATCCTAGAACCCCGAATCTGTTTGACCCATGCGCTTATGGAGTCTTCTCGGAGACTTGCGTACCAGCTTTGGTTGCGATCAAAAAACTGTCAGAATCTTTCATGAAGGCGTTCGATCAATTAGGAAATGTCATCGTTGTCGTTGCTGGCGGTAGCCGAGACGCGGTAAGTGCTACCCGTTAACCCATATCCATATATCGATACATTCATCAGTCGTATATGCCTATATGATCTTTAGAACTCTTGTCCCTGTGATCTTAATTACGAAAGCTACAAAATGAAAATAAAGTCTATCGGACTTAAAGCTAACTAGAGACAGAGTAAACCGGTCACATCGCCAGCTTCTGAGCAAGAAATATATCCGAAGACTGTGGTGGCCGTTGGCGCTGCAGCGCCAGACGGCACTCGGAGATGGCAGACCAGTAAAAGTATGAAAATTTGGGCGCCAGGTACGAACGTTCACGTAGCAGATTACGACACTAAAGATAGTCCTGTTTTGAGCCCTCGCGACGGGTCAGATCTAGGTAAGTGATCAGCTTCCTTCAAGGCACATCTTTTCTTAAGTCTTTGTTTTTGGAATCCGGTGACGAAAGCAAATGATAGCTGACTGAGGAATATAACCTGAGTCTAAATCTCATCAAATAGCTGCCGTAACTGTGACTGGAATGATTGCTACTTTCATGTCGGAGGGTGTTCCGGTAACAGATGTGATTAGTCACTTATACCGACTGGCCCATATACGTGGAGATCCAAGGAACCCACTATCCGTCCCAATCGCTTTTAATGGCATTTCTCGAGCTGAGTGGCCGACTCTGCTGCATGATGAGAATGAGATTGAAAAATACGCAATGGACCCTTGGTATCATTATTCCTAGCTACGGTCGTCATACGGAATGTACTGTAAATGCACTTGTTAGAATCAGTTTTGCTGTCAGATATGATTTATAGGGTGCCAATATGCGTGTCGATTGTCAGAATTATAAACCTCCAAAAAAGTCTTTTTTCCCAAGGGTTTCAACCTTTCAAATTTCTGAACCAGTCAATTGCGAGTTACACGTCAATCCATCCGTATGTTCTTGTCAGATCTTAGCTCTTATTGCGGCCTGCGATATACAAGAACCTTTACATTGCTATAAATTCAGAACTTCAGATCACGTTACAGAATGAGACCAACAGCTATATAACGCCAACTTCGTGGACCGATAAGATCTATACTTTGAATCTACCAGTTGTAGTCAGATGAAACCGATTGATCAGTATATGATTAAGAGTGACTTCATGAGTAAACGCAAGAACATCCACTGATACGTTTCAATTATTCCAACATAGTCCTTACAATATTCGAATCGCGGCAGCGGATTGGTACTCATTTGTCATTCTTTGCCCGCCTGTTGACGGACCAAACTTGAAGATATTAATAACAAAGCGAGCGCTGCTTCTTTCGAAATTTTGTGATTTAGACGTACGTGTGGCAACGCCCTAACGAAAATTTTAGTCGAACTCGCACGTAACATACGCTTTGCATGGCCCCCCTTCCCATATACTCGATCAAGATTGTGTGGAACCTATAGTTGCTGATAAAGACAGTATGTTGGACTGATTTGTATACATGTAATGAATATCGCTCTTGTACTTATCTGCATATACACCCAGGCAATATGGAGAACACTTGTAACAGGATATTTGCGGACTTCAGTTCTTCTATAATAATCGCAAGAGCACTTTTGTTCTTCAGACTATTAACCAAAACACTGATATGTGATCCTAGTTTAATATTTTCTCTACCTATTAAAATCTATCTTTACCAATTGTTATTAGTGATTTACTAATTCGTTATCGTTTATCATTGTTCAAACACGATGTTGGATTGTTGGCAATGTGATTGTTTAACCTGGGAATATCAAGTAGTTGTTGTGCATGTGGTCTGATCTTCTCAGTCTGGCTGGAAGTGATTTTGAAAGACAAAAAGGCTGATACTATTATTATAGGAGAACCAAAGTCCGCATATACCCTGTCAGATTTATGATTGATTGATATATATGTGGACTTTGGCTTTTCTATAATAATAGTAGCGACCTCTTTGTCTTGCAACTTGCAACGTTGACTAGCGCTATCAACCAACTTAGTCGAACTATAACCCGTATACTTGACCACGATCAGCCGTATCCTCGTACAACAAGCTTGTGGGGGTGGCAGAGTTGTCCTCTATCGTAAGAAAGTCCTAGTTTTGGGTCGCTTGTTTGATGTTGAGGACCTTTTCTTTTTCCGGGATAAAATATTTGGCCCCTATTGCTCTAGTTGATAAAATAAAAGAGCAACTCTGAACTGAGACAACAGGTGGATAATGTAAAGCTCAAAGTTACAAATATACGCGTGCTAAGAAAGAGGTTTGGTTTAAGTAATCATATACACGCTAGTCTCGAGGCCAGGCTTGCCTGTTGGTGTTGGGCTGCGAGCTCACCGTTTTTCGAGCGAACTGGCGGCTGGCCCCGCGGGCCCAAGACCAATGAGACACGCTAACAATATCAAAAATCAGGATATTTACTTATAGACGCATACTTGCGTCCGTGGTAACGAATCGGAAAGCAGTGGAGACCGGGCATGCATTTTCGCCTCTGGTTTTCGATATACGTTCTCACACATTTCCCTATCTCAAGCGGACACGATCTTAATCATTTGCAATGGGGATCTCCAGGGTCATTGCCATAGCACTATTTATCTTGTCTTTAATGACACCGCTGATAATAGCGAGACGTAGAGGGCTGGCGCCGCCTCAAAAGGACGAGCTTCCGGTATCCTGGGTCTATCTGATTAGCTTAGACTATCGACATCAACACGGGCGCCGCGCCCGCGAAACATTGAAGAGTCTTGAAAGGGATATAGCGCGCATCACGAAAAAGTGGGACAAAGACAGGAAGTCGTTTTGGAAGGGAGAGTCTGATCGAGGTGCAAAGGTCTGGTATTATAGCTTCTTTGCAACCAAAACCGATGTGGATATGGTCTTCTGGCGCTGGAGCGATGTGGTAAGAGTCGGCGGTACAGCTTATGCAGTTGTTTTATTCAAATCGTGCCTTCAATTAAAATCTCAAGCTAACGTTTAACACTAAACGCTGTCAAATATTGCGTTTCCTCAAAAAACCAGATCTCTGCCTATAGCGATTTAGCAAGGGTTTACGACTACAGACGGAGAAGTATTGTCTCCGCTCGTTCTCCAACCCAAGGAACCCATATGAACAAGGTCAGACGAGACATGCAAGGGAAGGTAAACGTAACTTCACCATTTCTCTCTCCAATAACTTCTGGACAATTAGTGAGGCGGGCTCGAGCATCTGGTTCTCGGGACAGCAATATAGAACACCAAGCGATTGCTGGGCGAGACCTCCTAGCTCTATCCAAGGCACCTTGGGGAGATAGTCAATGGGCACAGATGGGCTACTTATATGATAAAACGCAAGGAAAGGGTGCACTTGTGTATGTGATTTGCAAAGGCGCTGATGTCAGCCATCCGGTAAGTGGGATGAAGATTACAGGGCTCCGACCACGTTTGGTGGGGTATCATCATGCGCATGCAAAATTGCGTCTCTAAATATACAAGGCCTGTGGATATACATTTCTTCATCTGCATGATGCTACCCCCATCTTCATATTCCACGCCATATGGAGTTCAGCAAGTCATGTACTAGAAACTCAGGAATTGATTTCAAGCCCGTATACCTACAGGAATTCGATCATATCAAACCCAGCCTACTAAACCGGAAACCAAAATACAACTGGCTGTGGTGAGCATTCATTGTTTCCATTAAATGGGAAAGACACAAATGAATAATAACGCTAATTTAACTAGGTCAGCACCGTTCCCAGGCACGGGCAAAGATAAGTATCGCGACTATAGCTGGGGGCATGGTACTGCTGTGCTGTCGAAAATCGTCGGCGGCAGTGTAGGCATCGCCCGCTCGGCCTCGTTTACTATCGTGGTAAACTGCGACAAGAACGGAAAATCATCATTATTACATCTTCTTGACAGTTTGTTAAGAATAGAACATGACATCAGAAAGAGAAGACACAAGCAAGTAATAATCAGCAGCTCCTTTTTACTCGACAATCTAAAAAGAACGGCGGGGACCCTCGATGAATTCAATGAGGCTCTCATCGTCCTTATTATAGAAGCAATTAGATCGCTATCGGCCTTCAAAAATGTCCTATTTGTCACACCGAGCGGGACGAAGCTAGCTGACAGGGTGAGTCGGTGCGGTCGTCCCCAGTATTATATTACAGCGCTGCATGCGATCCTGCAATTTGTAGAATTCACCAGACTGTCTTGATGTCTTATGCTGTCATGCATCTGCACCTTAGCGTGTGCTAGAAAATATACCTGGATGGATATGCCAACTTAGCGGTTATATTGGCACCGTCGAAGATTCAATTAAGTGTTCTACGTATTCTAGCATGTCTCAACTAACGGCAATCTATTTTGGTAGAGACGGCCAAACCACAATATACCAGAAAATCAAATGGACCAACTTCCAGCCACATTGATTGAAAGGCCGGGATTCTCCAACTTCTTGATACCTGTGGGTGGTGTAGATATGAATGTATGGGAAAACCAGTACCAGCTACACAGGTTACTAGAAATATGGGCACCAGCTTCTTTCGTTATGGTGGCAGCAAACAATCGATCATACTACCCTACTGAGCTTCCTTTAAGACCTCATGGAACTATGCATGGCTATGCGAGCGGCACATCGTACGGTATGTCCTTTGTAACTGCAATTGATTTCCCCACTGTTAAGTTCTTAACTTTCCTTGTATTCCAAGTTGATGCGTCGTCATGTCCGCAATTACCATCACACACCCGAACCATAGACTAAGACTCAGTAATCCGGAATTAGCTGCCGCCATAGTTACAGGCTTGCTAGCTTACTTTGTAGGTCTGGGCTTCACTGCAGCAGAAGCCAAGATTCTCTTACTTGGTTACGCGACTACGACACAACAACCTAGTCCATTCGAAGAGAAAGTAGGCATCAACATTGTAGCAAACACTGCACAGGGAATCTGTGAGAATGGAAACGGTCCTCAGGGCCCCCTCGAATTGTCAGTTACACGGGATCTAGCGAAGCGTAAGGAATTCAGGATTTTAGCTCAAGATCTCATACGGTTGAGAAGGATAAACTCGCATATTCACGATAACCATGACGGTATCCTTCGGAGAACCAGTAACTTCTTGCAGGCCAGAAATTCAGAGCCTTTTCCTGATACTGATAGTCCAAAGACTACCTTACCATATGGTTTAGCCTGCCCAGCTAGAAGCACCAGCAGCACTAGAACCAGCAGCACCAGCACCAGCACCAGCAGCACAAGTAGTAGCAATAGCCAGAGCACTAGTTTGAGCACATCACATACCGATAGCCGTACTCAAACTACAGCTAAAACAACTGGCACCGTTACGAGTCGAACCAAGCAGGCTTCATCCGTCTCTAATTTGGGAATCAGCACTCAACCGACCGAGGACGAGCCCACCCCTGTTGATGACGAACCAGCCGAACCCGTAGAAACCTTTATAGTCGACGACGAGCCAGTGGTAGGTGAACTTACTGAGTTAGGAAGCGATATACTCTATATCATCCCACCTCTGGCAATTGGGGTGGGTGTGGTTGCCATCATCGTTCCTTTGCTGAATGGGAAAACATCCACCCTTCATGTTTCCTTGAGTGAATACGCAATGAAGACCATCACTTTGACCGACGCTTCAAATCTCAACATCAAGATACCCACCAAAACAGCCCTAGGGCAAACAACAATTTATGCGCCGGAGACGGCGACAGATCTTCGAATTACGCACACTCTATCGTCGATGCTTACTAGGACAGCGCCTTCCACAGCTAGAATAAGGTCATCTCCACGTAGCACAATCAATCCTGCAACAATTACAAAGATTTCAAGCCTAAGTCCATCAATCAAGGCTAGCTCGCTTTCATCCAGTAGGACGGTAGCTCCTACTGAATTTGATTCAGCAGAGTCCGACGAGATCGAACTTCCAGCAGAGCGGCAGATCTGCCACGGACTATACAAAGCGGAGCGGAACGCGACTTCACCTAGATGGGTCCTGTATCTACCAAACAAATGGTACTATCTCAAACGGGATGACATGGCGACAGTAATCAGCAACGCGGTCTGTGACGATATCAATCAACATGACATAGAGAAACCCGGCTCTGTGGAAAAGACATTCTTCAATGGCAGCCCAGAAATGGTTGACTTTTACTACAGCTGGCAGAAGATACCTCCCCTGAAGGACGAATGCAAGAATAATTTCCTCTCAATTCTCGATGGCTGCGACGGGAATGACCCTGCGAATCCTTACAACTGGAAAGGCGGTGGCGAACGCTTCGTGGGGACCAATTTATACTTCAAAATTCAACCCCGATGGCCATGGCGCAAACCACCAGGGGCACCGTTTGCTGCCTGTTGGTACCGAGTCAACTTGGAAGATGGAGAAGCTATCGCTACAATATGGGGTTATGGATGGAACGATGCATTCGATGACTGGATAACGAAGCCAGATGGGACATCAGGTCGCAAAGCAAGGGGGCCAGAGGAATTCTTCAATTCCATAAACGGCTGTCGCTGGGACGGCCGCTGGTGGTACACAGCCAGTACACCAGAGCCTAGATCGGAGGCAAAATGGGAATGGAAACTGCAAATCGGCTTTCAGACAAACTGGTTTGTAGATCCAAGAGCAGTTCTCTCCCAACGTTGCGTTGAGGATGCAGTGAAAAAGTTTTCGGGTATTCAAGATTTCTCCTGTGGAGACAAGGATTTAGAGGCGGCCCATAGCTAGCAACGTTCGGTTGCTTCTATTTCAGAAAACGATTTCTTCATTGTGGCTTATATTACTCATATATAGTTAGACTATCCTTTGTATTTTGCTTCTATATACCTTTGTGTTACCTCCCCTAACATCCGAGTTCCTGTACCACTGACTTGAGTTGAGACTAGACTCTTCTGTGAAAACAAGTCTTCCCAGTGAAAACCACAACGTGTGACGGTGAGTCCCGCGTACATAAGGTCGACTACGATTTTGGGGCCTCGCATCTGGTATTGGCATGTTGCAAACGACATACAATATTAAGGAGCATACCGGGTTATAGCTTGTGATGGCCCTGCAAGATCGATAATGGAAGACGCAGAGAGTTTCTACCCTTTGAGTCATCGCCAGAGATCAGGAAACTTGGAGAACGCCATCACAAGTTGACAGATATTTTTATATTTGTCGAGTTTTTGCGGCCGGGATCACCTCAATTGGCGGGCCGGCCGTATCATCGCTCCCCTTTTCATGGCAGAGAACAAGCGTCTGTCCCCGCCAGGAAGATGAACGACAATCCTACCGAATTGCCCGATTAGATGTCCTCCTTGGCCGTAAGCCAGACCTAATTACAAAAGAACTAGCCGGCGTGTTTAAGACTCTCACGTCTTATCTCCACCTACTCGAGTTCTGATGCTGTTCACATGGAAGCAACAATAGTTAGCTGGCCGATAGGTGGCAAATTAGAAGCCCAAAACCCCCCTCTATTGAAGCACTACAAGCCGTGGTGGATAGGGTCATTCGCATTTAGAATGTTGAAAAGGCTGTAGAATGCCAGTGCGGCACAGCTAATGATAGTAAAATTCGAACATTTGGCATTTCGTCTGATAATTTGAACATCCAGTCCTAAACTGTAGATTTGCTACAGAACGACGGAGGTAGGAGTATATGGTACTGCACCGGGAGCATGGATACCCTCAGCCAGTTGCGATGTTGCATCTTGTCGGGTCGCGATATAGCAGCGAGTTTTAGTTTGATCAATCGAGAGTCGATGTTCCGTTGAATGAGGCCTCGTATCGCTTCGAATATTCAGGGACGTCGGCGCGGAACAACTTGCATGGTGGGCATACAGCCGAGCGTAGGATTTGATCGACCATCCCAACGGCTGAGCCTCTCGGCTGCTAAGCGACGCATCTCTCATACCGTGTTCTGTGTCAAAGTGTAACAAAGGCGTAATTAAAGCGTATAAAAGCCGAAAAAACGGCATAAAAAAGCATGCGAAAAGCGTGCAAAAAGCGTGAGAAAGCATAGATCGAGGAACGCGCTCTACCGTTATATTTTGGAATTGAGTGCGTTGCGTCGAACTCGGTTTGAGCAGCCAATTTGTAGACAATGTCCCGTTGTTCTCCGCATATTTCGAGTTCGGGGAAAGCAATGGCAATCTGCTATATGCCAGTGTTGAGGACTCGCCCCGGTTAGCTTTTCTCCCTGCTTTTAGTTGTTCTTGTAACTTGTGATGCGTGTGTGTGATTGCGACTCGCCACCGAGCTATAAATTCTTGAAAGAAAACCCTCGAATCTTACTTTTCTTGAGATTGATCTTGCATCCGGGCGGACAATGTTTCAAAAGAGTGTCCTGTAATCTTCAGAATCGAATGGTACTGGGTCCATAAAGATGCACCGATACCCGAGGGGACTTTGAGCATTGATCTCCTTAAAAGTGCATGCGTGCATAGGAGTAGATTGCAAACGGCTATGTATACAAGCTAAACGGGGCTAAGTTAGTGTATCTACACAAATCAAGTAATATATTTGAGATATGTAAGTAGATACCAGCTCATACCTCATGGCAGGACTCAAACTTCAAGACGTCGTATACCAGTATACAGCCAGCTGGAATGACACCACAATGCGTGTCTAGGTTCGAGAACAACCAGAGTAAGCACGTAGTTAGATTCCTTGATTCAGCAAGCCAGGCTCTCCCCTACTAAAATCTCTTCGAATAAGATATAAGCAGTATCGATAGATACTATTGCACATGTACATGTATATATATATGCAAGCCCCAATCCTGCGTACGGGCTCCTATTCTATCAGCTGCCCCGATAGATGACTGCAATCGATTGCAAATTCGTACACTCTATTATTTGTTCGCCCAGCCCGGTACCCCCGAGTGCTTTCTCATATCAGTCAATAGCGATGCAAGTAACGAACGAAAGAGAAAAAGAAGTAACCCCCCAATTAGCAAGCCCGTCCCATAACCCATATGTACTGCGCAACAGCAGCTTTCCGTAAAACTCGAAACCCAAACTAGAATTGAAACGCCTGAACTCTGCCTGTAATGAATGCGTCGTGACGAAAAACGAGGTGCTCAAATTTTACATCCAACAGCCATAATACCCATGTCGAGGAACAGCTCATCTGTGTATATATACTGGGCACGTGCGATACCGCGATATCGCAAACGCCAAGATTCCCATCAAGAAACCCCCTATCGGCCCTTATCAGAGCTACACCAGCTTCCGGGGCTCATCAGCGGTGTTATTTTTTTTTTTTTTTTCCCCAAACACTAGGAACGTTTCCCGCTTGAATCGACGATTCATTTTGGCCCTGACTGGTCCGATGAATTCGAATTACCTATCCTAGCGATGAAATTGCCGATCAGAATGATTCCCACAATGATGATTGCCGCCAACGTGATAGCAGCACACATTCTCCTCCTCTTCGCAGCCTTGATGTAGGCCGTCATATCCTCGTATTGTGTTCGCTCAGCGCCTTCAGTTGAGTGAGGGTCCTGACCGAACGGCATGCCCATCGATTGTTGCATCAGAGGAGCTACGTAAGGCGGAGGAGGGGCAGCTCGCTCAAGGTCACTGGTGAGGTCATCGAAATCGTATATCCGCGAGGACCGACACTCTAGCGACGATGGCACGTAAGCGGGAGGGGGTGCCGACGGTGTTGGTCCGAATGTATTTGCATCGGATTGTGTATTCGTAGCCGTTGCTTGCGTAGGTGCACCCGGCGAGGGATCCGATGCGAGTTCCGAGATAACAGGTCTCCGGTCGTCAGGAGAAGGACCTGACGTGATCTGCGGATTTATCGAAAGCTCTAGATGCCTCATGGGAGCTGGTAATTCGGCCATCTTGTGCATGCGCGCGGACAAGAGCGATAGGCCAGCAATTCGGCAGTCGTGACGTCGTTTTGGATTAGATCCAATAGAAGCGCTAGCAAATAACTATCGACCGCCGACGTAGGATTATAGGAGATAAGGTCTCAAGCTGGACCTGGACAAGGTAGAGAAATATGTCGAGCAGGAAAGTTTGCCCATGGCCAAGTCGGTACCGGAGCATGGCCTGCGCTGAAAAACGCAGCGCTCATTCTCGTTATCTATCCTGTCCGTCGGTCTCCATTTTGAAGGCATTTGGTCGGCAGACAAATCGTTTAGTGTCTCCAGACCCCAAAATAATCACAACAGAGGCGCTTAGAGGCAAGAAAGTCGTCCCCTGTTGCTAGGCGAGTGCCAACATCTGGGCGTCCCAAGTAGCGGGGAAGCCTAAAGCTAGAGCGACGGCGCCACTGGCCAATCACGCGGGGCAATGGCTCGCCGGGTGGAGCCCCTGGCAGAGGCAAATGCCTGTCAGGCCACTCGATGCTCATAACTGCGACTGCAGGTCCGCAGCCAAGCGTGGAGGACAATGAATGACCTAAGAGGCCAGAGATTGTGCCCCGGAGCACGGATGAAATGCTGTGCGCCCACCAATTCGAATAGGCTTTCGATCGTCAAAATAATGGGCCATATGGTTGCCAACCCGCGCGGTTGCGGTCCTAATATAGCACAAGCTAAAACGCCAACTATCCCACAAACGGGTCGCAGAATTCGCATGTGCAAACAAGCGAAATCATGGACGAAGCATTCCGGCTGCAGATTCAAGTCCTTCGCTCGGAAGAACAATTGAGACGAAAAATATCATGCAACGCCTGCTAAGCACCTTGAGGCATAATAAAAACTAGGCCCGGGCCGACGCATGGCAATTTCATAGTGTTTGGTATAATATTGCCCGTTTCAAATATGCCTTCATGATCACAGCGAAATTTATACAGACTAGGCAGCATTGCCATTGACTCGTCTGATATATTATGGCGTTGAAGATCTCGCAATGTCGGATATATAAGATGTGTGTGCTATCAACGCCGAACATGACTAGCATACCTAACTTCAGCCATCCAATCCCAGATGCATCAAGTGAAGTCATTAGAACCCTCCAACACCCTGCACTCGTTCGATAGCTCCCTTGACACCCTTCATCCACCCAAATCGGATCTTCCCGCCTCCCATCGCCCAAGGAATCTGCTCGCCATAATCCAGATTACCATTTTCTCCGACCATATCCCTCCCCTCTCTTGCCCTCCATACGCCGTCATTGTCCACTCGTCCCCAGAGGTGCGTGTTTTGATTCGACCGGATGCCCCACAGCCATTCTCTCACGACTTCTTTACTATCGATCATCACATTTGTTTCCTGGCTATGGTACCAGCTTTGAGTGTCTTGGTTTCCGCTTCCCTGGATTCCTATATGGCCGTCCACAGTCATAAGCTTGATATGAGACGTCCGCTGCTTCGTTTTGGCGTGAAGTGGCGTTCGCATATCCTTGGCGGTATACCAATATACTTTTAGGCGTTCCTTCTCTTCTTCAGAAGGTAGCGCCTCGAAGAGGGAGCAGACTATCTGCTCGTTTGTGCCGTTTTGGAACGGCAGCATTTCACCCTGCGATCATCCCATTAGCCGATGATCTATCACCGTCGCCGCGCCGCAGCGTTGATTTGTTGGGATGAACTTACCGCGTCATTATATCCCAGGGTTAGATAGATCACGACCTCGACACCACGCTTCACCGTTTGGGGAATCAATTCGACCAAATCGGATGCGTTCAAATCTGGCGTTTGGATGAAAACTTGCTTCTCCGCCAGGCGGAGGCCGGCTATCCAAGCTTCATTCTGAGGAACTCGAAGTGATTGGTGGCCCGGCGCTGCAAAGTATTTAATCAGCATTGTATTCCTTCCCTTTTGGAAAACCGCGGTGGTGAGATACGTACAGCCGAGCGGCCGCCTATTTACCATGGCTATGGGAAATGGCTTGTGGCGCGAGTGTAAGATAACTGGACTGAACTCCTCGATATGGGCTTCTGCATCCGTTTCGAGTAACGTGCCCTTAGTGCTCGGTTGGATCGATGTATCTAATCAGACGCATCAGTCAATATTTGATAAGAACGTCTATCATAAGACAAATGCATACTTAAATGTCTTGTAACTTTGTCAATCGTTCCCAGGAGGCCTTTCACTTTCTCGGCCTCTGATGAGAAGTTATCGTCGTATTCGATTTGATATGCATCCTCCCTAGCAGCCAGCATCTGCCCTGGCGGTTCGCCGGTTTCACTTTCGTCATGCGCCCGGGCAACTTCATCTTGGTTCTCCTCCGTTGCAATCGCTCTGCTGATGTGGCTAGTGTTTGACGCCCGCTGGAGCACGGGCGCGGGTGGCGTTCTTCTGCGCGCTTGGTGTAGCTCAGGTCGAGCCTCGTTGTAGATGGGTTGCGCTGGAGAAACATCCAGACCCGGTGCCAGGTCATCGTTAGTGTCCACCGCCTTCGCATGGCCGTTGTTAGACGCGTTGAAAACCCCGGGACTCAAATTCAAGTCCGCGAGCTGGGCTGCAAATGGGACTAGATCTTTGCCATTTCTCCCCCATTCTTCGGTCTTGAAACCTTTATGGTATCTCAGATAGGCATCTCTCAATCTCAAAGTCTCCTCGGTCACATCGCTCTCAGCGGTCATTTTGGACGTATGGGCATCCGCAAATTCGAACGCCGAGCGTCCTTCATCCTCGCTGAAGAACTTGTGTACCTCAAGCGCTGGGTTCAGTGCATTGTGCCAGGATATGAGAGCAGAGTCGTAGAATGCATCGACTATGGCCCCCTCATACTGACACATCATCTCCATATTTGGTACATCCTGACCGCAAGATTAGCGTACCAAGAACGAGACATTGAACGTCTTTAGTCACGGGAATATCGGCCAACGCGCTTACCTGGATGTTATTACTGTTCAGAATCGCAATCCGGCCATCCACAACCATCCACTTGGCATGAAACGTCCCAACCGGTGGGACGTGGAAATTCACAACCTGCAACGTCAACCCCTGCACTTCCTCCTGTCGCGGTATCTGGACTTTATCCCCATTGTACTCCTTCTCGTTGACGTCCACGTGGTTCTTCACCGTTTGCTTCAGGTTTCCCCTGTCGTAGAGAATCTTGACGTCGACGGGGGGAAGGCCAGCTTCCAGCCGCCGCTTCGAGAGCTCCTTTAGCGCGTCGGTGATGATGTGGGAAGCATTGGATGCGGCCCAGAAGTTTGTCGCTATGATTATCGACTTTTGTGCGCGGATGATCAGATTCGCGTAGTGGCGCATGATATCCGGTATTCTGTTAGACGTATAACGTCGCGTCAGCGATGCTGTCCCAGCTTGCTAGTCCACCGTGTCGATGAGTTCTTAATAAATATATACGTACATTGACATTATAGTCAGTGGCACGACACCGGTGGTTCCCAAGAAGCGCGGAGACACCACTCCCGCCCGTGGATCCTTCTCCAGCGTGCGCAAAACATGGTAAAATATCTTCAAACCCATAACTCGGATTAGCAAGCATCCTCTCACTGCGAGTGTATAAGTTTATAAAGTTAGCACACCTTCAGGAAAAGCCGGCTCGGCTGCGTCCCCTCAAAGTTCCCACACGCCCTCGCATCCTCCAAATCCCCATCCAACACATCGCCGTACGCTCCTTCGTTGCATTTTGCCGCATGCTTCTGCTTCAATGCGCTAATCGCTATCGGTGTCGTCGAGCGTACCAGCTTATCGTACGCTTTCGCCGGCGTCAGGCTCGGGTCCTCGTTCATAAGCGAGGTGACGGACACCTCGGACGTGCACAGCTTTCGAACGGACTCCGGTATCATCCTAACACTCAAGTACGTATAGATACTACGATTGAAAGTGTAAATCGCGGACGAAAGTGGTAAAATGGATTTCGATTGTAAACTGCAGTTGCGTCGGATGGGATGTATGGAAAGCAGTATAGAGTGTAGGGTCGGGGTCTTGGCAGGGACTTTATATATTCGATCTGGGACATCATGCGCGCATCGTCATTGCCAGGACTAGCTGGGAGTTTATATCATAGCGAGCGATATATGATGGAATGCATGGGGCGTTTTAATTTATCCGGCTGCGCACGTTGGCATTTGTATTTGCATTTCGCATTCTATCGATCCGCATTCGAAGGCTCCGGCTAGTCTTTCGAATTCGTTCCCATCTCGTTCTGCAGGGGGTGGGGTTTCGACGGTCGCTTCCATAGCGCGATAAACTCGCCGAATAGCGTTCAACGGTCCTGTCAATTGCCTGTCTTAGCTGACGTCTGCCTGGCATCGCTGAAGCCTGCATTGTTCCGCGCCATGCCAAGTTTTGCCAAGCCGACGGATCCGTGACGTAATAGCTGACGAAGCTCGCCCTTGCCGAACCAGCCGGGATCGGGGATATGTGCTGCGTATCGATATATCCGGCAATGATTGGGAGTGTAGAACTCATTTTTAGAACAACGTTGAAACCAGTCTCGGAAGGCGGAAACGAACTGTCGTCGATAGCTAGTCGACATTGAGTCCGAGATATCCGTCGTCAATGTAGTACAAGCAAAATACAACATTTCAACACAATTCGGCCGATGCTGCACTCCACCGCAACCCGAAGCACCGCTGTCTTATCCACCAAAAACCTTCTCGAGCGACCCGACCCCGTCCCTGATTTCGACGCTTCCTATCCCGGCCGCGGCCGACTTGTGCTCCTCTTTCAAGATCTCACCTATCCCCGCGCATCTCGCAGTCGATATTCCCAATGTCACTGACGCAATGGATATTCAAACAAGTTGTTGCACGCGCGCACAGGGCAGTAATATGCGAGTGACAGCGTGCAGTGCACAGTCAATATTGCAATGCAGAGGAGTTCATGACGTCAAGGCTGGCGGCACAGGAACCACTGGAGACGCTGATTATATCAGCATCAGCATATTTATGTGAGGGATAGACCACTCGGGACATCGATTAATAGCGCTAGCTCCGTGCCGTGGACAATCGCACACTGCTGTAGCCTCATCGTGGCGTCTGGTACGGACACTTAGTGCGCAAGCTCATACGGTTGATATACGTATGGGCTGAAGATACGGTGTGGGCGCCGCCGATACTATTCTGACCACCAGGTATGTATTCATGCTGACATTCGGATATATCCCCTTTCAACAATATGGTAGAATAAGTAAGTAGTTATACGTATCTCTTCATTCAACAAAGCTATCTGTCTGCCTTAAAGCCGCACCTATAATATATACACGAGAACCGAAAACTTCACTCCCCCGTACGCTCCGACCCACCCATCCACATATCCACCCGTCGACAAGAATAACGTGTATAAACTTAACCCCATGCACGCACGGCTGGGTACAAGACGACCATAGGCCTATATACCACTGCAACGCCAACACCGAAGAACGCATAAACAGCCCGAGACTAAACTACACCTCGACCGTCTTCGGATGCTTCACCTCACCGGTAGCACTAGTATTACCCTGCTGCTCCTCGCGCTCGTCCTCAACGAGACACCGCCACCACAACCACGCAACAGCAACCTCGAGCAAACACTGCCCCGGTAGCACCATCCACAGCATCCACCACCGCCACGCACGCACCGCCCTCACCTGCCAAACGCACGACCGCCACCCTTCCAATTTATATTCATCCGTGCTGGTCTCAACTGGTGCGTCCGTTCCGGTTGTCTCCGCGGGTGAATACCATCGCGCGCCGGGAAAGCCCGCGTTGCCGCCAACGTATACCAGCGACCGTCCGAACGCGTGCGCGTAGGATTCAAGTGAGGGTAGCGAGGCTTCGCAGGCGGTGGTATCGGATAGCGGACACGGACAGATCGAAGCGTCGGAGCGCACGGCGATGCTGGCGGTGCGTTCGACGTTGTGGACGGCGAGTGCGAAGAGGGCGGTGTTGAGGAGGAGGAAGCCGAAGATAAGGTGCAGCAGCAGCTTTCTGGCGCGTGGGTTCCTGTTCGTCGTCGTTTCGCCGGTGGTGGCGGTAGCTTGTGGAGAGTTGGGGTGCTCGGGTTTCGTGGGTGGGTAGTTGTAGCTTGGGAGCGGGTTTAGTCCTGCTAGGATTATCTTCTCGGAGTGCGTGTATGTTGCTGTGTAGGCCGTTACTTGCGAGGGCGGTGTGGTTTTGGTGACCTCCTCGGTCGAGGTTGCGGCGTCCGACGACATGGCGTGAATTGATATAAGCAAGTCGGTGGGTGATATAATGCTGCTTTGTCGCGCGGTGGATTTCGGGGCCTGTAAGAGGTGAGGTTGACGGTTGACAGTACCGGCGGCGCGGAAGATTATATATCCCGGATATCAGTTACCAATGCAACCGAAGACGCCCCTCCGATCGTGAAATATTATCTTTATAATTCTACCGCTAAAACCGAACTGCAAGAGTGACGGAATTCAAAATGCAGATACTATCAACGACTTGACCATCGATATCGATCTCCCACGTATATATCCGCCGGTGTTGCTCCAGTCGACGACGGGTGAAGGCGAGTGAGTATAGCAACAGTTGTCAGTGACAGAAAAATAACCTACCACGCACGACGAGAAAAGAAAAAGCAGCGGAGGCCAATATATAAATAAAGCCATACACACATACACCACTACATGTATTCTTTGTATGTATGTACATGTACATTACATACGACACATACATCACTACCGTACCAAGATAAATCCTCCGCGCGAACAGCCATGTTGTATACACACGCCGCGGCGTAAACCGAACCCGTAACATGCACTCCGTACAGTTGGCCCCCATTAACTCGCGTCTTATAGTTTAAATCCGTCCCGATTTCGCTGCATGTGGTACATACGCACGCAGGGAGACGGACGCAACATTCTTTTACAAGCTTGCCTGTCTGTCCGTCTGTCTGTCCGTTGTCGTTGTTATTCCCAGGCCTACGACGCCACGCACCCTTCCACGGAACACTTTTCCGCTGTCATATAATTTGACTTCTGACATCTCCCTTCTACCCTCACCTTATACTTTTCCTTATCCTCAAATTTAATATTTCCAGAGAAAACTTACACACGAGCCAGAAGACGGCGGACGAGGCCAGTAGGAATGTTCAAAACAGTACATTCAGGAGCGAGGATTCGAGGTCATGATGCAATGTATCCTGACTCCTACAATGAAATGGGACGAAAACCCGATCAAAAGGCGTAGCAAAGCCAGCCCACGATAACGGAGGGAAAACCACATCCACACCCGAAAAGGGAAATGTTCAACTGCAAGTGCACCAAAGCGACGGTTTGGCGTGCATGCCTCCTCTTTCGCGCGCGGCTTATCCTTATGCAAATGGATGCTGCAGCCGAACCCATTACTCGGGCCTTTGCTTTACTAGTTAGACTGAGATGAGCTGGACCCTGTTGGCAAGCAAGCTGGACGGACAGCTTGTTCGTGTTGGTGGCCAGAGATCCAACGGTGGTTTTCGGCAGCAGCAAGCAAGATCGATTGTGAGCGCTAGGACTATTCTGCACTAGCTGTCTATCACTCATTACATTACTCAAGTCAGTTACTCAACTTTCGCAAATCACTGAGCTAAGGTCTGAGGGGCCGTACCAGGACACCATGAGGCGGGCATGATCCTTATATATAACTACAGCGAACGGTGTAGGTAGGCTTAGAGGGTGCATGAAGACAGACATTTATTGCGTTATGTTATGTACATTAAACCGTGAATCAGTGAATCAATGAATCAGTCGACTACATGAAGACAGCGTGGAACCAACCTGACAAGAGTCCCAACGAACAACGGGAAAATGCAGAAGAGAGAAATGCAAAAAATAGTACAGCAGCGTGAAAAAAATATTATCGTGCGTGCTGCGTACAGTCCAGACGTCGCACGCACGCAGAAAAAACTAGCTGGTAGGTAGCCCCGGTATCCTTCCCGCGAAAGATTTTATCAGACACGGTGCCGGAGAAATTTTAAGTTGACCGCTTTGAGGTCTTACGCCGCTCGACAAAGGAAACACCCCGCCCCACCCCCACTTCCACCTCACGATATACACACCAAACGTATGTATACCATCTACACGCGGCTGTGCCTCGCCCGTCTGGCACCCGACGACGAGCGCCGTCTGTGGCCGGTCTTCTCTTCATGTCGCTCATCAGCCTGATGCGCGAGATTGATGCACATCAGCGTCGTCAAGATGAACAGCACCATGAGCGTCGTCGTCAGCCCCGCCATCGCCTTGATGATACCCTGGTTCTTGCCCGCGTTTGCAGTCACGCCGTGCGCGGCGCGGACGCCCGTGAGCGACTGCCAGGTTTCGTTCTGGGTGCCGTCCGTGTGGAAGTTGTTGCGGTTGAGGACCACCGCGGCGATATAGGTTACCATGAAGCAGAAGTCGAAGAAGGCGGCGATGTGGAGCAGGAGGCGGCCGAGGCAGAAGACGAGCGTGATGCTATAAAACAGGACGCACACCGCGAATGCCGACTGCATAAGATACACCCATTAGTACCGTTCAACTCATAATTTAATTATCGGTGTGGGAAATGCAAGGTGGTGTGAATGGGTAGAGAGAAGGGTGGCTTACGGCGATGCAGGGCAGCCAGACGGCGGCGGGCACGCGCGAGTGGACCTGCGCGTACTGGTTGACGATGTATCCGGACACGCCGAGCAGGGAGACGGCGATACACCATTGCGCGATGCGCACGAACCACAGCGCCGCTTTTGCGAAAAACATGGCTGTGGTGGTCGTGGTTCCTGAGCTGTGGAGCTAAGCTATAATGTGTGGAGACGGATGCGGGTAGCCGTCGCTGAGCGGATGGCCAGAAATGGACGAGCGCGAGTAATTCTGCGATCGGATCGCGACTTTGCGGACGCGGACTTTGTCGCTACAACTTCAAGATTGACCCGTCGACGGCGAAGAAGGTATGTGTATATATATCGGAGAGAGTGAGAACGGAGCGAAGTCGCGATGAAGATTCTGGTGAGTCGCAGAGAATCGCCGATTGGTGAGTTTGGCGGCGGTAGCCAGATCTGGTGACGGCGGCAATGCAGCGTTCTTGAGTGCGATGAGCTTGCGACAGAGCTAGCCGACACGACGAGCAGTGCGATGCGAGTAAGTACTAGTAAGTACGAGGTAAGTACTCAGTTGTCAGTGGATATACGATGTCGTCAGCGAGAGGAATGAGCGTCTCTCCGAAGGAACGGTTTAAAAAAAAAAAAGAGGAATTGGGAATTGCGACAGGAGAGTCAAGAATAAGGATATAAGTACAGAGACAGAGAGGGTCTTGGGACGGCTTTAGGAATCGACAGCTCGGGGCATGAAGACGGCATGCGCATAGAAAGGTTTGAGGCCAGATGGTGGTACGTGGTGGGAGAGAAAGGTGAGTGACTGACTGACCGGGCCAGCTGCCCGCCGTCAGCTGTTTTGGTCCCCACCAGCACACCACCGCAACTTTACACCCTTCACTCTACTAATTATCAACTTGGTGAGCGCAGTCGCTCTCGTCGCTACGCCGGGAGGAATGCACGCCAGACGGGGCATCCTCGCGCAGGACGAATGCGGGCGCAAGTACTCGAAAGTACCGTCTGCGCCGCGGCTGGCGGCAGAGGTACCTGCAGCCTCGAAGCCGATACATCTCGTTCTGGTTGCAAGACGCCCTCGTCAGCCGGAGCTTGCTCGTTGGCCAGGCAATGGAACCCTCCCCTGCTCCCAAAAGCGGAAAGCGTTCTCGCAGTCAAACGCATTTCCAGTCACGTGCCCAGTTTTGGTGAGCCTTATGAGCGAGGTTTTAAGTGAAGTTCGCGGGGCTAGTTTGGTGGCCACATGGCGCGCTGGTCAGATGCGCCCGCCGCATGGCTGCCCTCAATCATCTTCCCGTCCGGGGTAATGGACCGCAGTTGGGATGCAATTAATATTATTAATTGTGGAGGGGCATTGCTGCAGGGTCCCGCCACGGTCCTGAATATCATATCACCTATCCTGAGACTGTGTACTGAGTGTGTTACCATCGTGATCATGATTCTCGGTAACAGAGACACCACTACCAACATCGATGCATCACAAGGTCCAGCATCCAGCATCTAGCATCCAGCATCCATGGAGGTCAGTCCAGCAACCTGTTACTCATCCAGCTAGTGGTAGTTCTGTCTGTTGACCCGGGAAGCCAACAAGCCGAATACGAGGCCATCTGCAGTCCCACCTTGGCCGGCGACACTGTTCATTCGCAACATCCCCAAGCCAAGATTCTGCTATGCGATTACTAATCCCACTATCCCGCCATCTGCCCTGCAGCCTGCATGCCTCGTCCAGTCAGAATGTGGATCCGAGAGCCCGTTGCTGGCAATTTTCTCTGGACTGCCAACCGACGGTCGGTCGGCTTGACTTTATCACCTCGGGAGGAGATAGGGAACCGTATTTTTTGATTTGCATTTCATTTTTCTGCAGATGTTAAATTTGCTGCGGTCGGCGGCGAGCGACGGGCTTCTAGAACCAGCTTATAACGAAGAACAATCCAGTCCTCCATAATATTGTATAACACGGCGTGGCTCTGCTGCTGCGCATTGTATATTACATGCCTCGGTCCGTCCGTTCACTCGTCGGCCGACCGTATTCTTAATAATCCGGTCGAGAAGCAACAGTTAGTCGGCAGGTGTCTCGCTCGACCGTGCGGGTCGGAATGCAGGCCCAAGCGACGGAGTTTAGGGCCCAGTCCCTTGGCGCCCGTCATACAGTCCGCCCCGACCGTCCCAAAGTCAATCCGACGGCTCGCCCGGAGTGGATTTTGCAACGAGAGACAGTTCGTATGTAATTCCTCGGTCTCCGCTGGCGCCACTGGATGCATGCACGCATGCATGCACAGCACGTCGGACGGCTTGCTGGCCCCCCATGCTAGCCAGGCCGTTACTAGAGCAGGTTATGTAAGTCGCTCGTTGGAGACCTAGCCGAAAGAAACGTCTGATTACCACGCCCGCTGCATACCTAGGTACATACATTCACGCTGCATTAGTCAAGTTCCTATCTATCGATTGGTCGCAACTTTTCTCCCAGTTGCTGTAATTATCACGCAAGGGTGTTAATCCACATCCCGGTGGCCGGTCGACCTGCTATATGGGACGGTAATTATACCACCGGATGAGCCGGGTGCGTAATCACGGCGCTGCAGTCTTCTGCGACTGGAAAGAGGGGAGATGCTGTTGATCTAGCTTTATCTCGAGGGTATATAAACTGCCTGGCCGGGAACCTCAACTGACATTCTGCATTCGAATTTCACCCATTCCCGCCTATATACACACATACCTATCCAGTTCATTGTATTATACAAACACAAGTTCAGCACTGCTATCGATTACATTATATACCAATCGGCACATTCCAATCCTCCACAGATATATATAAACACCGAGAGCGTCATATAGCGTCCAAACTCTACCACCACCAACATCACCAGTCCAACCTCGAATCCAAAACTCAAATTTACAACTAAATCCTCGTCCACCGCACGTCTCCTAGTATATAGTCTCAATCAATTGTCGCACAGGACATCTACTGAACAGCCGCAATGTCGACAAACACAAAGCTCTGGGGGTCGGACTTCACCTCTACGGCCGTCATCCGCGAGGTCGCCCCGAACGTCACCACCGTCTCCGTCCCCTTCCTGCGCGTCGGCCTGCTCAAGTTCGGCGGCCGCGCGACCATCAGTATGTTCATACAATACCCAACTACCCCGCCATACCACCCACTTCACATGCCAAAAACTTTGAAATCTCCACACCCCTGCCCTTAGTACATCCCTACACCTACCTATCGCGTACACCCATCCATCCATATACACTCCACACATATAGACACCATACACACATAAATTATACCATATAATATATATAATATAATACAATAGCTAACAGCAGAATACAGCCAAACTCTCCTCCGGCGGCCTCGTCGTCTTCTCACCAACACCGCTAACCGACGACGTCTCCGCCACCGTCACCGCCCTCGGCGGCCAAGTCTCCTACCTCGTCGCACCAGACCTCGAACACCACCTCAACATCGGCCCCTGGAAAGCCGCCTACCCGTCCGCCCGCGTCATCGGCCCAACATCCCTGTACACAAAACGCCAAAAGCAAGGCAACGAAGACGTCCCCTTCGACTTCAGCCTGACGGCCACCAACAAGGGCGCAATGGAACTCCCCGCCGATCTAGCGGCCGATTTTGACCTCGAGTTCTTCGACGGGCACATGTCGCAGGAAGTCGTGATGGTGCATCGTCCTTCGGGGACGCTGATGCAGGCGGATTTGATCTTCAATTTACCCGCCCGCGAGCAGTTTAGTAAAGTCCCCGGTGACGCGGCCGCGGGGTTCTGGACGCGCGTGTCGATGCATCTGTTCACGTCGTTGAAGGGGAAGAGTCAGCAGCGGTTGATCTGGTATGCGTTTTCCAAGAACAGGACGTAAGTACCATCATTCGTTACCCCACCCCTCCCTCCCTCCCTCTCTACATTATACCGCATCCCATCAGGATGGGTATAAAAGTGTTCATGGATGGCGGGCGGCTAATTGTGGGTGTAGGAGCTTCAATGCGAGTGTGAAGAGAGTCGACGGGTGGACATTCGACCGTATCATCCCCTGCCACGGCGACGTCGTCGAGACAGGCGGCAAGGACACTTTCCGCAGGCTGTTCGCATGGCATTTGGCCGCCGCCGAAGCCGAGGCTAAGAAGACGACGTGAATCCGATCCGTAGTGTGAACGGAGTATCGGGGTCTGCTAGGACTGCAGTGTGCTATCTCTAATGTGGCTCTTTCGGTTGCGAGCGGGCGATTTGTAGTAGTTGCATGTTTGGTAATGTTGGATGTGGAGTTTACGGTGGTTATAATGGTTTACTGTATCTTGTTAGTTAATAATAATACTCTTTGTGATTTATATTTCTCCGGATCAAGGTGGGTGTCGATGGTGACCTTGAAATTCGAGGTAGTCCTTGTCGTAAAACTCGAATTGTAAACCCCATAAGTCTCATCGCGCGATATCGCGGCTGGTCAATCGATAACCCTTATATAATACAATAGCTGACCAGAAGAAGAAGCTACACTGGTCTCACACGCCAAAAATTTAAGCCAGCCAGTTTAAAAGAAGTGTGGCTTAGGTTCGATTACGAGATAATGAGATCGCGACATACCTGACCTTATCGATAATCGATTACTTGAGTCACGTTATCTCGCGAAGCTAGTCCGCAGTCCTTTCGGTCTGCGAAGGGGGTTATGCTGATAGCACGTGAAAAGAGTGTCGGTCGAAAGATGCGGAATTATACAAAAGGGTATGGAAAGGTATGAAAAGGTATGAAAAGGTACGAAGAGGTGTAGAAAGTTATAAAAGGGTATGGAAATATGCGGTAATAAAATATGAAATTAATTATTGAGAGCACCAGAATAATAGGGTGAATTGATATGCCTATTTGGTTGCGAGTATTATTATAGTATCGGTCATCGGCGGGGAAGACTCATTGTACGCTATCTAGCACAATAATTGGTGTTATATTACAAAAATTATTAAAACCGTGCAAAAAGGCGGAATTCCACAAGTTGAGGAGGGTGTGGTAGCTCTGCAACTAGAAATTCACCGCCATAACGACCGCCACGACCGCCGCCACCATTGTGGCGCCGGCTTTGGCTCACCAGCAGGATCTCAAAATGCTGTTCGCTTTGTTTCTTGCTCAGTGTCATGTACTCATTTTCTAATTATATGAACTTTCTGAGGACTTGTCTAACTTTATACACACTTCATAAGATCTCAGTCCGGTTAAGTCAGAAGCAACTTGAGTATATATCAATTACTTTAGGTAGCGCTACGGCTGTAAGCCACCATGCTTTACATCTCCAGGCTTTGTAAAAAGGCTAGTAAGGTCTCTGTTGAGTCGGCATTCGGCAGCTCTCCCTCGGTACTCGGGTATCCCCCATAGTCATGAATATTAAAGCTCTCGCATTTGTCCCGCGGAGCCAGCTCGCTGTCCTTTGACAACACTTGCATTCATTTATGTGAAATGCGAAAGATTAATGCATTTTGAACCATGGTTATCAATTGGCTCTAGTACCAGTGACTTTTATATCACAGGCAGCCCGATACGCACTTTTAGTCGAGGTTTCAAGACCCCCCTCGCAGTTGGACAGGTATACACCTTAGGCTCCGCCGTCGCAGTCTGGCTCACACGACAGCCATTCGATGAGATGAGTTCAGCTTTCATCCGCCCACATCTTGTGTTCCTAAGTATACATTTCGATGACCGTACGTAATACGTGCTGTCTCATAAACTAGGCTGCTATGCATGTGATGATGTTAGTATGCACGCCGTGCAGGAACGATCCAGAAGCCTCGTATGTATGCGCATCACGCAAGCAAATCGCCACCGGCAGTTCTGTTGCATGATTCTTAGAGTTTTAACCTGACGCATCAGCCTGCACCACGCGAGCTCGAGATGTCGTATCCGCGATCGATGAACAGCCGATTCTGCTACATGATTCGCAGAGGGTTGACACAAGCCCAAGCGCCGCGGCGGGCCCAAGACGTCGTAACGTTCCGTGACACCTGTGATCGGCGCGACTAGCGGCTTGTGGGCTGTGAGTTTTGCCGCCAAGCCGGAGGGCAAGCGTCTCCCAAGACCGCCGCGGTTATAAGTTCCTGTAGGCAGCTTCGAGTTGGACCGATTTACGAGGTCAAGCGTATTGGCAGATGGCCATGGCGCGACGCCTACCCGCCATGTTTGGTTAGCAGAGAGCCCCCGAGGTGTCAGTTCGAGGATATCCTGTCGAGTCTCGTCGCGGAATATCGATATCGATGTCACAGGTTATAGCCGGCTGGCTGTATACTATTCTAGCGTCGGTATACGTATCCGCCTAGATCTGCTGGGTATACGGGACCAGGTCAGCCCCTCAACCGCTAGTTTCAAAGCCCTCAAGACCTTGCTCGATCCTGTCAAGATTGCGGGTTTTTGCATTCTCGTTCTCGGCAACGTGCTAGTAGATAGGTACTCTCACCTTGCACAGGCGGATCTCACTGAGACGACGACCGCGCCTACGAGCTACGTCGACGACAACACATTCCCACCTGTTGCATTCTTGCGAGACGGCGCTCTCGGAATTTTGTGCTTCTCTGCGGAGAATTAAAAATTTTTCTCGTCGGTCGACATCTGGATCAGAAAGTCTCACCCGCTCATTTCCCGCGCAGAAGCGGCGAAACAATTCCTTCCCGTGGCGGTCGTGAGCTGCCTCCCAGTCTCGGGGGCCGCGACCTGAGCTCTTGGCGGGTCAGGACCGGAAGACTAGCTGCCTCGGCAGCTGCCGAGTTCCCCAATTAGACAAAGCCGCCATCCGCATAACCTTCGTCTGGGGACGCTGGCGCTCGCAAAACCAACCCTTGGCAATATACCGACAAGAGTGCCAGGTGATGCCTCGAACGCCCGCCTGCCACAACCGAACCCGCCCCTCGCGTTCGGGAAGGTTGGAGACGAAAACGCGAAATTTCATCTTCGACCTGTCGCAGGCACTACCACCTCCCCGCCTGCCTTTGTTCCTTCGAACCTTCGACCGCACATTCGAGCCGTTGGTGCGCATGGCCACCTGCAGGTGCCGCCAACCGTTCATGCGCGGTTGCCTGGATTGTCATATTGCGGCGGAGTTGGCTTGGGTTGAACTTTGTTCTTGGAGAATTTTCTGTGCAGGATGCAGGGACGCAGCTTGACGTCGAGGACCTGTTCGAGGGGTAGCTTGCTTCTGCGACGGGTTACAGTACCCCTCGAGGAAGCTCCTCGAAGTTGCATCTTGTCATTTCATTATTATATTTTTTTTCTTGACTCTTTTTTTATCTCCCTGGTGGTGTGCGAAAGAGACAATTTTTTCCTTACCCAACCAACAACAAAGATGAGCAAGTGGTGGATACAGCGAAAATGCATGTCCTCGTAGTCTGAGATTGGTTCGGACGATCGATTGCAGGGTCCATAGCTAGGACTTTCGGGGTCGCTGATCCGCCGAGCCTTGGGCTCCATGGTCCAGTTTAGTGAATACGAGCAAAGGGAAGGTGTATCAACCGCTTCATATTCGCCACTATAGATGGAATGGTCTCCTCGGAGCCATGAAAGGCCGTCAGGTCGATTCGAGTATATAGTCATGCGCCCACCGCTGGTCTCCCATATTGTTTTAAAACCCTCCCACGGCCCTCGATGCGCATCCGCTTGAACTTGCGCAAATAAGGATTCACACGGCACCGACGGTCCTCCAGCACATCTTTCTGTCTTTAGAAACTCGACCGTCTATATCACACCGACGAGCGCACCGCGCTGCAGCCGGTCGACTTTCAAGCGACCCCTCAAACCGATGGCGGAAGAAAAGAACACCGCCCATGTGGGCGTGCCGACTTCATCGTCGTCTGGTGATTCGATTCCGCTCGATAGCAGCGCTGCACACACTGAGCAGCTGAGCTTCTGGACGAGGATGGGTTGCACACCCGAGTCGTTCAAGCCGCGATCCGTGGCGGATAAGCACAATCAGTTGAACCAGACGCTGAAGTCGCGACATATGAACATGATTGCTATCGGTATGTGCCTGCATCGACTCGTATTTCCCCGTCGTGTATATCCAAATCCACGACTCTTATATGATGGGTGATGACTAATATATATGGTGCGGGTAGGTGGATCCATCGGTGCAGGGTTGTTCGTCGGGTCCGGTGGCGCGCTGGCGACAGGTGGTCCGGCGTCCCTGATCATTGACTATTCGATCATCGGTATCATGATTTTCAACGTCGTGTACGCGTTGGGCGAGATGGCGATTATGTATCCGATTTCCGGTGGTTTCTACGTCTACTCTGGTCGCTTCATTGACCCCTCCTGGGGTTTCGCTATGGGGTATGTTCTGACCGCGAGTAGACAGCCGAAAAGGGCGACTTGTTTTGAGGAGTGAAACGCTGACGTCTCGCGATAGCTGGTGTTACTTTGCGCAATGGGCTATCATCCTGCCGTTCGAAATTATCGTCGCTTCCGAATGTATAAAGTTCTGGCGGGACGATTTGAGTCCCGGGATCTGGTACACCATGTTTTTGGCAACGATTCTCCTGGTAAACGTCTTTGGTGTGCTCGGCTACGGTGAAGAAGAGTTCTGGAGCAGTCTGCTCAAGTTGGCAGCTGTTGTCAGCTTCCTGTTTGCCGGTCTCATCTTTGTGCTGGGTGGTGGACCCGAGAACGGACAGTTCAACAGCTACTGGGGAGCTAGGTATGTGCTTACTTCGGTTGATTATATATCATTTTGAGACGGCGTGCTGACGGCTCGGGATGTATATTTAGACTCTGGAAGGATCCGGGTGCTTTCCGCAACGGGTTCCAGGGTTTCTGCAGCGTCTTCGTCACGGCGGCGTTCTCCTTCGCTGGTACCGAGCTGGTTGGTCTTGCTGCTGCTGAGTCCAAGACACCTCTCAAGTCGCTCCCGTCCGCCGTCAAGCAGGTCTTCTGGCGGATCACGCTCTTCTATATCCTTTCGCTCCTGTTCATCGGTCTCCTGATTCCGTCCAATGACAAGCAACTCTTCGGCTCCGGAAACTTCATCGACACGACTGCCTCTCCCATGGTGCTGGTTGCAAACCGAGCCGGCATTCCCGGGTATGCGTCCTTCCTGAACGCCGTCATCCTCGTCTCCGTCGTGTCGATTGGTAACTCCGGCGTCTTCGGCGCCTCGCGAACCCTCTGCGCGCTGTCTGAGCAGGGCTACGCACCCAAGCTCTTCTCCTACGTCGACAAGGCGGGCAGACCGCTGCCGGCTACCGTCCTGCTGATCAGCATCGGGTGCCTCGCATACGTCGGTCTCACGCCAAGGGGAGTCGAGATCTTTGACTGGCTGCTGGCGCTGTCCGGTCTCTCGGCACTGTTCACCTGGGGGTCGATTTGCTACTGCCATATCCGCTTCAGGGCCGCTTGGAAGGCCCAAGGACGCACCTTGGACGAAATCCCGTTCAAGGCCGCCTTCGGTGTCGTCGGCTCCTGGATCGGCTTGGGTATCATCGTTGTCGTCTTGATTGCGCAGTTCTACGTTGCACTGTTCCCGCCGGCGTTGGAAGGAAAGCTAAACTCTGCAACTGGCTTTTTCAAGGCGTATCTCGCCTTCTTTGTCACGCTGGCCTTCTGGGCCATCGGGTACTTCTGGAAAGGCGGCGGTCTGATCAAGCCCCTCGACGTCGATCTGGACGCTGGCCTGAAGGAGGTTGATTGGGAGGCTCATCGCGCCGAGCAGGATAGGCGGAGGAACGCGCCGACATGGAAGAGGATTCTATATATGTTCGGTTAAGGGGCTCATTTGCAATCGTTGTTCGCGACCGGGATTTCGGTGGGATGCAGTGGCATCATTATATCAAGCATCTGCGTTTAATATTTGTATATACTTGAATTTCATATTTGCTTTCATTTTGCGTAACGGAAGTTTGCTCGTGGGATTTTGTCCGATTCGGCACGTACAATATCCTAGTTAGCCGGTGGGTTAATAATCAGGATGTATTATTGAATGGCGGGTGCGTGGTTCCGGTAAGGCTTATTTCGTACCAAGAGATCAAGCTATTGAACACAAGTCGTCATTCGTATTCCAAAGAATTGGAATCCTTCAGACTCGAGCCTTGTTGAAGGCCTAAACCGGTCATATAATCCTCTCGTTTTCGTAGAAGCACGCTCTCACGCTTGTGAGAAAATAGCCTTCTCGTGGCTTGTCGGGTGCATATGTGGGGCGTCGCTGTTAGGCACCAGACAGGCGTCAAGGCGGCGGGTTGCATCTAAAATACAGGTCGGAGGGATATCTAGATGGGCCCCCGAGGCGCGCGCCCCACATCATGCTGAGAAATCAATTGCGGCGGCGTCCTAATGTATTTGCCAGCCGAGCTCTGTTAAACTCCCGCCAGTCTGGAACGCAGGTGGCAATTTTGTAAAGGAAGATTCGAGGCCATGGGGTTGAAATCCGATGCCACGACAGCCGACAGTGCAGCTTGCAAAGCTTGAGGATCAGCCCGCCGAGCGACCAAGAACAGGCAGTCTCGCGGTCTCGAGGCAGCTGTTTTTACGTATTTTCGAACGCTGCCTCCTTGCATCAAGAGATAAAGAGGCCGACAGTCCTTGGCAAGCAAACTGGCGGGTAGCCTGTTTATCAAATTAGTATATTCTCGGCCTTGAATCGCGGTCATCAGGTTGCCCGTTGGCCAACCTTTTGCGCTTTTGCGAGACAATTACGGATGGGACCCTAGTCGAGAGCCGGGTTCGGGCCCGGCCCCAAGATCAGGAGGCTGGCTTGTCTTGTCTTGTCTGGCTTGTTTATTGGCTTCCACGCTTTGGGCCCAATGCTTAAGTGCGCCGGAGTTCCGACACAGGAGAAACTATTCCCGTCGTAAATTCCGCTGACTGGAACTCTAGTATCGGATGCGGTGGATAATAGCTCCTAGATGTGTCCCTTATCGCAGCCGTAGATATCGAATATGCAGGCTGGGTCTTTTGCCTTCAAAAGGCTTGTCGCCATGCAACATACCTGCATCTTCTGACTGCGGCACGTTGTTCTGCGGCTGAACCAACCAAGACATTCGGACGGATGTGTTTGGCCGAGAACAAACAATGCACAAAATACTTACTTTAAAGTTGCCTTGCGATGCACCCTAGCCTCGCGAAAGACTTCGATCACCCGTTCCCTCTGGCATGCATGTAGGTTCCATTGATCGTAAAAAATGCTGGCCTCGAGGCTAAATGTGCATGTGCAAATGCATGCCGGGGCCTGCATGCTGTACGGCGTATACACTTGGATGTCTCTGAATCGAGAAGTGAAGCGGTAACCAGCAGATTTTCTCCCAATTTGCGCCGCCTCCGGCGTATCGTCTGCATTAAAACGTGTCCTGCGATTGCCCACGTTCACTAAACAGCAGTCAGCGTGAGACGCCCTCGCCTCGTATTTATTGCATCTGTTAGTGAAGTTCGGGCCCGAAGTCAAAGCCCGTCGCTAGGAAACAGACTGCGGGAGTATCGGAACCAGGGCCCACCAGATCCCTCAGCCAATTTCGTTTCGCAGGATCACACACACACAACGAAGAAAGCAGGAAATGTAGCGCCGAACCCTCAGCCGTTTTCCAGGCGCTATGCCAAGTTGGCCATGGGTATTTCTAATAATTTTTCTCCCACGGCCGGCCGATACAAAATAGGCTCGGGCAGCAGTGGTCTGCCATGCCTGTCGCACAAAGCCGGCTAGCAAGATGCTGCCCTTCTCAGCCTGCGGCTCTGGTCAGTTGAAGAGCCTGCCCCCTTTAGCAAGCAGCCAACAGCCGCTGAAACGAAGCCTGCTTTCCGGGGTGGGTGCTGCGTCGCAATCCCTTAAGAACCGATCGCTCCCGCTTCTTCCTTGGCTCGACCTTGCATCGTTTCCTCCTTCCAAGAGGGCTGAACTCACAACGTTTGGATTTGGATCGATCTTACATATATCCTAGGAGGGCCGACCAATTGTGGTTATTATAAGCATTCTGGGGAATCCGGCTGGACAAATTAGCAACGATGAGGTTTGCGACGGCTTTTGCGGCTGCGTCGATATGTCTGGCGACGACGGAGGGTCTCAAATTCCAGCTGTACAGTAGTCTGGGGAATCCTGTGGAGGCAGCCCGGGACCTGACAAAACGGGCTTCGACGATTAGCACGACGTTCAAATACGCTGTGAGTACTGCCAGCGAAGGAGTTATCTCTCGTTCAAGAAGCGGATAGACTGACAAGAGGCTTACGCGTACACGGATAGGCCCCGCAATTCTCGTACTATGTCGACATTCTTGTTGGTAAGTCGCAGTTGACGTTCCATCCCTCGTCTCCCCGCGAGCGTTTTCCTTCAGCGTGTTGTGTGACAGACTGCGACCAAACTTGCGGTAGCGTGCTGCTGCTTTTATACACACCTCTGTAAAATGAGGAAGCTGTAGCTGTCCCCGCGCATAATCCGTTATAGACCAGTTATCGATAAGATCAAGGCCACCATCGCTCTCATGCGCGCACTCCGATAGAATGCATATCTCCGGGCGGAATTAAAGTCGCCAACCGCGAAGATGACATGTGGCTGACAGCGCGATTAACCGACTGCAGGTTCCGCGCACGAGTTCGTTCGATTAAGACTGAGTTCCGACCCTTTCACCTGGTTCCCGGGTCCGTTGAAGACGAAGAACTTTTGCGCCAACGCTACGAACTACAACCAATGCGTCCAGTACAACTTCTCGAGCAGCTGTAAGTGTATTGCTATAGTCGCGGGGTTGATTTATGCGACCAACCTTTATCGCGACTTGCCTGCTGACTTTGTTTTAAACAGTCGACCCGGCTGGCTCGAATACGTTCGTAAACTTAAGCTCCACCCTCAACCTGACCTCTTCGGACCCGAGATACTATGCCCTCGGCTACTACGGGCAGGACACCCTGCAGATTGGGCAGACAGAAGTCGATAAAGTCCCGATTGGTATCGCAACCGACTACACAAGAACGCCACAGCTCGGCATGGGCATTGGCGGATCTGGATCGACCGAGAAAACCCTCCTGCGAACCATGTTGGATGAAAAGGTCATTAACGTGCTCGCCTACGGCCTCTACCTCAACGACTATGGTACGTATTACTGTTGCGATTGATGTATCGATATATGGCCGTGGCTGACAGATTGGCACAGACACGAACAGCAGCGAGCTGACCATTGGAGCTGTCGACACCGCTAAATACAGTGGCAACCTGATTACCTTTGAATCGTCCGGCACCACGACCGTACAGCTACAGAACCTCCAGTACGACGTTGGCGATGGCAATCCTCAGACTCTTGCAACGAGCTGGAATGCCAATGTCGAGTTCAGCACAGGGTGAGCAAACACTGGTACTCCTGAATAACGTTCGTTTTTTGATGCAGTATCGCTAATATGCATGCATGTGCGCGCTAGTCTGCTTTACTTCCCCGACGGCCCGTTGCAAGCGATCGTTGGCGACGTCGACGCCTACCTGGACTCCACATACGGCGGGTACCTTACCGACTGCAGCTACCGCTTCAGCAACAGGACCCTCATCTTCAACTTTGACGGCATGACCATCAACGTCCCCGCGAGCCAATGGATCGTCCCTGCTTTCACCGTGGCCGGCTACCAGACCACCCTCCGGAACAGCCAGACACCTGCCTGCATCGTCCTCGTCGACTCCATGGACAACTATGCCCTCGCCGCGCAGGCCGGGTACACCGCCGTGCTCGGTATGCCATTTGTTCGCGCGACATATCTCGTCCACGACTTTACAAACCAGCAGACCAGCTTTGCACAAGCCAAGCTTAACGCCACCGACTCCCAGCTAAAGAGCCTGGGCACCGACGGTGTCGCTCCCTTTGCCACTGCTGTTCCCTCAACCTCACTGAACCCGAGCTCCATCAATCCGACCAGCACCACGAGTAACACCGCCACATCCAGCGCTGGGCAAAGCGGCGGTGGGGAGTCGAAATCCAACGCCGGCCCAATCGCAGGCGGTGTTGTCGGCGGCATCGCAGTCATCGGTCTTGCCATTGGTGCATTCTTCTTCTTCCGCCGCCGCCAGGACAAGAAGGTGCCGCCAGAGCAGCCTCAACCGCCCATGGACCAGTCCCAGCAGCAGCAGTTCCAGGGGTACAACCAAGGATACAACAACTACGGCCAAGGCGGCTACAATGAGCAATATGGCCAGGCCCCCAATCTGCCGAACAAGGGCTATGCAGCGCCGGTATCTCCCGGCCCGCACAGCGCATACCCGCAACCTAGCCCGATCAGTGAGATGTCCGGCAATCCGATGGATCCTGGTCGGATGGCTCCTTCGGCTGCCCCAGCCAATATGTCGGAGCTTCCATCACCGAAGCATGAGGTGCCCGTCGAACTGCCTGGCCACCAGTAGTACACTGTCCAGATCATTGTCTTACCATAAACATTAACGACAGGCTAGACCACAGTCTGCTGTCGAAAGGTTCAGTATAAAGGAATGGTGAGATGTGGAGGTATAGCTGGGATGTTTCAGCTTGGATTCTAGCATGCATGCGTTTCGCCGTCGCCGTCATCGTCACCGCTATCGCAATTGTTTTGGAGCTTATATATATATCATTCATTGCGATTCCCTTTCGCCTATCCGTCTATACCTCATACGCCGTTGCCTTTTGTTGGCATTTTCGTTATATTACCGGCATATAACCGACCGCCACCTCGCGATCGATCCTTATAATATGCATATATGTGCATTACGTTCGCCTGCATTGTCATATGGACTTCTGGAGCCGCTCTCCCGGTCTTGTGTACATTTTTCTTTCACACCCAAATCCTCATGCTTTTTTTTATCAAGTCGATTCGGGTTCTATCGATATCCAAGTATTTCCTTACTTATCTTTTTGCTGTCGCTGCCGCGCTGGAGCAGCTAGTTAGCTTGCAGACAATTCTTTCTCCAAGCATTTCCTTATAACATACTTTATCCTTGTTCTCCTGATGTGGTGTTATCCTTTTTTTTCCTTCCTATATATTAACGCACGTATGTAATGCTTGTGGGGTCAATAGTATAGTACTTAACCTAGGTATGCAGATGGTTTTCAATGATAAGTGTAACTTTAGACTCAAAATCGCTCGTCTATTTTCCGAAAGTGTAGATGCCGTGTGGTATTTTAGTATGGCGAGGTTGCGTTTCAACGCAGAAGCCCGCAAACCGACTCTCGGTCAGCCTTATCCGGCACTCACGGGAGCATGACCTATGTCTGGGAGTAACGGGTAAGCACGAGTTCCACGCATGGTCCTCAATCGACAGTCGAATATTGCCTACAGAGTCGTCGACCCCGTATATTGTACTTAATTACAACTATCGACGACACCAGACGCCATGACGCCCGGCCCCCGGCTATCGGTGCGAAGATGGGCGCCAGCGGTGACAGCGGCGTTATATCTCGCCTTTGCGGCATCCGCCGCTGCTGATCTGCTGCCATTCTACATGCTTATTAATGTGCCTCAGTATTCGGCTCTGCCACCGCATCAGCTCATGGTGGAGAATCCATACGTAGGTTAGTCAGACTGATCCAGTCAGATTCGTACGTCCATATAGATACTTTGTCTCGCGAGCCAGACTGCCGTCGCAGTTTGGTTTACGAGACAAATAGATACTACCGAATCCAGGTGAACGTACATAATATGCATATATGTATACACACCATACAAGTTGCTAACGGTCGAATCTGTCATTATGGGCACCAGTCGTCTCGAGAATGGGTAAAGTAGACCCACAAACCAACATGCAAAGCAAGTACTTTTTTCTCAAACACCTTCAGGACACCGACGATGCGACCTTCGCAGAAAACACTTTCTTACACGACTTGGATTCGGGGCTGGTATACTCCGAGACTACGTTTCCCAGCCCAGCGGCTAGCGTAGGCGGCGTCGGCGGCAATCCTAGCCCTCAGTCCCCAGATTCCATCGAAGCATACCTCGAAATGGGCACTGGTGACGCAGCTGCAGACATGGGTGCGCAGGGTGCGGACGCGTATATCGGCGAGCAGCTACAGGACCAAGAAGACATGCCACAACCCATGCCACAGGTCATCCTTGACCTCGACGTGGCACTTGCCACAGAACCACTCTCGCCGCCACTAGCGGTGCCGCAGACGGAGTATTGGGAGGTCTTTGGGGATCTGGACGTGCCGGGTAACGCGTTATCCGGTGCGCTGCGGGCTGCGAATCTGGAAGGGACCTCGAGCGTGGCGCCCGGCGCGATACAGAATGTGTTTGGTGGGAATCAGAAGATCGTGTGGCGAACGCTGAAGGGCTTGCCGCTTGGTTCTGGTGAGGTTGACGGGCAGCTATGGTTGTGGCGTGAGTATCCCTAGCCCGCCTTACCCTATACCCACATGATACTGCACAGTCATAACTCTCTTCGCATCGATCGCACAAGAGTACAACCGATGCGATAGCGTCCTGGTCTATCGTCTAAATATATATGCGCATAGGCCTATATATCAGGTATCGGGCGATTAGCATAATTTCAGAAGTTAACCAGGTTTGCAAACCATAGGCTGCTGGCTCCCGCTCGGCGACCAGTTCAAGACGCGGTTCCCGACTATGGATGCAGAAGCGTCGGCCGCATTCTATCAAGGTCTGCAATACCTGCTGCTCATTCGGCCGAAGTACCAGGACCCCGCGCAGCAGACACCCGCGAACCACGAATCATGGGATTTTGACGGGCAGGCTTGCTACAGGATTCAACCATGGAGGAACGTCCTCGGTCTTAAAGGTACGTATGATACGGTCATCATGAGCTGAGTTACGCTGCAGGGGCTCCCTCAGCCCAAGCGAACTCGAGTACTCTCGTTCGCGTTGGGGCCGCCATCCCACTCAACGTGGGGGTTTTAGAAATTCGATAATATAGCATCACATGATAGAGTTGAAGCTAACCTGCTCTTTGAATTCAGTGGGCGATATCAACAATAGGTTTTCCTTACAGCCAATTGACGACGGCGAGCTATTTCCGCCCTCGAACGTAAACAGTGTGAACGGCAACAGCGTATATGGCGGCAGCGTGAATAGCGGTAGCGTGGCGGGCAGCGTGCAGTCACCGGATGAGTGGACGCAGCAGATCGAGGTGCCCCAGAAATCCGAATCTTCGGGTGGCTATTCGGGCTCGGTATCCGGGTCTGTCGGGTCTCCACAGTGATGGTGCCTGCAGGATTAACTAGGATACTTTGAGCTAGTACTATACCTGATCGAGATTATATGTGCATGTGCCGAACGAGTTTCGGATCTGCTCGTCGCTATGGAAGCGGAGCGGGCGTGCATGTGCATGTGCGTGGTGGCTGCGGGATCACGATCCAGATGGACGGTATTTCTTCATCGAGGTTTCAATAAAATGGGTGCAGCTGCCGCACTGCGGGTGGCAATATATCGATAATGGTCCATGCATGAATGCATGCATCATTATCGAATTGGTGTATGGAATAGTTGATCCAGATATCTCTGGCGAGTTAATTGCAATATTGATGTAATGAGTGATATCATGGGCCGAATTCAGGCCCTGTAGTATAGTCTAGTCTATTTCTCAATCTATTTCTCTATTTGATCTCGTTGCGTGGGAAAATCTATAAAAACCGGCATGGCTGAGTCCAGAATAGGATAGTATAGCCCTAATTGTGATGTGATATTGGGCTGTGTAGCACACAGCTCGACCCTACCGAACGCCATCAGAACGGCACATCCATGTCCTCAACCCGCTCCTCTGCCTCCGGCTGCGACGAGCTGGCGTCCGCTTGCCCACTTCCGTTTACCGCATCACGGACAAAGACGCCCACGGCATCGAGCCATTGCTTCTTCACGACGACGTAATGACCCCCTGCGATTTCCGAGTTGCGACGAACGGAACGATCATAAATTATTAGCTTAGCCACAATTGATCGCGTGTGAAACGAGTTCGACGGAATGTATCGGTAATTCTGCCGCAGACACCACGAAACACATTCACGTTCTTGGTGTTGACAATTTCAACGGTTCATGCATTCAACTGCCAGCTGGTACATACCAGGATGCCATAGCACTCGGTTCCCCTCACACACGTCCACGAGCCCCTTCATCAGCTTCTCGTCGACAACTGTGTCCAGGCTGCCCAGCACGTTGAGCACGGGAGTCTGAATCCTCGGCTCGTACAGCCACCGATACTCCTCGTTCGGCGCCTTGAAGCCGCAATATGCGACCGCAAACCTGAGCGGCGGGTGCGCGCTCGCGATGGCGGCGGCGAAGTTGCTGGGCTTTTGGGCCTGTCTGCCGGGTTCCAGCGCGGACGCTAAGATTGCGGCTAGGCCAGCGCCCTGCGAGAATCCGATTGCGCCTATGAAAGGTCCCTGTGGATCGCGGCGGGGAGAGTCTCATTAGAATTCTGTGCGTTTATCATCACGTTGTCATGATTCGAGAGGGTTTTTTGTCACAAAATTCGAGGCGTAAATGAAGAACAAGGAACTGGTCGAACAAACATGCATGGACAGCGCAGTAGTGTCGTGGACGCGGCGCTCGAGCGCTCCGACAGCACAGCAGAGCTGACTCCCCATGGATAGATCCACGCAGCAGTCGCGTGACACCGTCTTTTTTTTTCTTCTTGCATGAAGGTATCTGCAGACAGGTACATGTCGACGGACCAGCGTGGCAAAAATTTTTCATGGGAAGGCTTTGGGATTCGGGACTTGCGAGAGGATTAATTGGGAGTGAATGATTGGATTGGCATAATTACATTCTTGTCCATGTAGTCGCTCAGGAACTTCCACGTCTCGTCGATGCCCTTGTACTCGCCTGTGACTTCGTCCTTCCGCCACCAGGTGTACATGCCATCGCTGTCGTCGTCCGACTGCAGCAGCGAGGGGTCGACGTCGGGGATGTCGCGCAGATACAGGCGGTGGGGTGCAGTCGGGTAGTGGAAAGCCAAGCGGGTGGGCGCGCAGATCTTGGAAAGGTGTTTTTCCAGCGCACGGGTCTTTGCGTAGAAGAGGGCGCCGGACTGGGTCTTGCCGTGCAGCATGAGGATGTTCAGCGCCGACATTTTGGGAGTTGCTGCCATTATTAGGCTGTTTCCGCGGCGAGGCCTCTGATTTGCTCTTGAGGTGCAATTATATCACGAGGCGATATAACTACGTGCGTATGTGTAGCTTGCAGCTATAAATTGCAGCAAGGGCGAAACTGGCCTGGAGAGGGAAGTTTAAAAGTAAAGGGGGTGTCTGAACACGCCTGTAACGTCCCTCAGGCCTGGCCGACTAAGCGAAGGACCAGATCAAACGGATTCCTCGGATTCTTTCAGATTCTTCAGGGTCGGCCTGCAGCGGTTCCTGACGAGGCCGGGCCGGGCCAAGCAGGCAAATGAGCAAGGTTGTGCAGCGGTGGGAGAGTTCCTCGATGGCGATGGAGGGCCAGCAGGCAGCGGAGACAGCGGCTTCTGCGGTGTGAGTTGGCGGGCTGATTGGCCGGTGCCACGTAAACAGCGCCAGGTGGACGCCCGTGAGAGGTTCTCTGTTGGATGCGCAGGAGAGGAAAGAAGACATCCGCTTTCGGCCAGCGGGCGGACAGGGGTCCGCTGCCTTGTCTTGTGTGGGCAACACGCAGCCACCCCATTTTCAGGTACACTCCGCAGCTTCTGCGCCCGGCCGGTACCTGCTCCCTTTATAACCATGTGCCCGTCGAGACTGCCATTGGCAGTCCGCAACTTCGCATTTGCATTTGCACTTCGATCTCCGTCGACCTCAATTGCACAGCACTCGAGCACACGTACGATACACGCAATTGTGTCTTGTCTCCCCGGAATCCAGGCGGTGCCCTATGCAGGCGCGCAATATCCTCTCACGCTAATAAAACGTCGACCTTGGTAGCAAGCATCCTTCTCCTTGCGGAATGGGTAGCAGCAGAGGGATGGATGCACGGTTGGCTTGATATATGCACCGTTCGTCCCGGACATTTCACAGCATTTCATGTTCCTCAGCTTCTCTTTCCTCACTCGCTTTCCCCTTCGCAGTAGGGCTCCGTCTACCCAGCTGGGTCGCCTGTTGATAAAGCGGTCCTCTCGCTGCCCTCCACGCCCGCTCTCGAGCCTTACCTCATTCTGATCCCTCTTTCCGACGGCTAGCAAACTAGCGTTCGAAGACCGTCGCCCTCTTAAGAGCTGTGGAACCCAGGCGGACAGGCACTCGAGCTGGTTGCATCAACTTACATTGCATTACATTACGAAAGACAAGCCCGAAATTTCCAAAACCCGGACTCGCCGCCGAAGGAAAAAGTCAGCAAGCATACGCAATTCCATATATACCGCCGGACGCCGACAGAAGCACATATACTCACCTTCGACTTCCCATCCTCCATATCCCTCTCCTCCGTGAGCCTGGACTCTTCGGCAGCGTGCTCTCTCGCTAAGGACTGTTTCTATTAATCTAATATAATACCCGAAGCCGGAGAAATACACGGGGAATCCTGGCAGCGAGGCCACTGCGCACAACGCACAATTTGCAACGTCATGGCCGACGCTTCGTTATAGCTCTCGCGCGAATAGCCCCCGTCCGACGGTGCTTCTTCTCTCCCCTCCTCCTTCTCCTCACCGTCCCCCGAATTCATGATGTTAGAGCGGCAGATTTTGGGTTCGCCGTACCGGTCGCCGGCGCCGGCGCAGGCCCGGAACAAAATGCTAGATAGACCAGTCGACAGAAATGGAATTTACTCACCAATCCGCACCCCGTCGCCTCAACAGCCCAAGTTGACAATCGACAGCCAGAGGCCCTCTACACCCGTCCGACCTCCTCTGTACCGGAACGACCAGCTCATTGACCCTTGGTTCTTCCCGGACACCCCTCAGCGGACACCCCCTCAGTCTCACAGCAAAGGATACGGGCCATACCTGAGTCCTGTTTCCCCAAATACGACACCGATACCCCGAACACCGGTTCGCACACCCGCACCACTACTATTCTCCGCTCCAGCGACTCCGGCTGCCACACCGGGCCCGATCGGATCTCGAAAAGACCGCCGGACGACCGTTCGAGTAGCGCATGTAATGGCGTGTTCATGTGACGAGTTCAAACACAAGGTTGTGACGAGGGAACCCCAAATATCTGGCTTGCATCCCGGCCAGCCTCTTCTGCAATGGGCGAAAAAGCCGATCCAGAAGCATGTCGCCATAGGCTGGACCAAGCTGCCGATAAACGAGGTCAAGGGCACGGCGATATCGTACACTTGGGGCGACTTTGACCGAGAGAATATGATCATCGGCCATTGGCAAGAGGACCCGACTCGCGCGATTTCGATGAACCTGGGCACCGAATGGGACATCTCCGAGCTCCTCGACCGACTTGTTGAGCTGACGAACGCGAAGGGCTCGATATGGCTGGATCAACTTTGCGTGCCTCAGCGAGAGGACTACATTCGCGAAATCCTCCCCAAGGTCCCCGATATATACCGATCGATGGAAGTGGCGGTTTTGATGCCTGGCGCACGTTGTCAGTGTTTAGACAAGACCGTCAAGGCGGTTGAGTGCGGGGAGAAGACAGGGTCAGATGTGGTGGAAGACTGGTTGAACGAGCAGTGTCTCAATAAGGCGGGCCTCTCGTCATACACCAATCGTATGTGGGCGCGACAGGAGTTCAGATACGCTCACAACTTGCGACTGGTGTGGAACAGCCAGCGGCCTGCTTCCTGCTTCCAGTACGAGGACCTGATCTCAGGAAAGGCGGACATCGCCGCCATCAGCGGCTATGCGACGGCGCTGTTCATGCAAAAACTGCATGAGGGCTTCGACCTGAGCGACCAGAAGGGCGACTGGCTGATTCGCGACGCCACGGATAAGTTTGCTAGAGACCTGCGAAAAGAGTGTGACAACCTGAAAGAGAACCGAAAGGAACTGCCGGCGTTCTTTCGTATGCTGCTGGGACTGCCGCTACAGCGCGTGGAAGAAGCAGAGGAGCAGCCGAAGTTCGAGCTCACGCACAGTCTCAAGACGTTCTGCAGGAATCTCCGAGGGTTAGCATACGGCACTCACATGGCGACGAATCCGAAGGACCTCGTGCATTCTGTCTGGGTGGACTTACCGGGGTACAAGCTACCTGCTGAGATGAAGTTCTGGTCAGCGTCAGAGCTGCTGGACGATGCCGCACGCAAAATGGAGACCATCCACCATGTGACGCTCAGCACCCATGCTCCCGCTGGTCTGTTTGGCGAGTCCCCCGGCGGCTGCTGGCGGCCTGAAGTCTTTCTGTCGAAAAAGAAGATAACACAAGTCAAAGACCTGTACAGCACTTTGTCCGAGGCCGACTCACCCATCTACACGAGAGATGGCAAGGTACCGCTGCAGATTCTAGGTGGCAACGCCATCGGCCGGCGCTCCTTCGTTTACCGCGATATCTTCAACAAGACTTCTCTTCTAAAAATCGGCCCGGTCATGAGCAAAGTCGTAAAGAACCTGGACGAGATTGCGCAGACTCGTCTTGGTGCTCTCTGGCACGAGTACCAGGACCGAATGGAAGCAATCCTCGCCCCCAGCAAAACTCAAAAGCGTCGTCACCCACCTACCGAGAACCTCGCCACCTTTATGGCCGAGTACCACTTCTTCGACAATTTGTGCAACCAAACCCTTGGTGAAGACGCCCAGGTACCCTGGGATGAGCTGGAGGAGGTTGACCACTACAAGGTTGTCTACCGCATGACCTGTTACCTCCTCGGCCTAGACCCCGACCTCTGCCGGCGACGCGGGCTGGAGCTCGTTATTGCCCCTGAAGAGCCCGCTGTCATCGGCCTTACGAATCGTATTACCGTGCCGTCGTGGCTCGCCAAATTCGACCAAGACAGTCTTACCATCTCGACCTCGCCTAATCGGACGAGGCCGCAGGAGCTGTCGCTGTGCATGATCGAAGCTACTAAATGCGGCAGCTCGGCGAACGGTACTCCGGAATATAGGGTTATCGGCAGCTGGGTGTCGTGTAAAGAGATTGGGAAGAAAGATTTGGGCGCGATTGCCATCCCGCGAGACATCCACTCCGTGCAGATGGAGGTCATGAGGACCGACGGGTGGCTTGTCTAAACCCATGCGTGCATTGCATTGCATTACAGCACAGTGCAGTCAGTATACTTGCTATTTTTTCGGAGTCATGCAGCGACGGGATGCAAAAGCGATTGTTTGACGCACGTTTCATTGTTTTTTTCTCTTTCGGCTTTTTCTTCCTTTTGTATACATTTGCACGAGTCACTTTTTCTCTTGGCGGGTGTACTGGCCTCGAGACTAACAGATGAGGAGTATCTACCGACGAGTTGACGATGCATGTGCATATGCTGCTAACTAGCTTGTTTGGAATATCTTGGGTCGGCGTTTTGGTGGGAACCAGCATTACACTTACATCACGTTTACACATCGGTTCGCATGCATGCATATTTTTTCGTCTATCTATTCTGATTTAATCAGTCAATTTTCTTCAACTGTACCATACTATCTTTTCTTGTTTCTATTTTTTCCCCTTGCCGTTGATCCTTCGCTTTCTCGTTTTTTGATGGGTATCGGAAACTTGCGAACGCGTATTGATCGGGGCTTTACGAGTATCTATCTGGGAATATGCATGTATGTATGTAGACAAGCTTTAGCTAAGTCGCGCCAAGACAGGTGAGGAAGCTATCGCTGGTTAATGAAAATAATGGAAAGATGCCATACACATATCAATTACGTGGACGATATCCCGCGGCCCTCTTGCAAATTTGTGCTCCAGGTTTTTACGAACCACGGTTTCCCCTAAACTCGATTCAAAATTCGAATTCGTCTCGTAACCGGAGCATCACGGCTGCGAAGAGTACGAGTTAATTGAGTTTAGTTCGACTTCACCATAGATACGAATTCGAATTCGAAACGGAAACCTGCGCGTGATTTAATCAGGCCATGCGGTATGCAATGTAAAACACCCTGGTCGAGCTGTGAGGCCTGTCCTGCAAGTGGCCGTCAGTGTTAGCTTGTTTCGAAACAGATTTATTACGACACTCGCCTATCTGGCCATGTTTGTTTCTGCACGTATGCCCGCATATATATGCCGATGTATAAAGAGGTCTAGGTGGTGTAAGCCGGCGTGCTTGATCAGGGAGAATGCCCCATGATAATATAATCGACGTATATTCCAAGTTCCTTGCGGGCGTCCTGGCCGGTCGAGTGGAATTTAACATCAGCTGCCTCAGCTTATCGAACCCATTGCCTTGGTCACAGAGAGGGCATTATTACCAGTATTAATTCGTCCCATTTGACAACAAATGCCTGCAAGTAGACGACAGGACCTCGGTTTCGCATATCCAGAATGAGGGGTCGACCTTGCAAGGTTGCTCTACATCCTCTTACTAGGCGGATATGACGGTGATAACAGCTATAGTTTTCGTGTATTATTGCATAATGATATTGGTTAGTTCTGAGCTGTAAACTCAGCTTAAGGGGAACCCCAGCGCCCATGCCCATCGCTTACCCCGGGAGGTCTGCGAAGGAGACGGCGTAATATCATGCTTGCGGAGAATTGATAAATGATTTCATATTCTGCATACATCGGAGCTAGCTGTACGAGACAGGATGAGTCTCTCGAGGGAGGGGGTCCTTGCAATTGAACTGGGCATCCCCTGCACCACCTAGTCGGATTAGGCAGCTGGCGATGCTTCACGAGAATCATGCCGCCTCAGGCCTCGGTAACGGCGCTGTTCTATTTGACACTATGGGACGTCAGCACGCACGCAGATACCGGCCGATGTGTCTCATGAATCATCATAGGGCAAATTTACCGACGTGGGCGGTCCAGCTAGCTCGATCGCTATCGGGGCGGGGCTGCGGATAGCTAGCCTAAGAATACTATTTACTGCGTGCTCAGCGAGCCATAGTGCGGGTTACCATCCTAGCTCGCGGGCTAGTTAGGTTTTTCTAATACTTACTTATTATACTTGAGCTTGACAATTATTTACGAGATCGTCGTAAGTGCAAGCTGGCATATGGCGCTATAAACTCTGCAGACAATAACTAGTCGATCGAAGCCACTCCGGGAAGTGAAACCCAAGGGCCCTGGGCGGACAGGGAAGTGAACTGCCACCTGAGCCTCACTGGTGTAACATGACATATATATTACTGCCCCGGAATCCCGGCTCTGTCTGCCCTATCGAGCCAGTTCTCCAAGGTGCCATTAATGGCAGAGCACGCACAGACATACTGGTCTATATCTTACCCTGCAAAATTTGTCCCTCGTACTTGATTGAGCTCTCCCAGGTCTAGAGCTGCCGAGACTAGAGATGTGCGCCGAGACTAGAGCTGTGCCGTCGGCACTATCGTTAATTGATCATAGTTATAATTACGTACTTGCTCACCAGGCCTTGATAAACCGGTTTACGACGTTCGGATTAACGTTAACGTTGCACATCAAAGTATTCTAGTATCTACGATGCTCGAGCACGTGAAAGGCCCCAGAGTCGTACATTCACCCTGGCTATGGGCCGTGTTCCTGAATTCGGAAGGATATGCTATACAGTTGTCTGCAAGGCTGGGTAACATCATGTTCGGCGTGCTGTGATGGGGCTGAACGAAGGAAATCGACATGCCTGCTAACGTTAACCAAAGACTGCGGACACCGCGGACCACGGTATCGGAGGACCGGCTGGCGGTATCCTGGAGCAATAGCTAGCAAGCAAACCCATGAGTGTCTCATCGTGTTGGATATACATATCCGTACTAGTTACACACAAATACGGACGACAGCGAAGAGCTCCAGTGATCGGGTTTGTGTACAAATGCGCAGCTTGGGTATCGGGGGCCAGCTGAACATGAGCGCTCCGGAGCTTGCTTCCGGCCCCTGGTCCCGCTGTAACCAACTGCGGAACGGCAACGTTATGCATAGGACGGCGGCCGGCAGCTGGTTGGTTGCACAGATGATCGGCCCTCATGATGGATATATATAGACAGAAGCGAAATCTAAGTCAATATATACACTTGTTTGCTGTACGGAGTAAGAATCTTGCAATCCTGTGGATATCATTTCTTGATTCTGCAGCCTAGAAAAATTCAGCCATGCAGTCCTGCAGGCCTTTCCTTGCGTCCCGTTCGAGTCTTGGAAAGCAGCCGTCCACGTTGTAAATGGAATTTAATTGTCGATCATATAGACAGTGGTGACTTGGCTGTGCGGCCCCTTAATAAATTGGATAGTATCCCTTGATTTCTATCTCCGAGCGAGGCGATTGGTTAAAACTCGCTAGCCGCTGGGTTGGGTGGCTCTCAAAGAGCCGTCGAAATCCCGCGTCTGATGTAAGAGAAGTCTCGGCACTCGACTGTGGTTTGCGCAGCTGTTCGTCGCGCATGAGAGGAGGTCTCGGCAATCCACGCTGGCAAGCGAGGAATGCAACATTGTCGCCTCCATTTGCAACACCTTTTCCTGTGTGCGCATGTGCTGGAGGGGCCGCTAGCCCATGCGGGGCTAAAAGTTCCGCTGGTCAAGGCTTTACAATCTCGAATTTCCAGAACTGGCTCTGCATCCAGTGAGATTCCATGGCTATCGACCGAACAGTAACGCAGAACGAATCATTAATAAGATATCGATAAGCCGTGTTGGAGGGCATTAATTGTCAAGAGGCGCACTTTAGCAGGCGGCGACTGTCATACGCCGAATGATGCAGATGCCGAAATGTCACGTTCAGCCTTGGAAGCTGAAGAAATATCCTAGATAAGTGATGCACGAAGGGGTAAGTCACTGGACAGAATGATGCGGCATTCTCCACGCACGCACTCCTGCCAATCAGACCACCCCCCCTTGCGTGAAAGCCATAACATGCAACGACCTATAGCGAAGTGTAGGTACATCTTTACTTGTCCTGTGCCTTGTCGGAGAGTCCTCTAGCTCCATAAATGAACTATTTGAGCTGCAAGTCAACAAAGAATCGCCAGCGCTAGTACGTTATAGAAACTAAGTAGCTAGCTAGCGTGTGGACACGCCGTCTACTAAGCGATGATCTGAGACTCCACGGTGCACATGCAGGCCGGCTGGGGAGGGTACATACTTGTAATTGACAATGCGAATACGACCCAGTCGAATCGTATCAACCTATGATCATGAATCGTTGTTTTTTAAATTAGGATCTAGAGAGTCAACTAGCCAGGGGTTGATTTCGCCGGCTGGTGGTGGGTACCATAGACAGGGGGGTAAGCTAACGTTAGGCGCGGCCGGCCTGTGCAAAAGTGCACGAGCCTCAGCCGGGATACAAGGGCATGTACCTGTACGGCACATATGGTATTTTCGGACTCAGGAATGTGACGACATGTGTATGGGTAGCGACTCCACGGGGTGTCCGGCTGGACTCATTAGCTCGAAAGCTGTGGAGGGTGATATCGTGAGATCGCATCCCCGCGGATGGCACATTGACTTCGAGAAGATCTTACGAGATTTCTAACCCCATTACGATCAGATGGCTATATAAGGACCTTGAAAATCCGCATATCATGCTACTATTGAATTTACAGAAGCAACCTGACAGCCACTCCGGTGGAGCATCTTCTCTCCAGCTTTCTGATAGCTGAATCTATCTCTTGCGACAGAATATTTTCTGTCTTATAATATATAATATATAGTTGCTCAGAATGCTGCTGCATAATGCTCTTTGGGGCCTGATAGCGGCCGCCATAACGGTCTCCGCAGCACCATCTGAAATCAGCGAAGGGTCTTCCCTCCACCCCGACCGGCTTCTAGTATTTCCGCGACAAGGTGGTGATCGGGATCTACTCAGAGGCGGCATTGACCCAAATCCGGTAGTTTGTGGCTGCGATAACAGAAAGGACCGGAGAAAATGGACGTCCTGGAAATATGACATTAACACAGACTATGAGGATCTCAGCAAGATCCCAAATACTGGTGTGGTCCGAAGATATGAGTTGGTTCTCAGCAATAAGGTGATTGTTCAGGACGGGTACGCGACGAGTAAGATGGTGGTAAATGGACAGTACCCAGGACCCAAGATTGAGGGCTGTTGGGGAGACATTTTTGGTAAGTCAACTTAGTCCTCAAAAGATACTGTCCCCCTTTCGAGACGCGCTGTCAACGTGTCTCATGCATGGGGCTATGGCACTGGAGGGTCTGGGCTGCGGAACGAGTGACACTCAAGGACTGGCAAATTGGTTCAAGAGAACGATGACATATGAATACGTGATTCAGCATGTGTGAACACCAAATACCTAGCACAGAGACTGATTGAATTGATTTATTGGAACAGAAATCACGGTCATTAATAGACTGAACAACCACAATGGGACTGCTATCCACTGGCACGGCGTCCAGCAGATTGGCACAAACCATATGGACGGCGCTGCGGGTGTAGGCCAATGCCCAATTCCACCCGGTGGAAGTATGACTTACCGGTGGCGTGCGAACCAATACGGCACAACGTGGTATCACTCCCACTTTGCCCTGCAATATACCGACGGTATTGTGGGGCCTATTGTGATCCACGGCCCTACCAGCGCCAACTATGATGAAGAGTACACTCTTATGTTGACGGACTGGTATCATAAAGATGCATTCGGACTGTTCTGGTCGGAGGTTTTTGGACGCCCCCCAGCACCGGACTCAAAATTGCTGAATGGCAGATGGATGTTTCCTTGCGATAGAAACACCGATCCGGATTGCCACCCAGAGGAAGGTGGCCGTCATCAGATCACCTTCGTAAAGGGAAAGAAGTATAAGTTGAGGATAGTCAACATGTCCACAGCAACGCAAATGAGCTTTTGGTTGCAAGGGCATGATTTCACGGTTGTGCAGACGGACTTCGTGCCAGTTGAGCCGTTTCAAGCCAAGTCGGTGAATATCGCGATTGGTATGTATACATTTACACCGTTTATTTTAAAGCCTAGCATGGGTCCAGGCACGTGCACGGATGGAACTCACAAGTTAACGGGCGGCTATGTTATTGATTTATACAGCTCAGCGGTACGACATCATTGTGGAAGCAAAGGCAGATACCACAAACCAAACAGACTTCTGGATCAACATGCAGCCATGTGGTAGGGCGTGTGCTGCCGATGCCGGGACGGGGATCATCCGTTATAAATCCAGCTCCAAGAAAGATCCTCTTCCAAATACCGACTGCGTTCCTGCGCAAGTGGCTTGTGGAGACCCAGCCAAGGAGAAACTATCGCCCATCGTCAAAAGAACTGTCCCTGCACCACCGCACGATCTCCTGAAGGAACTTTATCCGAGCTTCAATTCGTGGCCAAATCTAACTGTTCCATTCGGCCAGTCCGTTGGACATAAATGGAGTCTCGGGACAGAAACGTTCTATATCAACTGGTAGGTGGATCTCATGCTCTTCTTAGCTAACAAAGAACTCGAGTCTAATTTGTATTATCCGTACCGTAGGACCGAACCGACACTAAGCTACCTCGGTGTGGAAGAACTCTCATCCCGCAGCCGCAGGCCGCCCAAACCGAAGCCACTGCCCTCGTCCTATCAGCCAATTACTCTTGAAAAGCCTGGCCAATGGGTCTATCTGGTGATTGTCGCAAACTTCGCCCAAACTGACCCAGCCAAACTCCCCATTCCAGTTGACCACCCGATTCATCTGCACGGACATGATTTCGTCGTCTTGGCGCAAGTGACGGGAGCTCAGTGGGATCCTAACAATCCGCCAGCGTTTGATCTGGAAAACCCAGCCAGGAGAGATACTGCAACGTTGCCTGGATCTGGATTCCTCGTCATCGGGTTCGAAGCAAAGAACCCAGGGGTAAGATTCACATCCTCACCGAACAGCCATTGACATCGCATCGGATCGAGTCTTGGCAGAGGTCCTTGATGCTGAACTTTGTGCTAACGGATGCATTTATTCTAGGCTTGGTTGGTGCACTGTCATATTGCCTTCCACGCCAGTGCTGGCCTTGTGATGCAGGTTCTTGAACTCCCGGACCAAATACTGCCCACGCTCCAAAGAAACGACAGAGGCTATGTAGATAAGTACAAAAAGCAGTGCAAAGATTGGAGGCAATCTTGGCAAAGCAACCCAGCAAAGGATGATTCGCTCCACGAATCTGGTGCCTAGTTGTTGCTGGTACGCTCAATAGGTTGACCAGCACATATTGGGCGGAGAATCCAGGATTGGAAACTGGAGTCAATATCGATCTGAAATTGATTTTTGAGAGGATGTTGCGTAACGTTGCGGGATGGTAGTTACCGGTACGGTCATAATAATCTGGTGGACAGTGGATACCCTTGGTCTTGGCTTTTTATTTTTCTTGTCATCTGTATTTGCATCTTGACGACTTTGAGTGATATTGATATATCGGGCGTTGCCGGAAGTTATTTAATCGAAGAATCACAACAATAGCCATCAATGAAAACATACTTGTGTTGGAACTCGCATATTCTATCGCTTTCTACAAATCTCGATTTCTCATAGCAGTGACACGCGACGAAGGCACATATGAAAACTTGTAACTCTTCCATTTCTCCTTCCATTGCAACGTCGTAAACTGATTGTCGAGCGCAATCCCACCGTCGCTCTCTACGTCGTTGTAGAAACGCATAAAATTACGCTCCTGGCGACTTATTTCCTGTTCCTTCGTCTCGTTCGGAACCGGCGGCTCAATATCCATTTGTTCACGTACCGTCGTGCCAAGTGTACCGACGTCGGGCTGGGTGGCTTCGAGCCGTGCATCTTCCGCTTGCTGGGCATCCGAGGTCGCCTCATCTTCAGCTTCTGGCCAATCAGTATCGAAATCCCTATAGATGTTTTCGTCCTCGTCATCTTCTATCTCCATTGCACTGGGATTAGATTGCGCAATGTTTGCCAGCATGTTGTTCGCTTGGCTCATGAGGTCGGTGCTCGGCCGTCCCCTGATCATAGGCTGGTTGAGGGTGCTGTCACGCAATCTCTGCGTCTTGATTTGCGATTCCTTGAGGAATTCTTCTCGATCCTGCTCGAACACTGCATTCTTGCAGTTATCCCCCGTATAGAACTCGACGCGGGTGACAGTCTCGTCGGGGAATGTAAGCCACCACCGATGTTCCGAAGGCTTGAAGTCGTACTCCTTGAGAAATCGCGGTGTGGGGTCATCGGGAATGAATTGAGCTATGTCGAAGTATCCCTCAGGTACTTGGTGACAGGCGTTGAGTGAGTCTACACCAGAGATAGTTTGGCGTGTAATATAGTTTATACCGGACCTCTGCGCGGGCGGCAAGCGAACGAAGGCGAGAATGAAGCCGGCCGCTCGTGGTATCAAAGGCACGAGTAGAAAGACCAGCAACCGCATTTTGGTCGTGCTTTACGGCTGAATGGCCCGCGTGTGGACTCAGAAGTGTGAATTAGGATTTTTTTTTTTCTTGTGCTATCTGTAGTAGAGGTGACATGGTCATCATGGCGGGGGGGTTTGAGGGAGATCGAGGCATTAGCAACTTCGTCATGGACTGCTTTGTTGTAGTTCAGGTATTCAAGTGTTGACGGTATACTCGAAAAGGTAATGGGACTTCCGGAAGAGGAAATTATATAGCCTGTTTTGTCATTTTTGGCTTATAACCGCCTCGGCCGAGGTATATACACACAGTCCTCTGTTACAAATGTAGTATAATAGCGTAGGTTTACCACTCCAGTCTCGATTTGATTCTCATCTTTTGCCCAACTCTTTGCTCAGAAGCGCCCTAGAGGATCTCTTGGCCCTCTCCCTCGTGGATAATATCTCTGAAAATATCTCCTAGGTCGCGGGGCTAACTTTCCCTTCTTCCTCTTGCCCTGTGCTCAATTCTACCCTCAACTCGTCTTCGTCCCTGCCCTCGATGAGTGCATATTCGCGGATATACAAGTGTAGCCTCTCTGACATCTGCTGCTTTTGCTGGTCGGATACCCAGGACATAGAAATCGAGTTCATGGCCGCTTGGATAAGCTCTTCTTTCGACAAGCCTGCAGCAAACATCTTGTAAAAGTTCCCGGTTAAATAACCTCCCATAAAGCCAGGGTTATCAGAATTGATTGTGATCAGAACTCCTTGATTCAAGAGACTCATAATATCCTTCCTCTTGAAGTCTGGCACAACGAAAAAATTACTGGTAGGACAACACGTGAGACCTATATTCCTCTGTGTCACCTCAGTTATGAGGTTAGGGTCCTCAACGATGTTGCTACCGTGATCGATACGGTCCACACCGACGTCGTGAACTGCTTGCCGGATATGCTTGATACTGTTATCCAGATTGATATCGCAGTGCATGGTGGTCTTTAGGCCAGCTTCCTTCGCTCGAGCGAACACGTCTTTAAACTTGATGGGAGGGTGGTTTTTATCGTTGCCTTCAAGCCCGACGCCTGCAACGAAGCTCTTGAAGGGGCTGTCCAGTAGTTCTGTGAGTATAGTATCGGCCTCTGCGATGGGCCTATCACGTAAAAAACACATGATCATTCTCACTGAGACGCGCCTGGTTTGAGCGTTGGTTTCGGCCTCCATTTCAGTCACGAGTTCCCTTCCCAGCTGTATACCTTCCAGGATAGTCGTCAATGGAATCCGTTCGCCGTTGCGCCTACGGTAAATTTGTGGATTAAAAGAGATTTCCGCATGCATGATGCCCTGGCAGCGAGCCCTTTCGAGGTAGCCAAGGTAAATATCAGCAATGTCTTCAGGGGTCTGGACGCATGTTATCGCTTTGCGGTGGATATCGCGGAAACCTTCCATATTAAAGAATGGCTTGTAGTTGCCATCTCCGTCAAAAATATCTGGTGGCTCAAAACCATTGCGTTCGGCTAGGTTCCTGACTGCTTCAGGCTCGAGAGTGCCCTCGAGGTGGACGTGAAGTTCGCATTTTGGTAGGCTTGCAAAGAATGGAGGCACAAGCGTCTGCCATCTTTCTTCAGCCATAGTATCGGGCTGCGATTTCATGACTGGAGAAAAATAAAAAAGCGACTGTCATAAATCATGAAGCTGGGGATCAGCCGGAATTGGTGTTATGATATTGTGATGCAGGCTGATGCGTGACAGGTGGCAGGAAAACCAGCGTAAGGCGATTTCCCATAGGCCAGAAGGTCCGATGGGCTAAGCGGCTACTATCCATATAGATCTAAAGCTTTATTCCCAGCACTGCACGTACCATAAATTTAAACCAAAGGTATGCAATACGTACTATAGCTACTCAGCAGATCAGTGTTTTTACAGGAATATTAATTCGCTCCTGATTAGCTGAATATGCAGCTGCTCCGCAAAAATTATTATCCTATTATTCAAATTAAGTGGTTTCAGCTCGCAATATTGATATGCAAAGCTTCTGTCGCTGATTGCAAATTAGGCAGATATCATCCAACGACGCACAATGCTGTGGAACTGGAGCACTCGACAATTGCGCGGCTTTAAAGCAGGAGATCGATATGCCCTCCTCTTCCCCTGACAGCACATGCGCACAACACACTATGACAAACCGTAGGCCTGGAAGTCGTACAGCTACCGCAGCCTGCATGTCCTTGAGCGCAGGTATCAGAATTTGGCCGAGTATGCTAATTCCGCAGTTTTCATGATAAATTCGACAATTGTACAAGTTTGTGAAGACTATATACATTCAGGCTATTTTTCTGTCTATGGTTTAAACGACGATGTGTTGTTCGTTGCATTCGCTCTGGGCGACTCTAGCCGTCGGTTTAAAATAGGTGCAATTGCGGCAGGCGACAATTCTTTTGGGTAATCCGCTAATCTATCGCGAGTCGTGATAGGAGAAACCACATGTTAATTGAATCGATTATAGGAGAGAACAAGTAAACTTATAAGCGATGATGCAAGGGAATTGACGAAGGCAGCCAGGCAACACCACTTACTTCGAACTTTAACCCCGATATACAGGCCTATCCCCCCATACGAATCCGCAGCCTGTGCTGTTCAAAGGTAGCCAAGCCAGCAGATCTCCTGCTTATCTGTCGGCAGTTGCATCCGGATCGACTCACATCATGGCTGTATTCCATGCCACGGCTTCGCTTTTCCAAGCGCGATGGCTCCTGGGCGCTGAGATTTTCCCTCCGAAGCCTCAGTTCGAGGAGAAGGACGTCCATGACCTATCGGGAAAGGTAATTGATCCGCCGACTAGTGCACCACCAGCACTCAGACCGAAAGTCGACTGATCAATCCGGTAGGTTTACTTTGTTACTGGTGCCGCCGCTGGGATAGGTCTCGAACTCGCGAAGGTTAGTAGTGAAACCCCTCGAAATTCCTGTATCCGCGACCAATATCACGACTTAGTCAACACATGCACAACCGCAAACGCTTGTCTTTTTTTAGTCTTGGTTACCCTCAGAAAAATAAAAATGTTGTGCCCTTCATGAATTCAGCTGATTGATTTTCATTGATCGAAGATTTTGTATTCCAAGAACGCAAAAGTTTACATTGCAGGACGGTCTGAAGCCAATGGTGCTGCGGCCATAGCGCAAATCAAATCAGAGCACCCGAAATCTGATGGGGCCCTTGAATTTGTGCATTTAGATCTTGCAGATTTGACAACTATCAAACCAGCCGCCGATGTGTTCCTGGCGAAAGAAAAGCGCCTAGATGCCCTGGTTCACAATGCGGCAATAATGGCGGCGCCGACATCTTGGAGATCAGCCCAAGTAAGCGACAACATTCGAATTCCACGATCCTGATGTCCGACGAAAATACTGACAAAAATCAATTCTTTGAGGGATGGGATGTCCAATTCGGCACCAATGTCCTCGGACCCTTCGTCCTCCAGCGACATCTACAGAACATCCTTGCGGAGACGGCGAAATTCAGAGAAAGGGATTCCGTTCGAGTACTCTTTCTATCGTCTATTAGTTCGCATGTTGCCCCGCCAGGCGGCGTTAGCTATGAAAACATCGAAACAAAGGGAATATCGCCTCTTACAATAATACCGGGCCTTGACACTTTCCTGAAATATGCACAAACTAAATGCGCGAATGCGTTGATGGCGAAGGGGTTTGCTGTCAAATTTAAAGATACAGGGGTTATTGCGGTGGTGAGTATTATTGAACATCCGTGTTTTTGTATATGAAATTCATAGCCAATATTAGGATAAAACTTAGCTAATCAACTGCGACCGAACATGACAGTCCGCAAATCCTGGTAACCTTAATACGAGTTTGACGAGACATTCTCTTCTGGCCAGAATTTTCTCGGTTCGTTTTTGCCATTGATTTATCAAGCGAGTGTCAGTTCACTAACGGCGATTGTCTATAGCCGCCCTTGCTTTATGCTGCGCGTTACGGTGCTCTAACGGAGCTTTTCTCAATACTCTCTCCAGAGATCGATAAATCCCAGAACGGTGCTGTGATCCAGCCCTGGGGCCGGATCAGCTTTCTGCGCCAGGACATTCATGACAGCGAAAAGAACGGCGAGGCTGTAAAGTTTTGGGATTGGCTTGAGGAGCACACCCAGGGATTCTAAATTTGTGCATGATTTAACGACTAGACGATCATTTTTTGTATATCAAGGCATGTTTCGCAAAGTCCATCAGAGCTTTGTTGCAAAATATCGGGACCTTTTCCTCTCTTTCACGAGATTACACTCTATAATTTATTCTTTATCACTGTTTTCTACGAAGCCTTAACAAATACGTACATTCTGTGCGCGAGGGTATCCATGTAGTTATAGAATTGAGTTCGTCTCCCCAAACTAACTATCGGTCAAAGAAATTATCCGCCCCTGTAAGAAAAGTAATACCCGGGTATAGTTCGCCTCACCCTCGTCTATTCGGCAGCTTCGGGTAGCAAGCCTACGCTTTGGCTGCGCCGAGACTGTCAACAATGAGGAACAGAGAATAAACACTCAACGGCCTAGGTTCATCGCGGCTAAATGTGGCTTGATCAGCCTTTTAAACATGGATGTTTTGTTAAAACATGGTCGCTCCTGCTAAATATTGTTAAATAAAAGCAATCGCATTCTGGCGTTGCAAAAATTATTCCTATCAACAGATCAAAGGAAGTGAATCGTATCCATGAAAAGGCGAATATGTACAGGTAATCAACTCCTACTAAGTTTAATACTACAAGAAAACTCATAACAGAAAAAACTCGGGTGCAGTCATATAATATATGGAAGGGAGGTGAACGAGACTTTTATAGCAGCATAGTGGCATAGCAAGTGCCTTGGTCGTTGGTAGTTGGTCGTTGGTTTAGGCAGCATTAAACTGCCGTTTTGCATTCGTACTTGGGATCTATGCATCATAGCGTGTTAGATAACATTTCATATCTGTAGAATTTTATATTTCTGGAGCCGTACCACAAAAAGCTGGACAAACGCAACGTTTGCCTTTGGGGCAGGCCAGGGTGCAATCATTAAAGCAGCCGCACGGTGGGCCGGTAGTCGTAGGAGCCGGAACTGGAACAAGAGAGTATAGGACGATGCTTGGCTTCGTCGTGATGGTTGGAGTCGTTGTTGTATATTTGACCAGCGTTGTGCAGGCATATTTAGGATCTAATTAGAGTAACAGAAACGTCAGTATCCATTGCTAATGATTATGGTATAAGTTCAATCATCGCAGAGCTAGTCGTGGGTTGCACTGACCGCAGTTCTTGGGGCATGCGCATGGTGGCTCCTTGCAGGCGACGATACAGTCGTTCAAGCATCCACACGTGAAGGTTGGCTTCGCGCTCGTGGTCGTCTTGGTCGGCCTGGTGGTCGGGCACAGGTATTTTGGATCTTTCAATGCATGCATCAGTGATCAGCGCTGAAGGTGAGGGAGACGACTGTACGGTCTTTTTACAAAGGTATCTTGGGCGACAGATTTGGTGACAACTGCAACTGATAAAGATAGAGATCTACATACCGCAGAACAATGGACAGATGCAATTCGGCTTGTTGCCGCAGGCGATCTTGCAATCATTTGTGCATCCGCAAGTGAAGGTCGGCTTGATCGTGGTCGTAGTCTTGGTTGGCGGTGCTCGCGTGGTACTGGGTGGGCACTCATATTTTGGATCTGTGGGAGAAATAGACCTTCGTCAGCCTGTTGTTGACCTGTAGATTGTAGGCGCGGATGTAAAATTTGATGCACAATATTACACCGAATAAGAACTCACCACAATATTGAGGACAGAAGCAGTCTGGCTTGCCAGCGCAACCGATGATGCAGTCATTGGTGCAACCACACGGGACTCCCAGCGAGGCGTCTTGCGGCTCCGGAATAGCGAAAGCACTGACAAGGGCCGACGAAGCCAATGCGGCGAGGAAGAATACAGATCGCATCTTGCTGAAGTACCGATTTATATCGTGTAAATTCGTGTATGTGGAACTCAAAAAGAATTTCCGCCGTGATAAATCGTGTAGTAATTGAGAAAGCTTCCAAATGATCCGGTAACTTGAACCTGATGCTTCAGAAACAGCCACATTAATATGGGGACTTCTTGTCCATTAAATAGATCGATTAAGGCACAGAAATCCAACATACGGCACTGCAAGCCACTCGCTATGCCGCTTGTCAACCCATGGAATAGCAGAGCCGATATGATAGACTGCCAAGATTATAGCAGTCCCATGAAATTAACAGCTCGAACCAAGACGTTACATGTCCAGCTAGGCTGTGGTGCTTGTCCTACGTCCGCAGCAGTTGGAATATCAACACTCCACAGCTGACGCTAGCCTCGCTGGAGCTCGCGGACCGAATGCGGCTCGGTGTTATATTGGTTGAAAGGAGTTTTCTAAGGCCAAAAATGCAGGGGATCCCTTGGTGATATGAGCAGTACCGATGCGAAATTTGCGGGGGAACCGAATCCTGACCGGCAGAAAGGAATGCTGTAAGGCTCTCTATTCCGCCTGCTCCCTTTCACGCCTTTTTTGCCTTTTGCTGAGGCATTTTAGAATGCACATGTAAAGGTTAAACAGATCTGCGGATTTACAGGTAAAGCCTCAGTAGTTGCTGAAAATAACATGTCCAATAGTTAGTTGGTCCCTATTGTAGCCTACGTTAACAAAAATACATATTTCGTCGACGCAATCAAGGGGAGCTTTGCCGTTTCCTGTCTGGTCCAAATATGCAGCTGACGTTGCAATTGCAATTTGTTGCCACAGCACATTCAGGCGCGGCCCGGCTCAAGGTGAACCCTAACGTTATTCGAACTTGACCTACAGAGAAATTTTCCCCTGCGTCTACGTCAAACCATGCAGAGCTGAATCGGGATCTCCTCCACCGGAAGGAATATTGTTCGAAGCCGAAATTTGAATATTATGACGGAGACGACGGTTTGTTTCTTACCTGTCAGCTTACAACGGAAATCCCTGGCCAATTAATCGCCGAAGATTGGGATTGTGGTATTTCAGCGCCGCCACAACACATGGCCAATCAATTTCTCCCCCTTTACGCAAGGGTTCCATGGTGTATGGTGTCCAAGACCGGTTATTATCAGGACCCAGGGAGGATTTGTGGGGACGATAAAAGATCTGATCATAATGATATTAGAGCTATCGAAGTGGCTATTTGCTGAAAACGAAGAAAGACAGAACGAGAGTCAGTAAATTCTGAAGGGTCAGCAAATATTGAAATTAGCAGAAGGGATACCTGCTATTGGTCATCCCAACGAGCAGCCAAGCATATTAGCAGTATTATAGCATTTACCATCAGACTCCTGCCTAGCTACATTTATATGTGCTTATATATGCGTCGCAACTAATTCTCCTTATCCGCGGCAAATTTCAAGGAAAAGGGCGTAAATTTTATTGGTGGAACTGTTCCGAAAATGCGCATGACTAGCTATCTCACATTCCGTAAAACCTGCATATCACAATCAAGTAATCATGTGAGGCCTGACTACGTAGCTTATCATCTCAATGAGATCTCGAAATGCGTTCTTGAGATATATGCCGGACTTTCTTACTCCCAGTAAACAAATGAATTAAGCTTATTGAAAATATATGCAGAAAATAGGGGCGCAGAGGCTGGACTTCAAACCTCGGCGATTCTGCTCAGCTCATTTCGATCTTGAACGGTCGAAATGCTTACGGCTAAGTGTTCGATCCCCTTTCGCGCTCCCCACTGTCACGGTTACACAACGCAAGCGAACGCCCCCAGCCCGCTACGTACGGGATAAGCCCAAGCACGCTAAGCATACGAGGCTAAGTCCAAGTGAGTCGAGTCATGGGTCCCGGGACTATTCGGATCCATGAACACGTATCAGAGCAATCTTTTCCAACCTCGAACCTGCCTCGAGTCCAGGTGCTGATTCACAGATATTCTATTTCCATGATGCATGCCACATCAGGCGTGGGTTACACATGTGCGACGGCGCTACGTTCACTTTGCAAGCTTTGGATACTATGACAACTGGCATCGTAAGAAATTTACAATACCATGGTATATCTTATCAGATGCGGAGCTCGCTTTACCGAAGGATACGAATGGCGGTAAGGAGGCTTGCGAGAATCGGTCAAGCCGCTCGTGGCGCATCAGCAGTTAAATTCGGCATGCTGCGCGCATGCCATCGAATGGTTCATCTTTTGCGAACACGGTGCCTTGATGGTCTCAGGCTTGTGGAACCATGCGCAGACAACATTTCTGGTGAGCAGGCCAGTACGATTTCCAGCTTACTCGCTATTTTTGTGGTGTGGACGATTCTGTACACGGCCAAGGATCCGATCTATGATCCTAAGACTGCGTTCCAGGATCGGATGCTACGCAAAATTTCTAATCCGATGCTCGAGATTACCTTGCCTTTCGATAGGCCCCTGACCTAAAGGAAGAGAGGCTCGGTCTTGCAAGCTAACTGGCCGTACTTTACCTAGTAAATTTTGGCTCAGGTCTCGGAAGTCCCGATCCCTCCAGATCTCAACTACGTCCGATACCTGGGCATACGTATAATAAGAGTCTTATGAGCGTTTGCATCTCTTCTGTCAGAACTTTAGAGCCCTGTGCAAAAAGTTTCCTACCGTTTTCTTTAGATCCAACTCCTTCCTGGGCTTCAGTTTGTTTTTTCACCAGTCTAACATTTCATTCCAAAAGTGGTAGCCGTACGGGCGTCAGCCTCGTTCCGCTCTTTCAGACAAATTGAACCCAGAAAGGCAGCTACTCGATTCGGTTAAAACACCACAACATCAAGCCTGGTCTGGGAAATGAGATATTCCTTTACCACAACAAACCTGACGTACAAGTTACAGTTGAATGCATTGATACGGCTTCAATCTTCAACTGAAAAAAGCTTATCTAGCCAGCTTTTCTCTGCAACGTTGTCCCTACCGGCCCCATATGGGAATATGATAAAAGGCTGCCATTTCCACCTTGAGCCTCCTCGCAGGACTTGCATTAGCTCTAGAACATCTATCAAAGATGTCCTTCCTATGTCTGGATAGGTATTCTCTTAGCTTTCACGAGATACTACTCTAGCTTGGGAACTGTTGGACAAGGCATTGCACGTGTAGCGCGTTAGAATTGCGCCGTCTGTAGCTGTCTCGTAAACCAGAAGCTGGACATACGTAGTCCAGCTTCTGGCATGCGAGACAAGTCTGCAGTACAAATTAACTAATGTAATTTTTGATGGCAAAAGCGCGCAACGGAGGTCGTGGGGTGTGCTTGGGATCCCCTCGTATGTCCCCAAAGCAATGATAGAGTCGACTGCACATTTTGTAAATCTTTCTGCCCTCACGGCGCGTAAATCAACACCTGGTACAGTAAAGCTTGATGTTGTATTGTAGATTGGTAGCTTGAGCTCTAGATTACTTATCTATCAGACCGAAGCATTCCTCCGTGCCGCGGGCCCGAGAATCGATACTTGCTAGTCGCAAGGTTTTTATCACAATACACCGTGACTTCTAGTGAACCGCACGAGATGCTACTCAGAATTTATACATTAATATTGGGAATTAGAATATGATGTTTCAGATCCGGCTGATGTCAAGACGCAACCGAACTTTGAGGACTACCAAGCCAGTATTCATAGCGTTGTTGCCCGGGATTATGCGTGCCTACCATCAAGCTCTCGCCCTCGCTTGCCGCCCGATTAGGCCACAGAGACTTTGAAGTTCGATCGAAGCTCGAGCTCCCGTGCAGCCCTAACAAGGATTCAAGTAAGGCTACCACTAGCCGGGCAATCAGCAGCTTCACAAGCTCTTCTTTCGATCGTGGAAGACGTCCTACATCCCCGCGTCTGCAACGTCGCACAAGGTTACTCACTCGACACATGCTCGATGCGCCAGGTCCTCGGATACCAGTGGTCATTCTTTGTCGCTTGATGCGTGTGCGTGTTTAGTCACCCGACTTGATGTATGAAAATCGTCGTGGGAACAGGATTTTCGACGATTCCCTTGCGTTAACTACGATTCTACCATAATATATATTGGGACTAATTTTTATCCAATCAGATTCCTTCCTCATCTGTGTCGACCTGACCTTAACCTCTTCCTTACCTGGTGTCTCCGGTTGTAGCTGCTACCCACCTCAGCAATTGTAGCGCCTGACACGGGACCCCAGGAGCGACGATGGCACAAGCTGCCAGAACCATAAGGACGCTCATTCTCTTATTTTTGACAGCGTTACCGGTCTTACCGACTTCTGGAGCACCACACAATATCAAGCCATCTTATCCATATGCATCTCCCTTTTGCAAAAAGCCAATTATCAGGAAGGAATGGTCAGTACATATCTTTGCCTCAGAAAGGACATCAAGAGTTAACAGTGCCGCTCGTAACCAGGAGAACACTTTCTGTTGACGAGAGACAATTGTACACCAAAGCTGTCCTATGCTTAGCAAATCCGAAGAAAGCTGCATCAATATCCAGAATTGGCCCAGGGCTTAGAAACCGATACGACGATTTTCATGGCGTTCATACTCTCCAAACTCCAGACATCCATTGGGTCGTAAGTCTCTCTCCATACTAGCTGAATAATTTCTCCAACATGAACATGAATCCTCACACAGCTTCTCATTGCAGGGCCATTTCATCCTTTGGCATCGTTACTTTATCGCAACGTATGAGAAGACGCTCCGCGAGGTCTGCGGCTACCGTGGCGCTCAGCCATACTGGAACTGGACTATTGACGTCGCTAGCATGCGAGATATGATTGAATGGCCGGTCTTCAATAACCATTCCGGATTCGGAGGCAACGGACCATATGTCGATGGCGATAACCCTTTTGACATCCCGGAGAGAAGCGGTGGAGGCTGTGTACCTAGGGGACCGTTCAAGTATCCGAACTGGGTAGTCCACCTAGGACCCGGACCCAGCATCGACTATAACCCACGGTGCTTGAAAAGGGACTTTTCAAGGCCACTGATGAACTGGGCGACTTCCGACTTGGTGAACTGGGTAACCAATGTAACCAATTATGAGGATTTTGCGTTCAGACTGGAGAACTTACCGGTGTTCACGTCTCCAAATCTCCACGGGGCTGGCCATTTCGGCGTTGGTGGCGCCTTAGGTGAATTCGGAGATGTATACGCCAGTCCTGGAGGCAAGCGATTACCCTGGCAGACTGGGCCTAGCATAATCCTTCCTTGTGAGCGACCAGCTAAATCTCCGGCACGCTTTAGATCCTCTATTTTACCTCCACCACTCTACGCTGGACAAGATATTCTGGCGATGGCAGCAGGAGGACCTACCGAATCGGTTCTTCGACGTTGGGGGGCCGGTAATACCATTTGATTACGGCAACAGTGTCGGACCAAATATTACTCTCGACTTTGTCATCGGACTGGGTGAGCTAGCGCCGGATATCCCGTTAAGGGATATCATGAATCTCCAAGGTGGTACCGTATGCTATGACTACGAAGGCTGAGTCTAGAACATATACATACCTATAGCAAGGGGTAATTGCATCAGCGAGATCTAGTTCTGTGTGGTCGATTTGAAGGCCGCTCTTAGACACGTTTTACGACGCCCGTCAACACGTCAAAATGTTACTATTATATTATCACCACCCGCCTGTAAATCAAGATACTCATCAGCCTCACTCTGTACAAACTTAACACCATCTTTCTTCTGTGTTATTTTGCTCAATGGACCTGCGTTGCTGCCTGGCGGACAAGCAGGCGAGCGACGTATCGTCCTGGTCCAGTCCCACGAAACACACAGCGTCAGACAAAATGATTGCAGAAATATCAGATGGATAAACGTGCCGTCATGACAGACAGGACAAAGCTGGCGGTAAAATAACCGGCTCCCCTTCTGTGCACATAAATTTTAGTGATCTATATGCCCTTCTTCGATTCGTCCTTCAGTACCAAGACGTCCGTGCAGTACCATTACGATTCCCCGCGTTGGATATACCTCCCGGAGACGAGGCTGCGTGAAGCAATCATGGTACCGACCCCAACAGCCTCACTGGACGACGACCCCACGGAGAGCACAGAGTCTCGACACCCGTTATTTGTGATAACCACATTCACCTTACTTGGTGTGGCTACAGCCTTTGTGATTTTGCGGTTAGTCTATGTGCGATGCGTCCGTTTCGAGAATATATTTAAACATATATATACAATATCCGTGGGTGCTGGCGCGGGGCGCACAAAGCTGCGTGTCGTATCACATATTTGCATATTTGGACATATGTTACTCGATTGCGGTTAGTCTAGCTAGGCTGACACTTTGCTTGCCGTGTGATTGCCCTACGGGCATGCAACTTTCGGCGAATATTAGGCTCTTCTGTCGTTACTTTCTGATTCACCGGGTCGGCCTCGACGACTGGCTGATCCTGGCTGGTTTGCTCTCTGAATGGGGGCTTGCTCTGATGAACTTTTTTCATATTCGGTATGGCACGGGCAACCATATCAATACAGTGGTAAGGAAGCCTGAAATATCAACGTCAGCCGCTTCGCGGCAAACTCACCTGTCACCGCTGCTGTCCCGCGCATGGCGTTATAAGTGCATGCACTGTATCATCGAAGACACTAGGCACTGAGTTCCATGCGAGAACCCATTGTCTTTCAATGGCCATAGAAATATGATATTCCCACTTGAAGTTGCCGCAGGTCACATATGATATTGAATATGGTGCTAACTAGCTCGCAATAATTATATCAATTACCTCTATATCAGACGAAGGACGAACTCATACCTACGCTACGATACTGGTTCGCGTACCAGATAATTTATCCCGTCGTACTGCTGTTCATCAAGCTCTCCATCCTCAGTTTCTACCGTGGGCTTTCACCGACAAAGAAATACCGATACGCTGTCAAAATCGTGACCGCGTTCGTGGTTTTGTGGACGACAGCAGCTATTTTCGCCCACGTAGGTTCCAAGTGCCCTCACGGTCGATACACAAACTTATCTAGACTCTTTAAGATTTCTAACTGAAATGGCATACGTGATAGATTTTCGAGTGCCCGGACCCCTCGAAAGCCTGGTCGCTCACGTTTCCGCAAGGCTGCGTGAGCTTGCCGGCGCTATACTACAGTTCAGCAGCGGTCAACATTGCTTCAGACGTCGCCATCCTCTTGTTACCTATCCCCGTGATCCACAACCTTCGAATCAGCCGTCGCCGGAGAGGTACGTAGTTAATGCCCAGCTGCGCTCCCTTCCGAATGCGACATGTGTCGATATACCGATCGACCTATATTCAAGCTAACGTTCATCAAAACTCGTTTATGACATATGAAGCTTCACTAATCGCAATTTTGTCCGTGGGAGGCATCGCTGTCGCCAGCTCCGGCGCCCGTCTATGGGCGGTCTGGAAGTACCAAAATACCACTGACGTCTCGTATGATGCTATATTAATACTGCTGTTCTCGCACATCGAAATCAACCTTGCGATAATGTGCGCCTGCGCGCCGGCGCTCAAGCCGCTCTTCAAGACGGTGTCCTTGTCATTGAGCAGCCTCCGTAGGCACTCGAAAACCACAGCTACGAGTTCAAGGTCACAAAGTGGCCCATCTGGAGTAACAGGAGGGCACGAGTTAGCGGCAATAGCGACAGCATCGCACACCAATATCCACGGCAACTCCTTCGCTAGGAACCGTGCAGTGTTTGAGAGCATGCCGGATAGCCGTCGGGAGAGTCCTGAGCGCAACTCGGTGGAAATAACCGGCGGAACTCCATATCATACTCCGCCGTCAGAATTCGACACACCTTTGAATTCCAATCCCGATCGTGACCCCGATGCCGTTACGGAGGGCGCAGCAAAACCCGCAACAGCTGTCGCAGGAGCACCAAGCTGCCTGCGCAGCCAGTCCACCGGCAGCAATAGCGGTAACTACCAGGTCGACGGAACATGTAGTTCCAGACGCAGGCAGTCCGAGCCCGCCTCCACCAACGAATTCGGGATGAGAGTCATACCGAAGGTGCCGCGAGTTGCAGGGGGTCAGCAGCCGAGTAAAATGGTAGGCGAGTTTACCGCGGCATGCTACCCGTCAGAAAGTCCGCCTAGTAGTAGCACACCAGCGGCCCCGGAGCAAGAGTCAGCCGCAAGGTCTGTCCACCGCTCAGTTATCTTGCGGCAACCAGGCGTGAGCGAGGCAGCGAGCGGGAACTTGCCGGAGCACCCCTCTGCCGATGCGGAGCACCTAGAGCTTGAAGTGGAGCACGAAATTAAGGTCGATTTCGAACCGATGACACCAGAGGAGCAGGAGAAATGGGAGCAGAAGAGAGCGAAGGAAGATGCGACTGACCCGAGGTGGTGATAGGATATCGTGATGCGTTGTATTACCGTCCACGCATGGTACTGTTCGTGTCCGTCATTTTGATCACTGTAGACTAGCTGGTTTTTTCTGTTAAGCGTTCTGTATTATTAGACTGTTGGCCCCTGTTGTTTCTTGTTCTCTGGGAAGTCATGGTTGAAGTTTTGGTTTTGCACGCGACTTATATATATACATGGTGAGAGTGCTTGTAGACGTCTACACGATATAAAAAATACAACGCAATGTGTGTTGCATCATGATTTGTTCAAAGCTTGGTCCTACTACTTTGATATTGCAAGCTACAGTTACAGGAAATCTACCTTGGGGATCACTACATGTTCTCGACTCTAGTGTAGCGGGCTCGAGCTAGAAGGCTTAGCCATAGCCACATATATATATCTAGGCATAGAGACCCATAATCTGGAATCATCTAGATTCGCATGTTCAGCTCTGCAGTAGCTTTGTGCATTACCCCAGCAAGAATCATCTATCACTTTCCAGAGAATGGTATTCTTCGTAGATTTAGTGGTTTTCAAAGTCAGACACATCCCGCAAGCCGTGTCCGCAAACACTATCAATCTCTATATCCAATCAACCTTCCTCCGGCCTAGATACACACGCGCGTGCGCCCCTATATTTCGCGATCATACCACTCACGAGATTGCAGATCTACGAGAGGATTGATCAAATTGATACTGGCTCACGTGTAGCGTATATTTTCTTAAAAACTGGCCGTCGCGCATCCACCAGCCATGCTGCGTCAAGATGTCACCGGCGAGAACACGTCGGTGCCAATAGCCCGCACCCGCTTCCAGCTTAGAAGATCTACTGCATCAGGCACAAGGCCACCGACGCACCGATACAATCTTCGTAGCTTGTCCGGCGGAAAAATTGACAAGTCGCAGCCAGAAGCAAATGGTGCTAGCAAAGTAAGCGGCAAGAACAATACCGATCCGGAGGCGCCAGCTATAGTGCAAACAGTAGACGCAATGACCGATGTAATCAAAGCTCTTTGGCTTGGTGACGTCGACAAGCGTAGAGGTCAGAATCCGAACATATCCGCCTGCCCCGGCACAAGCACGCCGTCTGGTTTGGCGACGGCGCCGCGAAATTCAACTGTCCGTACAACCTTCCTCCTCGTCTCGGACACTCACACAATCGAACCCTCGCTACCACACGACGTTTACTCGCCGTTCCGCACGCCGTTCCCGCGAGCGAATGTCTTCATTCACGCCGGCGACCTCACGAACCGCGGGACATTCAAGGCACTCAAGCGCGCGGTCAGCTGGATCACTGAGATCCCCGCCGAGCTCAAGATCATCATCGCGGGCAATCACGATTGGCGGCTGGACGCGGCGTACTGGGCCAGCGCTACAGATAGCGATGTCGATGGCAGCGACGATGAAAGGGCGGAAAGGGAGAGGGAGAGTCGACAGTGTAAAGAGTATTTGACAAGCGATGCGATGAAGAAGAAAGGAATATGGTATTTGGAGGACGAGGTGCGGGAATTCACATTATCAAACGGCGCGAGGTTTACGGTACGTATAAAGTGCTTAGTCACCCCTACCTACTCCATGCCAAGCGGCCGCGATATATGGCAGGGTACGGGGAAAATATACGCCTGCTTATCAACATATTACATTGAGTATTAATATGCCTGCATGCATAGGTCCTCGCGTCGCCCTGTACTCCGCGTGGTGTATATCCCCATGATTCGGGCTCCTTCCGCTACGAGCCAGCCGCGAAGCACTATTGGCACGCTAAATTCCCCTTGGCAAGTCTGCCTGAACAAGTCCACGTTGCGATAACACACACCCCGCCCTACAAAATGCACGACCAAGTCAGCGCCGGGCTCAATGCTGGCTGCCCACAGCTCCTGCGATTCCTGCGAGATGTCAGGCCACAGCTCAGCGTATGTGGGCATATTCATGAGGCTGCGGGTGCAAAACTCGTTACGTGGGAGAGGTTGAATGATAAAGGTGATAGGACAGCGCTAGCGGAGCGGGATTTGCGGCCAGAAATCAAGAAGGTCGAGACTCCTGAGGGTGGTATCTTTAGCGATATAACAGGGCTAACGAGGGGGTTGATGGACGGAGAGCAGACGTTGTTCGTGAATGCATCAATCGCGGGAAGTGGTGGACGCGCGGGAAGGAGTCCTGTTATGGTGGAGTTGGAGTTACCGTATCATGAGGTGGGGGAGCATGAGAGTGTGGGTGAGATACAGCGAGGTACCACCGCCCCTTTGGTGTAGATAAGTAGCCTAGGTGGCCTGTTCGCTCTGAATGAAGTTGTAGAAGCACGACAGACTAACATTCAGCTGCAGATCCACCGAGCTAAGCTATCTGGGAACGTCGTTGCTCTTGAGGACCTCAGAAAACAGCTCGTCGCCTTCCCTAGCTCGCTTCTCAAACTCGGCTTTGTGGCTCTCTAACCATGCATTATCCTCAAAGGCCTAGACATGCATGAATTCATGTTAACATCTGTTGCATTGTAATCACATAGGATTCTGCTACACATATACGCACCTTGGGCAGCAGGTGACCAAACTCCATCCCTGTCAACATGCCATCATTGATCCAGAAGGCACTAAGCTCCTTCTCGCCTTCGCTGCCAACAATCTTCGTCCAGCCTTCGTTGACCTCACTAACGACCTCATTCATGATGTCCTCGCCCGCAGTGCCGCGTGGCCGCGTCAGGCCAATGATCTTGTTGTTCGGTCGCCGATGGCCGCCAATGTATTGCCATGGGTTCGTATTATGGTGAAACTCGACGTTGACGAAGAACTTGAGGGCACCAGTGGCGCCGCAGTGGGCGTTCGTGATGGTGCTCGCGAGGGCGTCCTTCTGGTCCGGGGTCAGATCGACAGAGTGGAAGACCTGATAGAAAGGCATCCTGCTGATGTTAGTTAGCCAACGGAGAGACAGGAGACAGGGTCGTAACGCGGCTGAAGTCACAGGAAGTCGATAGGATCCTGCAAACACGCGGCGCGTGAATGGATGTTGTTGTTCCTACGAGTTTCGTGAATGAAGTGTTGGCTTCCCGCGACGGCGCTATGACATCATCGGTTAGTCAGCGGCTGCCCGCATTAAAATGCATTAAACGTCAGAATCGGCTTCGATTTAGTTTAGTCAAGAATCAGCTAAAGGGACCACAAGACCAGCTTGCAGCTAGATGCAGATGCCTTATGGATATGATATACTATGTGAATACATGCTTCGTGCTCCGATACGACCGCCAAAGGAAATAGCATCGTGAATGAGCGGCTTTTGGACCTGTTAAATAACCTCACCAACTTCGAGGGTACGTAATTAATCGCTCGCAGGCCTCTTCCCCGACGGGCGGCTTCTAGACTTTTGTAATGAATGACGAGCACCCGCAGCTTGTCGACCGGTAAGAGCAATACATCCGGTTGGCTGTCTGTTACGTGCGTCTTAGTCACATTGCCCTTCCCAGGCCTCCGTTTGTCCCAAACAGGCCAATCGATTAAGTAAAAGAAACGTGCCGCAGGAACCACTCGCTCACGCTTCGTCCCATGCATCCCGTCCCTTCACTTCGAGCTCCTCCGCCGCTTTGTGGATAGAATACGGGGTCGAAGCTTTCGGGCTGAGTCAAAGGTGATGACTATGACTGCGACTTCGATCGAGTAGAGTTCGGCGGGGAGCCGTGCATGTGTGCGACGGCGTTGCACCGGCGGGCGGCGCCGGTTTCGTGTGCCCACAAATATCCTGGCCAGAAGCTTCTTCTTCCTCCGCCAACCACCATCACCAACCATCGAGAACATCATACCTCGTACCTCGTCCGTCCTCCCACCCTTCGTGCAACGTTCCCCGCAACGGTCGATTGTCCCGAGCTGTATCTTACTAACGTCAATCGACCCAGTCCCTGTCAAGTCCCTCTCTCCGCTTGAACCGTCCCTACCTAAGGACTTAGTAAGGACTTACCTATATTCCCATCATCCACCGTCGTAGCTAACTGGACAACAGTATATATACCATCCCGACTCCGCTTCATCACCGCTGAGACCATAATCGTAAGACTTCATCTCTCTTCGCCCGGATTGCTTGTCTGCCTGTCCGTCTGCCTGTTTGCCTGTCAGCACACCGTGCGAAGCATGTCGACGTCGTGGTACCATTCTTTCACAGACATTCCACGCCTCCTCTATTCGTTGATCACGGGAGTCGCATCATCCGCTAAATCGAAAATGCCGCAAATTCAGATCATGAAGGACGAGAAGGAGAAGCCGTTCGCGGTTGCCGTGTTGTAAGTTTCGCTGAACCCCTCTCCACGATCGATCTGGAGGACGTCCGTTGCTGACATTTGGAATCGCCTGAACAGCTGTGGGAGCAGACCCGGCAAGAACCCGGCGTACATGAAGGCAGCAGGCGATCTCGCTCGGGTCTTCCATGACGAAGGATGGAACTTGGTCTACGGAGGCGGGACATGTAAGCGGCCACTCTAGCAAAATGTGATGCATGCAATTTCACTTCAGCTCAGTCTAATACGTACCTCTTGTTCAATGCAGCCGGCATCATGGGTGAAGTCTCGAAGACTCTCGTGGAGCTCTCCGGACCCCACGCCGTCCACGGCATCATCCCAACCCCACTCGCCGCAAAGGAGCAGGAGAATCTCTCCGTCACTGACGCGAAGGCCCATCACTATGGGGTCCATACCGTCGTCCCCGACATGCACACCAGGAAGCGCATGATGGCACAGGAGTCGAACGCCTTCATCGCTCTCCCCGGTGGCTACGGCACCGCCGAGGAGCTTTTCGAAATCGTCACCTGGAACCAGCTGGGGATCCACGATCATCCGATCATTTTGCTGAATGTCGACGGGTTCTGGGATGGAATCGTTGGATGGATTCAAAAGGCGACTGACCACGGCTTTGTTGCTGGCGATTGCGGTGGGATCCTCAAAGTTGCCAACACTGTAGAGGAGGTCCCCGAGTTGATCAGGGAATATAAGCCAGTCTCTGGACGTTTCAATCTCACTTGGGGTAAGGAATAGCGGCCAGGAATGTGCATAAAGCAGCTGGCTACCTGGGTAGCGGCTGGTCGCAACTATTCTTCGATACACCCATGTTTTACTTCTATAGCTTTCCGCACGCTTATCATTTTCCTTATTGTGCACGTCCTCCTTGCTGCTTTCTCTTGACATTACTAGTATACATACCGACGGCGTTTAGGGCGAATGGCCTGAAATGCGTTATAAATAAAAATGTACACTTAGAGCTCTGGCGCCTCTAGACCAGACGACAAGTTCTCACAAAAAGATGAAAATGAATCAATCGAGACTTAGATGGAATCAACCATAAATGTAGAACGTATGTACAGCTAACGGTATCTCACAGACTATTCACATATACACGTCTGCCCTCCGGGTATCATGCTTCTCGCCTCCCCTCGACCACCAGCCCTGGGTATCTATTTACTAATTCCGGGTATATATCCCACACCCTCAACGTACATGCAACCAGCCGCCCGACCGGTTACATCCACCTACTCAGCACTTCTTCTGCTCCGCCTTGGCAATGGCGTTCAGCCATAATCCAAGTCGATACCCTCCCTTCGCAAGCTGTTGTCGGGCAATCGGCACGTTCTTCTCATAATACGCACCGCTGACATCCTGACCCCTCACGGCATCGGCGCCGTCAACGAGGACGTTTGTGCAGACGAACTGGTTCGCATCCTGCGCCCAGGCCTTCGGGCAGCCGGTGCCGCGTTTGATGGAGCCACAGCTAGTCCAGGATTCCTTCTGGTCTTTGTAGATGCCGCTCTCGATGTCTGTTATGATGCTCTTGGAGAGCGTGTCGGCTGCTGCAAGCGTGCTGCCGCCGGCGAGGGTCTCCACGACTATCGATCGATCAAGCGTCCTTCGTCAGCAAATGCCGTGATGTATGAAATGGGTGTAAGAATGAGTGCATGCGTACTCTTAGTGTCCCAGACCGCGTGGAGGTTGGTCTTTGAGGCTGCGTCATTGCCGCCCCATGTCACAGTGATAGTGTTGCCGCCAACGTCGAGGTTTTCAGTGTGTAGCGGCTGCGTGATGTCGCCGAGGAAGTGCACGACGAACTTGAGGGCGTTGGCGCGTTCTTCCTTCGACAGCTTATCGTCGAGGATTCGGCTGGTCTGTGTTACAGGGCGCCCTGTTAGCACCTCTATCCACTAATCCATTTGCCCCGTGCACCAGATACATATCCACAAGTGTGCACTGTGCAATGGCATGGTGAACAATAAAGGGGGAAGTATATGCATACATAATTGGCAATAGCCGTGACAATGCAGCCTTCCGGCGGACAGTCCCGTTCCAGCTTAACCCCACACTTATTCGGCACCTGATCATGCGCGTCGATATAGTGCAGGTGCGCCGAGAACGCGCCTGCATCAGTATATCTGAAGCTGTCTGCCCACGATGCAACGTTGGCTAGCGGTACGCCATCCAGCAGGTGGCTCGTGAGGATCTTGGCCGCGCCGTCCAGGTAGTGCTGCGCAACGTAGCCGACGGTGGCGTGGCCGACGAGGCCCCAGGAGTATGCGCCTGGCGCGAACAGCGCGGCGGAGAAGGCGAGGACAGCAGTCTTCATGGTGGGCGGGCTCGACTAGCTTAACGACTGTAGAGTGGGCGAGAGAGGAGCTTTGAGGACCGATCGCTATCGTGAATCAGGTCTTCATTCGTCCGGCCTGGGGAGCTCGCCAGCTCTTATATAACCGGCCAGTCGGGTATTCTGCCAAGTCGCCCGAATCCTATCTCCCGCTTTGATACCGGGAAAAGATAGCTGGGCGCTGGAGCGCATCCACCGTATCGCGGTCGACATGCCAGTTGCCCTATTGCCACGTTGAGGCGTCATGGGCTACAGCAGCTGACCACAGCAACGAAGAGCTAATTTCAAACAATCAGCTTCTGAGGATATGAGATGCCATAGCGGTGACAGCTGCCTGATCGGGGCGCCGTGTCTCAGCTGCCGTGGTGTAGCGACAGGCCAGCGGCGATAATAATGGTGGCATCCCGGCTGAGTAGGGTCGCAAATCCGAGGAATAGAGCATATCGAGTGTAGGTGCGTCGGTAGTGCATTATCGTCCGTTCCTGCATACAGGCATCGCATGCACGTATGGTTTGCATTCTCATTATTCAATTGAATTCGCCAAGCTAGGCCGCCGATAGCCTCGACGGCAGCCGCGATATGTAAACAGTAGGTGCGAACCAGCCACCCACGCGCCGGATATCACGGCTGGTCTTGGAAGGACTGGAGCGTCGGCATCGCACCCACGCCTTCGCGTTTTGGCATCTGACTCGTACGGGCATCGCAGCGGCGAAAGGGATAATTGGGACTGTTCCGCAAAGGTCGATGACTAGGCAGCGCTGCCTGCGATAGATGGTGTTTGGTCCTGCCAGATGAAGGGGCGTGAGTGCAGGCCAAACAGAAGCGAGAAGGCTTGAGGCGAGTGAGGATGCCGGTGGATGCTGATTGGATGGTGGGCGCGACGGGCTAACCGCTTACGGAAGGTGTTGCAAAATGGAGGTGCTTTGTGTTTCCGGCATGTGCGCGGGCGAAATAGACAGTATTCAGACCTATAGCGATATAGAGGATCACTACCAGATGCTTCGAGGAGGTCGTTTAATGGACTGACGTACGTTTGAGTCTGCCTGGTGGATTGCATATCGTTAATATATCGTAGCTCTATTTAAATTTCGAATCTCATGGTCGTGAGCTTCCATGCATAATATTCGGTGCCGTGCCGGACCCGCGAGAGCTCGAGAAGTCGATATCGATACTTCAGTTGCTTCCATCATGATATAGCACCATTGTGTACGCCACGAACGAACACTAAAGGGCAGGGTTAGATAAGAGCAACTGAATGCATTTGAAAGTCCAGCTATAATTATAATACATCCAATCGATCCAATATATTACAAGACACTGGCAGTACCGACAAGTATGGCCATACGTCGCTATCGGTATATTGACGGAATATGTCAGACCCACTCGTTTGCTCTCTCGGCCGGCCAGCCAACATTATATATTACAAGCCTCTGCTCCTCAGGCAACTCATTATATCAATAGTATTTTGTACAACCGCCTTCACGCCTCAAGGTGTAACTTAGACCTTGTTGATGAAGAACCATTGGCCCTTACCGGTCAGGGTGCCCAAGTTCGAGCAGGCAACCTATATCATTGGAAGCGCGCATAGTGTTAGCAGCGGCTCATTCGAGATCGCGCATCAATCAATCAAGCATCAGTGTATAGGACCAATGGACTTGTAGCCACAATATGGTCCGACCGGGAGACCGGAACTTGGCCTACCTGCTTGGGGTCACGCAGCTCAGCGCTATCTTTTTGGACAATCCAGCGGGTGTTATCATCCGCGCTCTCGATACTAGTTCGACCCATGGTACATGCGTTAGCCAATGTCTCACAACTTATAACACGAATCCATTGGATTCAAGGATGTCATGACATATTTCCCTGGGCATCGCTTGTGTTGCCAGGGTAGATAGTATCCTGCATATGTGAATACAAGTATCGATATATCTTCGCTCTTGGCGATGATCGATGCATTATGAAGACGCCTTGGTTCCATGGAAAGAGAAAATTGCTTACTAGTAGCCGTAGGAAGACTCCGGGGTCGGCAAACCGTTGGAGTTGCGCTCAATTGGAACCCGTTTGATGTTCCAGCGGGCGAATATCGGCGGGACGCCATGCTCCAGCTGGGCCCAAAGCCCGCCTTCGATTTGGGAGGCAGAACCGCCCTTGTTCATCATCGTGTAGGTTCCATCACCGTTCTTGATGATTCTCCACTATTAAGTTCCCGTGCGCCCGTTAGAAAACGTGGAATCAAACTACAATCTACCGCGAGAAATGCTCCTCACACGGCGGCCCAAGCTGACGACGAAGAAGGTCATATAGCATTCGGCCAGAGGGAACTTTACTTACTGGAGCAGCGTACTTTTCCTGGTGGCGAGGCAGGACAACGACCTTCTTGGGGAGGCGGGAACGGTCCTCCATAGCCATCCGAGAGACCTTCAGGTTAAGTATGACGCTCGTGATCATGTACTCTCCATCTTCGAGGATCTCGGGAGCGAACGGAGGAAGCATTTGCGGTGCCGGTGCCATTTTGGAATTTGTCCGTAGATATTGATAGACAGATAGATAGCAGGGATGTTATAAACTGAGACTCGGGTAGTGCTTTGAACGTTAAAATACAGATTGACAGATGCCGAGAATGAGAACAGCTGAGCGGGAGATAAGTCAATATTTATAGATTCCTAAAGTCGATGATAGACAGAGTATGATACGATTGTATCCGTCTATAGCCACGCTGCCACTTTCTTCGATAGAACTCTGAAGAAATTGTTCCGCGAAAGGAAACTAGGTGAGTTCGTCGATTCAGAAACGGGCTATCGAATAATTCTTGGTGTGTTCAGAACGTCATTCTAACATGACGGACTGGGGCATGAGTAAATTATCCTTCAAAATTTTTGCATAATTTTCCGCTAGCTCCCGTTTCTGGGTATGCATAGACCACACGGATACCCGGATGTCTACGATTCGCTAAGGCCTTCTGTTCGAGATCACTAGCTGAGAAACAAGCTATAGCCAAGGTGGCCAAGTAGACCGTGCCGTTTATAGCTGACATGGATAGCTCAAGGTCAACTGCTTTTATCGTGGCCAGACTCGTTACAATCCTGGAATTATACCCAGGAGCGATCCTTTTTTTCTTCGCCGATTCGATCTTGCTTGCCTTCTCTAGGAATCCGGCGAAATCGCTCGCAACACGGATAACCGGCGAAGGCTGTGTGGTTCTGAACAAGCAAATCAGGAACGCGTGAATGTTGCAAACTATCGCCAATATGGAAATCACGCACGTCAATCTGACGAGGAAATTTTTTATGAGCCCAAATTTTATTCCTCCCTCTCGCTTGTGCCTGTCGAAGTTGTGAGAGAGAGAGAGAGCAATTTTATACCGTTACAACCAGCTCGTTGCGGCGGGTTGCATTTTCCCTGTCAGGCAGTCGGGTAGGTCTGGCCCCATGGCAGCCGAAGACTGTGTGTAACCGAGATTCTCCTTCCAGCCAGCCAGCACCGAGTGTCAAAAACGGAAGCATGAGGCTGAGCTGGGGAGGTGTAAGTAATGATATGAGTCTCGCATTGGAACTCGCTTTCCTTCTCGTTTTTTTCCTCAATGTTGAGTGTTGCTTTAATTAATTGCAACAATTTTCAGATTGATTTTTTTATAGTTCCTTTCGCAGAGCTCGCCTGCTGCGCCGGCAAGCACCCAGAGCTCTTGAATTGAAGGCAAAAGACAGTAGGACCGAGGCCAGGTCACGTAAAGGCGAGACCTCGAGACGCGAACGCGTAAAACATCAATATCATCTACGCGATCGCGATCGTATATGCATATGCAAGTTCGCGTTCAACATGCGCATATGCAGCTGCAACTCTAAAGCTAAAGGGTTTCAACGTTTGAAACAGTCGACTGAATTCCGCCTCCTCGCCTTCGATACAAAGTCGGAGAACTTGCAGTTTCCAGAAATTAGAACGATTATCATATAGCGATTATCTACTTATCCTACCCTCTCAAGTAGTAATCTGCAACATTGGTGATCGAGTTCACGTACGTTGCATATTGCTATCGTTATCCAGTGTGTTTCATGAATTCAATCGGCTGGGTATGCAGGTCTCCAATATGGGTTAATACTGCGAGACCCAACAACGGCTTTAGGCACAACAACACCTCCGTCAGAAAATGGAACTGATGGCAATATCCTATACTAGTAGATTTTACTAGTAATTCAACGAGTGCCATGGCTTTTTAATGGCTTGCAACGTGGTTCCCACGCGTAGAAAACGCGTCAACGGAATAAATGGCGTGATACCGCCGCCGCACATTATCAATTATAATTGTCACGTTTTCAATATCTCAGCCAAAAATCACTATTAGCGAAGCTAAAAGGTTAGCTGCATGTGGCGAAATCCACAGGCCTACCCAAGCTAAGTTGCTGTCTCGCAGTATATGTTGCAAACACGGGCAAAGGATAGTGAAGGGACCCTGAAGGGACCCTGCATGGTGAAAGCGTCCGAGGAACACCGGCGTCTACCGAAGACACGGGTCCATAGACACGTCTGTGCGCTCAACGACTGAACCGTGCTGGAAAGGAACCAGGTACTCGGTGCAGAACCCAGATTGCGCCGCAACGCCCGCATGCCGCAACGATCACAATTGCGGACACGCGAAGGCTTGCACGTATGCCCAAAACGTGTCGACCGTGGAGATGTTCATTCTACTCGCATTCTAGATTGCAGGCTTGTGTCAGATGTGTATGCTAGTGCGGCATACTACCTCAATCCATCTACACTAGGTCCCAAGCGGCGACGCAGGTGCGCTTCTGTAATTTTGAGGAGAAATGCGGCGCGGTATATTCTGGAATTAAGATCTGATGTATGCACACCCTGCATTAAAGCAGTGCCGGCATGCCGGACAGCACTAATACGATGGTAGGCTAGCTGAGTTGTACATTCACTATAGTACTGATATTTTTCTCAGATAATGATCAATCGGTGATTACATGAAACACACTTAGTAGCTAGATCAAACATAACAATATGTTCCCCCGGAGCCCGTGGCAACTATTGCACGCACGGGGGTACCTGTTGGCGGCGGGGTCAACCTTCCCCGAGATGAAGCTCGAATCATAAGTATAATTCCGATAGCGCAATTCAAAGTGGCACTCGGGCAGCTATTACGCTGATACAACCAGCTAATACTCCGTTCTGATAAACTCGAACAATTGGGTGCGGTCACCACCGATTGCCTCCATCCAGGGTCTAACCGAAATCTGTAGATAACCAGATGATCGTAATCAGTATCTACAGTCGACTAGAATCATCGTTAAAGAATAATTTGAGGTACTCACCTTACTAGTGGGGCTTCCCTGAGATTCGCGGTTCTCGGGATCCAGAGTCCAGGCTTCCATTGTGTCCGTCGCAACGACTCTGCAGTAGACGATATTGACATTGTGATATATTAGCCTCGCGTTCATTAACTTTCAAGTGGACAGGAATATGACATGATATCACATAAAATGAGACGTAGGGCACAACCATATACGACGTGCACTGGATATAAACTAGCACTTACGAGAAGACGTCTTCAACTCCAGGCTGAGGCATCAAAGTCCACATCTGAGGGCGCTGGCCGGGAATACCCCATATCACAACCTCACCATTTTCTATCCCAGTGTAGTTCTGTTGGGCGAATATCCTGAACACCGTGCCTGGTGGGGCATCAGGGCTTATAACTGGCTCAAGTCGCCATATTTCGGGCGGGCCTTCACTTTCGGGAACACTGAGCACCGGCTTGGGCACTGGGAACATGTCCATGCTGTCCATATGGTGCCCTAACAAAGTGTCGGTAGGACCTTTGGATTTGATGAGATATTGTCCTGGACCGAGCATTTTGGATGTTATACGATATGTGAACTTAGAGATTTGATTCAATTGTTAGGTATGGCAGAGAATTAGAAGAAACCCTGAGGCTCTGAGATTATTTGATATATCGATGTAGTCTACCGATCCACGCGTTTATATAGATCGATATCACGACTGCTTGAGATTTAATATTTGATATATATATCGATATATCAATGTCGCGGAAGAAGCTGTGGTCCCAGCTTCAAAATGCCTCAACCCCACATTCTTCAAATGTAATCCCTCAACGGAACCAGTTAGACGATTATCATCGGTTCCGAAGGGCTCTCTACAGAACACTGAATCCAGCTCTTCTGATTAGCAGTTTCTATCACATTTCGTCATATCGTATATCACCTCAGCATCAAATCAAGTCGCAGCCCTTAAGCGAGGACGCTCCGTCCCGACGCGCGTCGGTTCGTTTGACATCATTGCCTCTTGCGGTTAGCAGGATCTCGGGAATGTTGGACCGCGATCTAACTGGCGACGCGGAAACCTGTTTTCAGAGCTGCAGCTTCGCTCGGTTAACGGTTGCAGATGCAGCTGGGGACAAAGGTACAGCTCATAAAATTGAGCGGGGTTGAATGCAGCTTCCAATAGCCCTCCGAGGCCAGCCGTGATCGACAGGTTTTGGGGGCCGAAGGGCGGAGTATGATTCAATTCTGGTAGGGATGACCGACGCGGGTTATAGCGCCATACGATCTTCAAGCTGAACAAGCGACCTAACTCGCATTAGCAAAGTCGTGTCGCCGCGCGCATAATCAAGTTTTCAACAACTACAAGAAGTACCCACAGGTGGGTACCTAGATACTTCGCAACTTGTAACTTGTAGCTGGTTGCAGTCCCAACAAAAGATGCTCAATCAGCTTTCAAGGGCCAGCTCAAAATGGCCTCCTCCGCTCTGTCCCTGGTTGAGTAGCGCTTTCGCGCGTAGATGCAGACGGGAAGGTGCAGCGCATCTCGGCATCTAATATTTAGGTAATTCGTGCGGTAAACAAGATATACTCTTCCAGCCAAGCTAGGTGCAAGAGACGGTCGCCGCGGTCTGGGCTCGCGGGACGAAAGCAGAGTCAAGAGCGATCAATGATGGTTGTTCTTTTGCTTGCAGCCCGTAGAGTCGCTCCACAGCTGTGCAGCCAACAGGAGCTTTGCGAGGGTACAGGGCTCTGGGCACGAATTGCCAGTTCACGACTGTGTGTCGGGGTCCAGACCCCAACACAGTGCATTGAATATCGAAAGGAATCGATGCATGCAACTCTAAAGCTAACTCATGCGAGCCGGTACACACATCATTGGTTCATGTGATGTTCAAAATAAATTAAGGCGCATGCAGCTGGGGTGACACTAGATCTGGACGAACTCGCCGGTCGAGAACCCGATATGCCAAGGAAAATGACAACGCTTTGAGGCCTGGTAGTATAGTCAGAAGGCCCGAAAATATATCACTAGGCCGAAAGATATCTCTTGAGGTGGTACTTCGTACACTATTTACAAGCGCAGGCGCGGGGCGCATATTTTGCAATTTTGTTGGTGTGTAGAGGTCTCGACTATTCAACTCTAGAGGTCAGTGCGTGGTAGAAATATGTCCACTGCACAGTATCCCTATATAGGCGGGTTTCTAGATCCCAACACGTAAACAAGTAACAGAGCCCCGTGGTTTTCGAGGCGTCACTATACATGTGCCAAGCCATGCCGTAATTTATTTCGTATATTTCCTACGAAAAAGGACACAGTATAGGTCATAATATCACCAAATCCAGAACGCAATATAGACAACATCAATTTCGTATACTCAGCGGGTTTGAAATCCGGCAAGTGCCGACCAGACGACGAGATCCTCGCACAAATTTGCTTAGGATCCCCGCAGAATTTAGTAGGGGCAGATAAGTCAGCCTCAAAAGAGAGCTGAGGAAATGTCTATCGCCATTTAAGGTTTTGGGCCAATATTGAAGCACACACCTGTCTGAATAGCGTCAGAGGAAAATTATACGGTCCTTTCGGAACGAGGCGTAATATAGGGCTAAGTAGATCTTCTCCAATTGCAAGTAACAGCCGCGAGAAGCGCTGAGGTTCGCAAGCGTCCCCCATCTCGTGGCGATCTTTAGATACCTCCCACACACGCCTGTTACGCCTCATTCTTGTCAACGTGGGAGATAACGCATGGTCGGAAGCACACGGTGACGATCCAGTGCCTTGAATACCCCACGAGGACGATCGCAATGTTGAGAATACAGATTGCTGGGCGACATGTGCCATGTGTGTAAATATGCATCTTCATGTGTCTCCAGGAAGAGTTATATGGGATATGCACTCCTGAATTACAATATCACAGCACATATACCACCGCCTCGCGAAGCGAAACACATAGCCCTCCCATGATCCCAGGAATACCCGGCAAGCTGGTACGGGACTACACACACCTCATTGTATTGTCAAAGTTCATTTCCAGATATGGTGCAAAATGCGAACCTTTCTGCTGGGAATTTGCGACGTCCTCAGTTTGATCACACTACCCGTGAGGTCTAGATTTCGGGCACTGGGACGGCATTCTCCACAGTTGTCAGCTCGAGTGGGGGGCTTCAATTTGCCTATTGTATTGGGAACGACATTCAGACACTTGGGATTTGTCAAGTGTTGCATGTTGCGATCAGAGTCGCTTGGGAACTGTTTCCTTGCACGCTCGATTTTTGGGAGATCGAGTAGCATGGAATGAAGTATCGCAAAAATAGGGGAGGAGTCAGACATCACGGTGTTAAGTCGGGGTAGTCGACAAAGGTACGTGCACGAGTCACTACAATAATAGCAACATCCAACTTGCCGGATGCATAAGTTAGGGTTAGCTTCACAGCGCACGGAACACATTGGTATCCAATCCGAGTGACTGTGGCTAGAGTAGCTTCAACATTTGCACGCTTTCTGCGGATAGGCCTCCTGTCAGCCCGCAGACATATTGGTCTTTTAAAGACCATTAACCCTAATCCCGAAGCTTTTGCCGGAGCTCACGCTATGGTTTGTCAAATGAGACGTAACTGAAGCCCGCCTGCATGCATATGCAATGCACCCATATAATGGAATCAACTATTGCCAAGGGTAGGCGATGTCTTTCAACGCCAAAGTCATAGTTCATGAAGTCGACCCAATCAATTCGACCCGTTGTCAAGATTCATTATCATAAAATAGAGCACGGAATGCAACAATGTTCATGCCGTGTGCCAACTCTGACCTATACCGTGGCGGTACCATCACCCATATTATCTCTAGGTCCCAGCCAGCATGGAAATGGAATGTGACAGACTGAGGCGGGTGCAGGGAAGCTGAGGTTCCGGGACCGTTGACACAGCCAGAAGAGACGCCTCATGACATCACGCTTGTTGGAAGCCAGTTTTGTCGATAGGACTGTCTTCCCGACGAGGGTTGCATGGCGAACCGTTGCGATTCGCGCGTTCAAGGCTTAAAGGATGGGGAAACTCGGTCCGAGGTGAGTCGACGAGGATTAGTGACCCGTTGGAATGTTGGTACAACATGTTAGGAAGGTCTCCAATCAGGGTTGATAAGGGCTTCCAACCCGAGAACCTGGCATCTGACCCGTGGAGTTCGCCAGAGTCTGGACTTCGTCTATGGACCCGCGAACCGGGGTCGTCATGCACCGCCTCGCCCATACTCGCCCGCATGATCATGAGCGCTGGGATATGGCTTGTGACTGTCTTTCAACCCCGCTCGCTGGAACTGGGTCGCTGAACAGGATCGAGCGATAACGAGATGGGGAGACGATTTTGTAAGATCTTACTGAAACAGTGACCCGGGGAAGCATCCGGGTGCCGGCCAATAGGATGAAGGGCGACAATGACTAGTTTTCATTGTTGAACCAGGCGGGACGGTTCGAAATTGCCATCGGATCCGACAGACTGGAACCAGGCAGACGGACAGACAGATGGTGTGGAGCAACGGCAATTGGAATTGGGAGCGCTGGAGCGCTGGATCCAGAGGAAGAACCTGCCTGAGAGGCATGGCATGGAATGGCCTGATCATGAGAGTCCGGCCGCCTGGATCCAAACAGACCCGCGCCGAGCTCGCGAGCCGACAACAATGCGACACCCGGCTCGCTCGCTGTTGACAATTGACCAGGCCCTAGCCAGGATGGCCAGCCGGCCAGCAAAGGCGAACGCGAACCGCCTGTCCCAAGCCCATTCGCCTCGTCCGTCATGCGAGAAGAGAGGCTCCGGTTGTTCGAGGCGGCCTCCAAGTATAGGCCTGCGGGCAGGCGGCTAGAGTCCAGATGGATGGATGGTGTTTACCTTTGTCGTCGCCGCGAGTCCAGACCGCTGGATTGCAACGCGCGGCCAACGCCGGGCCAACATCAATCACATCACCAACAGAACAATCGCTATTGTCGGCGAGCCTGGCCTCGGCTCCAGCGCTGAGGACCTGCAAATGCACCCAGCTGCATTGTTCATGCATCCCACCGCCAGACGTCCACTCTCGCCAGTTCTCACCTTCTCGGTTGACCGTGGCCCCCGCAGTCTCGAGCTCATTACACATTCATTGCGACTCCTCTTCCTCTCTCTCGGGCCCACGAGCTCTTCGCTGGGACCATCCGCTGATACCGAGTGGCTGTCAATCTCGTTATTTCAGACGCCTGTCAGAGAGCAAGGCGGAACGGGTCCCAAATATCATCACGATGAAGGTCAAGGTATCCTAGCAACTGTCAAGGTTCGGGTCCCAATTCCCATGAGCCGTGGATCCACCTGCCGTGGATGCTGCGTTCCGCCGTGATTTCATTCGCTGGTCCCGCCCTCATCAAATAGCCATCGCGGTCCTGTTGGAAACCCGTCCACCCTCTTTCGCGGCCGGAGTTTATTAGCGAGTCCTGTTCGCTTTGGTGCTATCCCGCAATGAGCTCTGGTGTTGGAAACTGGGCTCGCCGAAACGGACCCAGCAAAGGGGCACGTCCGGTTCCCCGAACATGGATGCGAGGGTTAGGCGAAGGCCTTGGTGGGTCGCCCTCCTGGTTCTCTGGGATGGTGGCGGCCCTCCATCATCAAAATTGGGACTTATTCTGAGCGGCTGGGCATGATTCTCACCGCCAGCACCGCCGTTCAGCGCTTGAAAAGCTGCGGCAGGAAGGAACCGAAATCGAGGGTCTACCCAGCATCGCGAAGAAGTGGCTTCGATTAATATCGAGCTGGTATTGGTCCCGACGGAAGACTCCTGGGTGGGGGATGAGAAAGGGGCCCAGAAATTGAATCCCTTGTTGGATGCGTTCATCTAAATCCTTGCGAGGGAGGTGAGGGAACCATGGTCCCTCGCTTGGATCTATGCAGGAGCCGGCTGTCGACGACCTTGCAACAATATGTACAATGGGTACGGCTTCGAGCCTAGAATGCAACGAAAACAGTCTATTCTTGTGACCACGATCACGGATTTACACTGTACATACATTTCGCTCTTTGCCTCCCTCGTTGACTACTGCAAGGCGACCTTTCCCCGTGCGTTACCGGAAATTCAGGTCGATCAGAGCCCTCATTGCCAAGGCGCCATCAATTTGGTAGACCCTTGTCCTGGGCTGCCACACCTCTCCACTCGGCCGTTTCCTGGCGGTTTTGGCGTAGCGAAACGGTCCTTTGGCTCCAGCTTGGGCCGTGACCCCCATTCAGCGGCCATCAGGGCCTCGTAATTGTTTACCCCTCTCCGGGGGCTCGCATCGTGCAAGGAAGATTTTTTCTTCACAGAGAGAGAGCATGGGCGGAAGGAGTTAGCCTGGGCTTGAGATCCAAAACAAGCGCCGGGGGGGCTGAGATAGGGACAGTGAACCCAGTTCCAAACTCTCGGAACAAGGAGAAAACCCACCTAACTCTCCTATATAAGTCCTCCCATCGCCCGTCTCCACTGATCAAGTCAGTTTCTCGTGATATTAAAAGTCTCCATCCCCCTCTCAAAAATCGAAAGCTACCATTACTTCGGGTCTGCATCAGTTTATACTCTCAACATCCAGTTCGCTCTCTATATCTATTCGAAAACATACCAAGAACAAGCTTCGCCAACTTTAGCATTTAATATTTTCTACAAAATCAGCCTCGAGCAAAACGAGCTATCTCTTGGAGTTCACTTTACAACTCCAGAGAATTACTCTTAATAACATCAGTCACAATGATCATGTCTTGCTTCCCCACAATCTTCAAGCGCTCCAGCTCTGCCAAACCCCAATTCGAGAAGACAGCAGGCCGAAGACCCTCTCTATTCTCCATCAAGAGCAGCAAGAGCAGCAAGAGCAATAAGAGCACCCGGAGTCGTAGCTCCGAAGGCTCCTACCACAACAAGCGGCAAAGTCAAGTCTACGAACTTACCGATAGACGGTGGTACATGTACACCGTTACACAACCGGACGGGGAAGTTGAGAAGACAATGGTTGCATTGCCGCCAGCAGTCGCCGAACGTCTCAATCTGAGCTTGAAGCACGACGATGATTCCGAGCCGCCTTCGCCTCGCACAGCTTCCATTCCGATCCCCTCGGAACCATTCGCACCGCTTCCCAGCGTTCCACCTCCATCGCCAACGGCAGTCAGCCACGAGAGACAGAAGTCCAATGCAACCTTCCTGACAATGGGTACCTTCCACGACCGCGACAACGCCTACGAAGATACCATCACAAGACTCTACGACGAGGAAGAGGTCTGGTAAACGGCCGGATACAAACCAAAAAAAAGAAATCAAAAACCAAAAAAAATATATTCAAAGGAACCAACAAAATGATACCCACGATCGCTCCTTATCGAATCACGAGTCTCATTTGTCACGAAAAAGAATACCGATATCATTTCTTGTTTTCTTTGTAGCTGTCTACCGTCGTTCGGAGTTTTTGCGCGTTTCTCAATCAATTATCATTTTTGGGATAAGGCAGGCTGTTTCCAAAACTGTATCTAGTTTTCACCGCGTGTACATACAAAAGAACAATACCTCTGGGGGGTGGGAAGCGGGAGTTCATGGTTTTTGGTTTTTCATTCGATTTTCCTGTTTCTTCACAATCAATCAATTGATCTTCAAATATCCTTCCATTTGTCTTTTCTTCAACTCCATCTCTATTTCTCGGTACCAGCGTTTCCGAATCCTTTTTCACAATTTAGTACCTCAATCAAGCAAGACCCTGCATATGCAGCACCGCGTATCGCGCTGCATATACATACACAGATGTACCTACTAGAGTAGTGTCTACACTATCGATAACTAGCTTTATCACGCCAGCGGTCTCTGCAAGCCATCAAGCCACAGCTTAACGTAAAAAATTTCCACTTCTGGTCTGCGAGTTTCTCGCTCGCTCCCGCGTTTAGTGCATGATGAACTGTTAAAATTTCCGGGCGAGAACGGACAGCGAGAGCGAGCTACCCCTCACATGCATGGCAGCGCGCACATCCCAGATACCGACGGAGCAAAATCTTAACAATCGTTGACCGAGTACGAGCGAGCGTTGGAGTAACGCTGCGACGTGCCGCACAAACAGAAGCACACGTCCTACATTTTCGGAGATGCAGCCCTTTTCGTGCAGTCGTCGAGCCAATCGACTTGGAGAAGCAGGAATTCAAGCTCGTACTCGATCGGCGGCATACACCTCGTTTTGAGCTAGGATCGGCCGACCGATGGATTAAGCACTGCTATAGCTCGAGGCCGATCCGTTCGAGGTCTCCACGCTGGCGGCATGCGGTCTCCACGCTCGTGTTTTTTTCGCACGGCATCTTCCTCGCGGTGGTCGTACTCGTACGTAAGTTAGGATGCAGGTGTGTAATGCTGTATCACGCCCAGCGATTCCGTGTAGCTTGTCACCGACTTGTGGGAACACAGCAGCGGTGGGAAGTCGCAGCGGGGATCTCTTTTGAGGATGTGGATATGTAAAACCTGGCTCTGACGGAGAACGCTCCAGCATTACGAGGTGTGGTTGTACGTGTGCGGCCGTCCGTCTGGCTGCACGGATGCGTGCGTCCTTGACGAAGCAGGTTGCCGCGCGAGCAAATCTCTCCAATGCAAAGCTGCCGATAAGATAAGCCTAGAAATATAAATACAAAAAAAAGATAGCTCGCAGTGCAAGAATACGCGGACTGCCTGTGGGATGTTTGTTCGCATGCATGATTCCTGTATGTACGGCTCTCGCCTAGATTTCGGTTGTTTACCAAGCTTTCGATGCGATTGGGTGGTCGCTATCGATAGTCAGGGTCCCAAGCGCCGCGTCGAGGTCCGGATCGGTACCTGATCGTGGCGTCCGCTGGTAAAATTAACGAGCCCTCGGGTTCCATTCGGCCTCGGAGCGCCTTCAGTCATATTTTATATAGGTATCGTGGGTTTTTAAAAAATTTCCATATCAACAGCCGCTAAATTTAGAAAAGTCAACATGCAGCCATGCACACAAACCACGCGATCACCGTCAACAGACTAGCAACATTTAATTTAGCAGCCCGCACGCATGGCAGACCGGATGGACCCTGAACAGGCAGAACCGAAAACATAAACATCATGATCAAAAACAAGCATGCTACTACATCATATATACAAAATCAGCGTAGCGTAAGTCGCAACCCAGCCGGTAGGTATGCTCTGCATGAGTAAAGAATGGTGCAAGCATAAACAATCATGGACAATGCCGCCCAGTCATCGTCGCTAATGTATCTCGTGAACATGTGATGGCTGGCCCGGTTGCTTATTTGGTAGCCCTGAGCCATTGGGCGTCAATGGGTTTCCAGAGTATGCTGTCGACGCCGTGCTCTGGCTGGTCGCAATCGAACTTACGCTGCCGCATTTCTTCTTCGTGGAACCGCTCCCGCACATTGATGTGTACATTCGGTTATATGCGAAGCTATGCGGCGCCGTTGGATAGCCACCTGCCGGGGCCATCTCGAGGTTGGAGAGGTAGTCTGTCCCCAGGTGGCTGTTCAGTTGCATTATAAGCCGTCTTCGCCTCCAAACTGCCCAGATGATGTTGAAGAACAGAAATGCGGCGACGCTGCCGATGACAACCCCAATGATGCCACCCAGACTCAACTTGGGCGTGGCAATCCCCGTGCCATCGAGGGCGTTCTGGAAGAGATTCGCATCCCATAGATCATCGACGGACTTTGTAAGGATCACCTTGCACTTCTCGTCGTCGGCCAGAGCCTGTAGTCGCCGGTGTCATTATCGTCAGTTCCTATTCGCTAGAATTCATATCGGTGTAACGGTCACTCTATAAGTATAAGGGTGTTTGAGAGATCTTGGGAAGGCGACCCACCGGATCCCCTGAGCACATGGACCTTAAAGATAGCTGGTTGGCAACCGTCTGCACCTTCAGCGCTACGACACTGACGTTGTAGCTTTTCACTGCCCAAATGCCGAACACGATTGCACAGGCGAATCCTGCGAGTTGGAATAGGATCTCCAATACCAACGCGATCAATTGTCGTTCTCGTCCCTGTATGCGTATGTGCCCGCAGTTAGCCTAATTATGCATACCACCGCCGGTTTTCTACACTACCCGCTATCGGCGCCCGGGAGGCGACTGGGCAAGTTGATCCCGTGTCTTCTGTTTTCTAATCTTATCGATTGGCGATATGCGTGCTAAAAATATGAAGACATACATGCCGTGTCCGTAGCCTTGCTCTTCGCTCGTTTTCTCGCAAGATGTCGTTGCTTAGCGCCGCCGCAAAGTCGCTTCCTGCATGCAGGTCGAAGGCGGCTGGCGACGCGGGGGGCAACGGGGCAGACGTCGAGGCTGGGGCTGCGTTCGCCACACCGGTGCCGGGGATATGTTCTCGCAGCTTCTCGGTGAGGCTCGGGGCCGTGGAAGGACCCCGGTAGTAGTCGTACCAGGTGTCTTCGATCGCCATTCCGGCTAGACTTCAGTCTGTATATGTATCCTGCAGCTCAAGCTCGTGCGGTTATGCTGCTGCTGCTGCTGTCGAGCAGGATGGCTGACGGGCACCCGGGCTGGCTGGGCCAATTGGATATCGCACGTGCTCGTAGACGAGCAGGACGCTTATGTCAAGCTGCAAGACCGGGCGTGACCTAGGTATCCAGAATAATGTGATGGCGCAAGTTATCAGTAAGCATCGTGTGAAAGAGGCACCGAGAGCTGACTGCGGACCTGCTCGGCCATTTAAACAACCAACCTCCCGTGGGATATTGGCGCGTGATCGTGGCCGACAGGGTTGAAAAGTAATGCAAAGGCCTGAGCTCGCGCACGTCTCGCCAGCCTCGACCACGCCTCAAGGCTAGCTAGCTCCAGCAATGAGCGCTTTAATATGAACACGTCTGGGTGGAACGACGTCGACTGCTGGCTGACAGGCTGGTATTATATCGCGCGCGAGTGTGTAGGCCATACGGCTTAGGCAGCAGGTTGGACTTGACACTGCCTCGAGGCCTCCACCAATTGCAAAGGGCTCGTGGCCAATATCGCGCATACATCGGCCGTCGGCACTTGCTGCGCCTTTCTCGCTAGAATATACAGAAGGCTTGGAAGCGAGAAGCCGGCTGGGCGGCAGGGATGCATTCTGCGAACTGCAAACCGGTTCGACGAGTGACCCCCATCGACACCCGCTGAGGGCCGGGGCATCCAAGGCGCGGGGCGGGCACTGCTTTAGCCTCATGGGCTCAACTGTTGCATTTTGAGGACGCAACACAGCGGATGTGGACCTGACTCCTGCTGCCTAGATATCGTATATGCACAGTTTGATAGGTCTTCGTGGCGCGCGATTGAAGCCTAATTGTATATGCACGCTAATATCTAGAACTGGCTTGGGATTTCAATGATGTGTTCGTTCAAATCACGATAGGTAAGTCTATAGCTCGAAGCGTTGTGATATTGGGTTTGTGTTGCCAGGTCTCAAGTCGAGCGGCTCCCCAGTCGACTAGTCGCATTGTCAGGCTTTGTCGATGTCGAGACTGCTGCTCCCAGGACACCTGACGTGTTCAATTACTGCAAAATTCGTTTAGAAATTAGGCTCGGTTTCCTATTGATTCAGAGACTATTCAAACGATATTGATTTTCCAGATTTCACAAATATAACCTCTAGTTGCGAAAGGTCAGACTCGCCAGGGGACATATATTACCTTTGTGAGTTTTGCAGTGATAGTGAGTGTACTATTATAGGATTAAAGACAGTATATTGTCTGTGATAAAGTCTTATCAGTCCGACTTTAGGGAAGATAGTAACCGAGATGGACCGGGTTTCCTCCGCTTAGAGCCACCAACAGACCTTTTGTATGTGTCATGACATAATGGTCGCGATAGCGCGCACCTACGGACGTAGGTGTATAGCGTCTGAACGTCCTGCACAATTTCAACGATACGCAGCTTGGGTAGTTGGCAAATGCAACGGATAGTAACCTTTGTCTACATCATGTTCACTACCATATGTCGATGAGTAGCGCTCGTCGTCATGTCTCGGGTATGGGTGCGCTAGCATCCACCACTGCTGGGGGTCCGCTAACAGATCTAGAGTTGTGTATATTTCTTGGACCCGACGGCCTCAATTGAATTTAGGAATCGGCTTCAACTATACATGTATGAATTCCGGAGGAAGCTCGGTAATCATAAAAGCAGCCCTCCGTATCGCTTCAATACAGGTGTGATCATCTTTGAATGTAAGCTGATTGGGAAGGTTGGGTGCTGTGTGTCTGCTGTATGGAAGTCAGTCGGTTCAGATTTCAAGGTGGGCTACGAAATTCATAGATTCGGGTATGTCAATTGCAGACCAACAGCTTGGAGCACGAGGCCCTACAAGTATCAGCATGAGTGGGTGATCCTGCCGTGTATATCAGCTTGGCGGGCTGATATGATATCAGTTTCCGGGTATGTGCCCGGGGTCCCCCACGCTATACAAAGTGGTATCCCGGTTAATTAACCGAGCCTCCGAGGGCTGTGAGCCGTTGTGTCCAAGTCGCGGTGGACAACCGCTGCCGGTAACGAAGATCATTTGTGGCTGCCCACTATATTCCAGGCAGCAACTATTCACACTCTCTACCGGTTAGAGCACAACGGCCATTGCCAGTTGGCAAGACAAACCCCGCTCCAGAAAGTGCATTAAGCGCACATGCATGGTTCTTCGCGGGTTTTCGACCGCGATCTACACGCGAAGGGAGTGTTTCGTAGAGATATGCGAGAGTTACTATTGACACAGAGTGGCTTAGATCCGAAGCCATTCGCACGTCTGGCCTGGCAAGGAAGGGTCTGGTTCATGAATCCGATCTCGCCCCTCATGGGCAAAAGTGAGGAGAACCAAAAGAAATTATGAAACTTTCAGATCCCTCGCGCCGGTATCGCTAATTAAGAAACGCAGATCTCAAGCTCGCGGAAGATAATATATATGTTTACCCCGCAGCCACCATGTCCCAGATCTTAAGGTATCGTTTATGCCCTCGGCCTCGGCAAAATCTAGTGGGGAGGCGGGAACTCGAGACATCGGATAATACACATCTCGAACGCGATACGTCTCTTGTTGTTAAATGAGGAGATCTGCAATACCATATGAACTACCTATGATAGTATACATAGCAACGAAACTACGATGAATGCAAAGCCTCAGAATCTGCCGATCAATCTGGAGAACGTCCAACCCGGTTCTTATTGTATACCACCGCTGTAAAACCTGAGCAAAAACTGAGACTGAATGCAAACTAAGAATATGATACAGCGCTGGCTTCCACAAATCAAAAATGCCTAAGATATTCGATAACACCGGTATAATGATGATCCCGCCCTCCAATGGTTGTTCTTACCCTGTCCACCACGGAACACCGTCTGACTTCAACACCGTTCGCCGGATAAAGTTGGCAGTCTGGCTCCCGAGACAACTTGATGCCGTGTCAGGCGAAGGTGTGCTGGTCTAGCGACCGAAACATTTGCCCCAAGCTGTCAGGTAGCGTCAGCACTTATCGATTAATCTTTGCTATGACTTGATGGAATGACTTACCTGGCAATCCACACCCGAACCCTACGAAAAGGTAGATCAAGAAAATGACGACCACCCACAATAACACCACCAATTTGACGTTCTTCCACCACATCTGCCTCCGTAGTCTCCGGGCGCCGGTCCTAAAGCCCCGCGCTCCCTCCCCCAGACGGTCCGTCTTATCAACCAGCAGATCAAGCCGCTCACCGCGTTCAAGCACACGCTCGATATTCTCCGTCATGATGCCTCTGACGGCGTCGATTTCCTGCTGCAAATGGCGCGTGTTGTTCCCACCTAGGTCCTCCCCATTCCCGGACGCGTATATCTGAACCTGCTCCTTGAGTGTCTTGTTGAATTCCGCACAGCCGTAGGGCGGGGCGTCTTCGATCATCGCCGGCGTGTACTTGAGTCCAAATTCCTGCTGGATCGTCTGCAGGAAGCCAAACGAGGTTTTCCGCGCCACGGACTTGTCCGTGACCAGCAGGAATGTGAGCGACGAGGCGGTGTTGGACGTCGAGACATAGTTTATGAGGTGTTCGCCGTACGTGTACGTGAGTTTCTGGGGCTGGTCGTGCGAGATCTTTGGCAGGACGACGGACGCAATCTGCGGAACTGACGTGGAATTCGGAGAAGAGGATGGGAAGGGCGTGTACTCGGCGAGGACGGTCGTATTATGAGCGACACATGTACTGTGGAATAGAGACATGAGATTAGAGACCTCGATGACGATTTTAAGCGATTTAAGCTCTTAGTGGGGACGGGAAACTTACTAAAGGAGGGGAGTCGGCATTTTGACTAACTTGTACCTGTAGACGGGGAACAAATTGAGGGGCTGGTGTGATCTGGATATGAAGAGGTATATAACAGCCGCTCGACAAACAGAACGTCAACTGCCAGCAGTTCTGCGATCCTACGTATGCTTACGACCCGAGAAACTCGAGTTGTGGGGATGATATCAAGGTATCGACGGACCCTGCTAGACGGCGGAGATAACTTTAGGGAGGAGCGATGGCTGGCTGCGTCAGCGAATGATGACGACTGTTTGCGTCTTTCGTGTCACGCCAGTCCTGAAAAGGCTTGGCGCTAATACAAAATACGACAGGGGACAACACACTACCCTTGCAACAAAAAATTTTCAGCGTCAAAGGCGAACGAAGACGCCGGCAACCCGTATACGGACACTATTCTGATTGCGTGGACGGACCGATTCTCAAATCGAGCACTGGTAAGAATGATCGGGCTCCCAGCGAATTATTCTCGACAGCCCGTGTTCGGCGTCAACACATACACCTACATTCGGCATCCAGCTCCTGCCGTTTGAAGAAACCCTCAGTCTAACTACAATATATACGCCTACCCCCTCCAACTGCCTTCATCAACTTCCATGAATCGGTGAGATGGCCGAGTTGGTTATGGCGCCAGGTTAAGGTTGCACCTTAATATGTCGCTTCCTGGTACGGGAAACTGTGCGTGGGTTCGAGTCCCACTCTCATCAAGATTTTTCAGATCGTGTGTTTCGCGGCCTGGGATGTGTTCTCGACGTTCGGTCGGAACGAGGTGCTTCGGCTTCTCGAACTGGTCGTGACTCGAGGGCCATTGGAAGAGTTCTTTTTGTGTTTTTGGCTCCGTTTCATACATACAATTTTTTTTGTATCTGTAGCATCTAGGCGATTCGTCGACGAGAAGTCGGATAGATGTAGTCGCTGGTTGCGTTTGCGCTGGTTGGTCAGGGTACAAGACCCTTCTCTGGGCTTATTCTCGATACTAAACAAAGTTGACTAAAGCCATGGCTGGTGTGCACTCGCCACTTTTTGGCCTTAAGTGAGGTCCCGATTCGGTTTAGCATATTTCGTCGATGGGGCTAGTACGATAGCGCTCGCATTCCCGAGATAGGTATAAAATTGCAGCCCTGGCGACAGCGAAGCTCTATTTCGGACTCTAGCATCTAAGGTAGTGATTGGGGAATGTTGTTCCCATTATTAAGAAATGCACTCGCATCGGCCGCTCAGATAGTATATGTCAAGGACTGGGTCGCAACACCATTCCATGCACGGCCGCGACCAAAGAATGTATGGGGTAGTGTTATCTCCGCTAGCTTTCGACGCAATCAATAACTAAGATCATGAAGCCATTCATGGCCATGAGCTCCGATGCCTACAAATGCATTCCTGTTTGGAGATTTTCAGGCCCAGGGCGCACTCATCGCCCGGCTCCGGAGGCGTGTTGCCTCCTATCAGACCAATCTAGGAGAGTTGTAAACTAGACGCAAGGGGCTTCACTTCAAGCACGACCTTCGAATTCTTGGTATGGAATGTCAACTGAATTCTCTGATATGCTTTCAACACCAAATGATTTTAGATACTTGGCCGTCAGTATTTTGATGGGTTATAGAGGCGCCGTACTGATCGTGAATTATATAAATATGCTTTGCTTCGTCACGTCGCTGCTTCTCAGATCAATTCAATAGCAGATATCAAAGATTCCCCATCAATTCATTACCATCTTACACCGACAGTCGTAATAATTTCTATCGCTCTGTATCATTTCAGCTTCTTTCAACATGTCAGACTCACCATCAGAGACAATACTCCCGGGCACCGGTGGCCCGTATCCCTTGAATATCACCTTCACCAACCGCGGCCAACGATTCGCGGTCCGCGCGGAAGAGCCCAATGGATTTCTGCTCCCAATCACGAACGAGGGACTTGATCTTCCTCTCGGTACCCGTAGAATCAAAATTGGAACCCCACCACAGGGACCTGGCGACAGAAATGCGATAGTAAGTTTCTCGTCCTCGAGGCTCCAACATGGCGATCCGTTGTGATATGGCTACGAGTGCGACATTTACTAACTTATAGATTAGTGGAACTTACACATGTTCCCAGATCGCGTCCAGCTGCTGTGCCGTGGCGGCAAGGCATTTGAGTACTCTAATAGAGGCGGAAGTGAGTTGATCGTTCCGAAGCTGCAAAATCAGCTTCCTCTGGTTGGAGGGAACGGGGATGAGTGGGTGTTAAGAGCGACCACTATCAACCGAATTACGTACAAGTGAGTTCAGAAAATTCTAGCCGATCGCGAAGATGATGCCACAGTTTTTAGCACAAATGATCTAACCAATATTTGTGCAACTGCAGAATCCAGTCGACGAGAACGGGGAAGTATTGGAGCGTTCCTAAGAACTCAAGGCGCAGGGGTAATACAGCTGCAGATGTTATCCAGCTCCAGCCTGAGAGCGGCAACTTCATTCAGGACTTCCAACTCGACTTGGTCTCATTCGATGGTATCAATGATAACAGGGGACGGAATCACTGAGCTGTCTCAGCACATCTGCCGACCACCAAGTTGAGGGCTCATATGTAGCGCGTGTCTTACATTATACGATGGTGTTAGCGTATAGCTGCTTCTTATGGCTAGATGACGCTTTTGAACTGGAGGAATATAATATGTTGATAGCAGGCAAAATTAAACTCTTCTGCCAAGTAAAATTTGATCGGAGCAGCGTTATTCGGCGAATCGGTCGATGAAAGATATGTATGAAACCTGCCTGTAATCGATCCTGAAGTAAGCAGGGCTAGCACGTAGTTACATGCTACCGTGACAGTTGTCCGGCCCATCCGGCCGACGTCTGGTTTCCGCGGACTTGGGTTATTTTACCCTGTTGCGGACTGAATCCTATGCAATAGATAAATCATCTGCCCTGAAATTCCACCTGCTCTTCGAGAAGTTTGACATCTGCCTCAACCATACCCCTCTTTCCCAATCCGGGAGGACCCTCCACTAACTCAGCTTCTTAATTGCCGGCTTAAGTTTCCTCGTCTATATTTTCGCTACCGGGAAACCCTCATCTGAATCTCTGATTCAGACGAAATGGCATTGAGGCTAGCGAGAGACTTACTAAGAAGTTTAGGTTGCACTTATATGTCAAGTACTTTTGCACCGTGTGTTGCTTCGCCCTGCATGCATGATATCGCCACAAACATCGCGCTACGCCCTGCAAGTTTGAGAACGATGTTGGTGCCTATTCTGCGCCTAATAGACTGTATATACGTATCCGGCCTGCCAGATCGATGCTGATAACGTTATTGGGCTGAGATCACACCATGGAAAAGTGTAGGCTCTAACTCAAGCAGAGAATAGCCAGAGTGCAGATCTACGATTGAAATTTCTTCTGACATGTGGATAGAAGTACGTATACTATACTTGTCATCTGACGCTTAATTATAGGGCTGACATAACTATATTGGCGTCTGCGGTAAACTAGCTGCAGCTTCAGCATGATCTGAAGTTTGGACATCTGTCGATCAGATTACTAAAGTGACACCAGCTCTATCGTCGATACGCAAGCTCATATGGTGGTGTGAATTTCAAATATATCTCGCAGCAACCAAAATGGAGAGCAAGGTCTCTAATAGTCATTTCGACGTGCTGCTATAGGAGCAATCGCCCGGGTTATGCCTGTAATGCAAGTCAGCTCGACGGTCATCTGTGAACCGACACGATGGCCAGATGCATCATCAGCGGCGTAATGAACGACCTCGATTTCAGTTAATAGTCATCTCCGCTGGAGCCGAGCCTCAACTGTCGTGTGCCGCGGCCCTCAACTAACGCCATTAGCTCGACGATACGACCGATCGCGATCTATTGCGGGCGATATCGATGATATATCAGACCACCGCTGCATACGGAGACCCCGTAAGCTTGTCCCCCCCCAAGAAACCTAGCAGTAGAGATAATACATTATGTAGTCATGTCAATGCGTTATGCAACCGACTGACCGGACGAAACCTGCGTCTTCCCGATAGCAACCTGGAATTCGATACGCAGCGCCCGTGGCTTCACATGACCAGGATCCTTCAGTCCGGTCGGCTTCAGTTCCGACGGGAAACAAGCGACACAAACCGAGATACCGGAATCCGCTCCCCTATAGGCGGGGGAAATATCATAAAACTTCATGATATGACATCACGGACGAAAACGATGCGGGCTTATATTATCCGCGCTAGACCCGGTACAGCCGCCGCTGCTTACAAAGAGGGCTATGCAGGACTCGACCCGCTTTGTCAGAAGGATGACGACACGGGAGAGGACAAGTATTTCAGATCGGAGGCATTTAAGGTATTCTTCGACGAGCAGAAAGGTGAGATGACGATTCGCGATGCCATGTTTGTTTATAGTCTGGAGGTTGACGATGTATGTGTTGGGCAGGATAATCTGCAGAACGGCCAGGCCAGGAATAGGAGCTCTAGTCGGAGATATGCGGTTTGCATGTGGGCCCCTTGTCGAGTATTGGCATCGTCTCCGCACAACTTTCGAAAAAAGGCTGAGGCGAAGGCCACCGAGTCATCTTGATGGGATCCTGATAGAAGTCCTTCTCGAAAGAAAAGAAGGATCGATTCTTCGAAGGCTGTAGAAGGCGCGGGAGCCCGAGCCCTTTGAATGGTTTCTCGACGGCTCGTCCGAGCGCGAGACGGTCAGGAATCGTCCTTATATTGCGGTTGATCTCCCGCCACGCCCAAATCCTGGCGGCGCTGAGGAGCACCCTAGCCGGCCGCCAAGACAAAATTGCGAACGACATACCACGGATGGTTTCTCCACGTTGTTAACGCATTCTTTCCGGGGTCAACCATCCTGCAGAACCCGTATACGGCTCCTCGACAGCTCCTGCCCATTATTAAATCGGGTTGGTCTCTGAAGGCGGAACCGACGGCCAAAAAAGATTTCGCTTCTTTTCGCAGCTCGCAGGCTGTGACATATGCGCAGCGGGCGTCTCTGAGACTTCGTCAGGGCTGCTTCATCAGGCGTGTGGTATTTTTGTCTCAAACCGCGAAGCGTTCGGAATAAATTCCGGGAGATCTATAGAAAGAACTCGGTTCCTGAGCGCTCCAGAAGCAAGATCAATCATCAAGAAAATTGCGAGTCGCGCAGGACCAATACATACTTTTTCAGAGCTGTCGATACCCGCATGGTTTTGGTTCGTTTGGGTCGCTGAGCCCTGTCGCGGTGGCACCGGTTCGCTTTTCCACGAGGACACGCCCGTACCCGCACCCACACCCACCCTAAACTTGCGAGGCACATAACCGTTCCGTTTCCCGTGCATAGCGCGTGACCGCGCTGGTGCCGGCCCCATGCCAAAAGAAAAGGGTAAGAAGCACAAAGAAATCTTAAAATGCAGTCGTTGTCGGCTGGATAAGCAAAAGGTGCGTCGTCGAATCCCCAAGAATCTCCGGATCCCCACTCCTGCAGAAGCGACGAAGGTTGCAGATGGCGTTATATTATATATTCCACATGGGACAGATCGGAACATATGCGTCCCCCGGTTGCATGGCGAGCTAATCTTTGAGGTTTTTGAAACGTAGTGTTTGCCGGAGGGTAGAGCATGGCCTGGGACCAAGTGCAACCGGTGCCAGGAGCATGGATACCAGTGTTCGCAACCGTTGAGTGCTAGAAATGAGAAGATCGAGCGCGAAGCGGAGGAGGAAGAACTCGTGCGCCCGCATATAACGCAGAGCAGGCTCTCGGCCTCCAATAAAAGGTGCCTAGACGTGCTCCCGTTAGCTAATCACGGTGGAGAATGCAATGCCATCGCATATTGAGGAGGGAACCCACCGCTAAAATATACCGCCGCGCTGTCATACAGTAAAAGCCTGTTCCTTGAACAAGATGATTTCGCTCTCAGACTGCCGTCGTCTTCTGCTTCCCCGCCGCCGCGGGGGCCCGACGTAGACGGCCCAAGTGTCGTGAGAAAGGCTGCGCATGCAATGTAGGTGTCAACTTGTGAGCCGCATGGTCCCGCGTTGTGGACCGCAAACTGAGAACGCCTTCGCTGATGAGGCTTCACGCGCCTAGGCGACCGACTATCGCGATCTTACGAGAGCCTCCCGCCTACCGGATCGCAGACACCAATTCGTCTCGACTGATGGAGAGATTTGCCGACTTTTGGGGCAGCCGGATGACCTTTGGCTCGATGTGCAGCCCGGAGTTCGCGGACATGATATCGACACTATTCCGTGTCGACTCGCGGCAGATTTCATTGGTGGTGAGTACTCCACAATCCAAGCTCGAACCTGGTCTGGGGGATCCTATAGCCTATCCAAATATCCAGATACATCCCTCAGCTGCATGCACTGCGACGTTGCCAGGCTCGTGTGGAGGTGGATTCGACTTACGTTAACGTACATTTCTGCGGCAGGATGATATGACCAACAATGCAGTTATGGCCTTCACCGCTGGTAGGTTGTGCCAGATCAGAATGCATTCGAGCACCCTTGCTAGCCTGTCTAGAGCTGGGTGGATACTTGATATATGCCAACATGTACTAAGCTCACGATTTGTGTGATTGCAGGGGATGCAGCCTTAACGCAGAGTCCCCAGTGGCCTGTTTTCACCAACATGACCCACGCGCATGCCATGAGAGCAATGTCACTGCTGCGAGAACGGTTGAAGCAGAGCTGGCCGTATCTCAAAGACGCATCGATTGTTCTCACGGCTTTCAATCTTTTCTGTTATGGGGTAAGCTAATGCCCAAATTCCCGCCAAGTGCGATATAATCACCCGGCGGTCGAGACCCGAAGCATTCCAAGCAGGGTTTTCTGCGCTGGGAAACAGAGTCAGTCGGTATCGGATATTTTATAATTACGTAACTGGATTCCAGAGCGTCGCGGCCGTCTAGCCTCTTCCCACCCTTCAATCTAAAGACCCGAATTCCCGGCTTGTCCGTGTCCGTGGCGCGAATACTATATTAAATTGAGGCTGACCAAGATTCCTCCGGATTGACAGCTTTGTGTATCGGATTCGACAATCCTACAATTTATGACGGCCATCATTCAGACCTATCACAGATACAATACGGGCTTCCCGCTGAACGCTGAAATTGTAACGGGCGATAATGGCTTCTGGATCGTCAGATTATTTGTAAGTTTATTCCTGAATCCGGCCCTGACTTCAGCCCTCGGCTTCATCTCAAGCTCCTGCCTTCAGCCAAAATGGCAAATTTGCAAGTCTGGACCCTTACCGACGAAACTCTGTGAATTTCTAGATGGCAAGTAATCCTGAAGACCGTGGGTTAATAATGCAACACGACACCAATACATTCGAGCGGGAGCGAGTAATGTTCGAAGAAAGATCCGGCTTTTATTCCCCGACCCGGGACAGAGGGGTAAGCCCGGATGAATCGATCCCGATTCTGGCTAGCAATGTCAACCCTGTCGTCTCATTGACCGTAACGGACATTGCAGCTGAGGTGAAGGTCCCGGTTAACCCGACGAGCCCGTATCCGAGCACCTCGCCTCCTAGCTCGGCCAACTATGACAGCGATCCTATGTCAATGGACATGGATAACGAGATCGACTTTGATCTTGACCACAGACTTCACGAGTTATGATTGCGACAAAGACGGAGCGCCGAATATACCGGCGGTAGCTTTACCATTTTTACCCAAAAGCTCTTTTTTCTTTCTATTTTTATACATCTTGAGGGTTCAGTATAAGTCTTTATTCGTTCTTATGTATTATAATTTTCACTATTTTTGTAGTCGTCTACCGCCGACTAAGTAACCCGCCGGCAGTTTGCATTATCCTGTCGCCCAGACATATATAGGCATTTTTGCTTAGCGCCATCGATCTGCTAACGCAGGAACAATCTTTCCATTCCTCCTGGATTTAGTGCGGGGCTCTGAGTGGCCTACGTAAGACTCCCATGCTGCAGACGCCAACACTAGCGCAAACATGTAGCCTATTGTCTCTCTCCAAAACGTTCGTGCGGTTCGCCGTCGAGTAGATTTTCCGCTCTAGCTTAACGATAGAAAAATTCCCCCTTTTTTCTGTTCTCCTTCCTCGTAAGGGTGCGTATTTCCTCAACGCGATCAACTATACAGCATTCCTATGGTTTTCGCCAGGTCTATAGCTTTGACCTCTCACGATTTAATTGCTGAAGTATCCGAAATCTGGCCCCTCGGCCAACAATCGCTTCGCAACATGCAACAAGAGATCGCCTTGTGGAGCTTGTCAGTCCTTATATGCATTTTTAATTTTCCGGGTCACCGCGAAAAGAAGCTGTTGAGAACACAAGCCATCCGAGAAAGCTAGACATTGTGCGGCCCATGTTCCCGGTCCAGTCTCGAAGATCTTGAGGCTTGACCGCGTGGAAGCCCATGATTGGTGTTCCTGAAAATTGGGCTGCCAGCCGCTGGTTCTCAAGTCTCTCGCTTACTCCGAACCCCTGGCATGCGGCGTTCGGGCTGCCTCCAACCCCCTCCGAGTCATCAAAGAACAACCAATCATGTCGCAATCGCAGAGCTTTCCAAGCTGGCAGGGCGAACTCAAAGATGGATGGTTTGGTGGGGCGGGAAGGTGCTGCCATCTGAGCTTTTTCTTGTTGCCCAAAGCTCTGCCTTGGCTCCTGGATTTCTGCATGGTCATGTTCCTGCGTCCTGCATGCGCCGCCAGCTCATGCTGCCGACGGAAAGAGGGATTTTTATTCCCTCTCTCATGTTCGCCTCAGCTCTCGGAGTCTGTTCCGAGGTCCTATCTTCATGCAAGGTACCCAATGAACGCTTGTGGAACATGATGCCCTACATTCCGATGCAACAGCTCGGCTATACCGCACGCCGAGAGGTGCTCCGCTGGGCATCGGGATTCGAATGGATGCAAATGGCCGCGAGGAATGTGGGCCGGAGCCGGGACACATGTGGCAACTGGAGATTAGTTTGCAGTCCAGATCCCAAGGGTTCGACTGCTCGGACGCTGTTTTTTTTGTGGAAGCTGTGAAGACAATCCTGCTATCTTGGCGGATATCCAACAGCGTCCTTCGTTGAGCTGATCTGGCCTGTCGAGAGATATCAACGACTGTCCAATATGCTCCTCGGTACCCCCAACCGGATTGCTGATAGGGTGCAGCTCGGGCACGCAGCTCGATTGAGGACCTGCAGCCGCCCCCACTTAGCCTCCTGTGTGCGGGTGTGTTTGTGCATCTTTTGAAACAAGTCGTAAGCTCCCTCGTCAGCGTACATCCCTCTGGACGGGAGAAGAAGCCACCGCAGGATAACCGGCACCGCGGCTGCAGGCGCCCAAGGTCGAGAAAGTATAAGAACCGTCGCCAGGTCCCGTGGCAGATCGTGCTGGAAGATCGTGCTCTCTACGCCTTCGCGCAATTGTTCCTGTCCTTTAGATCGTCGTCGATTCATCGACACCACACTCCTTTTGGGTTTTTCTTTGTCGTTCGCGCACCTGCTCCTTTTTCCCCCGTGGTTGATACCATCGTGGTTGCTCGTTTTAGTAGTGTTCTATAGACGCTCCATTCAGTGAGGCTGGGAACCTACATTGCATCGCCATTCATTCCTTGAGCTTCAGCCGCCTGCTCACATCATATCAACATTCCAGGCCTCCTGCGCCTCTTACCTATCGTCTGTTCTTACGGAAGAACATAAAAAACCATAGACCGAAGCCGCAAAAAAGAAGTGGCTTCGTTGCTGTTGCGTCGTGGAACCTTGAGGGCTCCAGTCGTTGCATAGTAAAAATTTTATAACTCGATCGCCCGTTGACCCGGCGTCGAAAACCCACCAGTCCATTCTTTCCTCCATCACATCGCCACCACTGTTTGATACAGTCTTGTCCCCCACTCCTTATATATATCATCACGATGTTTCTCTCAAAGATCTTCTCCCTCGGGCTCAAGGGCGCCCTGATGCTCAGTATCATTGGTGTTGGCGCTGTCCCTGTTCCTGAGCCCTCTGATGCCCCAGCTGCACCAGTCGGCACCCAGGTGTACAAGGCCCCTCCATTCAACACCGATATTCCTGTTCCCGTCGTCACCGCCCCTGCCGACTCCACCTGTAAGTTACACATCATGCTGTTGCAATTGGTGCTGTTACTGGCTTGCTGACGATGTATTGTTATATCTGCTTAGTCCCCTTCAACGGAACCATCGTCGCTCGCGATGGGTCTGTCAAGCAGCTGGCTCCTCATGAGCGCAGTCTCAGCAACCCTGAAATTAGGGCACGCGCGAACGTCTATCGCCCTGGCGTCGGTTACTTCGCTGGCTTCAACATGGGCACATACACGGTATGCGAAAGCTTAACCCATCCTGCTTCCTTCCAGATCGCTTGCTTCCTAAGTAAGATGGTGCTGACTGTTAGCCTTTGGTATCTAGTCATCGGGAGGCTGCATGTCACAGGGTGACTGGGTCAACGCCCTGAGGAAGGTCAAGAGCTTTAACAACCCGTCCTTCAAGTTCTCCGTCGTCAAGGTCTTCACGACAAGCCAGTGCTCGTGTCTCTCCAATGCCCTGAACGCAGCACGTCAGGTTGGCGGCATCAAAATCTGGGCCGGTATCTGGACCACACCTTACGCCACGGTATGTGATCGTTACGACTCCCAAGATAGTATCGACGGTTGTGAGCATCTCTCTAACAGGATTGCCCTCGTGTAGTTTCAATCGGACAAGAACGAAGTCGCCAACCAGGTCCGGGGCCCTAATGCCAATCTGATCGCCGGAGTCAGTGTTGGGAGCGAAGAGCTGTTCCGAGGAACGTTGAGTGCTTCCACTCTCGCCGGCTACATCTGGGTAAGTTTGAGGCTCACCTACCTATGCCACCACGTCGCATCAGTCCTGCTGCCAGTGACGATGGAGAGAAAGATCCCAGGCGGTTACTGACTTTGATCTGTGCAGGATGTAAAAGGAATGGTCCAGAACTCGTATGGAAAGACCAACATCCCAGTTGGAACCAGCGACGGTATCGGTGCATTGCTGAATGGCGCAAACCAAGCTGTTCTGGACGCCTCTGATGTGATGATGGTTACTGACTATCCCTGTAAGTTTTCTTTGAGCGAAAGAAACACAGATGATGCGATAGACAGCTAATCAACGCTCTCTTTAGTCTATGGTGGCACGAACATCAACGGAGCGCTCTCGGCATTCAAGCACGACTGGTGGGCACTGGGTGCCAAGATGAACGGCAGGCCCTTGGTCGTTGGAGAAACCGGTTGGCCAACCGGAGGACAGACCGTTGGCCAGGCTGTTCCTACTACCTCTACGGCGGGACAATACTTCAGACAAATCGCCTGCTGGATGCGAACCACGAGGAAGCCTTTCTTCTGGTTCCAGGGTATCGATGAGCCCTGGAAGACCGGCGCTGCTGCAGAGACCCAGTTTGGCGTCTCCTCGTATGGAGGGAATCAGAAATTTTCCATGACATGCAGCTAAACGTTTCTGCGTCTCACCTCGATACACAGCCTCACTCAGCACCGTTCTCTTCTGCGCATTATCAGTTTCTTATAACCTTCTTAATACCCGCGACCATTGTGCTGGAGATGAATGGATGTTTCTTTCTCCACACTGGTGGTGACATCCTCATCTACCTGTCCTTCTGCTAATTTCTTGCTCTCCCACAAGAGATCGGCGATGGACAACCCCTCAATTTTTTTTTTCTTCATGCGGTCGGCTTCTCGAGGAGGCTATCGCTGCAACCAAGGCTAGTTTCCTTATTATGACACTCGGACTGGTTATTCGAACTTTGCTGGACATCAAGTTTTTCAGGCACCGCACTAGTTGCCACTGCCTTTTTTCTTCTTTACTTTTCTCTAGATACCCTTTCGATGATCCAGCTGTACATAAATTCTTTTCTCTTCACTAGTAGATACTACTTTGTGCCTTTTATCCTTTCCATTCTAAAATACATTCTTTTATCATTCATTCATCCTTCGTATACCATGAAAAAAATTATCGCAGTAAAGTGAAAATGACACATGGCTGTATCTTGTCGACGCGTCAAGGCATACGTCGCCTGGAACGTAGGCAAGCAGCATCATCTGCTACATATGTAGGGTAACCTTCCATGTTGGTTGCAGTTTCGAAGCTGCAGGCGATGTTGAAAAACCTGCGTTGTAGCTGTGGTTGGATATTATCGGTTCGGGAAGGTCACGGAGCATCCAGATCCGGCCGAACTAATGCGACCGCGATCGAGGATCTCCTTTTTCTTGCGTGAGAAAGTTGAGCTAGTGAGCCGTCAGTGCATGCATCCTCGTCCTGCATATGGTAAAAGTTTGCCCATCAGAATCCCGATTCTGGACTGCAGACTGAGACGCGAACCGTGGGCCAGTCGATGCAAAACTAGACTAAGCTTTGGACTTGGCTACTCTGGATGCATCCGGATGTAACTCATGCAGGGCGATGCGATGCACACCCACCTACTGTATAGCTTGCAATTGTCGAATCGCCTCGTTCTCTACGTTGACCCTGAATGTTTTGTTCCGCGGCTTTACTTGCCAGCCGCAAAGGACAGGCAAGCTAACGCGAAAGCTGAATGTGCTAGTCCACACTTGTACCGATTCGCATTTTTTGCTCAGACGAGATGCGACGGCGGCCCCGAGATATACGACGCAGTGACATCTGTTGTGGCTGTTGGAGGTACCATCAGATCGGGTTGAAGTCTGGAGGCAGCCCGAAAGAGCTGAGAGCATGTTACAGCTCTGGTCACAGATATAACGAAAAAGAGGCTGTGTAGATGCCATGTTATGCCGTCTGCTGCGTTGAATCGAAAGAAGCTGGCGACATGCGAGGGCCGGTTTTCGATACCTGGTTGCTTGCTGGGATCTCGGTTTCATGTTTTGACGCCGAAGGGTTAGTGGTTTGTGCTGCCGGTGGGGCATCTCCTAACCGGACGACCGATGTATCAATCGGCGTTTTTGCTCAGATGACATTGGAGGCTCGATATTAATATTGATTGAGGTCAATAAAGGAGTAAATTGCTTTCGGCTCGTTCTTTGGATTAACGTGGGCGTAAATTGCTTTGAAGCGATATCTGGGCTCATCGGGAACATCTGCATCCGTTAACTGGGACACAGCATGCATGGAGAGCTCCCTCTCATAGTCTGGCAGATACTGGACCCCCCTCATGAGATAGGAAATACCATTAATAGTGACTGTTATACGGTTGCAATGATAAGTGGCCAGATAACTCGGCTTTCCTTTTACAACGGGATATATCTGACTACATGGCCATACTAAGTAGCGTGCCTTCGCTTTGATTGCTAGATTAACAGTTTTTGCAAACTTCGGCCATTGGCGACGGTGCAACAAGTTGTAGTATCAGGCGCCGAAGGCCATCACCTGGAACAAGTTGCACAAGCTGTTGAAATCCCACGAGTACAGTATATATTTCGGGCACATTCTACCAACGCGACGTCGGTCAAGGTTTGTCCCTGCAGTGTTGCTCCGTCGCGTCGCGCCTACGTCTCCGTTCGGTCGAGGCAAGCCACTAGTGTTTAAAAGGAGATTGACGTAACCTGACATGGTCACTTAATCGATCGCGTGTCGGCGCACAAGAAACCGCATGTCGTCCCGACGGTCCAGTCGTCCAAGCGCACGGCTTGCGCGGTGGGGTTCTTTGTAAAAGATTTTTATAAAAGAGGATCGCGACTGCGCCTCCCCCTCTGTCTCGAGTTGGCCGTTTTCTCGTTGCGTTGCTAGGTTTGCCAGTGGAGGTCGTGGTTGATCCATGAAGTCTCGGGGACGCTGACCTCGGTATCTCGGGCCCAGGTCACGGGCGCAATGATGCCGTGGGGAGTGTAGAGGCATATGAGGCACATCTCGACCGGAGCGCGCATTACGCATAATACCAATACACAAAGAGTAAATGAAGGTAGCTAGATGGATTGTATTGGCCGATGTTGTCAATCGTACTTTGCACATCTACAGTTTGAAAGCTTAAGGGTATTTTCTTCGTGTTGATTTACATGTTACGTCTAATCTACGTCATGTGAAATACGTAGACTGCGCTTCGGGTATAAAATTGGGCGCGAGCCTCATATAGTTAGAATAGTTTGTAAGAGTTCTTCACACTGAGTTTCAAAATTCGAATTCGATAGTCAACTATCGATTGATCAAAAAATGTCGGATATTACAGATAAGCATGGGAGAGAGATCGAAGTTGGTGATTCGGTCTACACCAAGTATCGTGGAGGCAGGCATGAAGGAGAGGTAGCTCATCCCTTCACAACGAGGCGGTAATAGAAAACATTTCTAACATTTCTATTCGAAATCGGTGCCGGCAGGTTGAAAAGCTCGTGAGGACTGAAAAAGAAGCGCAGGGCGTTAAGGGAATTACAGTAAAAAATCCACCAAAGGTAATTCGATAGTTTGTTTATTGTGATATATATATATATATATGCTCAATTCAACTTTCTTGAGGGGTCTGGTGTTCTATGGTATACTCCAGGGCGAGGCTTACCAGACTATATTTACTAACATTTTATGGATGTGACATCTTAGGTACTCTTCCATGACCAGAACGACAAGCTGGTCTCACATAATCCTGGAACGTTGGAGAAAACGTCTTGAAAATGTAGTGTCCTATCGAGAGGATTATAATGATGGCCATGCCGAAGTTTATCGCTTACTGTTCAATAGTTTGAAGAATTACTTGATCGTGGATGGTAATTGTGGATATCAGAAATATGTCGATAGCAGTGTTGCACTGTATAACGGCTGGACACGACTAGTTTGTCAGCTGTTGAGCTACTATACTACTACATCTCTTTAAACATGTATTTCCCAATTTCGAGCATTCGAAATTTGCTCGGCCCTATTCTAGCCCGACTACAATATACTCTATTCTATTCACTTGCACCTTATTTGAAGAATTGGAAGCTTTGATATATGTCTCCTCTTTAGGTTTCAGACGAGCGGGCGCAGTCCAGTCCTTCTTTGTGGGTAATTATCAAGAGGGGTGCATGCAAGCTGTGAGGGACGGAGCAAAGGAGAGCCGGGACGCAATGGTCGCCGTTCCCCCTCTGTTCGTTTTCTATTTCTTTTGCCTGGCTCTACTAAAATTTCTTGTATACACTTACTTGATAAGGGATCGAAACCAGGAACAACGCAGTGCAGAGGGGAGCCCGCGTGTCAAGACAGTGGGGCAGATGGTTTAGCTAGCGCGGTGAATGGGAAAGCAAAGCGGTGTAGAACGAGGGCCGCCGAAGCAACCCATATGCATCCCTGAGCAGACTTGATCAACGGGTTTGTTGGTGGCGGCGGCAGAAGTTCCGACGAGCCTGGAACACTGGCTCATGTTTCGAGATATGTAGTCCTGTTGATAATTTACGAGAGAGCATTCCGATGTTATCGAGGTTGCACCAGTATACAGTACACGGACGCCGGACGGACCTCTCAAGTTTCTAGACTAGCCAAGCCGGTTTAACGGCAGCGGGGAATTCGGTGCAATCCACTCGCAAGATCACGTTGCAGGTTTGCAAAAACGCCATACGAAAACATAAAACACTCGATTCAGATGCACATGCGGCAGCGGACAAGTTTTACCGCAAGGGCATTAGCTTTCACAATATTAACCTCAATTATAACACGCAGCGTCCTTCGTACAACATGTCTGTATGAACTGTCGCCGTCCAGTAGATGTCACTATACAGCATTTATACATCTGTTTGACTGCGATTACGTGCATGAGCTGTTGGTTGTCTCCGTATCGGTACGTACCGGATTCGCAATGCTACATACGTGTACTGAACCATGGGTCGCAGGCCACGACGGGCTGATATCAGCTATTTTGTGTCCGCGGTGGGCCTATTTTTGATCCAGGAACTGGTAGGAAAGTCGAGAAGTTTTATTTTCTTCATGCGGCCGTGAAACTTCGTATCGTAGCTGCCCGAACAAGGGAACACATCCCAAAGCTGGACCCGAGGTCTGTGTTCCAGTTGACCCATCCCCTGGCCGGGCTTGCCGAGGGGCACTGTAGAGCTAGAGGAATCACTTGGATACTCGGTCTACCCTCCCCTGATGAGGAATAAGGGGTCGGTTCACGGAGAGCTCGAGAGCCGGTCGGTCAGGGGTTCGCAGACGTTTGTGTACTGGTTGGGTGGCCGTAGAGACGGTTTGCCACGGCGTGCAGAGGCGTGCAGCAATTTTCGTTTGTTTCTCTGTGCGAATTATCGTCTGTTATAATAGTAATAGCTGTGATATCGGGCGGATATGAATAAAACCGATCTTGATAATAGCTTCTTAAGAGGGCTATCGTATATTGTTGTGGAGTCTCAATCTTAATAGATTGTGATTTTAGCTGGATCGGGGAAGCCCCAACAACACGCGTTTTCTTATCGATGCTATGAGCACGGGCAAGCAAGCAAACACCAAATGAGAGGATTCGACAACTCTGAGCTTCTTTGTTCGAGAATCGGCAAGGGACGCGATCGATCCTGTTAATTGGTCCAGGGCCGCGTACGACGCCGTCTTTGTTTGTTGGGAATACTATTTTTGGGCCGTAGCACGTCGGACGCCGACACAACGTCGATTGGCTGTCGCCTTGCTTTGGCCACGGACCGGACGGTCGACGGTCTGGCCATGTTGACGCCAGTTTGGCGCTCGGGGTTAGACATTTGAGCTAGACATCAGGCAGCTTCGCCTAGTTAAATGGCGGTTTTGGCAGCTGTGATGTTTATCTAATATCTGGTGACAAACTACGCTTAAGCCTACTGCTTTCTCGCTTTTACAGCTCTCGTGCATATTAATTACATATAATCGTAATTTCAATTCCCATTTGCTCCGGATAACTCGGAACAGACCTCATGCATTTGGTCGGGGAACCACATCCACAGTATGAAAGAGAGCGCCTTGCAACTTGTCTTAATATTGAGGTTATAAATACCAAGGCCGTTATATTGTGTCGCGATGGAGACCTGTTAATTATCTATCATGTGTCATAGCTCTTTATGCGAGCTTGCAGTTGTAATTTGGGCTGGAGATTAATAATATCTGGCTGCGGTTCGGGTGCGAGTGTCCGGAAAGTAAAGCGGCATGAACCTCATGCGAGTCAAGGCCAGCTTGACTGTAGAAAAACTGCGGCCCCGGGGATAGGACGGCCCCGCTATCGAGAAAAAAGATCGCATTGTCCGGTGCATGCAGAGTCTTCTGCTTTTTCCCCTGGGGATGCGCCGTCTGAGCGCCTGCTGCGGCCGCAGCCAGCGATTCGGCCGCCTGCCAGCCAACGGACAGCCAGGGGAGATGGCCATTTCGATCTGCTGGGCGCTGCCAAGGCCTGTCTGAGATAACCTCAAACAGACCAGGGGCTTCAACGGCCCAAAGAGGAATCCGCCCTGGAGTGCGGTCTGCAGGAACACAATGACAAGGTTGCAGTGGGGCGGCTGAGCTGCTGGCCCTTTGGATTGGGTGGACACATGCGAGCGCGGTCCCATGTCACCCCTGCCGGGGAGGCTTGCATGGGATCCCGAAGCTCCCAGTCTCCTCTGCGATGCTGCTCTGCATGCCCTACCCGGTACGGTTGGTTGGGACTCCAACGTTCGTCCACGGCCTATGGGAGGACTTGGAGGGGTGCCTTTCACTAAAATAGCACAAACTGTTTCGGCGCACCGAGAAGCTGCATTGGCATCCCGGCCGGCGTACGGCTATGAGCATGAGCTTGCGGAGGCAAAAGCGGAGGGGCCTACCTAGGAGACGCATGATGTAGTACTTAAGGACGCCGGCCTCCAACCCTCTGGAGACTCTTCTGTTCTTTCATCCCGCAAGTGTCTTTGTCGTCTTCGTTTGACTCTTCGTTCTCTTTTCTTTCTTTCCTTATCTCTTGCTTGCTGCTTGTAGCAGTAAGGACCGCTCTTTCGCTCGTTCCAGAATCCAACAATTTCAACTCGCATTCTCGTCTACAACTGGCGGTGCCATTTTGAACTTTTGATATTCAGATTCTGCTTTGGCCAGACAGCTCTTCGTGCTTGACTTTCCATCTACTATCTTTCAGATTTCTATTTTCAGGTCTATCGCTACAATAACTCTCGTTTAAAACCCCATACCAAAGCATTCTAAAAATCTTCCAAGATGAAGAGAACCGCTCAACTCCTCAGCGTCATGGCTGCCATGAAGGCAGTCTCTGCCACCGGCGGTACCTATGGTGGTACCTACGACTGGCTCAATAACGGCGGAAACGGGTACAACCCGGTTGCCTACTCTTCTGATTCGTGTACGTCCAAGCAGGCGACAGGGTACGATTTCTCCGATGCTCCCCAGGGAAACATGCCTGTCTATGACGACTTCAACTTCAGTGGCTACAAGTGCTCGAAGAGCAAGCTCCAACGACGTTCTGGCGGTGGTCAAGGTAGCAACTGCGCCTCCGCCAAAGTCGAGCCTCAGAACTACGGCAATGAGATCACATGCGGAAAGACGTTCTCCGTCAACGAAATCCATGTCTCCGTTGAGATTCCGTCCACTATTGAGTTCACATACGGCATGCCGGATGGCACGTCCTGCAAGCAGGTCACCTCTTGTGGATCTGGTATCACTGCCGTCAAGAACACCCAGTGCGGTGGTGCGAAGAGTGTGAAGTGCAGGCTCCACAGCAGCTCCCCGAATCAGAAGACATGCGGCTTCAACATTCATCACATCCAGTTCCACTGCAATGATAACTCGCGCACGAGCACTACTGCACCGGCAGCCTCTTCAACTTCCAAACTTTGCAACGGTTACGACTGCCAGAACGGTGCTGGTTCTTCTTCCACCACTACCACCCGCTCTCTCTGCAACGGTTATGACTGCAACAACGGCGCCGGCTCTTCTACCACCACCGCTCGTACTACTACCACAACCTCCAGCGTTTGCAACGGCAACGGTTGTGGTTCTGGTTCCTCCACCACTTCCTCTTCCGCCGCCGCCGCCACCACCACTACGGTCTGCAATGGTGCCGGTTGTGATAACGGTTCCTCCTCCACTACGGCTTGCTACGGTGCTGGCTGCGGTGGTGGCTCTTCCTCTTCTACCACGGCTTGCTACGGTGCTGGCTGCGGTGGTGGCTCTTCTTCTTCCACCACGGCTTGCTACGGTGCTGGCTGCGGTGGTGGTTCCTCTTCCACCACGGCCTGCTACGGTGCTGGTTGTGAGAATGGCTCCGGCTCTACCACCGCTTGCTACGGTCCCGGCTGCGATAACGGTTCCTCTTCCACTACCTCGGCCTGCTACGGTGCTGGTTGTGAGAACGGTTCCGGCTCCACCACCAGCTCGGTCTGCAATGGCTACGGCTGCAACAACAACGGCAATGGTGCTACCTCGACTACGAGGGCTTCCACCACTGTGTGCAACGGCTACCAGTGCGGTAATGGTGCTACTTCCTCCACCCCTGGTGCTCAGACAACTGCCACCAGCTCGGCTTCTGCGTGCTACGGCTACGGCTGTGGTGGCGGTGCCGTCGGAACCACGGCCACGACCTCCAGCCCTGGTGCTAACGCTGAATGCACTGGCTACACTTGCAATGGCGGTTCCGTTCCCACTACTACTCCTGGTGCTGGTTACGTCTGCACTGGTTACAACTGCAATGCTGGCCCGGCCACCACACCCTCATCTCGTGCTCCTGGCTATGTCTGCACTGACTACTCTTGCACTGCTAAGCCCACGCCAACCTACTCCCAGCCAGGTGGTGTCCCAGACTACGGTAACCCATCCAGCTCCAAGCCGGCCGGTGTTCCAGACTACAGTGCCCCGAGCGACAGCCCGTATAAGCCTCCAGTCAACGGCAACAACACTGTCCCTACCACTACTAAGTACGGCCCTGTCCCAGTGGTGACCAACTGCCCGCCCGTCCTCCCCAAGTGTATGGGAACCTGGACCAAGATCACTCAGTGCATCAACAGCGGTGATGTCAAGTGTCTCTGCCCGAATGCCGACTACATCAACAACGTCGCCCAGTGCGTCGAGGCGTGGAGCGAGGACGACACCGAAGTCATCAATGCCCTCCAGTACATGCGCGGTCTCTGTGCCCAGTACATCCCAAGCAACCCTGCCATCGTTACTGCTGTACCTTCTTACGTTACCGTGCCGCCAGCCAGCACCGGTGCTACTACGATCGTTGTTTCCACGACCGTGACTGTTCCGTGCACCAACGGCCCAGCGTCCGCAACTTATGCACCCGGCTACACCAGCTACACTACCCAGGTCATTGCTACCACCGTTACTGTCTGCCCAGTCAAGCTCGTTGCCACCGAGCCATCCAAGCCTGTGTTGGTGCCCGAGACCGTCACCGTTCCGGCTTACGTTCCGGCTCCGACCCAGCCCGCCAATGTGCCAGCCCCATACCCGACTGCGTCTGCACCGGCCTACGTGCCCACTACCATGGCGACCTCCTACCCGACCGCCCCGGCGCCGCCAGCTTACAATGGCACCACTCCCAACCCACCAGTTGCCACTGGTGCAGCCTCGTCCGTCAAGACATTCAGCAGCCTTGCGCTTGCGGGTGTCATTGGCATCACTGCTTTGATTATGGCTTAAACGCCACACCACTCTCCTTACTCTGCTTTCCTGCTTTTCTGTTTTATCCGCGTTGCCAAAAAAACACATACCCTTCTTTTCTTACACTCCTTACGACCTGAATTTTTGAAATTTGCCTTGACTGAACAACGGGAAAGTCAGTCACGTACACTTGGAATCTGTCTGAACACACCACTGCATGATACATTCTTCGCTTGCCTCCGCCATACAGCGCGGGACTGGAACACGGCAAGACCTAATAATATCACGACCTGCATATAGACAGCGGATATTCTTTTTCTGATAATCTTTTTCTTTCTTAACATATACTGCTGGATTTGACATGTATTTATAATACCAACTGGATACACTCCTTTGCATAGCGTCTGGAACATTGGGCTTTTTATTTTACACTTTTTTTGGATTGCAATTGGTGTTTTCTTAATATTTCTTATGTACTCTAATACACCTAAAAGATCCTGATCTTGAGTAACCTTCATTTTGGATTCGTAAAAACGACAGAATTTGCTCTGGTGTTTAGGCTTCTGGTCTACAACACATCACGGCCGAAAATGCAACAGATCTTTTGAGGTGATAACTTTGTGGGCATTCGAATTGGGTAATTGAAAATTGACCTTCAAGGCCTCGATTGCCACAAGTCTAAAATAGAAGCTCCAGCAAGCTACTTCAAAAGGCAATCTTTGCACCCATCGAATCATCTGATTCGAGACTGCTCTGGTCAGGTTATCTTCCGAGCCGCCAATCAAAATTGCCACATGATAATTTGCTTAACCGCCTGAACGGCATCGTGTTTCAACACGCGTTTGCCAGCCTGTCGCGTATAAAAATCCAACTAGCGTCCATGCATCCACCAAGGCACCTACAACCCTCTCTATGACTCCCTAAGCACAGAACTTACGCTCCTTTCCGGCCCGGCGAATGACCTGCTCTTGGTTCCCAGTCCCGTATCCGTCGCGAACATTGCGATAGGCTGGCTCTTCTGGTTTTCCATAGCTGTCGTAGACCTCTTGAGGTATAAGGGTCGCCCTGAACAGCTGGCCCGGGTGCTGCAATTCTTGCTGGCGGAGAAGGACCTGCGTTCGAGCCCTCGATTAGCGTACATGTTTCAGCGCGATCAAGGACTATGGTTCTGCTTGCTCACCGGTTCTGGGATCCCGTCTCCCAAGCCGACAGTCCAGAACAGTCTCTCGGGTGATATAATTCTGTACCGAGCACCACAATCGCACAGTATTAGCCTGAGGCGGTCAATCCTCCAGTGGACACAGATACGTTACCAGCCTGCCTTGTTTCCCGATAGTGCTGGCACGCGGATCAAGGCATACGACTGACTATCGAAAGGGCTTATGATTGTTTATAATGATATAAGGTATCCGTTCACTCACCTGAAGGTATTTGGAGGGCCCTCATGTGCAATAACCCACTCTGTGGGGCGGTATGGTCCGCTAGGGGATGCAAGAAGCTGGCCTTGATACATAGTGACTGGCCTCCCTTCAACAAATATGAGATACTTCCCGTTCAACAATTTTCTCGCGACCCACATCTGGAGACGCCAAGGCGGTGTTAGCATATCCTCGACTCGAACGGTGACTGCGTATGCGCATCTGCGCACATTTCGTATCGATTATCCGCAGACACTCGATACATAGCATTTGGGCTTATTTGCAACAATATACTGGTTTACGAGACAATTAAACAATATACGAAATAATTATGTTTGCTTACTGGGGGCTTCCATGTGGAATCCTCATTGAAAGCGAACCGGTAGATTGGCTTGGGTCCGCTGTGGTTGCCGGGGGCTTCTCCGATGAATCGCCCGTACGGTGGAGGAGTCCGAGAGTCATATTCGATTTGAAGTGTGAAGTGAAATTCATCGGGGTTACTTTGAAGATGCATTGTGAGACAAAGGCTTGCTTGGTGAACCGTTTTATGATATTATTATGACAACCGTCGTCGATGTGTAGTGGAGTCTCGAGATATGAGATTGGCGTACCAAAGTCAGGCGAGCAGGACGGCCAATATATAGTCACTTCGAACTTTCAAAAAAACTTTCCCGTCTACTGATCAATTCAGCTTCCTCGAATCGCGTTGGGCAGTTCGACTGTTCCCATGACTTTGCTGGTCTCGATCGATTGAGCTACACTGAGTTTGATGCTACTTACACGAATAGCTCGCCCCGACCCGCTTTCGCTTACAAGCTGTGAGACCTTTGCCTGCCGCTACTTTGTACGACCTAACTTGGCCGTCCCCCTTACTTGGACTCCGCTGAGTTTGATTGGCCCAACCTACTACTTCAGTTGATGGCCGTGCTCTATCGGTGCGACTGTGATGGTGATATATCTTGGTTCGCCGGGCTGGGCAATGAGCTGGAATGTTATTCCACCTGGTAAATGTCTTTGCGACGCCATATCTCGGTTCAAATTTCCAGCTAGTTTAACTTAGGTGCGTTGGTGTAAGGCTTGTCCCTCGTCATCTGAGACTTGATTGCCTCTATGATATAGCTCTGCGCACGACGCCGAACCCAAGACCTACAAATTTTCTATTTGGATACGTCGAGGCAATCTGGGGATTAGGCCACGGGGTCGAGGGTTCATCGGCAAGTACGTATGGACATTTCACCATTGATTGGCATGGCTTAGACCTGGGCAATTGGGTCTCGTCGCAGCGTTCAAGTTTGCATTTGGTTGGTGTAAGCCGTCTAGTACTATAGTAGCAGCGGGCGTACGGGCTTGTTGGTCACTGGCGCTCTTGGAGATCGATCGCATTAATCCCGAGACGCCAGTTAGGCTATAGGATAGACGGACGGTCGTGCACGCTGGTGGCAGGCCAGAACATGGTGGGAATTCGTAAACTAGAAGCGGCACAGAATATCATGCCATCGGACGAAATACCGGACTAGCACTTGCATGACTCACTCAGCCAACAGCTTCCGTAAAGCCTGATATTTTTCTGATGGAAACCTCAAGATATGTACGATTGCAGAATCGAGACGCAAATCAGTGTTGCGTACCACGAAATGCAACAATGTTGCCTCGTAACTCCGGGCGTTACCTCACAGCAGCGCACATGTATGTACATAGCCCACCATTGACGTAATCAAGCAATGGTTGGCTCGCTTGAGATCGATCTAACCATGGCAAGGGAGGTTCTTAGACACCATGTTGGCATGCCGTCCAAGGGATGTGGCCGCCAAGCGGATCATTTTCTCCATCTGGAAGCGGTTGCGCATCCAGATTTGGCACGGCGATATCTCTTAGAATGGATGGTTGCACGCACGGAGCTAACAATAGATACGTGCGTACCATTCCGCACACGGCAATTCTTTTTTTTTTTAGGGGATAAGTCTAATATAGCCTCTATGCCGGGCGCTATAGAGGAGTTCAATGGTACCGGCAAAGGGAGCTGCCGCTCTGGCGAGCGTGGGAGACGGACTCGCGTCTGAGACATACATAACTTGCATATTGCTCTTTCTTCATGGCGCGCTATTATACGGAGGATTTATGTTGTATCGAAATCTACTCTAGATCAGACTATCGGAGATAGTCCTAGGGCTTGATTTAGGATAAGAGGCTGCCTCCTGCTTAGATTTCGGCGTTATTTGATATCAAGAGGCTATAGTAGGGACGACATCCTATATTGTCCTTACTATTGGCGATTGAGCCAAAAGCGTCTATTAACAGGCAGTAGCAGCCAACGGAGATAAACGTCAAAAGCAAGAAAGTCTCATGGAGTGTCAGGATCTTTCTTTGCCTTCCCGGCGGGGTCAATATAGGTCCCAGTATGATCTTCCCGGAGGTGTAAAAGCCACTGGAGAAAAGAAATTCTGAGTGTCAAAAGAAACGTGGTATCAAAAGCATATCATTCGATAGAGTTGATTGCAGTCAAAGTCAACCAGCCTCATTTCCGGAGAATCGTGGTGGGGAATATTAAAAGACGAATAGAAAAGCATAGGAAACTTCGTTGTTCAGAGTGGTAATTTAAGCAAGGCAGCGGCCCCATCCCGCTTGGCAGCCCGCTCCGCAATGGGCAGTTGTCCCTCCGCTGTGACGTGCAATAAAATGTTAGTCCTGTCTGTTAATTCGCCTAGGTTGCTTGGAGGCCTACCAATAGCCAAATTGAGAGCAACATTGTCCATCGAAGTCGCCTCCGTAGCAAGTGGTGCCAAATCTCGGCCCGCATCGACCATCGTCAGAGGAGCCAGGCTGGGCGCTGCAGGAGCCTGGAACAGAGAAGGCCGGTTGGCAACCACCGCCGCAGTAGCGCCCATTGTCGCCGCTGGACGAGATAGTTAGTTCTAGGCCTTCGTATAGCGGAAGCAGAGAGGGAAAATGCAACGTACCACCACCCGTATTGAGAGCAGCAGTTCCCACCAGCTGCCTCATGACAGATGAACCCGGATCGGCCACCGCAGGTACCATCAGGGCTTAATCTAGAATTTGAACAGTCTCCAAAACCACGCTGACAGTTGACAATGCAGTGAAGGGCATCTCGTCCGCAAGTACCAGATCGTGAGCAACAAGGGCCAAATGAGCTACCGAAGCAACTAAACCCATTTGTAGGACCACAGATACCCCCCGGGCTGGTGGGTGGGATGCTTGGCCAAGTCACCTGGGACGTGGAGGTAGACGAAACACTGGTTGTACTGGTACCTTCGGCTTCGGAGATGACGGAGCTTGACTCGTTAGGAGGTGCAGAAGTAGAGGACGTAGACTCTGCTGCTATTAAAGTAGAAGAGCTTGCGGAGGACGTGAAACCGGATTCGTCAAAGGTACTAGACGATACAGTACTGGTGGAGGAGGTACTGGTAGGCGGCGTTGGGTACGAGTAATACCATGGATATGGGTAGTACGGGTAAGTCTTGACTGAGGCAGTGGTAGTACCAGTAGTGACCGACGAACCAATTGTGCTAGTGAATGTCGACGTCACAATGGTGCCTGGATCGGAAATAGTCGATGTTTCCGTGGAAGTGCTTGATCCGGACGTGATCGTAGATGTCACAATGGTCGTATTTCCGGGAATTGTTATCGTCGATGTTCCAGTAGACGTAGAAGATCCTAATGTGCTGGTAAAAGTGCTGGTGGTCGAGTTGAGTGGGACTGAAATAGATACTGAACTAGCTGGAGAAGACGTGGAGGTTGTCTCCGCTTCTGATATGAAACTCGATGTGCTAGAAGTAGTACCGACGGAGGTCGAGTTGCTTGGGATTATAATTGTTGTGGTTCCGGTAGTGATGGAATTTGGACCAGTGGTCGTAATTGTAGTCGTTGAATTCTGGGGCACTGTGAAGGTACTAGTCCCAGTGGTAACCGAAGTACCAGAAGTTGCTGTATACGTTGTAGTTGCATTTTCTGGAATTGAGATGATCGAGGTGACTGTACTTGTGGAAGACCCAAAAGAGCTCGTGTAGGTTGAAGTAGTAGTCAGATTTCCCGCTGTAGACGTTGTCGAAGCCGAGGAACCAGTGGTTTCGGGAGCCGTGGCAACGCTGGAGTTAACTGCTGAGGTCGTAGAGAGGCTGGAAATGGTTGAGAGACTGGTTGTAGTCAAGTTGGATGATGTTGTGGAAAAGCTGCTGGATGCCGACGTTGACTCTAGGACCGATATAATGCTTGAGCTTCCTGTAGTGGAGGTGGTGGCCGGAATTGTTGAAGTGGTGGCATTGTAGGATGAAGTCGTAGAGATATTAGTGCTTGCAGATGATGTTGTTGACTCAGGCGCAGATACACTGCTGGAGTTACCTGTGGCCACGGATGAGGATGTGGACAGGTTCGTTGTTGTCGCAATGGTAGTATCGAAAGATGTTGTAGAAGGAATACTACTAGCCGACGAACTAGTTGCGTTTGTAGTGATCAAGGAAGAGTAGCTTGATGTAGTGCTGGATATGTTGAATGAAGTGAGAGTGAAAAAGCTGGTAGTTGAAGTGAGCGAGGAAGTTGAGGTTGTCTGCGCTTCCGTTACTAGACTGGAGCTACTGGAACCGCTTGAAGAACTCAGAGGGTCGGTGAGAGTGGTGGTAATTGTAACGTTGACTGTTGTAGTGGAAGAGAAGGTGGTCGTGGGAGCTGACGACGACGAAATTGCTGTTGTATCTGGCTCTGATATGAGACTCGAAGATCCGGAGCTGAGGGAGCTGGTGCTAGTTGTAGCTGTGGTAATATTTGCCGTTGTGGTCGTAGAGTATGAACTGATGGAAGAGTTGACTGAAGAAGATGTAGCAGTAGGCTCAGAGATAACACTAGAACCACCCGAACTAGAGCTTGACAGAGATGTAGCTGTTGTCTCTGGCTCTGAAACAATGCTGGAAGTGCTTGAAGCCGAGGTGGAAGGGATTGTGATTATTGTGGTAGTAGTGCCATTGATTCCTGTTGTGGTGAAAGAGCTGGTTGAGGATCTAGGCAGAGAAGATGTTGCGCTAGAGCTGCTCCTGGCTGAAGTCGAGCTGGATAGACCTGTACCAGTTGTTTCTGTTGAAAGAGTGTTGCCCGAAGAGCTCGATGCAGATGATGTGGATGTGGTCGTTTGGGCATCCGAAATGGTACTGGAGCTGCTGAAGACACCGCTAGAAGCCGAGCTCGCTGTTTGGTTGGAAGTACTGGCGGTAGTAGTCGAGGATATATCGGTATCTGGGAGACTAACAACACTTGATGAGGAGCTCTCTGTGGTAGTTGGGGCACTGGTAGCCGAAGTCGATGAATTGGTAATGGGAAAAGATGAACTGTTGTCATGAGATCGAGTTAAAAACCATTACCAATTTCATCCGGGATAGATGGAAGGCTGCAGGGATGATACGCACCTCGAGCTATCATCAGTCACGGTAACAGTTGCTGTCTCAATAAACGTGGTGGTGCTCGTGATATCGGAGGAAATGAATGATATAGACGAAGAAGACCGAGATGAGCTCGAAGAAGTTGTTCCCCTACTCGACGATCCGCCACCCGAGGTAGAGCTGGACTGGCTGCCGGTACTAACACTAGTATTGATGCCTCTGGAAGTGGTAGACCCAGATGATGATGATGCCGTTTGGGTCGAAACGGACGTCAACCTGGCTGATGTAAAGCTGAGGGAGGAGCGCGAGGATGACCTGGAGCTGGATCTAGTAGTAGTAGTAGTGCCTCCATGAGGAGGGTAGTAAGGAGGTGGAGGCGGATGCGGGTAGTAGTAATAGTAAGGCACTGCCTTTCCTTCTGCAGAGCGTTTCTCTGGAGCGTCTGCTGGCTTTGAATCCAAAGAAGTGGCGGCATTTCGGCCAAAGAGAGTAAAGCCAGTAGGATTGCGGTTGAACAGCTGAAGAGCGTCTGCCGGAATGCACCAGCAGAGGAAGGCTAGGCTGATGAGCCATTGCCCAACTTTGAGGCTGACCATTATGGCTAGTAAAATGTAAGCTACTGTTGCTGGAGGAGTGCATACACCTAATGCTCAGAGCAGCTTCAACTAAGTAGCAAGCTGGAGCCCTTCAGGAATGGCAAATGAATTGGAATACATGCATGCACACTTTAGTCGGATGGTCTTAGGAACAATAGTACAAGATGATCAGGATGGAGTGAGTTGGAAGTACGAAGAATGCATAGGGATTCAGATGCCCGATGACATATTGATTACAATTGGAGTAACGAGAAGTATGAAGAGAGCTTGAACAGCGGGACAGGCTTGATATGGATGGTACGATTTGATCGATCGAGTGAAGTGAGGAGAGGATCGGGAGACATCAAAATTTCTGGCGAATTGAAATACGAGAAGCTAGGAAGCATACATACCAAGGCCAAGGCAACTTCGACCGTCCACACCGGCCGAACGAATGGGTTTTGAGTAGGGATATAGATGATCTCACCGAATGGCACGCCAGGCGGAAAGTATTCCTCAGGCCGGTGCTGGGGAAGGTCTGCGATGACGGCGATGAGGTGGTGATGGAGATGGAAGAGGGGAGATGAACAGGAGGAGGTTCTTTTTGAGCCCAGGCCTCAATGGGGATATGTGGATGGCGTGTTGTCGACACTGCACGCAATCGTGGGTACCAGAGTTGCCGCTTCAACTTTGCTATCGACGCTCTCCGGGCTCCTATACTTCGAGAGCAGCGGAGTCCAATTATACCTACTTTCGAATCTTCACATCAGGGAATATCGGTCACCTATTGGCCTTAGCATCTGGCGTATACGTATGAGAACATGGCCGGCCGGCTCTGTCAAGCTGCTTCAATCGCAGTGGACGTCGACTCAAGTCGGATGCCTGGCAAATACACAACAGGGTACATTGCGTTGCACCCTGGCCCTTGAGCACTTCCACAACATACTGCAATGCGACTAGACGATGTGCATGATGCTGAAAACCCGGAATCGGATAGAGGTAGGTCTGCAGCTCCGATATATTCTTCCGGGTTCATCTCAATGTTACCTGTAGACCTTTCTTTGTGACTCTATACATCCAAATAGTTAGAGGGTGCACTGAGATCTTTTGTATTCCATAGAGCATGCAGACGAGCATGAGAGAAAGAACTTACGTCGTGCGATACCTCGCTGTGGGGCAAGGTATTGAGGGAAAAATAAATACTGTTTCTGCAGCCCTCGTTTTACTAGCCGTACGCACAGAATCCCCAGGTCACATCTCAAGATTTCGTGTCCATCTAGACATTGCCGGTGATAACATTCATGATCCAGCATGTATATATAAAGTAAGTTTGAGCAGAAATTTGTGGATTGAATTTCGGATATATGAGGGATCTGCCGTCACGATAGTTGCGAATGCTGCTTTGGGGAGTTAGAGAAACCCGGTACTAATTTAGCCGGTCACATATGCAAGTAATCTGTACCATGGTTGCACGTAGGTTCCTGCATTACATGGGAATATGCATATTGCCATGCTTCCTGTATACCGCTCAGAATGTTTGCGGAATCAGATTGTCAGACAAGGCCGGACAACGACTATCTTCGTCAAATAGATCTGAAGATGAAGTTGCCTATTACAAGGGCCTCTTATCATAATGACACTACTTCGATAATCAGAATATCCGTTAGCTTTTGATTCGATGCGGAAATCTAAACCCGAAACTGGTCACTGGTTTGTGGTTTAAATTCGGGAGGACTAGAATTTGTAACAATAGCCGTCCATATCGATAATCGCATATCCGTATCCTTCAAATGACAGGCACTTCATTCGATTATTTATCTGGCTCCTGGGTTTTGTTGCTTATCCGGGAACTCAATGTGGATATATAAATGCGCGACTCGTAGTCATGTTCAAACAAAAAGCATGCAGATAAATTTGCCACATATCGATCTTTTGGGCTGGCCACGCCGCGGGAGGTTACGCGTGCACAGCTGTGTGACAGAACAGGGTTGTCCCGCCTCACACGGGATAAACCCGTTGACTGTACTACCAAACACGCGCAAAACTTCTTCGAAGTTGCACGACGCCGAAATGACAGGACATCCGATCCGGTTTCGTCTCGCGATGCTCTCTCTATCTCTGAGTGTTTTCTCGCCAAATAGTCGCCATTTAATGCGATTGCGAAGAACGAGAGTCCCCCTTCATATCCCAAATCTGTAAATCTTCAAGGAGTCAGGTCTAGACGGCGAGTTGCATGGTTAAACAGAAAGTCGGCGATTTTGAGGAGGACGCCGCGTACGAAATATGGAGATTCGGATACGTTGATTTGAACGTTCGGATAAACTGTTCAGCCTAAGACCATTCTCACTTTAGCTCTATAGGTCGACCTAGGATTAAGCAGAGGGGATTGTCTTGGAAACCACGTGTGTCCAGCGCTCTTCTGACATGCGAGAAAGGAGTGTTCTCGGTCTCAAATTTCAAAGCTCTACTGGACATGCACGTACCAATGGCTCCTCAAGTTTGCAACTCTAGAAGAAATAGAATAGAGGTACTAACAGTTAGCCCTCATGAATTATAATACTAGTAGCAGTATTGCTTGCGAATTCGATATATCTCTATTCCGTGCACTTGATGCAGTGTCAGCACGAATGTCATTCTAAAAAGGTATGCAGAGCGTATTTATATACTGAGCCGCGCACGACCATGGTCAACAAAGAAATAGCCACGGCGATGGCCAAGATTAAAATGACAACTTTATAGCCGCCTCAGCGGGGCCAAATGTGGTGCAGTCGAGCCCAAAAATTTGACGCATGGGGTTGACTTGTCCTCGAATGTGGTAGGCGAGTGTGGCAATTTTTGCGTTGACGTCTCCAAAATCAAACACCATCAACGCGCTCGCGCTCATCGGTTGATCAGTGGCTTCACTGGGCGACTCAGTTAAAGCTCCACGATGAGCATATATGACAATCAAAATAAGAGGGTATGATTATCTGTCTAGATGCAGTGTAGAATACCTAGGTATCTAGGTACTCATTTGGCTAAATTGTTTGTCCTTCTCCATCACCTTTTCAAACCATTGGGCTATATTATATCCTATAGCGCGACCCATCGACCCGCCTGCAGCGCCTAAAGCTAGATTCGATTCATACACTTCTTTTCACGCCTAGTATACGTACAAATCGGCTACCGGATATATAGTTCTCTACTATTAAGCTTACCTCCTTCGAAGGTTCATCATCACGACCATCTGCTCTTACCAGCTCGGTAAACGTCATACAAATATCCAGGTTCAATAATGTCCGTTCGACGGCTAGCCTCCAGGTACGACAATAGGCCTGGCGAAGGCGAGAAAGAAAGGTCGAGGACTGGCGTAGCCACAAGTCTGTCTACTTCCTTTCCGCCGGCCTACTCGCCGGGACGTCAAGGCGGTGTTCTCGGTGGCAATAACAAAGTCTCTCAATCCTCCGGCAGCACGCTTCAGACACTTATACAGGAGAAAGCAAGTTTCCGCCCTCCAACTGTTCCAAGGCCGGCCAAAATGTCGTCTATATCGCCTCATACCTCTTACGGCCGTCTGAGTAAGGATGAATTGGACCCTATTACTTATATAGGTCACTTCGAGGACTCTTTCTACCCCCATAACCGTCCGGATCCCAAAGTGGCTGAAACCACAGCTGTACCCAAAGATGACGCGACGAAGCGACCGCGTCCCCCTCCTCCGAGCATGCCAACCCGGGCCCCGCCACCTGCTCCGGAGTTGCAGCCTCGTCGTGGTCTAATAAATGACTCGGATCTGTCTCAATCTCGTCCGAATGTACCAGCCCGGGATAATAGTCAATCGCCTTCGCGAATTCCTCGACGTCACGGACCACGCAGAGCATCTGACAGCTCATCAGACTTTACGCTCCAGTCTAGATCGGTATCCAACATCACATCGCTTGCGAACTCTTCGATCCGGGGAATGACATCTAGCCCCTTGACATATAACGAATCGATCATCTCAGTCCTTCCTAGAAGCAGGAATCAAACCAAGGCCGAGGTTATTGGTCAAAATCAAAAGATGAACTGGCCCAAGGGAAACTTGAGCTCCAAGTCCGCGTCTCCAAGAGATACGCATGACATTGTATTTGATCCAGACTTTGTGCTACCGCAACCTCTGATTCCCTACATCTGTACGGAATCTTCAGCAACTCCCATTTCCCAGGCGTTTTCCAGCACCCTGAGAAATAGCAGTCCGGAAATTGAGGGATCGCTGAAAGCAAGACGGTTAACTACGAGCACCGGTCGGACTTCGCTAGCAGAATATTATCCATCCGGGTGCCCGAAGAAGTTGATTATTATTCTCGATGGTAGGTCCACTATTCTAGGCCCATGAGTACTTCATATCATGGTACTACCGACCTTGTATCTGTCTTTCTAACGGTTTGTGGGTGGACACCTAGCAACTCAACAATCTTCGCGGCCTGTGCCAGCAGAAGGCAGCTCCAAGAGACCATGTCCTCCTCGAACAAACTTGAAACGCCTCTCGGATTCGCTCGCGGCGCGGCACAAGGATACGGGCATGCCTCAGCTGGTGTACTATGTTAGCGGAACTGGCAACGAAGATGGTATAGACTACCCTCTTTTCGATAGCTGGGACTGCTGCCAATGCAAACTTACTGACCATGATATCTTTTGCAGATTTTGGACTGAATCAAAGCCTCCATACTACCATTCTGGAGGCCTATACCTATCTCTCCGGTAAATGACCATGTTTGATATTTCCATTTGAGTTGTGCTATAGCTAACTGACCTCAGATAATTGGGTTGTTGGTGATGAGATCTGCCTATTCGGATTCTCCCATGGCGCCTTCGCGGTCCGCGCGCTCGCGGGACTTTTAACTGAGATTGGTCTGTTCAACAAGGCGGGGATGGCTAATTTCGACGAACTATATGACACTTACTTTGACCCCAAGTACGGTAAAACTCATACCACCCAGGATTACCAGAAGTGGCGAGATGCTTGCGAACAGGTCTCCTATGACATGACTAGACTTGAAGGCGCGACCTTGCACAAGGTGTCTATTAAATTCCTGGGTTGTCTCGACACCACTGGTTGGTCAAACTTTCAGGATGACACTTCAGATATTTGGTATCAAGATGAAAACGAGAGGCTTTGGAAACAAGGCTTCTTCAATCCCAGGCATCTGTTGCTGAATGAAGGTACCTTGTCACAGCATTCCCCGACACTCAGCTACTTGAACTCTCGATATGCTAATATTATTATCTTCTTAGAGATTGAGTACGCTGCCCACGCACTAGCACTAGACGAAGTTAGGGAAACATACGCACCACTTCTTATGTTCCGTGCAAAAAAATCAGTCAGACCGCTTCATCAGGTCTGGTTCACGGGATCGCACCTCAACATTGGTGGCGGTCAGTTTTCATACGAGCTGAAGCGCAGCAATCTATTCCGAAGACCAGATCGGAATGAATTATCCGACATTGTGTTCCTATGGCTGATCACGGAGTGTCACCAAGTTCTTACTTTCAGTAAGAAGCACATCAACATGGCACTTGCGGGCTATGTGAGCGACCAGCCCATATCGACCTCTTCTCAAGGACCAACGGACAGAGATCAATGGGAGAACCGCTGGGTTGCTGCTAAAATTGAGGAGCCATGGGGAGTGGACGGTAGCTTCTTCTCACTCGTCCGAAGTGCTAACCCGATGAGGATTCGGCACAATCGTACTCCGCTCAGATACCGTCCGCATTGGTTTGAAGACGAGCAGTGGAGGTCTTACACATCCTGCGAGTCTATTCACGCATCCAGCCGATATCGCCAAAGACTCCACTCTTCCTATACGCCTAAAGCTCTTGCTGACTATCACTGCACGACAACTTTCGAGAAATTTGGTCCCCCGCCCATCACCGGTAGGCGAGCACGTATGAGAGAAGCTGCTGAATATCTTGGCCCCAAGCTTGGAGAAGAGCAGTACTACTATCGTGGCATTGAGAAACCGACGACCAAACTCTACACCGAGGATTTGACTCTCCCCATCACCACGTTGACGACGTTTGAAGTCCTTTCCACAGGTGGTGCTGATCTTATCTCTGCATTTGGGCTGTCGATGAAAGACTTGAACCGAGTGTCGCCTCCAGTCTTTCGGTACAGTGGCGAGGAGCTAAGAAGCATACAGGAGGATTGGGTTCTCGAGCTTGGATCTCAACCGTTGCTAAAGGATCAGGGATCATCGAGCGTGAAGCGACTAAGCTTGAGACACCCAAGGAGTTTTTGGAGCCTGAAACGCATCAGCAAGCGCGGCAGTCGTTCACGGTCGAAGAGCGCAGATAATCTCAGAAAGTTCGCCGCGTATTGGAGTCCTACCCTAGTGGCGTCATCAAGCTCAGGGAGCAGGTATACAGGCGCAATGGAAAGGGACGGTGGTTTCCATCCTGCAGAGAATGGACCCAGTAGCGGGAAACAAAAGCCTCATAGCTCCTCGTTTGAGTCATACTCGACGGGTACGGGACATAAGCTAGAACCCAACTCTTTCTCTGAAGGACAGCGTGCTAGGTTAGCCAGGTTAGGAACGACCTCGCTATCTCAGCTTACGAACCGCGGTAACAAGAGTGAGCGAATCTATGACACTCACTATCAATCCGACGGCCGGGTCAGGGATCCAGCAGGAGATGCTAATATCCAGCTGGGCAGTTGGCAGAAACCTGAAAGTGGTGATGATACTGACGCTCCTCCTAGCAAATTTTTGAAACTTTCTATGAGCCAACATTAGCACAGAAGCTGAACAAAGAGATATTGTTGTTCCTTGGAGCTTGCAATTTTGGTTGATTGATAGCTGCGGTGAACTTGAGTTGGTGAGAGTCTCTTATACACCATTGGAGGGTTTGCATGGAGTTTATGCATGCAGTCTAGATGGTATCGAACTGGCGTTATGGGTATTCGGATAAGGTATCACTCTGGTAGATACCTTTCTTAGTTTTTCTTCTTCTTTTCTATTCGGGAATTGGATGCACTCAGTTTTGTTCCTGAGTTTGCAATGGTTCTGTTGGGAATTACATGGGCATCGGTTTCGCTACAGGAGTGCCGAATGGTGGAAGCTCCTTCCTGGAGTACTTTGTAGACTAGGCGACAGGTTGTTCTGAAGGTTAATCCCACCGTGTAGCAAGCGGTACTACTTACCCGGCCTCGTCCCTTCCTTGTGACAAAACTGGATCAGTTTGCAATTTGCTGCATGCAGATATGGAATCACCCTAATCCGGACAACCATAATAATGTATTTCTTCGTCTGGGTTTGCAATCGTGAGTTCGAAGATGCAATTTTTTTTTTTGGCTTTTTAACTACATTTTTCCAACCTCGCCTGAACTGCAATGTGTTCTGCGTTCGTGGCCCCGGGCGCTCCGGCTTTGGGCCTAATTCTTGCAAACAACTTTTTTCGGACTCCTGGGAGTTCAACCCTGCCAGACTGATGATCTTGTACGTGGTTTTCCTTAATTTTCTTCGAAATTTCGACAATTATGGTAGAGTACCTGACAGTTCCTTAAGTTTTTAAGCAATATGTATGAATTAATAAAGAACGACGATGATATTATCGTCAGATAAGACGGATACTGGAACGCGATATAAGCCTGTTATTCAATTTAAGCACCACCTTCGCGCTTAGCGTATTCGTCCTCCATAGCCTCCAGATACTTCTTCTCTGCCTCTTCGGCGGACAAGATGCGACCGCCGCCGCTATTGCCGGTATTACTGTCGGCGGGGTAGTAGGTTGTCGTGGTGTTGGATTGACCGGTGGAAGCGGAGGAGGAATGCTCGGTGACGGTGGTTCCAGAGGGATTGGTGCGGACGGAGTGGGAGGTGGTGCCTTGCGGCGTTGTGGTTGACCTTGTGGCTTCGAATTGGTAAGAATAGCTGGCGCCCGACATGATGTCTTTTATTTCGAAGGGACGCTGGGTGTGTACAAGGTGGCGACGATTGTCAGTAACGGATACTGTGAATTGATCAGGTTCGTGAGCTTAATCGTTCAGAGACTGCGGCTGATGGTGTAGATGATATTATATGGTTCTGAGATTGAGGAAACTGGTGTATGTTTGATGGAAGAAAGTCGCTGACATCGGCGGTCGGTTAGTGAATTTTATACGTGGAGTGGTGTGGCGAACGACCTGTTTAACGCGTAGACGGATGACGACATCACAACGCGCCCGGCGACATCGAGAAGCTTCCGGGTTCCTTCGCTTGGTGGATTTAAAGCTATACGGTAAACTAAAGGATGAATCGATAGTCAGGACTAATTTCTCGAATTGTAGGATCGAAGCTATCGGCGCACACAATAACAAATTAGGCCTTTGCATGATTTCAGTTCGTATGCCTAGCTTTGCAATATCCCTCATCGAAGATTGGTTGACGTTACACAGAGGCAGATATGATGCAATGGTTTCACTTATAGTTGTCCCAGCAGCTGGAAAGATCTCGATTCGAACAGCTGTGATTTCGTCAGCCAATCCCACCTGTTGATTGTCACAAGCTGATGTGCTCGCGGGTTAGGTGTTCGCGGTCGTCGCAGATGTCAGACTCGTTTGTTGCCTCGCCACCAGCCACTTGTAATAGCAAAATCACCAGCCCCATTTAGTCCGCTTTTGCACTGTTGCATTTTTCGTCGGCAACGCGAAAACCCATGAACAGGGTCGTCTCAAACTATATCTCGCGAGGTTGCTACATCGTCTGAACGGACGAGATCATATCTTTGAACCCCCACCAAGATACCACCAGCCCTGCCACGACACATTGCTGTAGGTGGGACAATCAGCCTAGATAAGTTTTCTTACCTGCATACCTAGGTTCCTGACAGGATAATTCGCTGTATAAGGGGTGGTAGTACGTGAGCCTGCTATTCGATGTCACAATGTTTGCCATTATATATATGAGAGCTACGGCACTGGCTAGCATATATGATCTTGAATGTGATATATAGCGTGTGGTTGGAGTCGTCGATATGAGGCGGTAGTCGATAGCAGCCATCGATATCATATGCATTAGCCGATCTTGGAAGAGGACGATTCGTTCTCCCACTTGTCTAGTTACAGATACTGCAGTACTCTTAGTGAAGAGACCATACTGTATGATGAGTTCTCATTACCGTAGGAAATAGCCACCACTTTTTGTCAAATGCTTCCGTCTAGTTCGAGCGGAATTTCTATCGCTCCGCTGGACACGCATCTGCAGTGCGCTGCTGAACTTGTATGAGAACTTTACGTTCATGCAGGGTTGACAAAGATTTGAGCCCTAAGCAGTCATTGTGAAATCCACCCTCCTCCTTCCTATGCATCTCTCTCTACTGTACAATCTTTGTGCACAGCATCACCACAAGGCTCCCGACTCCTCCGGCTAGCTACCCGCAAAGATATCCGTACCTTCCGTTCGCCTGGTACTCGCGTTCGTATGCTCATCCTGCGCCTGCTCAGCTCGATTATCTGCTGAAGCGTACGATTTCAAGTCCGTACAGTCGAACATCACCGGTGCACAGAATCCGCTCTAAAATACACGCGACAGCGCACTCTTACGAAAGATTCGATGTGGACAACAACGTTACAGGGCAGGGATCCGCAGTCTCCAACGCCTGCTCCTCCTACTCCGCCTGCAGCGTTACCACCACTTCCCAATACGGACCAAGGCTGCTGCGGGCTCACATGCGTAAGTGAGAACGGGCTATGCATCTATGACGAAGAGCCGTGCACCGATGACGACGAGTCATGCATTGCCGGTCCATCAGTCCCTAGTACCACGAACGACGGGGTGAACTACTACATGGACGCACAAAAGTTTGAGCAGCATCGCTTGATCCTAGAGACGTTTGCGGAACATGTACTGTCCAATTGGCCTGGGCTCGGGTGGATAGGTGGTACCGTAGATCAACGAAACGTGAGTAGTAGCCCCTCGCCCCGCTCTTCATGCTCGAGCTCTTGCATCTGTGTGTGCATATTTCGACTAGGCGGGATCCTATATCTCCTCTTTCTCGGGTTTATGTAGCCAATCCCTCCATCTAGGAGAGCTACCAACTGCGCAATAGGCAATCATGCAATAAAATTAACGCTTACTAATGCATAAGTCGAACATCCCACAGTACATGATCGGGACCTTCGTTGAAGTCCCTCGCGCGATATTTCTGGCCCTTATTGGAGATAGCAACTGCCCTTCCCCAAGCCGCCTCTCTGTCCACGCACTCGCCGCCGCTCCAGCTTTCGCCGCTGCCGACGTCGCAGAGGCCCTTTTGCACATCAAGGACCGCTTCGACAAGACTCAATGGTGGCTCATTACCAACGGCTGGTTTGTCTCCTGGACCGGCGTTTCTCTGGAAAAGGCCTTGTGTGATGGGCTTGGACGGGATGGTGTGGAGGACGGCCGTCGCGTTACTGGCGGCAGTGATCAACGTAGACGGATCTTTCGCGCATGGTCACAGGTCGAACCGGAATACGCTGATGACGCGATGAAGAGGATGCCTGGGCCTAGACCCTACGATCCCGCATTCCTCTACTAGACTAATCCCATTGTAATCGATACAGAGCTGAATAAAACGTGGAGCTCTGCGTGCGTATCGAAAAAAAAAAAACTACGGATGGAATCTCTTTAAAGAATTATCGAGGTGGATACAGGAATGGTTACGGCTATCGCGGACGATACGTGCATGTTCTATTAATTGAAAAGATCGAGAAATCAATGTTGCTTGTCTTTTCTTTTGATAGCTCGTTTCGATATCTTGTTGCCTCATAATCAACACTAACCACGATTTTTACTCGGCAGAGGAATCGCTCTTGTGAATCTTTGTTGTTTCTTCCAACCCCAGAACCGCTGATAACAGGCCGGTGAGAAGATCGCCGATTTGAATGCTTTAATGTTGCCGTAGTCTCTGGCATGTTGCTGCGTGCCCGCAGCCCAGATCTTATCTTGGTTCCAACCATTAATGTTAGAAGTGGAGATCTTTAGTAAGAGGGGCTCTTCTAAGACTGGACCTGTTTGCAGGATTCGTTTTGAAGATCCGTCGATGGGCGCGTCCTGCTTTTCGATACAAGATTTCTCCTCCATTCCATCCTAATTCAGAATTTCAAAATTTGAATAGGATTTTTCTTCAGAGAGTCTGTGACTGTTGGGCCTTGTGTGTAGCAATCTCAAGTAAATTTTCCTTCTCCACCTTTCCTTTTTTTTTTGGTCTTTCGAAGCTTTGTTCTTCAGATTCTCCCTTCCTAGCTCTGGATGGTTCTTGGCCATTCGAATAGTATATACATTTCCCGACGAAGCTGACAGGAGGTAGGTTCGCTCCTTTCAATATTCAGAAGCGTCCGGAGTGTTGGTCCCACTGTTGTGTATCGGCGCACCAATCGCATCTCTGAAAATTGCCTCGCTGTTTGCCAGCTTCAGCGCATAGCTGCGGTGTCTCCAGTTCCCCTCATCAGTTTCTTTAGCATCCCTCCAACGATTGATATCCATTGCAACAAGATAGCATTTGCAACCTGTGCCCTCCAGTTCTTTGCCAGCGTTTATTTTCCGAAGAACCTTTTCAAAAAGGATGAGCGACGTAGAGCAGCAATGGCTGAGCTTGGACAAGCGTGTGTCGTTGCCGTTTCCTCTCGGGATCGGATCGGTCATGCAATCAAATATTGACACATGCGCCTCGTTTGCGGGGTCGGTTTCGTTTCGTGTGATGACAAGTTTGTAGGGAGATGGGAAAGACTTCGCCTGCATTTCGAAATAAGACGTCATATCCGTTGAGTTACTGCCCCTTCACAGCTTTCGTCCGTTGATATCCTGTCCTGTTTATATAGATTGTGAACGGCAAGATTAATTGAGCCACTTACAACCGAAGGGGTATCCCCATATGTAATGAGTTACACCCGGTTTTCTGTCGTTTCCGAGGATGTATCTCAGTCAGTGCATGAGTGACTGACTATAGAAGGGGCAAGATTAGGGAATACATATAATCCGCATAGATTGTTTCTAGCGACTCTCCACACCTGCCAAGTCTTTTTACAAATTTGGTCAGCCTCGACCCTCAATGGGGTGCTTAAGTCCATGATGTATGACTTTCTTGCGACTAGAAAAACCAGTTCGAATACATTTCTTTTTGATACACTTGCGAAGCCAGTGGGCAGATGTTCTTTCAAGTGATATATAGGCAATCAATTCATTGTATGTGTACTTCTAGAAACGAGATAGGGTGCCTTGTGTACTACAGAGGCACTGGTATGCTATCCCTAATGCTTCAATCTCAAATCCAAAACTGTAGTGTATAGTGACCGCCATGCATACCTTCGTCCCGCTTCAAAGTCCTTAACCCAAAAGCTACAAAAGCAAACCAAAAACTAAAATAATAAAACACAAATGAGAGCGATGGTCCCCCCAATACAGCGAAAGGGCTGGATGGCGCCATGCCACTACCCGCCAAACGCATGTCTGAGGAACTCCTGCACAGCCTTCAAACTCTCATACCGGACCTCCGGATCACTGTGCCCCATCAGTTCCATAACCCTTGCCTTCACCATCGCCGTATCCCACACCCTCCTCTTCTCTGGTAACTCCTTTACAAGCACCCCGACGTCGTGCGCTGCAACCGCTAATACCAGCTTATCCTCGCTTTCACGCAGCGCGCGCGCAAGACAGGCGACGAGCTCGCCGCCATTTTCTTCCATGATTCGCCGTGCGTTCTTCTTCCAGAAATCCTGGCTGCGATGCGGCGGGGTCCAGCTCAGATGCCCCGAGCGGATTTCCGTTGCGTACTCGTCAAAGTTCGTTTGTGTGACCTGGAAGGCTTCCAGGGCTTCCAGACTGGAGTCAAGATCCGCGGTGAGATCCGGGTCGGTGAACTTACGGCTCTTGAGTGTTGTCAGGAGTGGGAGAAGCCGTGCCAAGAGCAGAGAAGGGAGATTCGTAGCAGGCGCTTTCTCGATCAGGTTGGCGAAAATAGCGAGGCAGACACGCAAGATCTTCTCCTTGATCGCGGAGCGGAGGAGGTGGACCAGCGGGAGTATCAAATCGTATTTCCTGATTCAATTAGCATCATATCTCAAAAATACCATATTGAGAATCCAAGAGTGGGAAGGCTTACTCATCTAACTCCTCGGCGATGGGCTCCTCGAAACTCAACTCCCATATGGCGACGAGTACATGGTACAGTAGCTGCAGATTCACGCCTCCTTGCTTAAGATTTGTGCTTGCAGCACCTACACTTAAAACCGACACCGCTGAGCCCGAAGTTGAGAGCCCGACGTCCGTAGTCCCCTTCCCTTTACTACCCGCCGCAGCCGTCTCAACCACCGCTGTCAGTCCCTTCACAGTCTCGTCCCCCATGTCCCAGAAGGTGAGCCGCGAGTGAGAGTTCCGCAGCAGCAGGACATAGCTTTGCACGGCTAGGTCCTGTAGATTGGACTCGGACGAGGCGCTGATGGTTGCAAGGTACTTGAACAGTGTAGGGAGCGCCTGCTCTGTTGGACGGCTGACCCTCGTACCTGCAAGAGAGGCAGAGATGAGGGTCGTCAACAAACTAGAGGTGACAACCGGGATCGGATCGTCGCCATGGTCGAGCAGCGTGATGAGGTGGGAGTACGGGTCCGGCTGGGAGTTCAGGGTGGTAATGTACGAAGGAACGTCTATACAGGCAACCGGTTAGCATCTGTGCTGTCCTCTGGCATGGCAATGTCATGTTGAACGAAAGACGAATGATGCGAGAGGCTGGGGTCTACCTTCACATAGTTCAACACCCAAGGCGAGAAGATACTGCACAAACTCCACACGCTTTGCACTACGTTCCAGCAGTCCCTTGGTCTTCGGTCCTCCGACAAGCAAGCTAGCATAGGCTTGCGAGTCGCCTTCGACGGCGGCCACTCGCTTGTCCTTGGGCACCTTATCCACCGCTTTGATCAGTCGTAACTCCTGCTCATTGATCACGTTCGTCCGCTGGTATTGGTCCCATAGGATTGGGCGAGCGCGAATGCTCTGCGTCAGCGATACGACAAGTGCGGGCGGCGGGAGCGACATCGTGACAGCGGCTGGAGGTGTATTGTAGAAGCCAGGTGTAGTTGACGTCGGAGGTTGGGTGTCGTGGGTTCGTCCTCCGAGACCGTCTGGAGGTTGTTCAACTCAAGGTGGGCTAACACGGCAGCGGATGCCCGATGAGGTTATGACGCTGTTGCCGAGGCCCCGGGGCCCGGCGACTATCTTATCGGCTACCGGGACACCCCCGCGAACACCGCCAAGCAATGAAATAGAAAGAAGGCATACTCAATAAATTCGATGTACATGAAGAATAGTAGGGCCACAAAGGACGATAGATGGCAAATATCAGATCCCCCGCTGAAGCGCTGACAAAGAATCATCAAAATAGTAATAATACATCATACATAGAAATAGAAAGCATCTCCGTCACAATAAACTCTCAAACGCATCTAGCCCCGATTTGCCTGGGTTCTTAGACGGCTGCATGGGCTGCATGCTCATGCCCATACCCATTCCCATTCCCATGTTTGCATTCATGCCCATGCCCATGCCCTGTGGCTTTTGCTGCTGTTGTTGCTGTGGCTGCGGCTGCTGCTGTCCAAAATTTGTACCAAAAGACGCCGAGAAGGTATTCTGCACCGGCTGTTTGGCGGCAGGCGCGCTCGGCGGCGGGGCTATCGACCACCCCGAGAACTCCGTCTGCTGCGGAGGCGGCGCCTGTTGCCTCGTCTGCCCGAAGAGGATTGTAGGATGTGATTCCTGTTTCTGCTGCATCACACCCCATCCGCCTGTTGTAGTGTTCGTTGTCGAAATTGAAGGTGTTCTATTACTGTTGATATTTGAGAACGTTGACCCTACCGTCGGCTTCTTCAACGCCGAGCTCCAGTCGATACCCCCACTGGGGCTCTGAGGTTGCGGCTGAGGGGCAGCCCTCGATGCTGACTGCATGGATGACATGGAGCCGCCGTTCTGCGCGCCGATGGACATATTTCCCATGCCGAGGCCCAACCCGCCCATGACTGCATTGGAGCTACTTGAACTCGGGATTCCAGGTCTCGAGGACTGCAACGAGGGTTGCATAGATCCCGAAGACATAGGTCGGTTGGGTTGCAGAGCTCCAAAGCCAGATAAGATTGGATCTGGTGTTACACTGTTTCTACCAGCGGCAGCCTGAGATCTCGCAACGGAAGCGGATGCCAGTGTCGGCGACGGAGTTGACCACGCGAAAGATGCATTATCCTTCTTCGGGACTGAGGGAGGAGCAGCAACGGCAATGGGGGCGCCAAACGGATCTGGAGACAGGGGTCCGCCATTACTCTTCTTGCCGAAGACCAACTCTTCGAAATCCTCGACTTCGACCCCAGCCTTTGTTACCCCCATTGGGGCGATATCAGCAGGTCCAGCTCCGAACTCGATACCCGTCGAGGTATCTCCCACCGTTGCTGTATCGGCCAATTTCTTCAGCTGATCTTGCTCGACATGGCTTGACAGCCGCCTGATCGTTGCCATGAATGCTTTGAATTGCTGCATGTTGAGTAGCGGACCGATAGCTAGAGCCCACAACGCGGGTATTATTTCCGTAGCCAAAGTAGTCGTGTCAGCCTGCGACCCGATCTGGGTATACAGCTCCAACGCCGCCATCTATTATTCTGTTAACGTTTGTCTTTGACACCTACTTATGAGGGGAAATCTTACCATAACAGCCGGTTCCCTCGTCTTGATCCCTTTGATCAGAGGCACCACTTTCTCCTGAATCGTAAACTTATCCAAGCAGACTGAGGTTCCGTCATTTCCCTTGATCTCGCCAGAGAGCCCATCGTCCGCGGTTATCGATCCACCACATAGGACTCTTAGAGACTCAAAGCACGCAATCTTGATACCCAAGCTGGATGTCTTGACAAACACTGTCGAGACGACCGGGAAGATTTCAGTCTTAACGGAGTTGTATGTAATATTTGGTAGCACTTGGCCAAGAGATTTGAGCGCGAGCCCCTGTAGGTGCGAAGTCGGAGAGTCAAGAGCGAGCAGGTAGAGTGGAACAACGTCGTCCCGAAACTCGTTTGTCGTGCATTTTTCTCGCAGGGTAGCCAGGTGCTCGAGCATGACAGCTAGAGCAGCATCTCGCCCATCACGCTCTGTTCCGGGGCGGGGAGCCGATGAGGAGACATTCTCGCCGGTGGCAGGGTCCTTCTTCTTATTTATATCAAAGGTTGCACGGAACGCTGGGAGAATCTTTTCCCCAATCAGGCGGCTGCCAGTAGGTAATCCTCCAACAAGAGTGAGCACCGCAGCGAGAGTCCAAGGTAACAGTTCACCCTTATCCTTCAGTTCCTCGACCAACATTGGCAATATCTTCTTCTGAGCGACACTGTTCGGGAACTGAGGCAGCACCTTTGGCAAGCCGCGCATGAAGGCATTCTTCTCACTGGCAGACTTTGCCGGGAAACTGTCGAGGAAGCGGATTGTCGAGACGAGAATATTGTCAAAGTAGCTAGCTTCTTGGAACTCCTTTGCCGATAGACGGTTAGCCGGACGGCGGGTGATAAGGCGAGGGAGGACATTATTGACGAGATCAGTGGGTATTGGCTTGGAGCATAAGAAGTTGTTCGATTGATTGGGGATGGAGACTGAGCTGCTGAAGAGCCGCCTAAAGTTCGTAGGCGAGTTTTGAGATTTTAGAGGAGATTCGTGTGGGGAATTGTATATGGCGATGATGAAAAGCCCAAGAGAGAAGAGATCATGCGCCGGCGTGACGGAGGAATCGAGGAGCAGATCAGGCGAGCAGTAGTCGAGATTGAGCTGGACACTGGAGGGTAGGCGCTGGTCATGCTGGCCAGCAAGGCTAACAAGATCCACGGGCGAGGGTGAGGGCGATTGGCTTGCGGACGATGGTGTCGATTGGTCTCTGTGCGATGCCGCAAAGGCGAGGCCGGCAATCTTCCAGTCGGACTACGATTCATCTCAGTCAGCATCAGCCAAGAATCGCATGCGGATGGCCGACAGCGCACGGATCCGTCCATACCTTGGAGTTGACAAAGACACTCTCGGGTGTCAGATTGCCATGCACGAGGCCGGCGCTCTCGTGCAGGAACTCTAGACCCTTGGCGAGCTGCAGCAGGCCTTTCTGTATCTCCAGTTCGTCGATGTCGAGGTCGCGATGACGGGATCCACCCCGGCTGGAGGCGTTACCCGAACCACCAGCTTTGTCGTCCAGGACTGACTGCAGCGAGCCGACGACAACTTCGGTGACGAACATAAGACCTGAACGACTCTCCTCGAGCGGCTCGACTACTTCGAGGATGTTGGGATGCCGCAGACGGGCCAGCAGAGCCACTTCCTTCTTGAGACGATCGACGACCTCATCGTGAGCTGCCTTGACGTTGCTTGATCGCAGACTCAACGAGTTGCCAGGCGCCGCCAGGGATGAGCGCTCGAATACGAAGACGCTGCAGGGCTGACCCGTCGATTTCTTTTTGCCATCGTATATCTTCCACGGTCCGGAGAAGGAGGTTGGTTGCGGCGAAAGCGTGTACTGGGAGGAGAGGGAGGGAGTGCTGAAGGACTTGATGGCGGCGTTGAAGAGGCCGGCCATGACGAAGCTGACGAAGCTGTCCGTCCGCGCGACGGCGTTTCGGGGTCGAACTATCCAGTGCCTGTTTAACGGCTATTCCGGTATCGCGGCCAGTGCCAATGTCGATTGCGGGTTCAGGGCGTCCCGTCGAGAGAGGGAGGGAGGAAGGGGGTCGTCCGAGCAGTGGCGGAGGGATGGTGATGAAGCAGTGAGGAAGAGGCGCCCGGTCGAGGAGGCAGCTTTGCTTTGAAGCGCTTCGAAGAGGCCAACATAAGCGTCTGGTCACGATTGCACAGCCAGCAAAACCTCAACTTCATCTCGACATCGCCATTTTCTGCGGCCTCCCAGCTTCGGCCTTACCATCCCTGACGGTCCCGACGATACGTTAGTCCTCAGCTCCGGTACGTATACGTAACAGATATCCCGCGATTGGCCGAGATCAAGCTGTCGACCCCCGCCAGCACGTGCCACCGCGCGGCCAGGTTCCTGCTGCATGCAGACAGCCGACACGGGGCGTCATCTCTAGCTTACCAAGTACGCAGTATCGTCCGGACCAGACGAGCGGGATTCGATACTTCAATCTTAATATCTGCAGCTTTAGAGACTCACTTGCTCACTTGCTCATCTACAATGACGCTGACCAATTCTCTTCTCAGACTGGCCAGCCGGGGAGAATCGAACCACTCCGGCCGTCTACTGCTCAGCTATACGGAAACGACCTCCCAACAAGCCCACGTTTCAATTGATCGCATCAAGCCGCCAGAATTAGCTTGTGGGCTCATCCGGACATCTTGAAGGGCTCCCATCGTCCGAACTTCGGTGTTTAAGAACCCTAACTAGCACCTGCTCGCTCAATCGCCGTCACCGGCGTGGGTTCCACCCGATTTGGCGCCATCTTCGGCCTGCGTCGGCGCTGGTTTATCCGTCAATTAAACCAGCCGCTCTACTCTTATATCTCTCCTCCCTTCGCCATCTCGCCACTCATTCATCCGACCAAGCTCACGGCATCCCAATTCAATCGCGACGATGTTAGCTAGGCGGCTGCGACCAGCCGCCGGTAGGTGGGCTTCCCAATGGTCCTCGGCGCACCGCTACTACTCCTCCCAGCCAAGCAGCTCCGGCACCCCGGACATCGACGTCTCCAAGCTCACGGTCGAGACCACATCTGCGCCAAAACCTCTACTCGATGCAAAAGACCTAATCTTCGGTCGCAACTTCACCGGTACTATCGCCCAGTCTCTCACCTTCACGGAGACCCTACTAATCGTGAATCGGTCCCGCTCACAGACCATATGCTCAGCGTCGAATGGACGGCGAAAGACGGCTGGCTCGCCCCGCGCATCACACCCTACCAAAACCTCGCCCTCGATCCAGCAACATGCGTCCTACACTACGCTTTCACCTGCTTCGAAGGCATGAAAGCATACAAGGACGCGAATGATCGCATCCGTCTATTCCGCCCAGACCGCAACATGCGGCGCCTCAACCGCTCCGCCGCGCGTATCGCCCTCCCTACCTTCTCCACCGATGCATTGACGTCGCTCATGTCCAAGTTCGTCGAGCTCGAACGTCGCTTCATCCCCTCGCAGAAGGGCTACTCTCTATACCTCCGTCCTACACTCATTGGCACTCAGAAGACACTCGGTGTTGGGCCCCCGGGCTCGGCGCTGCTGTATGTCATCGCGAGCCCCGTCGGCCCGTACTATCCTACCGGATTCAAGGCTGTGACGTTGGAGGCCACAGAACACGCAGTGCGAGCGTGGCCCGGTGGCGTAGGTGACCGGAAGCTGGGCGCAAACTACGCGCCTTGTATCGTGCCCCAGATCGATGCTATGCGCCGAGGGTTCCAGCAGAACCTGTGGCTTTTCGGCGAGGAAGGCTACGTGACGGAGGTCGGCACGATGAATATGTTTGTCGCGTGGGTGAACGAAGACGGCGTGAAGGAGCTTATCACCGCTCCGCTCGATGGTACCATCCTCGAAGGTGTGACGCGGGAGAGCGTGTTAGAACTCGCAAGAGAACGACTATCTAAAGATGGTTGGGCAGTCAGCGAGAGGAAATTCACTATCGGAGAAGTGAAGAAGGCAGCGGACGAAGGTCGGCTGCTGGAGGCATTCGGCGCGGGCACGGCAGCAGTGGTGTCACCGGTGAAGGGTATCACATGGCGCGGTCATGACATCAAGATCCCGCTGTTGCCCGGGAAGGAGACCGGTCCGCTGGCGCAGAAGTTCTGGGACTGGATGTGTGCAATCCAGTACGGCGATGAAGAGCATGAGTGGAGGTATTTCAAGCCCCGAGATATCCTTGTGGCCCCGAGATATAGTCGGACTTGCTAACAAGTTATCTCTTTGACAGTTACGTTGTTCCGGAGCAGCGTGCATAGATTTCCTCCCATGCATTTATTATCGAACTCGTACCCGTCTAACACCTAAACCAGCATAGACCGATTAGAGCTAGATTTTTGCTGAAATCATTGCAGTCATATGGAGATGCTAGAAATGTTCGTTTATGAGTCTAGATTAAGATCAGCGCGCGCACATGCATACAATTAAAGATCTCGAACATTTATATCGCAATGATACAACGGCCGTCACGGCGCACCCACACTACCTAGGAAATACTTAGACCCAGATGCACTTGTTAATTGACAAAAATGATAGTTACGTATATATCGATCAAAAACGATAGCTGGAACTGTCGCATGCACGGAGAAATCTCCAAAGAAAAAGCCAATGCAAACCAACAAAATCTCAGTAATGTAAACCAGACAGATACCCCTCTTGCCACCAGCCAGCCAAACCAAACTCCCTCCTTCCAATTGAGGCCGATGCCATGTATGCCATGCTGTGTGTATATATACATAACCGTACAAGCCCGCTCTACTCCTGCCCGCCGCGCCCCGCGAGCGTCTCCCAGTCGTCCACCGTCTGCTCCAGCGCAAAGCTGACCTCCGGCCCAACGTCCCACGAAGCCATCTCGTCAAACGTCCCCTGCACCCATCGCAGGAACCGCGTCTCCGCACGCTCATCCGGCTCATCCGCCGTCGCCGGCAGACACTCCATCACCTCTGCGATAAACATCTCGCCGATACTCGGACCGACGCTCCCGGAGCCCATACCGGGCATAATACCGATCCCACTGCCGCCGAAACTCTTGCTCAGCCCGAGCAGCCCTGTAGATGACCCTCGCTGCCCGGTACCGCCCCAGGCGCCGAGCACGTTACCGCCCAACCCCGCGTCGATAACCGAGTCCGACTCGTCGCTGCCGCCAATGTTCCCGCCGATAGCGACGCCAACGCCACCACTCCCGCGAATCACGCCGCGCACACCGCCCATGCTGAAGAACTTGACACGCACAATGATCTCCCAGATGACCATGCAGGCGCGGAAGGCGAGCGCGACGATGGCCGGAAATTCGGTCCGCGACTCGTCGTACGTCCTGTTTTCCAGAAAGCGCATGATGGCAAGTAAATGCGGCGCCAGCCGTGCTACCACGGCCTCCAGCGTCGACAGATCCATCTCATCGTCACGCTCGAGCCGTGTGCGCGTCTCCGTGACAATCATGTTGAGGCAGCCCTGCATATCGATCGGAACGTCGCCGGACAGCACCAGCCGGTCCGGGACGACCAGGAAGACCTGCGACAGGTGCCAGAAGATGTAGAAGCACTTTGTAAAACCGCTGAGTTTAGAAAGCGGGTTGGTACTGTGCTCCCGTGCGTGCGAGCGGTCTGATTCCGGCGAGTAGGCGGAAGAGATGGCCGTAGACTGGTAAGGGGATGCCACGCCGATGTGACGTTCGAAAAAGTCGTCAGGCTGCGTGGAGAGTGTGCGGAGAGTAGACATGGCGCGTTCAAGACGGTCGACATCCTCCTGGCGCTCCGGGGGCATGAAGACGATGATGCGGGGTCTGCCGTCGTCATAGACTTCGTCTTCCTCGACGGCGACCTTTTGCGAGATCTTTGTGATCTCGATGAGCACCGCGACGACGAGAATGTAGCAGCTGAAGTCGTTGAGTTCCTGGTTGACGGCGTTCATGTTGCCCTTGAGGATGCCGCGGAGGGTCTTGATGAACATGATTGGTGTCGGCTCGTACATACGAAGCCGCCGGCGGTAGTCCCAGTCTTCAGCTGTTGGCGCCTCGAAGATGTCTTCATCGCAGGGGAGGGAGAGGTTCCGCAACTCGGTAGGGCGGAGGAGGGGTGGGATATTGAAGAGGAGGGATAGGTGACAGTCGAGCAGATACAGGCAGAACGCGGCACTGCACGATATCAAGACGTCAGTACAAGGTTGTTGAATTCGTTAAACTAATTAATGCTATCTTCTCAGGTGAGGCTTACCGCTTGCGACATTCCTTGTCGATGAATATCTCCCATTCTTGCTGGAGGTAACCTTTCGGGTCCTCTTGCTTCGTCACCGTCGGCACCGTTGTCATATCCTCCTGGAAGTACTGATACTCGCGTGCAATCTGTACACAGTCAGCGAATGTTCAGATGAGAAGTTCGTTGAATATGGACGCAGCATACCTCCACGCACCGGGCGTGTATTCTGCGGCCCTTCTTGTGCCATTCGCGTTCTCTGCTAAAGACGCCAAAGCACTCGAACAGGAGAAAGGCTTGCATGACGCAAAGCTTTTGCTCACGTGTGCGCCGGCTCTCCATTTTCTTCGACTCGGCCTCAACAGTTAAAGTGCCTCCCATTTCAGCCTCCTCGCGCATCATTTGCATTTCCTGGTCCTCGCGCTTGACTTTTGGCGCACTGCTGCTCGTGCTGCCTTCGACGTCTTCCTCGGTGTCTTCTGTGTCCTCATCGTCGCCAATTCCCCACTCGACCCATCGCTCCATGACCTTCCACCCGGACTCCCATAGCTGGCGGCCCAGTGTACGGTCCGTTGGATCGTAGAGGCCACCGATGCAACAGATAGCTCGTAGGAATGATGCGAGAACTTGATCAGTTTTGAAGGTTGGCTTATGGATGAGCGGGAGGTGGGAATGAAAGGATGTGGAAGGCGGGTTGAAATAGTAGTCTGCGTAATGTGAGAGCAGCTCTTGCGGTAATCTTCAAGCTCGTGTTAGCCGGCTTTGACGATATATAAAAATCCATGCGAGAATGGAACGCACATAGGGTAGTCGGTATAGTATTTTTTCAAGCCTTTCACTTGTTGGCGGGGTAGCTATTTGACCGTTAGTATAGCTGGAGTCTTAACATCAGTTTTATTGGGATGCTTACATCTTCAGCTACGTAGACCTTCCTGCCGAACTCAGACGTCAGGTTCATCATGTCTCCATCGCTGACCTTACGTTGCCGTCCACCTTCGTCAACCTCGGACTCGGAGTCGCTCTCCTCCTCGCTCGATGGTTCCTTTGGTTGTTTCTTCAGCGGCTTCGGATGCTCCTGCACCTGTGTGAACTTTGGGTCCTGCCAATTGAAGCCTTCTGGCATCATCCCACCGAAGCCACCGTGCCATGAGAAGCGATGGCTCATACCTGCCGAGCCGCGTCGCTGGCGCGGCTGGTGGCTGATGATGCTGTGCTTTTGCTTCTTGTGCTTGACGACATTGTCCCTGCACGTAGACTATGTCAGTTGCCGCTCAAGTTGGAAGAACAGTAGGAAATGCGCATACTCTCTCTTGCACACCTTGCCGCAGATGTCGCAAGCAAAGCGTTTGTTATCATGTTCTTGGTGTGGATAATGTCCTACGAATGAACATGAGCACCGTAACAGTAGAATTTCAGTCTTCTCGGCTAGTAGGCATACTTGTTTTTATATGTCGGTTCAAATTGGCCTACAGTCCAGAATAGATCCACACGAGTACCATTAGCCACGGTACTTCGGATAAACGAGAAACTCCTCTCACGGAAAGGGTACTGACCCGACTGCTAACTCTGTCTCCACAAATCTCGCATGGGAATGGCTTTTTCTTCGCCCACTCGATCTCATCGGCTTCCGTCCATGTGCCTTCGCGACGGTATTTCTCGACCTTGTCCAGCTGGATATTGTAGTCGCGGCCGATGGACCCAATGCCGCGGTTGGCCATAGAGGCCATGTCCGGTGGGGGCATCATAGTGGCTGTGATTTGGCTCATTTTGTGCGTTCTCTCGGATTATGCTTTTGTCTGGAGGGAGCTCTCGTTAGACTTGCGTCCCGAAACTTCTGCAGCAGACGCCACTCAAGGGGAATCTGGGTTCTACCAACACAGAAATATACAATATCGCGGGGAAGGTTAAAAGAGGAAGTACCGGGCCTAAGTGGTCCGGCACGCAAGGTCTTCTAGAGAAACTGGATCAGACCGACGTCTATTGACGACCGCTTGTCCGGAGCGCTGCAGTGACGTAGAGTTTAGTTCTGATACGCGAACGAGTTCTCCTGAAGATTGTTTCTTCTTTCTCCCAAGAATGTAACGTAACTCTGGACGAGAAAAAAAACACTATCTAGCGTAGCGAAGGAAGACACACCGCGGCCGTATCGATAAGGTTATCCGCGGCCAGCCACAGTCAACGTAGGACGTATAAAGCAGCGGCCAGGCCACACCAATTGAAAGCAGGAGTTGGCACTCGCGATTCAATCAATCAAGCTGTTGGGCTGGGTAGCGCAGGCATGTGCATGTGAACCGGCGTGCGTACGGGCGTGCGCAAGTGCAATGGACCATGCATGCACCGGGTATCACAGATGCCAACAGGGTCCGCAAATCTGCCCGATCGATCGAATTGGAAACGAGTGCTGCGGCGCGCGCGCGAGGGACCAACGTTGCAAACGTGGAATTAAAGAAAATGTGATAAACCGGACGAATAAGGCTTAGCACGTGAGCGACAGCGCTGAGCAGCCGGCAAATGGGCAGACAAATGACAGACAACAGCTGCTGCGTCCGAGCGTTTCTGCGCGTGTTCGTGCGTGCTTGCTAGAGATTGTTCATCCGGGGGAGGTTCTGGATGTGTACCTGAGTCGGATGCTGTGTATTGCTGCAGGCGTCAGTCAGAAAGCTTGTCTCTTTTTTCTGCAAGGGATAAGCCAATGTATGGAGAGTTCCACGGCGTCGAATGCAAAATTGGAAAAAGATGCGGCGGGTGAGGGGCAGAACGGTGTCGACGCAGACGAACAACCTCCCCTCTTCGTTTGGAGCCGAAAGCAAGGACAGAGCGCGGGACCGGGAGAAGCCCGCAAAGAGGACGAGATGGGCGAAAAGCAATATTACGACGCTAAAACAACCTCAGCTGAACGAACGACTGGTGTTAACGTACGTAATGGTCTCGACAATAGGGGAAGAAGCCGGGAGATGTTTTGCAGTCTGGCTTCTGATGCGTATACAGAGGTTATAGCACCGTCGATGAGATGGATTGATGTTTGTTTGACGAGGGAGGCAGCGGGCGGAGGAGCTCCTTCTGCCGGCGATATGGTCGATGGTTTCGACTCTTTTCAGCTGGCTGGCCGCTATCGATAAGCCGCACCGCACCAGTCACCGCACCAGTCACCGCACCGGGTGGCCAAAATGCTGGGCTGCAACCGCAACTGCACGCTCGGATTGCGGTTTCGGGAGGTGCAGCGTGTGTCTCTGGCTGCCTGTCGACGCTGCGGGTGTGCGGGCAGGATGGCTACGGCTATAGCGCGGGTACTATATGGCGTAGAAGGGATACAGGGACGGGTCCTCGTCTGTACTAGACACCGGCGACCTGCTTGGATGTGATGTCAGTACCTACAGACGAGACAAGACAGGGTTGCAGCCGAGAGGCAGACGAAGAGCTCGTGTTACGACGTCGGAGAGTTAGAGCCTTCGAATTCGATCGGAGGCTTGGAGGCTGAGGCTAGGGCTGGAGATTGTGCAAACGAACGAACGTACAACGTGCGACATACTCAGCGGGTACCGGGTGAACGATTCCAATGCGGACGGCGACGGAGGAGAGATCGATTTAGTCTGCGATCATGAGGGAAGATTGATTACGTTAGACCTGTGGCGATTCGATGGATATAAAAGTGCACATGGGCAACAAGCTGTTACAGACCGACTTGCTTGTAGGTATCCAAGACAGAGGTGTCCCCCTGCGTCTGTCTAGCTACACTTGTATGCTATAATTACAAGAGAGTCACGGGCCGGGCGTGTAAAATAACATGTTAACGTTAACGGAACCGAGTACGGCTATAACGTTCGCCCATGGCCACGCCGTGAGATCATAGTGCACATGGTGGTGGTGGTGGCACTCTGTTAAGTTATCATTACCCCATATATGCCTCTCTTAGACCTCGTCTGGCCAGTTTTATGTAATCGTGATAATACGACTTGTCAGAAGCCTCGCCGAAGCCCATGTCAAAGTAATATCATCGACACCCTCAGCAGGCAGATCATCGGCTTTAGCATCGCGGTTTTCCATATGCTAGTATGCTATCACAAGCTGCGAGAGTTCATGGGCGTCACCTGAAGTCCTATATCTCCCAGGCGGGATTAATACACTTCACCTGGTTCATGTGCGTGAAGAATGTTCACCTCCTCCTCTTTTTCCTCCTCGCAAGTCGATCTACGGACCGGCGGTGTACATTCTGTCAAAGTTCGTAGACCACGGTACATGAAAGTACAGTCCATGTACTCCATCCTTAGCTCCATCACTCGCGCTGGGGCCCTCGCTCCGCCGTCGACAAAAAGGGGAAAGAGTGGGAAAGCCGAGGAGAAGGAATAGGAAGCGGGATGCGTGCTCTCCACCTCCACAGCCAGGCTAGCAAGCCTAGCCCCAGTTCCCCGAATGCCCTGCGCACGGGAGAGGAGACATGTCCTGTCCAGACCGGGCGGATCAAGGCCTTTCGATCGATTCGATTGCGCGCCTAGTCTGCCAATTTGCGGGTTTCTCGCCGTTTTGACTGATTCACGGCAGTGCATCCATGAATTCGTGCCTTCGTTCGGCCGGGTAGCTTCGATCCGACACATGTTTTCCTGGACCGACGCCAGGCAGCTGGACGATTGCTGTCTCGGAGAACAATGCGAGGCCTGTCCGTCGTCTGCCTGGTTGGCCAGCTGGCTGGAGATTGTTTCGCCTCGCCTCATCGATGATATGCCCGAGAAAGCGAGCGCGGCTGCCAGTTGCAGGGCATGTATGACATACATATAAGTACACATTCCGCATTGATATAGATGTGATATCGCGGAGAAGCTTCTGCTACTGGCTGGCCGGGGGGAGCTATAGCAGGCGGCCAAACGAGTGGCCGGAAATACATGAAACGTGCGCATGCTTCGTACGTACGAGCGAGAAATATCGAGAATCGGCATGCACATGTCGAGGCGTAAGCTCGAGAAATGCATCGATAGGTACATTGCATCTGCGTGCGAAGTACACGTCGGTCTGTACATGCACGTAGACGCAGACAGCCAATCGACAATTCGCACGGCTGGCTGCTGCAGCTCGAGGAATGGATGGACCCCAAGCTGCGTCTCGACGTCTCTCGCCTAATATCTACGTACAAGGACTCATCGAAGTCCTGTCGAGCTATTATAATACCCTACCAAAATGCAGCTGCGGAGCTGCGCTGCATTGGTGATCGAGCCGGAAATGCAATGCAAGGACGCAGAGTTACCGCAGAAGGTCGAAGGCCAATTTCACTCCGGATCAAACCATCCCTCGGAAGTCGACCAAGCCCCCCGGACTCGCACCAATTATACGCACCCGAGAGACAGCAAACACGAGGCTGCCATATCATCAGACGTTGCGCTGCATTCGGCATACCGGCCAAGCAAAGCTGCGCGGCGATGCACTCGTCGGAAACGGGTAGCCACAGAAACATGTCAGTCCAAGCCTCACCCTCGCCCTCGCCCTCGCGACCTTCCCCAGCTTGAACGCCCTCCCTTGCTTCTCTGGTGAGATTGCTGGAGTCTGTTTCAACGATCTCATGCAATTCCCCCATCAGGAGAATGCCAATCCCAATAGTGCCATCTTCGGTCCACGAACCAGCTCCAGCGGTGCCAATATGACTGTGGTGAGAAGGAGAAATCAGGTTACCGGCGGCTGTCTGGGGTTGAAACCAACTGCATCGACAGGATGATCAGAGCCCGCATTCCGTCCGCGTGTGGGGCGCCGACGAGTCGAGCGGATTACGACAGAAAGATTAGCGACGACGACCGGGACCTAGCTTGCCGGCATGATTCGCCCTGCCTTCTGCGCTTCCCAAAATGGGAGTCGAGATACGGGGCCACTTGGACAGCTGAGGATGTTTGCCTGCCGTCGACAGCCAATATCAATGCTACCCTCTGACAGTCTGGTCATCGGGGCGAAAATCGGGTGGCCGGGCGGCGTCTGTGGTTACAAGTTCAGCAAGGGCAGGTCCAGAGATGAGTCGACTAATAAGGTCAGGGCTGGTATCGTAGGCGGAATACCATTACGTCCAAGAAGACCGAGCTGCAGCCGCCTTTTCGTGATTCGGCACAATCCACCCATCCATTCAATCAGACACTGCCAAAAGCTCTAGTGTGGGTGGCTCCGGCATCTGAGGCCTCGATCGCGGCATGCAATCGATTTTTCGATTGGCATTGGTATTTCGATTTGCAAAATGGTATCAATTGCTGCATCTCCCAGGTCATCTGAACCGCAGAGCCACTTTTGAGAGAGAAAAAACAAAGGAAACCGAGTTTCACACCAATTGCGAAGGGCGAGAAAATCAATCCAGAGCATCGCCATCCGCCGGCCCGATCAGATACCCGAACTTCATTCGTCGTCACCCAAAACCCCATCCCAAGCAAGGATTTGTCCCGCTCTGCTCACAGTTGGCTGATCAGTACCCCTGGGCTGAGGGTGCGGTGCTAGGCCTCGTTTAGCATGCAATCGGAGACACCGTGCCCACGGGCTTGCAGTCATCAGCAAAAAGCTAACTTTTCTTGATTGTTGGTGGGAAGAAGGGAAGCATTTATGCATTCCGTCGACAAGTTTATCCGGCAGCAGGTTTAGCGAATCCAGCATCGAGATATTTGCCGGAGGTGGTGGGCCCGGATGCAGATGGCTTGGGCTTGATGAGGAGAAGTGCGAGCAAAAGACTGACCTCGACCGCCGCGCGGGCGGGCTGACCTGACCTTGCATTGATTCTGGCGTTTTTTCTGGCCTCTCCCGTGATCTTCGTTCGGTCAAAGTCGGCGCGAGGAACGACGAGAAGTAATCAAACTGGGCAAACACCAGGGACGAACTAACTCGATTCCGCTTGCCGTGGGCATGTGAAGGAATTCGGAGCTAGCCTAATGCTCTTTCAACCAGTCGATATTTGATTCGATAGATAGTAGTATCACGAGTGAGACAGAGATTCTCCAGGTTCTAATTCGCAAACTCGTGTCAGCGGCACCGCACTGCATCGACGCTGCTGATTTGCAATTCCATTTTCAACAAAAAACTTTAAAGGCATGCAACATATCAGCCCGAGATGATGGGCATCAGGACTGCAGTCAATTGATCAATCCGAACGAGGCGACCCGGACCTCCTGCAAAGGGATAAGCTAGACAACTTGCCGCGTCGAAAAGCCAATGCAATGCCAAAAAGCTAAGCTAAACGGCTAAAGCTATATGAGTATCTCCTTCGGGATTATCGTTATCGTGCGTGAGCATCCAGGACCCTTTCCTTCCGTATGTCGCATAAACACTTAGCTGGTTTCCCTCTACTTTTGCAGCCCCGGCCAGCAATTCACATGGACAATAACGCCATGACTGGCTGCCGCTGCTGATTACACCCATTTTAGTTTTCCTTCTCTGGCTATCGCGGGCAAGAAAATAAAAATTACCAAAGGTTTTATCAGACTTATATGCCCGATACTAAGTATTTGTGGGGTGGACCGCAAAATGCTCCCCAGAGACGTCTACATACATTTACATGCGTATCTCTAGCTAGCTTTCCTGCGCATGCAATGCAGGAAAGAAGGCTAAGACTCGGTCTACTTGTATTTGTGATAGGCTCTTTTGGTCCATCCACAATCGGTACCTTTGGTGCCTCTGTTTGGTTCGGAACCCGCATTGATGTAGACGACTGGTGCAGCGCACTTGGTTAGGAACGTACCGACACACATGCAGTTCTGAGGTGAATGTTCAGATGTATGCACGAAAATGGAAACGAATGTCTCAGAGGTGTCTTCTTCGTCGTCCTTCCATTCTGTTGTTTCTTTTTTTTCTCTTTCCCACGCTCCCTTTTCTTCTGGCATGCACCCCGCAGGTCTTGACGGGGGTGCGAAGGAAGCAAGCTTAATGGGGAGGGGAACATTTGATTTGACAATTGGCGAACGCAAAACGCACACACGCATCCTTTTTCTTTTCTTCTTTCTGGGGTCTCTTTTCTTTTCTTGCAGAGGTTCGTTCTGCTCTGCTCTGTTTGTCCAGATGCACTGACTGCTGCTGAACCGAGCCATGCCGAGACTTGGGCCGGCTGTCTGGTCTGATATCTTGTCTTGCCTTGTCTTGAACATGAGCTAAGTTAAGGATATATCGCTCTGCAGGTTGTATCACAGCTGCTGCTTGCTTTTTAGTTTAGGACTTCGAACCCACCCGCCACACACGCACACGCACACACACACATCGACAACCACACACACACACACACACACACACACACACACACACATATGCGGTCTTTCTTAAGGGTCCATCCTGAGAAACAAACAAGAATTCACTATACAATATTACAAGTTTTCGAGTTTACACTAAAGTTGTCCGGTGGTAAACTTTAACATTCTCGAGTCGTAATCCTGCATATCCTTCAACCGCTAGCAAACCACCCGAGACCTTCTAACGCTGCGTGCCGACGAAAGTACCGGTACCGACCAGCACGCCCTGGAATGTATATCGCATGTACAGACATGTATTCCTGAAAGTTAAACCAGGGCTGTGAGCGCACTAGCTGCAGCATTGCTGAGCAGAGAAGCTCCAGTTTTGCCAGATGCAGCGACATTGCATACGAGCTTATAAGCATGAGAGGCAAATACAAGATGAAATGACAGGTTATCAGCGGCCTGTTTTTATACACGGTCACTTCTCGCCGGATTGCGAATGTTCATAAATGTAACAAAACAAAAAAGATGATAGCGTACCATTCTCTACAGAGTTTAGCTCATAGCAGCTATTTGATATTATTTCTGTTCCGACTGTCAGATCTTGACTGACCGAGTAAACGTATCTAGTCGGTGTCACTTGAACACTTCCACTCTAACCATCTCGGCTCGATCGAGCTGGATGCAAGAAAAAGAACGCATGGGATGATGATGATGACATGTCGGTGTCGAGCTACGCGCGAGTATCCGTACAAACGCTTCGTATTTCGATGTATCGCCTAGTATACCGATGGCCGAAATATCAGCCGCCGTAAATGTAGCCTAAACCTTCACTATGCGTACTATCAGCCCCCGGTCTCCTTTGTAATGCATCTCCTTCACTCCCTGCCCTTGCAATGCTCGCCTTCCTCGCCTCGCCTCGTCGAGGTCGATGGATAGAAGGAATGATATTCGAAAAGGGCATCAGTCGACTGGGCATCTCCACCGGTTGTTCTAAGTGTTTACCGTTTTTGTCAGCCGTCGACGGAGTTCCATGATTAAATACACCGTATACGATACCAGATCCGTCGTCTCGCGCTCTCTATCCGTTTTTCGCATTTTCCACGCTCACACCTTCGTTTTTTTTGGTCTGTTGAACCAAAAAAATAAATTAATCTAGTGCTTTAATTCGATCCCTTGGACGAAATCCGAAATCCACGTCATATCTTGCTCCCGCACCAGGGCAGGCTCTATCGCATTATCGCCTTGAAAAACTTTGTATATATCAACGGCGGCGTCTCATTCGCCCACCGCCTCAAGCGCAAGCCCTGGACGACGCCAGCGACTAGTTAGCCAGCCATCCATCCAGCCGTACGTACGAGGCGGGTAACATTGGCTCGCTCGACTGCCGACGATTGACCACTACTTTCACAGGAAACATAGCTCTGCACCGCTATAGGCCTGCTTCTTCAAACGATACTACGTATTGCTACTATATTCTACACTACCACTATACTACCACTATTACTTACTTTAAGAAGGAAAAACAAAAAACAAAGGGAAAACGCACCGTCTTTCCCTGCTCCGGCGCCGACAGCAGGTTGTATACGGTGCTGCTGTATTGGACGGAGCAAAAAGTACATTACCCTCCATAGGCGTACGTTGCGTATCCTCCAGACCTTCCACCAACGACGGGGTCGACATATCTCCCCATACCGGCATTTTCTAGTTTTTTATATCTCTTGCCCGACTCGTTCGACGGACACGGGCTCTGATTCGGCGAGACAGCAGCCAGCAGGCGACAATCGCCCCACTTTTCTTGGTAACCCTCTTTTCTGCAGCAGCACAAGCACGCTTGATCGATTGCCCTCCCCACTTTTGCTCCGCTCCACCATCCATCCTTCAGGAAAGAGAGGAGAAACAAAACAAAAACGTGAACGTGAAAGAAGAAAGAAACGGGAAAAGGCGAGCCTTGCGTCGGTCTGTCTGCTGTAATGCACATGTGCACCGCACTGCACAGTAGCACCCGCTCGAGCCTAGTCTAGTGCGTTTAATTGCATTGCAGAGGGTGGAGGTGGTGGTGCCATACTATATCTTAGCATATCACCGATAACCAAGGTAGTCGGGCTGGCCAACCCACTCGTCTCGAAGACAGGAGAGGATATCAACGGTTCCCAGCTGAAGGCAAGGGACGACGAGCTAAGGCGATCGAGAGGAAGAAGAAAGAATACAAGCAGTAAAAGAAAAAAGGTCTTCTTGAGAGAGAGAAAAGGGCTGGTCCGTCTGCTCGCAATCGGCTCCACAAACAGGCAATTCTAGCGAGGATCCGGACAGAACAGGCCACACGTTCTCGTCCGCCGGGCGAGATATACGACGCAGCCTCTTGCCTGCGGGCAAAACTGGGAGAAACGGCGGCCGCTGGAATATCGTATCGCGGTAGACGATTCGACGCAGCGAGACAGGTCGAGAAGGGGAGAAGAGGGAGAATTAATGAAATCGAGAGGGCGTAGCAAGAGGGCGTTAACGCTACCGTCAATACGGAAATAATTATACACCGGCCGAGGGGACTAGAAGCTAAAAATACCGAAAGAAGAACACCGTCGCCGCCGCGGCGGTTCTTTTCGTCTCCCCTCCCTCGACGCTGCCTTTTATTTTTTTTTTTTTTTTTTCTACTTGGTATCATCCAAGTACTTTAATTTTTATACGAGGGCCGAGAGTGAGAAGCCTGGCCGACAGGCCGACAGTCAGCCCGAGACGACAGGCCGGCCCTACCAGATTGCAAAGGTAACTCGCACCCATACAAACTGCGGCGTGCGGGACCCGAGACAAAAGTTTCTCCCTCTCAGTCTGCTCCCCCTCGCTCGCCTGGAGTCGTAAAAATATATTATACTCCAACGGAAAACTACACCACCTTTCCCTTTTAATCCCTCGGCCTGCCCGCTTCTCCTCTCCTGCTTCTGCTTCTGCTTTTCATACTCCTCCTCTCTTGCCCCGAGTTAACTCCTGGAGCGAGCGAGCAATATCAGGATAGCGCCGTCCGCTGGCTGCTGGCTGTTTGTTTCCCTCCGTCCGCCCACGCCTTCTTCTCCCCTCGTCCTCGTCCTCCTTCTCCTTCTCCTGCTCCTCGAACGCAGGTGAAACTGAAACCTGTGCCTTTCCGCCGCAGCAAGTTGCAGCTGCATCCACATCCATCTGCAGCTCCGGTGCGATATCTCTGCATCTGACTGGTCCGCGGGTGCTTCTTCGTCTCGTCCGACCAGCTGTTTCCCAACTGCGTACCTGCGCCGGCCGGCTCCTCTCTCGTGTCTATATTTCTATCTATATCCGCGTCGTTTCTTCTTCCTGCTCTGCTCTGCTCTGCTCTGCCCTGCTTGCTCTATATCCTCCTGCTAGTAGTCAAACCACCCTTGTCCCGACGGACCCAATCCTATAGCCACAGTTCCAGTCCCAGATTCAGCGAATCCTCGGTCGCACATACTCACTTACATTCCACCCCGTCTGCTCATCTGCTGTGCCCTTCTGCACGTCATCATCGTCAGCATCTCCATCGTCTCAGGTCGGTCCGCTCGGGTGGCCGCTGCCCATAGACTCACACATCTTATATATCCACTTGCCGCCTGCCACGCCCCTCCAGCCCGGTTTTTACTTCCCTCGTGCGACTACTTTTCTCGACCCGGCTTTAATCTCGTTTCGCGACCCAGGAAGGACTTTGCGACAGTGTCATCATCGTAAACAGAATCAGCAACTGCTTGTTGGCCCCGTTTAGCTCGTCGGTTGGTTACAGGAAGGGACAGGATCTCCTCAGCTTAGCTCGACTCAGCTTCCAGGCTTCTTTCCTTTTCTATTTCCTTCTCGTCTTCTTTTCCTTGCTCGTTTCTTTCTTTCTTTTTTCTTGTCCGGTTGGGTTTCGCGGTTCATCGTTTCGTTCTTCGTCTTCATTGGGGGTTTAGCAATCATCGATCAATCTCAGCATGGCGACAAACTCGGGTCTGATGCGGGCCGGCAGCCAGAGTTCGACCGGGTCCGTGGGAGCAATGGCTGGAATGCAGCAGCGACGATACTCGAGATACTCGAAACAGCAGGAACGGCCGTTCCCCAAGGGCGACATCACCGTCGAGCTGCAGCGACTGGCGCAGGAATTATTGTACGTGGTGCCCGCTACCCCTTATCACCGTCACCTTTTAGCCAGGAGGGGCTTCCGGCGTTGCTGCCGAAGAAATCGCAAAAAACCCGCATGCTAACAAAACATATGCGTCTCGCAGACGAGAAGCCGCGCACCGCTACGAGGGCTTCAATGCCCAGAACCTCGAGATAATAGCCGTCTCCTTCGAGCACAAGACCTTCCTGGAGTCGTCGAACAGCAAGGACTACTTTAGCAAGATCAAGAACAAGCTCACGGAATGGCACTACCAAGACACCGCGAACCCGCCTCCCGCACCGCTCAAGCTCGATGCCAAATCCTCGCCCGGCGCCGGCAAGAAGGGCTCCGACTCCTCCAGCGGACCCGTCAAGGTCTCGAATCAACGGCCGCCGTCGCGGGATAAGGCGAAGCAGCCGCAGTCCGTCCTAAACTCCGCCTTCAAGTCCGGCGGGTCACCCAACATGCCGAATGCGACGCAACCCGCCGGCGGTTCTCCCAACTTTGCCTTCGCCGGCACTCCCAACAGCCCCGGCGGCAGCAACAACCAGCCGACGACGCCGCCGTTCGCACCCTTCTCGCCGACGATAAACCCCACGGGCGAGTTTGTCGGCCTGACGCATCCGACGCTGCTCGACTCGCTCGACCTGAACGACCCGAACATCCGGCTGCAGTGGATCAACGCGCTGAGGGACAGCATCGTCACGGAGATGAAGGAGGCGATATTCGCCGAGGTGTACGCGTCGCTAGGTGGCTCCGCAGGCGCAGCCGGCCTGCCGGCACTGATGAACAGCCCGACGAGGACGGGACCGATTGATTTCGGCCTGATGGAAGTCGACCACCACCAGCAAGCGCAAGCGGCAGCGGCAGCGCACCACCACCACCACCACCAACAGCAACAGCAGCAGCAGCATCATCACCACGGCCAGTCTTCCGGCGGCCAGACGAACGGCGGCACGAATGGAGCGTACGGACTGGACAACCAAAGCTGGTATACTAGCTATAATCCGCATGCCACATCAACGGTTGGGAACCCGTCTGCGGGAAATGGATTGTTCCAGCAACTCGGAGCGGATGCCCAGTCGTTCAATGCGCATATGGTCGGCAACTGGTACAACCACCAGTAGACTTAGCCGTGTCGACGTCGTGTGATTAATATACGTACATATGTGCCCGGATGGATCTGAATCTGAATCGGTCCGGGTATGGAAGCTACAGCTGCCATGATACCTCCACGCCCTACTTTCTTGACTGCTTGCTCATTCTTCACTTTCGTTCTCTCGTTCGGAACGGGGCCAGGGGAAACAGCGACATGACCCTGAGCTTCGAGAATCCCAACTGCTGCCATCTTCATCTTTCATACCCGACATCCATCGAACATTCCATCTACGCAGCGGTCTGAGGCGCGCGTGTACATACATTTTTTTTTTATTTCCTGCACATTTAACCATCTAACCATCTATATTCTATCTGGGCGTTGGAGGGTTTTTGATATTTCAGCATTTTTCATATTTGTCGAGTTTTTGCATATCTGTTGAATGATTTATTGACTTTTGATTGACATTTTGATCGCGCGCACGATATCTTTTGGATTTCCAAGCACTGGTTCGTTTTTTTTTTCATTTTGGCATTTTTATCCAACCTTACTACTAGTTTATATTTTTCTTTCTATATTCTTCGGTATTCATGTAATAGGTTGCGACGACGTTCATGAGGGTATGCATGCATGCTGTGACTACTATACACTGGGGATATATCACGTATATCCGACGGGACGTCCCATTCGAAATTCTTTCTACTTTTCTCTTACTACTATTACTCTGACATGCATGGCTTTTATATCATGCATGCGTGGTTCCCATTTGACTATTCTTTATTACTATTCGCTCCAGCTCCAGCTAGCTGAACAATTGACTGATTGACTGACTAACTGACCGTATGATACGCGCACGCTGCAATGCATTGTCTACTATTTGTTCTTTTTCATATACTTCCTTCTCCTTCAGTGGAACCGTCTATTTTATTCCTAGTATATTTTTCTTACCGTTATCTGGCAGGCGTAATTTTTGATTTTTCACTCTCTATTTTCCGTGCATAGTATGTGCATGCATGCAAAGCTCCAGATGCTTGGTTTCCTTTTCCATTCTCGGGTTATTTTATTCTTCTACCGTATCTCGTCCTTTTTACGTTACCTGGGATAGCTACGTTTATGCATAGCCAGCTAGTTGGTGCGATGGTGGTGTATAGTCCGGCCGGCTTACATGACGGCGGCCTCTGTTAGCTACGTTAGCTTTAGAATGGCGATGGCGTCCTAAATGTGCCGCAGTATGCAGGGAAGCCGCGATGGGGAAGGAAAGTGTACCATATTGGAACTACATCGTACTCGTATGTATGTATGCTGCCTGCACTGCCAGGTCACAGACCAAGATGACCGTAGACCGGTACATGTTATTTCGCATCATCGGTACACGCGGTGACTAGTAGGTCTCGATCCCCACAGCCAGCGGCGTCGGCGGGCTCCCATTGGCGGGCGGAAAGGAGGAGGCTGGTCCAACGAGAGCGACAGCAGGATGCAGGCAATTCCCGGTCAGCGTTTGTTGTTGTCCCGTCTGCTCCCTCGCCTCCTCCTCAGGCAGCAGGCAGGGACTTAAACCTCTTCCTTGGCTTCTTCGACCGCAGCACAGCAACTACGATCGTTCCTTTTCACGCCCGCGTTCTATCCGCGCTATCTGGGTTACACTATCTGCACTGTTGACGAGTATACACGCATACGCACATCGAGTGTCGAATTTTACCATTCCGGCTGTTTGTTTGCACCATTCGGGCGGTCCAGGGACAACTGTCTGTTTAGGGGCATTGACGGACGAACACAACCACGCGACCAGGATCTCGACCTCGATATCAAATATCAATATCAGCACCAAGCAAGCTATTCCGGCCGCGAATTTTTTGTTCTACGAGTCAATCAATTCTCCTCCCGTCTGTCTCCATTGGTGATACTTCCAGACGGACCCGGGCACGTGTAGCTGCCATCCGCCCTTCCGTCCGAGTTCAAGCGTGTGTATCGTGGGAGCAGCAGCCCAGCTGGCAGGCACCATGTCGCTGCAGGCATACCACTCCCGCATGCCTTCCTACGCTGCGTACGTCCACCCTCCGGTCTGAACGTCCATTCGTACCGCACCGAGTGATATAATGTCAGCTGACGCTAACGCTGCCGTGCGCGTGCCAGAATCCTCAACTCGGACGTCTTCAATTTCCTCATCGGCCCGTCGCGCACGCGGTTCGGCATCCACAAATTCCTGCTCGCGGCGCACTCGGACGTGCTCAGCCGCATCCTCGACGGGCACATGCGCGAGGCCAGCACGGATGAGATGATACTCGAGGACGTCGAGGAGGACTGCTTCGCCTGCTTCTCCGAGTACCTCTACACGGGCAAGTACCCCGTCCCGCGCCCGCGCGAGCTGCACCCGAGCACCGTCAACAAGGGCCTCGCGGGCCTCGTCGGCGGCATCAGCGGAGATCTCTCGGACGCGGAGTCGTACCGGAAAAAGTCCACGGCGCCGGCACCGTCCGCGAAGAAGAAGCCCAGCCGGGGTTTCGCGGGCTTCGGCGGCGGCGACATGTCCCCCCCGCGCCCCGGTAGTCCCGCGGGCTCGCCGGGGACGGGCGTCGTGATCACGCAGTTCAAGTCCACGACGCACGATTTCACCAACGTCTTCATCACGCTCGCGGGGCTGTACGTGCTGGCGGAAAAGTACAACATCCAATACCTCAAGCACCTCGCGCTGAGCGACCTGAGCAACCAGCTCAAGTACAGCTTCGAGCTGATCCCCTCGCGCCGCGGCGATATCGTCGAGCTGATCCGCTACACGTACAACAACACGTACGAGCCAAAGCAGGACCACCGCTCGCGGGAGATCAAGGAGGAAGGTCTGCGGTCGCTGGTGAGCAATTACGCCGCGCTGAACCTGAACGGCCTGCGCGCCCGCCGGGGTCTGGGTCTCGGCAGCACGAACAGCGGACCGGACGCGGGCCCCGTCGACGAGGAGAGCGAACTCGGCGGCTTCGACGAGCTGATCGCCGACGGCGGGGACTTTATCAAGGATCTGGTCCGGAAGGTTGCGATCGACGACGAGGAGAACCGGCGGTACGGGAACAGCCTGCTCGATATCCCAAAGTACTTTGACGGGCCGAACGGGATGGGCGGCGGCTACGAGCGCGGGATGATGTACGGCGGCTTCGGCTCCGTGGGGATGGACGAGAAAGGCGGCAGCGACAGCGGCTGGCCGTTCTGACAATTAAGGTCCTCGGCTATCGCGGAGTATAGCCGGTACCTGGGCAGCGGTGGCGGGGAGTCGAGCGGGCGGGGGGACGAGGAGGACGATTTTGTGCTCGAGGAGATGCCGTGATGGTGATTTAGTGGGTGGTGGGTGTACGTGTGCGTGGAGTACGATATGATATTGATACTGACATTGATACTGATACTGATACTGACCGATCGATCGAGTCCATCTACCGGCGAGCCAGCGGATATACATACACAGCGCTGTTTCCCCCTCTCTTCTCTTTGATCTTCTGGTTTGTCTGGACTATCTACCCTTCCATTCTGGCGACGAATTTGACCGTTATACTTGCATGCTATTATACGTCGTTACACATACATACGCTCACACGCGAATACGTACATACATACATAAACTTCCGTTGTCTATCTTTGTCCTGTTGGCGTTAACTTGTCTGAATTTCTGTTTTCCGCGTTTTCAATGTTAATGTTAATGTTTGATGAATAGTATACTATCATAACATATTACCGTTTGCGGTATCTCTGCTCGAGCTCTCTAAGCTTAGCTGCTGGCTGCCTGGCGAAATTGATTGATGCAAGTATCCGACGACACGCTTCGGCTTGCAATAGCTGTAGAGCAAGGGCACATGGCAGAAGAAGTATTTATGATGCCTGTATACTGGGCATTTGTCTCAGTTGGATCCAACGGACGAGGGTTGAAGGCATGGGCCCTTGACTCGGTGTCTGCAGATATACGCAGGTAATCTTGATGGAACATGTTGCATGTTGCACAGGCATGCAGATAACCGTGGGAGCTGGTTGTATGCTGGAGTATACTACCTGGGATATCGATCTATATATCGAGCTATGCAACCGGCGAGGCCGTGCCGAGCCCGATGCCTGCGTTAGATTGATTGGTTAATCAATCTGGATCTGGGCCAGCATGTAGCGGAAAACGCGGATTGTCGTCTGCGGCACGTTGTATGTCGGATCCTACCTGCTATGTTGAGCTAGTCGACTAGCCGTTGTAGCGAGTGCTATCTTGTCATTTCTGACGAGCAGAATTCAAGATGTTATTTCTAGTATGCACCGTATCATTCAATTGCTGCAGTCCGGATAAGCATAAACTTTGCGTGGCCGCATGCAGAATAAAATGATGGCTGGAACATATTCTAGAAAATGCGTCGCGTGGCCGAATCCAAAGTCAATTGAGCCAAGTTCCCCTCACGTCGTACAAAGAAGCGGTGCACATTCCAGCGGAGGCATCGCGTCCAGATGAGCTTGGCCGCGAGATGGATATCGTATCCTGATATCAACCAGGCTGCACGATTTATAAATTTGCGGCTCCTTCCTCTAACCGGCAGGCTGTTGAATTTCGACGTCTGCATTTGTTTGATGCAACGTTTGTCAAGGCTGCCCAGCCGGCAGACTGGCGGGACCGAGCCTCCTAAGCCTTTCTTCCTGCATGTAAGAATATGAGTCCCGCCAGGCCGCCCTGTCGGTCGCAAAGAGGGAGCTTATGCATTTCTTGCTCCACCGCGCTGGTGCGCACGACACTAAACGTTACGCAGACGGGCAGGCGCCAATGAGGCTGAGTGCATTCGTGATTCGCGGACGGCAGTTCCCCCTCGATCGCGCCGGCTCCGTCTGCACTTTTAAAAGGATGGATGGATCCTGCGAGTCCGCCGGCAGCAGTCGAATCGTTTCGCTTTCCCACCTCTAATCGAAGCAATCGCTTAACGTACGTTTCACGATGCAAATGCCCGTCGCCGCTCTGTAGCCAGGCTGCCCCGTCGGATGCCATAAGGAACCGCGAACACAAGCGCAACTTCACCGCAACGCCCAGTCCAGTTACCAAGGTGCTAAGCTTCCCAGCTGCTGAAAAGACGCAGTGCGACAAGTTCAAGCTGTACGCGACCGGTCACCGGGACGATAAGATGCAACCATGGACCCGCTGTCCATCGCCGCCTCCGTCGCCGGCCTGCTGTCCCTCTGCATCCAGGTCGGACAGACGGTGAGCACCCTCGCCGAGGCCCTCGCCAACGTCGACAACACCATCAGCTCCTTCCGCGGCGAGATTGATGGCCTGGCCGGCGTTCTCGCCGCCATCAGCGCCTCCTTCAGCGACCCGACGCGCCACCGAATCCTCGAGGCTGCCAGCAATGGCACCGGCCACATCGGCCAGTACTGGAAGGGTGTCACCGTCGCCCTCACCCACTGCCACGCCACGCTACGCAAGATGGGCGCCGTGCTCGACGGCGTCCAGACCAGTCGCCGGACGCGCATCTTCCGCAGCTTCGGCAAGCATCTCAAGCTGTCGTCCGAGGAGGGCGTGCTGACGCTGTACCGGCAGGAGGTGCAGTCGCATACCGCCAACCTGCAGATATCGCTGCAGATGATCAGTGTGTACGTTTGATCTCTCGACCATCCGATCCTTCACCCTTATCTATGCAAAAGCATGTGGCGAACGAAGTGGTGAGCTAGCGGCGGTCTTATGATTATATGTATGAATGCATCAATCGGCTGACGCGCGACGCCCGAGACATAGATGCATGTCGTTAGCCGCAGATGATATGAACGTCGATGCCGCAGTGCGGCTCGACGACCTCAGCGACGACGTCCGCAATATCCGCCAGCTGCTCGAGACGACGAAGGGCGGCCTGCCGAATCCCAAGCCCGGAGACGTGGTAGCGATGACGCTGGTCTCGTCCTCGCAGAGCGTCGTGGACGACCTGCAGGGCTGTCTCGGCGCCGCGGAGCTGCTGATATCCGACGCGTCCACGCTCGCGGAAATGCAGTCGGTGCGCGAGTCCACGGGCACTTTCAGGAAACTGGTGCACGAGGCCCGGAGTGCGATCAATCCGAACCCAAGGCTGCCGTTCGCAAAGCGGATGCAGGAGCGCAGGCCGCCTGCCACGGATAGGGATTCGATGCGAGAGTCGCTTCTCGCGGTGCCGCATTACTTCACCGAGGATCGCAGGAATCGCGTCCAAGACTGGATCGATGCGCCGACGGCAGATACCATCAGCGATAGCTCGTCGGACGTGGCGACCAATCGGACGCCGCTTACCGATGGCGGCAAGAGCGCCAGCACGCAGGCGACGTCTCCGCTGGCGGACCGCTCCAGGCCGTCGCTGGCGTGGGGGCTGCACCCGCATAAAGAAGACGTTCGCGAGGACGAAGAGGTCGATGATGACGCCAACTCGGTCTCCTCGGATATCGACAGCGGGTTCAAATCGAACCTGTACTCCTCCGGTCTGCAGTACTTCAAGCAAGGCGATTACGTCCACGCCGAGCGCTTCTTCACAAAGGCCCTGCAGGCCAACGAGGCGGATAATAGCAAGTCTACGGACCCAGCGCTGCTGAAAGTCAAGTTCTACCTCGCGCAGACGCTGTCAAAGCAGCGGCTGTGGGATGATGCCCTCGCCCTGCTGATAGCACTGCAGTCGCTCGTGCCCCAGACCGACGACCCGCTCAAATGGCTCGAGGCCAGCATCATGCACGAGCTCGCCGTCGTCTATCTCGGCAAGGGGTTTTCCGCGGATGCCAAACGGCATGCCAAATCCGCGGCTTCACAGCGCAAGAAGCTGCACGGGAAGAATGATTCCCGCTTCTTCGCCTCCATCGGCCTCCTCGCTGACATTTGCGAGAGCCAGGGCGACCCGGTCACGGCCGAGGGCTATCGCGGCTTCCTCCCGGCCAGGGCTGCGCATTGGTACACCCACCTCCATACACCCATCCCCATCGTCAACGTCGACGACAAGGAAGCCGTCTTCCCCGACGTCCCCAGTGATGACGGCTGCAATGAGTTTTCTCCAGCACACATCCACCCCTTATCCTCTGGCAGCTCACAGCCGTCATCCGTCCCGCCGTCGCGCTCAACCTCCTTCACCTCCAGGGCACCTACTACTCCTGCCACCCAGCTATCAGACCCGCAGCCCCCCATTCGCCACGCACACACGTACCCATACACCGACCCTCATCCAGGTACCGTCGAACTCCCCGCGAGCCCTTACACAGACCCACAATCCCCGACCACCCCCACCGGCCCCGGCCACATAAGCCCCCCCGCCGAGAAAACCTCCCCGCAGCTGAAAGAATTCCTCGAAACCTTCCGCCAAGTCGGACAATACCAGATGCTCGGATGGAAGGACAAAGCCGCCCGCGCAGCCCTAACCTACTATCGCACCTTCGCCGACTCCGGCCGCTACCGCCTCGTCAGCCGCTACATGGACGACATCGCCTGGCGCGCTCTCGAGCGCAACATCGTCGAGGGTCTCTCGAGCCTCTCCTCCACCGGCCACGGCTTCTCCGCAATCCACTTCTTCGCGCTCCTCGGCGTCCAACCCGTCGTCGCGCTGCTACTCGACCGCAAAGCCGACGTGTGCGCCAAGGCGGCCGGCATATTCGGGTACACGCAGGCTAGCGGTGAGCGGAAACGCGGCGGCAAGCTGAGCGGCCTCGCGCGCTCGCTGTCCCGCAATTCGATCAGCTCCGTGGCCGGGTTCGCGGCCGAATGGACGCCGTTGCATTTCGCAGCCGCATACTCCGGGGATCCTGACACGATAAAGCTGCTGCTGGACCGAGGCGCCGCTGTTGAACAGCGGGCGGGCAAAGGGTGGACGCCGCTGCTGCTGGCGACGCGGAAGGCCGCGTTGGATATGGAGCGGTATCTGAACCATTCGACGGATCTGCAGGCTGTCGAGGCGCTGGTTGAGGGTGGGGCGCGGGTGGATGCGGTCGATGACGACGGGTTGGGGGTGCAGGCGCACGCGCACTGTATGAAGACGGAGGAGGAGCTGGCGAGCTATCTTTTGGGGTTGTCGCTTGGGGTGTGATGGCGGGGACCATGCTTCCCTTTGTAAATTATGTGAATCTAGTGTATTGAATTCAGCGTGTATGGGTAATTTTTAATCTGGAGGAAGGGACGGGAGGGAAAAGTCTGGGATGTGTAATATTTCTTGTATATCTATTGTACCTATTATGCTATTAGCGATATCTACATTACGGATCTTAATTCATCGAAGCATGCTGTGTATGTTACTATTCATTGGGCTTAGTTGTTGAATCGTTAGAGGAGGAGGCGGATTGATAATGGCATAAAGCGATGTTATGGGGATCGAGCTGGCATCATCCTAGTTTTTGAGAGAGCTTCACACAAGATCGAGAGTATTTGGTATTTGTAGGCAAGTAAGTACTCGGCTATGCGAGTATCTCTGACATTGAATGGATCGTAGATTTGACATGCATGGAAGGATCTATTTTATAGGTATATACACCTGAATCAAGTGTGCTACATGCATTTGCTTGATATATCTCGTAAACCAGACCATATTCGATGATTTTGTGGAATCGGGGTTCGATGAGCCAACGTTGTAAAGACGGTCGAAGTAGGACATCACCCTGCAGAACTAGATGGCATAAAAAATCGCTGAATGGTGGCTCATAATGGTATCTCTATGTTTGATAGGTAGGCAGACGATCAGACGAAATTCGTACTAAATTCATGTCAAAGGCTTCCTGAAGCTGCCGAGTGTAAGCCTAGCCAGGAGCCCGTCCTGTGACCCAAGTTTGTCCAGACTACACGATGCTCAAGTTCCGAATCTCTTCCGGCTGATCACGCCCCTGCATGATCAAGGCTTTGGCATCCTTAAGGAAGCGGTGACCATGGAGGGACCGGAACTTGGTAGAGTCCACCTTTGGAACATCTTTGAGTGGTTTGAAACCCAATCGGAGCATCTGGCAGAGTCCGTCGCTATGGTACTTTTGTTTCGCGGATGTGTAATGTTCCAATGTACGACATAAAGTCGAGGTTCCGGCGCATGCGTCATTATTTGACGTAACGAAGCAATCCTTGGATATCGATCAATGTATGGATGAACAGAATATATAAATGCCGTGCCAGTCGAGAATCGAATCGTCGCGATCTTCTCGCTTGAATCGTACACCATCTGCAGCTATTCTATTATTTGTGCTGACAAATCGAGTTACTGTCTTTAGGATGCGAGGTGCCGGTACAATGACATGTTTCGCACGGGTCACAATGCACCCGGCCTTTCATACATCCTTTTTTTTGTATCCAGGCGGTTGGCAGTTTGGTTGAACCAAGTTTTCGATAAATTAAAACGTCGATCATCGATGGAATGTGTTTTCGTATCCAAGTATGTATAGGTCAATTAGGCCATTGCAGTGGTGGATTAGGCCATAATCTGCTTATGGAGTGTATTTTAAGCAGTGCATATAGCAAGTGCCATTTCTCCAAGATATAATATATATATGGAAGGAATGCATCGAACGGCGATCCCGAGAGAGCAAATGAAGCTTTCTGTGACTAGTTCGCGGACTGTTTGGATTCGTGCGTATGCGCATTGTAGCGTTGGTCCATTGTGGCCTTGTCTTCCTCCCGCGTGAATACATCGACAGTCCGACAACATGCACCAGGCATGGTCCAATTTGTAGAAATCGATTCGCCAGTTGAGACTCTTGTAATTCGCTTGAATGCTTGTTCTATTCCATGAAATCGTGCGCTGTCCTGCGGTTAAGGTATAGCAGGGTGTAAGAACGGGAGGTTCGGGCGTTCTGGAGGCGGTGTTGGGCCGGATTTTAATTGTGAAGGCTTTCAATTTTCCAGTCCTTGACGGGGGCGCATCCAAATGGTCCAGAGGATTTCGCTGAGCCACCGGCCACGGTGCTGTTCGGAAGGCCAATTCATTCCGTATTTTCGATGACACCGCCAGAGGCGTCAACAAAAAGATGGAATGGTCTGAGTCTTTCTGCGCATCCAGGCAAGAATATATGCTAGCTGGGGTACTCGGAGGCTCGACGATCATGTTGTGAATATTAGCCCAGACACCCGAAACGTGCGACTTTGCGTGAGAGGTCGATCGAGGTCAGTATTAACACCATGCCATGGTATATACGTCTAAAGGTTTCCGGCAAGCCGTCAGTCTAGGCGGCTAGTGCTATCATCGTCGTGAGTTGAGCCTCTACGGCTTGTTATGTTGGGGTATATTGTAGTGTCGAGATCGATGATTTCCTGGGTTCGCTGGTCGACCATCATCGAACCTCTACAATCTTTCATCCAGCTTGGTATTTTGACTATAGGGTCGGTTACGCTTGTAGTCAACTCTCGGCGGTTCAAGATCGGAATGCACTCCACGCTTGCTTGATCTCTTCGGGAGTCATAGACTGCAAGCTCGTAAAAGCTGATTGATCTATTGTCGATTTGCTCTAGGATCCAATTGTGTGCAACGTAGAAGAGTAATATATCAGCTGCTGCTGTTCCTAAGTCCGAAAATTCCGTGCAAATAATATTGCGGATTGCACGAGGCCGGAGGACTGTTGCAGCCTTTTTTAATCCGTCTGCTATGTAATGGGCCGCCCAGAACCGGCCTCGCGAGATAATATCCTGTATTAAGCCTGTAATTATTGGCGGGTGGGTGAATGGTTTTTTGATGCTGTATATGAACATACGGATGGTGGTGCTCTCAGCACATAATACTTCCATGTTCTGCGTGCTCCTTGCTGTTTGTGACGTTACAGGTCCAGTTCAACATGTACGGCCTCCAGTATGCATGATATCATCCAACCAATTGGATTTTGCGGCGAGTCACTAGCCTTCGATGTTGATGGCTACGTCAGTCTGGCATCTTCTATTCCTCAGCTACAGGCTGCCATACGTTCGAACCATTGGCATTGTCGTAAGATTAAGATACAACGGTCCAACAAACGGATGGCAATAGGGATGCCGTCCAATTACCATTGTATCGATGTCCATTATGGTTCGCGATGTGGATATTTCGCAGTATTGTAGATGGGATATCCTTCCAGTGAAAATTGACCTTGAGGTTTCGAGGTTTCCATAACATCTCAATGTTATTTTCACGTCGAATTTGATTTGCATTGCTGCTATAGAGCATACGAATGAGAAGGTGACCGAGCACTTCTCCATTTCGTTTCTGGAATCCTGCGTATGCATATACGAATCTCGTACATATGTTGTATATGCGTATAGGATGTGGCGATGTTCGATTAGCGGTGTGGTAGTTGTAATCAATAGCCCCTAAGGGCTGGATGGAAGTAGTTCCCTTGGAATGATCATGGTCGCTCGAAAATGGCTTTGTGCTCATCACTCCTCAGTACCGTGAGCCTCGGCTTTCTCCTGGTTTGAGGCCTCCCTAAGAAAACCCAATCAGTCTGGTGTCGAGACTGCACTGCCAACCGGTGAGCTAGATAGATCACGAATATAGGCCAACGTATGTCAGTCCAAAAATGATCCAGATGAAACAACCATCTGCGGAGAGTATGTCGACCGCAGCGCACCGCATTCCCGAGAGAAATGATATCATCAATTCTGCGGTGAATGTAGTTGTGTTCGATCTGGGCTACTCGTTGCTTCCATTTCCGCATTATAACCTCGAACTGGAAGATAGCCAGCCTCGCGGTCTCACATCGCAAATCCCAGAGCAGCTCTGGGCGCGCCTGTTTATGCTTCCTATCCAGCACGTTGCGACTGTCAGCTAGGGAGCCTTGTAAATCAGGATGTTAATTAAGATTGACTTTAACTTACCGCATGACGAGAAGTTTCACTAGGAGGCGAAACTCCACGTGGTAGTGGTTACTGATCGCATCCTCATAGCCTAAGCTGGAAGCTAAGGCTCCGTCGCGGCCTCGGTCCAGAACGTCGGTATACCATCTGCATGATCATCGGTAATTCCACGAACATGGACCACAGAGACTATCTAGTTGAGCTTAACAAGGTATTTCTAAGCCTTGCGTGCATTGGGATCCGTGCTGATAACTGTGAATGCATGTTCTCGTCATTGGAGATGTTCGTCGCTTCGTCGCTTCAGAAGGCCACTGTCCGCGATGACCGAAGAGTGGTCCCAAGGTATACGAGCGCGTTAGCTGGAGGTCCAAGGCTCGTGAGCTGCACGCTAGCCAGAAAGCTGCATGAGAGGAATCCGTGCTGGTCGATCTCCGTTGTATGGTGTGCCTTTGGGTGCACAAGTGCTCTGTTCGCGGTAGCAAGTTCGTCGGCAGTGTCCCTTAGCTCCCAGTTCTTAAGATCACTCTGACCGGGCCCAAGAGGCGGGTCATCGACGACAGCGAAGCTAGTACCACGGCAGATACGTGACCTTCTCTCTCGTAGCATCACCAGAGGCCCCGTAGAGCAGCTGCATTTCTTCAGTCTTGCACACTGAAGTTTCCAGCCGGTAATGCCCATCCTCTCGCAGTCCTCGGTCGTGCACATGGCGTCACTGTAGCAGGTAGGAAAGCCATACCGGCTGGAAAGGTATTAACGATTTGTAGAAGCCGCATGTAGAACTCCAGCTCAATTGAGTCCTTCTTAGACCGATATGTGATGCTGAGATTTGTCTTCGGATCTTCGACATTGTATTCGTATATTCCTATTCCCAGGAGTCCTGATATTCCGAATGATCGTATTATGTCGATGTTTCGTAGGGAGCACGTCCACTTTTGCCTGGTAGGATCGGTTCGTGCAGGTTATGAATCCGAGCGGGAGGCTTGCCATGCATAGCAGACGTACCCAGATCGTTCATTGCACATTGCATTGACCGATGTGCGATTACAGATATGCGGTTCACGAATACACATTCGCTGGAGGATCAGGAGACGACCGCGGCGAATTGGATGGGGTGAGAGGTAGTGCCGCCTCTGCAAGACACGAGACGGCAAGCTCGTGAGATTCCGTCTGTCGTCAGACGATAGTCCTCTAGAGGCGCATGGTACTCCTGCATGTCTAATTCTAGGGCATAGTATTTGACCTGCGATCCAGATCTATTAGGGCAATGGACATAGAATGTATCTTGTCGGAAGATAGTATATGGAGCAGAAAATTAGGTTGTTGCAGCGACCCTGAGCTGAACCCGCCAAGGTTGATTTGCAGCCATCCAAGGTATCATCGAAATATGCATTTCTGCTCCTGGAGAAGATCCGCTAACGTTGAGTCCACCGGCAGGCATGTGTAACTCTAGACGTTGGGAGCGGGGTTGTCTCGTAAATCAGTCTGCCGTCCTTTTACCGAGCGTCGTCCTCCGCAGTGGAATTAAGGAGTATGAATTTGATCATTGTTTTCTCGTGTAATTTATCACAGGAGAGCCCAAGGCCAGGCCCCAGTTTGAATTCCAGAAGGGCAAGAGAACGCCTGCTTGTGGCTTGGGTTTTCTGTCCACCTGCAAGCTCAAGGCGCCGAGGCGCTCTCCGACTGGAGTAATACAGCCGTGCATGTGTCGCGTTTAAGATTGAGAAGCTGCTTCAGGCTCATCTGTCTGGGGTGCGTGACGTATCCGCGAAGTGTTGCTCGGATCGCACGATGTCGATTGGCATACAGAAGCGGCCGTTTAGACCTTCACGCAATCGGATTGTTATGATGTCGATGAGGACAGTCCATGTTTATGCAATACTGTTGTCGGCCGTTTCTCTAATTTCTGAAAGGTGACCCTGCAGTGCTGCAAATAGAGAATGAGGCCTCAGAGTTGATTGGCACTGCCAACACCCCAATAACGACTTTTGTTTCAATTTTGGCCATTGAACCAAAACCTTTGCATATATTGATCTGCCAGACTCTAGAGCTCTACGCTCGGCAGGAGCCCTTCCGCAGGGGCAGGAGTCGGCTAACAGGTCTTGCCCAGGCGTTATATTTCTTTCGTAACCCACACTGGCGTTGTTTAACGTATAACGCGCCGGACATACGACTCCACTGACTTTCGTCTTTGCAGTCTTGCTTACGAGACCACAATTATGTGACGCTCCTCAATCTTTGTATTTTGATGAAGTCAGCGATCGATGAAATTTGCTATCCTTCAGTTGAAACAAATGTGTATGCACCAGAAGTTTTGGGGTTATCATAAAATCGTAGCTCCAAGAGAGGACACCTACACGTTGGCGTACACCGCATCCATGAATTCCCGACTTTGATCCACGTCCATGCTTTCTTGAAACGAGCTTCTTTGAGCCGGAGCTGGGTGATATCGAGAGCGAGGTCTAATTCTGTGGTCACCATATACTGACGGTGGCGTTGGAGCCGGTGATGACTGTGGCAGAGCTGGACAGCAAGTTGGTCAGCGACATTATAATTGATTCTCCTAACGAAAGAAAACACACAACTAAGATCTAGCGGGTCCAAAATAAATCAGGCAGGAACGATATAGACAAAACATACTAGAAAAGTCTTTGCACTAGAATTGAATGCACCATTGTGGTTAACCTCTTTCGCTTTGGTGTCAGTAGCATGATGTTGCAAACGCTATACCCGTTGTCAGCATGCCTGAAATACATGGCCCTTGCATGGTAGCGGGATTCTTTCTTGTTTGGGAAAATCGTATTATAGATTTTGGTCCACGCAGTCCGCTATCCAATGCCTCCTATCCAGAATTTTCGTGGCTGGCGCAGCAACTAGGATGCAACATATCCGTAGAACGCACCGATGTTCGTCATGTTGATCTAGCCAGTTTCTAGGATTTCTGTGTAAAGATATATCCGTGAATAGCTGTCTCGTAAACCAGGCTGTCGTACTGGTATTGGACTGAATCCGATTGTGCAATTTACAGTGAGAATTATCTCGAAATTTCGTATTTTTTGGCATGTTCTTGGGGAATATATTCCGATAACGCCAGTTTTGACGTCATCTGGGATAGCCGAATCGCGATCATCGGAAAGCAGCTCGCGCAACTTAATGTGGATCCATCTGGAATGTTATTCATAACAAAGTCTCCGCGTAACGATCGTAATGTATCGCGTTTTGGAGGCATAGTCCGGAGTGCCTTATATCTGTGACTTCAGATCCATATTCAATGTCTCAGAGATCGGATGGGCTTGAGGAAAGCTGAGTTGATCGGATTGATCCGGTCCCAGCATGAACCCTCATCGGAGGTTGTTTTGATATCGATTCAGAAGATATAGTAGAGCAGCTATAATAGTAGATGGTGGAATTTTGCTGCTTTAGCTGTGCTCGAGGGAGTAGTACATATTGCGGACCCATCTGTGGTTAGACATTACGTTGATCGTTTGTATGTATCGATGATGGCCATTCATTTCCAGGCCATTGTCTGATATATATAAATACTCCAGCAGCAGACCACATAGTCTTGGGGCCAGACGCTAGCTTCTTTCTGGTCTGTCTGTGCCCACAATTTCCCAGGACCATGGAGCTGGAGTCGACGGCTTTGTGAGGTTATGTTGTTTTGCAACTTTGTCGCTTAGAATGTGTAATGTAGGGACATAGTACGGCAATCTGGTTTACAAGACAAAGATTGCCAGAGGGTGTCATTTTGGTGTTTTCCTGTGCTTGGAGGAGGATTACCGCCAGCCGGAGAGATCGACGAGCTTTTAGAACCCCCAAAATCGTAAACCAGACTGCCGTCCGATTTCTGGCGCCGCGGTAGAAGCCAACTTTGTTATTAGTTTGCGTTCTGAAGTCCTAGCGACTTCAGATATCTGAAGTGCCTTGTTATATGGTATAGTTTCAGATGTTGCGAACACTGTGGGATTGCGCCAGTCCAAATATTCGTAATCGTCCGGGTAGAACGTCAGCAAAAGCATATTAATATCGACTTCGGAAGTAAGGTTGTCGATTAGCTTGTTCCGTCTTCCATTTATAAATTTCGGAACGGAACTCGATTATGAGCCTGTCCGCTGCCAGACTCCTAGTTGTTCTGCAGGTACTCGATGCCGAGACTACGAGATTCGGCTACGAGTAGCTGCAGAATTTCGCCGGTGGCGGATATTATTTGTCTTTGTATATCGGGACGTAGTGAATGTCAAGTTCGTAGCTTGTTTGTCGATGGTCTGAAAAATAGGACGGGCTTGTTGGAAAAAATCTGTCAGATATTGTTGGAACGGGTGAAATTGGGTGAAATCTGTCTGGCAGGAAGGATCTTTCTCAATTGCCGCGCCAGCGACGAAACGGTTTGCCGAAGCAGCAAAGGCTATCTACTGTTGTCTTCAATAGCGAGACTTTTGCAATCTTCTGAAGTGCACATTGCATCGCTGTACCTTGCGACCCTAGGCTATTGACGAGGCCTAACTTGTCCATTTTATTAAACATTTTTTGGACGTATAGGTGCATGTCTGCCAGGACCTCGGTGCAAGTGTTGTTGTCATCTCTTATGATGGACGGCTTGTAGTGGGAGGAGTAGCTACTGGTACTCGCGGGCTTCCGGGGAAGGTTTCATGGGCGATTCGCGGCTGCCACTGGTGAAACGGCGCCAGCCTGTGTCGGACGACAGAAGAATTATAAAGACTGATAAGAAGATCTGAAATTGATCTCACGGAGCTCTTCCATTGAGTTTTAATTCTGGTCATGGCCCCGAGACTAATTCTGGTCTCGTAAATCAGACCGTACGAAGATTTATACTAAGGGACCAATCGTAAGTACCCGGGTCCGCTGCCAAGTATTGTTCCTGGCGCATTTATCGACTCGAGAGGGTCATGGCATCAGTCGTGACGGGTCGCCCTACTCGGCTGTTCGCAGACTGCCCGCTCCTGGAAGGGGCCTTCCAAAAGCTTATCTCCTCCATACAAGAGTCGCATCGAAGGCCTGGCACCTCGATATATCCCACTTCTGTCTTCTTGGTGGGTGCACCGGCTTCAAGAGCCACTTCTACTGGGGCAACAATGTGGCCGCATAGAAGATATTTGATGAAAGTAAGCATTTTGTGTGTTCTGGGGTTGTGCGCCGTTTGATAGGAATTTTGATTTGAATAAGTAGATGTTGTTATCACAAGAGGCTTTTGTGCTGTCGAATTGAAGACGACTGAATGATGCTGAATGAATATGGCTGTTCCTTTGCCGAGTCAGGCGGGTTTATATAGACTGGAGGGCACATCTTGAGGTCGATCAAGAATATCATGACCATGATGCTGATGTCGCATGCCAGGTCGCTCTCCGATTCGAGCTTGCGGTTGGGTTTGTCGAGTTATATTTAATGTCTGGTATGGGTTCGCGAAGGGCTTTAGACCCTCGCGTGAACTCAAGTTCGCGTGTACGTATATCGCTGACCTCACGTTTGAGGAGCCTTTTGTGGGATATCGATATTCTAAATGAGAGCTCGCGTTAGCATGTGTTTCTGAAGTATCAACCACGTTTCGCACCGCGATCTAGGAATTTAAAACAAGCGAGAGCTTTTGAAAGTATCACTTACAGCATTCCAGCCATCTGGCTGGCCAACTTGGCTAATATATTTCTCAGGTGGCGGAACACTAAGGTTTCCACCGCGGAGGATCCGTTTCTTTACATTGCGGGCGAGGGCAGGCGTATGCCCAGTAGAGACTGACGGGCTTGATGTTGTCTGCAGCGCACGAACCGCTGTCACAGAACTTGATGCTGTTACTGACGATCTCGCAGCCGCAAGTGTGGTGATTTGTCTCTTGTTCGCACATAGCGTCGGAAGGACGAGATCCTTGGAGGATATGGGGGCTTGGAGAGCTTTGTACACAGCGGGAGATCAAGGGGGAAAACTTCAGCAACTATATGCAGTCGGAAGTCTGCACAGCTTGGGAAACTGATACTGGATGACAAATCGGCTAGCGAGTATTCACAATAATTTTAAGTTCGGGAGCTCTACGAAGTAAGGATTGTCGGAGACTGGGCTCTGCTTTGCCGCCAACGTTAATCCTAATTGCCGTGCAGCCAGCTCGATGATCGGAACAAACATTACAGATCTAATCTTCTTCGTCCCGAAGCATCCTTGAAGACTTTCCAGCCCGTCGCTGCTTGTGACCATCTGATTTTCTCTGACTCTTGTCTATATCTCGGTGGAAGACCTCAATATCAATGTCGGCCGGCCACCGTAGTCTTGCGAGCTCCTCCACCATACTCGCGCTCCGGTGACGTCCGCGATGACAAAAGCAATTGACGGTTAATTTCCGGTCGTCCGCAAGCCTCGCCTCTCGCTCAGCTGATTCACCAACATTCAGGGAATATTCTTTGTCCACAGCATCGTTCCGCGCTGATTCTGGTTCCGCATAATCTGAGCCGTGCAATTGTTGGAAATGTTGTGTTGCACCTGACGTCTCGTCGTTTGTGGCAGCGGCTTATGCTTGCAGCTGTCCAACTTCGCGTAAGATGTCGGCGTGGATTGTATCCAACAGCTGCATAAACTGTTCGTCGTTGGTGAGGTGATTTCGTAGTTTCTTTGACCTCCCGTCCAACGTATCTCGGAGTTGCTTGGGCGGATTTGGGATCTTGCGAAGGTCGTAGCGCAGTGTTGCGGGTGGTTGGAGGGGTCCGTAGTGGGCACCTGAGGATGAGATTACAACTGTAACCGCGACCATCGTGTGATCAAAGCTATAATCTCGAGGGACGGAGAAATTTTCCAGAAGTCTGTCAACTGGCAGTTTCCGTCCCCTGAGAGCCGTAAGTTGTGAGGCACTGCAGCAATAGCTGTCGGATCACTGTGACTCCTAATCTCAGGCGAAGTTGTATTTCCAACAAGCAACACTTTTACCAGACCAATTTATCGCCTTTACTGTTTGGAGCCGGCGTCGAGTGATGTCAGTGGGCATCCATCGGTGGGTTACAACTTATTCTTTTATGACGCCAGGTCCGCTGTGTAGTTTCTCGATATGTCACGATCATGCGGGATAAGCAACACCTCAACCTTGCCAGCACAACAGTTAACAGTTGGCCTGTACAGCTGTCGCCGACTCAAGATCAACGTCAATTTCGATGCTCGAGTCTGAATAGTGATCAAGTCTATTCCAGCCCCGTTCCCGAACCTGGAATCCGCGGTTGTGGCACATGCGGTTGGCCTGTCAGTCTGGACGATGCATTGACAACCGAGCTAGCGCATAGATGACATGAGATTGCAGCAACGGGCGTGTAGACTGTTCTTGTTGCGGCAAATACAACGGGACGGGCATGCATAATGTCGATTGAGCTGTGCCACGCCTAATCCAAATATTATGGAGCCAACTTAGATACACTGCAGCGAAATGAATACGAACATAACTAAGGTCCATGGCCAAGCAGTCCAGAATTGTCGCTGCATGTGATGCTTTTTTTACTTGAGTTATTAATTGGAATTTTGCCAAAGTTTTCTCAGTAGGTTCGAATCGCCCACAACAAGTTATGTAATATTTTCACATCGATATTAAGATCAATCGATTACGAGATCCATTCTAACATCGTTACGCGGAAGAAGTTCCGCATTTCGAGTCATTGACGAAATCCGCATAGATCAATCGATGGCCGATATTGGCTAATAGAAGAGAAAGAAATGTCATGACATCATACAACTGATCCCTGATCGGGCAGTCTGGTTTAGGAACCATTCCGTCTCCGTTCTGACTCGCTTCAGCACCCCCCCAGTGTCGACGAGCTCTTCCCCCACCAACAACTACCTGGCTCCAGACCATGCGCATGGGCAGACTCACACTCTTAGTATGCGCCCAGAAGCGCAGTCCAGTAGTTTTCGGGATCGTACTTCGCCTTGACCGCCTTCAACTTCTCGATCCTTTCCGGTTTACCGTAGAGAGATTCAAGAGGCTCGTTGAGCCCTGCGAAGGCTGGGTACACGCGGTTTCGGCCGTCCGGATGGCTGCACTTCTGGCTCCAGAGCTCGCGCACGCTGTTGGCCCATGAGATGGCCTTGATATCGAACGTCTCCTTTTCGTACCACGGCACAACGATGCTGCATGTATTCGTACTCAGTTAGCCTCTGACCTTCACCTTCCACATACCAAAGGGGAGTTTGTGTCGGCAAGTGGGGGTGATCTGGTGTATGAGTACTTACACTTCGAATTTTATGTCACGGTTGGCGTAGAGAGTCGCATCTGGCGCGACAGACAGCACCTTCGTCTTCGGATACGCTTCCACGAGCACGATCGATCGCCCGGCCTCCGGATTCTCCTTCACAAACTTCACGTACATGTCCCAAGTCTGCCTCCACGCCGCGGGATCCAGCTTCTCGATACCCATTCCGATACCAGGCTTACGTTGGCCCTTATCGCCAAATGGGTCGTTGCAGTCGTTCAACTTGTCCGAGGGCATCATGCCCATCTGCACAATCTCAGGCTCCAAGTCGAGGAGATTCTTCCAAGCCTTCCGCCCTTCCTCCTCGGTGCCATAGTACCACGGCGCAACCATGATCGCAGGCTGGAAGTTCGTCGGGGGCGCGCACATGTAGAGGAAGCCGACCGCCATGTTCTCGTCGAGCGGCGTCTCGGCGATGACTTGGATCAGCTTCTCGAGCTTCGAGTCGTCGGTGAAGAAGACGACGCCGGCCCAGGACATGCCGTTGTTGACCTGCGGGTGGGTTTTCACGGTGGCCTGCGTGACGATGCCGAGGGCGGCGCCGGCGCCACGTATCGCCCACCAGAGGTCTTCGACGCATGATTCGGTGACGTTTTTGTGCAGCTTGCCGGTGGCGTCGACAATGTTGACGGAGAGGAGGTTGTCGATTCCGAGGCCGAGTCTGCCGATGTTGCGGCCTATGCCACCGTGGAGGAGCGAGCCGACGGCGCCGACAGAGTTGCAGACACCGGTAGCTAGGAGCGATTAAAATGTTATGAGAATCGAGTCGGATTGTAGATTCGAATGAATGGGCTGGGTAGGATGGCGGCTTATTAGCAGTACGTACCGACGTCGACTCCCTTCGCGGAGGTAGCATTGATCAATTCTCCGACGAGGGTACCGCCTCCCATTGTCGCGGATTTGAGATCTTCGGCGACGGTAACGGTATTGAGCTCCCGCAACGAGATGATGATATCGATGTCGCCGCTGTTTTTGATTCGCCAGCTGTGTCCGCCGCTTTGAGCGAGGCACTTCAATCCTTTCTCCCGGCAGTATTTAACCTACAGAATAGTGCACCCGTTAACACATCCGTTGCCGGAGATATAGATATATGGAACCGGAATGGAGTGAAAGCGGACGTACTGTTTCTGCGACATCCTCTTCGGTGCGAGGGTATACCATCGCGTAGGGCGCTGCAGCGCAATACTCATCCCACGCTTTTGGTATCTCATCTTTGCCGATGATTTTCACGTCCGCCGACAGACGCGGCTTTAGTCCGGTGGAGAAGGCGTTCAAGTCGGCCATAGTGTCGATTCCGATGAATTGAGAGATCAATTGGTTATAATTATCGTTATTGTACGAAGAAGAAGCTGAATGTTGGCGAGCTGGAGATCGTTATCTGCTGTATTCTGATAAAGCCTCGAAGGGAAGGCTAAGACCGTTTCTTTTATAGCCACGACCGTCGCGACGTCAATTAGGTTCAATGCAGAAGATTCAAGCTTTTGTGCAACGATCAAGCAATCAGCCTCCACATCAATCGCAAACACGGACTTTGATGACAAGCTGAATGCAACTGGCTGACCCCGCAGATATCTACTTAAGTACTTATCTATCTATCAATCCAGCTAGCCAGCACTTCTATCACACACGAAACCTGCTTCAGCTTGCACTTCACGGCGAGTAGCCGTCCCGATTCGGCCATGAACCCTGGCCTGACTCGTCCGCTTACGGCTGACCAGCAGCCACCTTTTGCAAAATAGGTAAATGCGGGGAATCAAAGCTGGGCTACGACTCGACCGCCGCTCGGAAGAAGATGCTAACCTCGTCCATTCTGGTGTGTCGTTGATGGAAGTTACCGCATCAAGCGCAGAGCCAAGGAGCTAGAGACAGGGCTGTTGTAAGGCTGTCGTACGGATTTGGACAGCTGCGTTACACAGGAGGTTGGCGGCGTTGGCAATTGGCTACCCGAGACTCCACAGCGGGATACGCCCAGCCCCAGCTGATCGATTGGGGGATGTGTATGCATGATCTGTAGATTTTGGAGAAAAGATTCCGTTGACAGTACACGTCACTGAGATAAATGTTAATGTGGAGAGGTGGGACAGTCGGGAAGCTTGTGAGACCAATCAAGGCTGCATCGTGTGAAACGTGTTGGATTTTGCAAACAACGCACCGCACCGTGCACCTCGACAACCTGAAAGTGGTATCATTCAGTCAAGGCTGCTCATGCAGGTGAGATCTAAAATATCTGCAAACAGCTGACAGGCAGAATATCTCAACCGGTCAAGCAAACTTCTTCGAATTCACGCATCAGTCTTCCGAAGTGGAGAATAGGATTCTTAGTCAGAGAACGGCTGGACTCAACTTAGAATTCGATAGTCTTCCAACCTCAGCCCTGGATGGCGCCGCCAAGACACGCCTGGGCGCCAGAAACGCAAGACTCCCAATCGAGCGAACGGAATATCCCATCAGAACGGGTACTTATATAAGAGTTGATCCAGCACTACGACCCGTGATCTGCGAAACTATGCACACCTGGTTTACTTGAGCATGAGACTTAGCTTTGGCTTTCACCTGTAGACGCAGGATCGATCCTGCATTGGCGGTATTGGCGCCCTAACGAGCAGTACTGGCCGCAGCTCGCCAACGTTTCAACATCACTGATCCCACCAACAGTTCGTGAATACTGCGAAGCGGCAACGGCTTGGTATCTCTCGTCGACGCCATATAACGTTATTTGGGAGTGGTTTCTGTGGTCACAGTACTTGTGGGAACCTTCGATTTTTCACTGGTGAGAGTTGCTTAGGATTCGGTGTGAGATGTTAACTTGCCAGGCGACGGCGAAGATATGATGAGTTTACATGCGTATACCTGCTACGTTCCGTATCTTGCTTGCTGTATGTATGGTCATCGAAGCCAGTATTGTCTGCAATTGCCTGAGATTCTGGGGCGGTGTGCCCGTCGTGAATACAATTACATGTTAGGATTCACTTGGCTGGCGCCGTTGTAGAGTAATCGGATTCACCGATATGCTTGTAGAAGCGGATAGCGATAGCGTCGATCCGGTATGTAAGGATCCGGGCTATGATACTAAAGATGGACTCATCCCGCATGCTCATATGCACATTGACGGGATTCCAGTTGATCCCAGCCGATACAGACTGATAGCGCGCTAGTACGGAGAATAGTCGATGGCTCGGCTTCACGGGGTTGCAGGCAGCTGCGCAGCAGACGACTGAATTTGGACTATAGCTACTAACGACGCAAAAATACAGACGAGAAGCTTGAGGTGATACGAGTAGCTGATTGCTGTATTAGTAATTATAGTAAATTAAGTATTGGCGTGATTGCTGACGCTACACGTGTTTCCCGATCATTTGTAGCAAGCATTTTTTTCAATCGGCCAACTGGAATGTATTAAGGTATTTAATATTTGTGTGTACCTTGTTTAAGACTACTAAGCTTGTGGACTCCTGTAGCACCTATAAAGATTCTCATTTGTAGATCCCAAGTGCCGTATATTAAGACTGGTTACGTGATACATCTACCTAATCGCCCAATTCACGCCCAACAAGTTGGTATTTTATTACTTCTAAGGCAGCATTAATTGTGCATGTCAAATACCAGACCTATACTAGGATCCATTCATAGCTAAAAAGATTTAAAATACGACGAATTAGTAACTTAAATATAGCTTACGGAACTGCTGTTCCCGGCTGTATAAGCTAAGCTCAAGCTTCCAAGAGCGGACAATCGAAATCCCGTCAAGGCGACAGGGTGCGCCTGTCAACACGAGACCGAACCCGAACAAAGGAGGTCCTACGCGATAACGAGGGACGTCGGGAGACAAGCACCGCACCGCTGTCTCTCAAGCCTCGCGAGCTCGTACCTGTCTGCATCGACCCGAAAATAATACAATAGATAAGACAATATAGCATAGCATTTATCAGTCGGTTCCATACGCTGTTTGTGTGCGACTGCGAACTGTCTGAATTGACGACAGTATTAGCGAGGATGCAGCACTGGCAGCTAAGCCCCCGGCTGTGTGTTGAGCGCACCGAGTTGCTTCCTTTAGCGGGAGTTTGGACGGAAGCGGCCGCGGCGGCGAATGTGATTTGTATGTATGTGTAACTGTACAGCCGTCGCTACCCACCTGCCCGCCCGGGCTGGGCATCGCTTGCATGCTATACTTGGAGCGCATGCGTGGTGTGTCTCTTAGCTTGGAGAGTGGGAAAAAAATGGGGGAGGAATAGTTGGGCTATCGACACAGCCGCTGTGACGCAAAGCAGGGCTTAAATCGCCGCTGGGAAGGGGAGTCCGGCGGGAGGCAAAAGGACTAAAACGGGCATGATTGAATTTCGCGAAGAATGAAGTATATTGTAGCGCTGGAGCAAGATAAATACCGGTCGATTACGTCAAGAAGTCTATCATTTTCATCCTCTTCCTTCTATCTATTTTATTTCATTCTATTCTGCTATCTCGACCTTTTGGTTATTTCACTTCAAAGCTTCCTCACGAGACCGTCTGCCGCATTCGGCTGGAACCCACCTGAAACGGCGACGTTGCAGCTCGCGTGTTAGTTAGCGTCCGCTGAGGATTCGAGTCAGAGTTACATACATACAATACTGCTCCCATCAGCACTGCTGACGCAGCTTCTTCCTTTCTTCGTCCTTCATCGCCACCGTTAAACAATCCTCCAACGATCGATCTACATACGAGAGAGCCTTGCCGCTACGAATAAACGTTATACCACTGCCTCCATCGACGCACGCGACCGCCGATACCACTAGTTGCATCTACCGAGCGACCGACCTTACCGAACGCACCGTAACTGTACACAACCAACTGCCGAGATGTGCATCCAAGACTTCACACTACACCAGTGCGGTTGCCAGACCAAGGGCCGCCTGCGCGTGTGCGGCGAGTTCCAGTGCAGCCACATCAAGGACATTGCCAAGCAGCTGCCCGACTTCTGCGACTGTATGTTCCCACCTCCTAGATTGATCTCGTCCCATCTCTCTCTACAAGGGATTGCGGATAATATGTAAAGTGCAGTCGACTGACGTATTTGTGTTACAGCATGCCAGGAGAAACTCGACCGCGGCGACGCATTACCGCAGCGGCGAACGAGCACGGTCAAGCGGATCAAGCGCAGCTTGAGCATGCGCATCGGACCCAAGAGCCCGACGTTCGGTGGGCGGGGCCATAGATCTTCGTCGCACAGTTCGGAAGCCGAATGGGTCAACCCGTTCAACGATCCGGTGTAATACACCTACGTACACAAGCACACGCTGTGATATCTATCTACAATATGGACGACGCATATAACCAGCTGGTCTAAGACTGGTATCTGTTCTGTTTGCATACGTACATTATATGCTTCTCTTTTATCATGCGGCGTTTGGGGTAGCCTTGCAATGGTCGGACTTTTTTTGATACAACGGTCCTGTATATATTCTTCTATTCTGAGGTGATGGATGTATTGGTGGGATCGGGGTTTTCGAGGGTTTCAGGTGCCGGCGGTGTATGCATGCGTGTATTATTTTTTGATGCATGCATGCGTAATGTTATGCGTTCTGCCTGCGCAGGCCGGGTGGAAAGCTATAGCCAGTCGGCGTCTGTTGCATACATATATTCTAGCACATTCTTTATATTTGTCACGGCTACCTTCTCATGTAGCGCCTACGATTGATATATTTCAGCCAATATCCACTTTCATTCATAACGTCTAATTGTCTCATCGCTAGCTAGCGTAGAATGATGTGATGTCGCGATTGGAGGTGAATAAATTATCGTTGCGAAAGGTAGGTGGAAGTAGCGTGTGTGTATATACATGCCGTCATGCCGGTCGCACGACATCGACGCGGCGTCTATAGATCTATGGAATCTAGGTACAAATCCAACCTACATGCAACTCATTAGCCGCCTGCATGAACCCCTCCATTCTTCAAGATGGGGAACCAACCGTACAGAAATAAATACCGAAAAACATTAATAGCAGATTGCCGACCCTTGAAGCATCCGAATACGCCCAACCCGACCGTGTCGCCCGCCGTAATGGACATCCCAGGAATCAATATTATATTATGGTATTATAAAAAAGAAGATATTCGAGCTCCCGACGCCCGATGTGCAGGTATAGGTAGGTATATTGTGTATGAGGATGGTGATTCACCCCCACGACTGTCGACGGCCCGTGCATGCGGAACACAGACTCGTGCACGGCAGACACCCACAGCAGCACAGCGCCCACCCGCTCGCCTGCACACAATGCGAAATCGACGCCATCGACCGTCGCAATCGGCCGGCGAGAGTCTTCGGCTGTTCGTCGCCGCGGTCGGCGGACGGGTCGCGGTACTCACAGGGTTCAGAGGGCGGGTAGTCGTAGTTGGAGCTGTCGCGGTGATTGTAATTGTAGGAGTAAGGGTATGTGTACTCTTTGTGGATGGTGGTGGAGCGCTTGTATTCCATGCTCGGGGCGGTGGAGGGGGCTGGGGTTGTGCGGGCGGGCGAGGGGATGGCAATCGTGTGGTCGTGGTCGTAGTCGAGGGCGGAGTGGAGGGAGGCGGTTGTCGCCGAGGTGATTGAGATTTCGTCCGGGCTTTTGTAGTTGTCGGTTTTGGACTCCATTTTGTATAATATTATATAAGTATTCGTATATCGATTGATTATATAAGAAGTATATACCGAAGTATATCTTTTATTCGATCGGGAAAAGTCCGACGTCGAAGGGTGGAATCCGGGGTAGATTAGGTGAGGGCGACGCTTTTTGGCTGGGGTTGTGCAATTGGCGTGCTTGTCTGGGGTCAACGGCCTGTTCCAGCGCCTTGGTACAGCTGGTCTGAGGCTCTAATCGATATCGATCCCAGGATCCGGTCCGACTCAGCGACCGCTCGCATTCGGCGTCGCGTCTGCTGAAGCGAGAAGACGATAAGAGTCAGCGAAATTAATGCGGAGAAGTGAAGGAAGGAAAGAAAAAAAGTCAGATGGATGGAGGCGGGTGGAGGCAATATATTTCATTCGCCCGAATATTATGGCCACCCCCCAGCCGCCTGCGGCCGGTACTTGAATTGGATGGGCAAGATACTTCGTACAGAGATTTATCGCTGCAGCACCGCACTTACCAGGTAATATCTGCAATCGTAATTCCAATGTCATGCGTGAGACTCGCATGAAACTGGCAAGTAATCTTCCTAGCGGGCGAGGAGTGGGGCCGCAGCTTGTGCGAGCTAGTGCTGGTGGGCCAGCGATCTTACGGCCGTCGTGGGATAACGTTACGAGGTGAGTAAGCTGCGTTGGCGGGGGACATGGACATGGATTCGACAGTTTAGTTTGAAGACTCAGCCTGGCGGGCGGGCCGGCGAACGAACGCAAATTATACTCTCAATCCCAGCAGGGCGTACACTCAAAATATTTTAGACGCCAAAGTGGCCGATTGATGAGGGGGTAGTTCTTTAAGTACGCTACGTGGAGCAAAATAGACTCCGAACGTTATAAAAACCAACGTGCGGAAAGGCCGTTCGATTCGCCCCGCCACGGAATTATATCGAATCCGCTCGGCCGCTAGTCTGCATACGTACGGAAACGATTGCAGACTAGGCACCACCTTTCGAGAGGGAGCAAATCCAGGCACTCGAAACTGGTAAACTCGGGACAATCACACCGTCAAATGCGCCATGGTGGCGCGGCGAGAATCCGCGTTTGGCATCTTCGTTTGCTGGCTGTCGTGTTGGGCCAGCACGACTGCACTCTTGCGGCGGGATCCAGCGGAAGAGCTCTGCCCGATTGATGTTATTCATTCACGGTCAACCGTTAGTACGTACTACAGGACGAGTGTATAACGTTGCGTGACGGCGTTTTCTCGGTTGTTGGCAGGCCCTCTCGAATCACATCGAATCGATCGACGAATCGCACGAGTGGGATTGGTGGATGGGCTGATGCGTGCATTTGGTGTGCAGGCGTCGACGTATCCCACCTTCAATCCACGCCATCGGATCCTGCGGTCAGCCCGAGCCCGAGTCTACGTTGGGGGTTGACTGGAAATGTGTGAAGTACCGTGTTTGATATCTCTGGCATCTTCAAGTTGGAGACTGTCCACGAACGCGCTCAGCCAGCCCTAATCGGCTCATGCGTCATTAATAAAAGATGTTGCAACTGGCTACGTAGCCTCTCACAAGTTGGGCAAGTGGGCGGAAAATCATCGAGGGAGGTCGTTTGTGGGGGATCGTATAGTGGGCGCTCGGACAGCAGTCTAGACCAAAGAGAGTCGAATGTAGACAGGAGGACTGTTGTGAAGCTGCAGCGCAACGCAAAGTCCAAACGTGTTGGTAGCTCTTCGTAGATAGACGGTACGATATCGTGAGAGCCGGTATAGGATACTAGTAGAAGCGTCGACATGGGCTGATGGGGTTTGAAACACCTGCACTTGGAGCTGCTTGGGTAGTGTCAAGTTACAGTATCCTAGGGCTATACAACGACAGCGTATACCGTAGAGAGTCAAGGTCGCCGTAATACTAGCTGGCAGTCCTGCGTATTATATTGTGACGGGAACGGATCGGTGAGATTGCAAAAATTCGATTCACAAACATCAGATCTATGGCTAGACCGTCTTACTCCAGCCGTTCCTGGAACTAGCACTATAGTAGCTGTAGATGCATAGCGATAGCCTCCAGGTGCACCGACCCCACGCGGGAGCATGTACTAACGGGGGAATTTCGCGTAGCACAGGTACCTAGGTGATCGATTCTCTCTCGACTGGGGCAGGAACATGAGTACACCCGTGCACCCTCCCTCAATAAGCTGTGTAAAGGAAGCAGTATTGTCTCCGCTGAAAATACAAGTTACAGTTCATGGCTATCCCCGTGGATACTGTTCGATACAGCCGGCGGAGTCTGGTATCCGTCACCCGGTATTCATCTCGTACGAGCACAGCAGACCGTACAACCTATATAACTGAGCAGCTCGATAGCAAACGTTAAACACGTACTCTAGATAAGCAGTAGTCGCGCATCTGGCGTGCAGACTTGATGATCATGGTCAAGTCGAAATACGGCAACGTAATATATACATCTTCTTCCTCGACGGCCGCCTCCCGATATTATATTAACCTTACATCTCTGGATACTTTATACGGCTAGCCCGATGAAAGCCTTATCCCAACAAATCCTCCAATTAGACGATGAGGGCATACCAATCGAGTAACAAGTCCTTACATCGCGGCTGCAATTTCCAGACGGTGCAGGCTGCAGTGTGGCGTGCATGCGTTAGCGAGTGCGTGCATACATGTACCGTAACGGCTAGACGGCCGTGCAGCGAGCTAGCCAAGTACTTACTTACATCTACTTAGTATAGACCGTAAAAAACGCCGCTCAGTCGACTATTGACTCTCGATCTTCCACTGCTTCCTCTGGTTCCTCCCAGACGTTTTTCGTATCGGCTACTGTGGTGATCTCCGGGTGGTCGGTTTTGTAGGATTCCTTCATTCGGTTGATGCGGCTGAAGCCTGGGTATAGGCTTGTGTTCGCTAGGGTGAGTTGTTGCTCACGGCTCAGGTCGGCGATGGAGACTCGTCCATCAAACGTTCCTTCTGGGAAGAGACTCTCCAGATACTTTTCATCTCGCTCGAGTTGGGGTGTAGTGTCTTCGGCGTCATCCTTCTTTCGTTTTCTGCTGTACTCTTCCTCGCCCCTTTGGGGTTTGTTGGCGGATTTTGATGTGCCCTTGGTATCTTCGTCTGAGCTGGTGTCTTTGTTAAGTTTTGCGTCGCCCGTTGCTTGCTGCGATATTCCTAAATTTGGGTTGACTAGTTTCAGGACAGTCCAAGCCATTCGCGACAGCATATAATCGAACGCTATAGTCTGAGGCGTCCGGATCGGTCGATTGTGTAACGATTTCAGAGTGAACAAATCGACAGTTCTGACGAAATGGCAAACGAGTTTTTGTTCCTTCAATTAAACACTGTCAGCCTTGGCTGTACAAATACCTTACAAGAGCCCTCTTACCTTGATGGCAAACATGAAGGAGCCGTTGTTAAAAACTCGGTGAATGTCAGCCCGTAGGGTGATCAGATTCTCAGGTACTAAAGTGTGGTCCTTGGAGCCATCGCCGATACCGATATCTGAGGCAAAGCTCATACTGTTGCGGTCCCACTTGAAGCCGTATTAGCAAGAACGATCGATGAACTTCTAAACTTCGAGAAGGATGTTCCCTACCCATTTCCCCTCTTCTTTCGGGACCAAGTGAGCGGCCTCGGTGCCATCCGGGCATCCTGTAGCTTTGCAGCCGCCATCTCTCATCCTTACTGTGTCCGACATATCCGACGTTACTGGGATGATGAGATCGTCATCGTTGGTCTGCAGCGTTATCAGTGTCAGAATTGCCTTCTGAGACTGTCGTGTGATGAGCGAAGGATCGTACCATTGATTCTTTCCATTTGACGAGGAGTGGTGATAGATTCCCTCGCGGGAAAGTCCATTGCCGGAAACTTTCGGTGACTTTGTAGCCTGGACTCTCTCGGTAGGAATCTGACGAGTGTATCAGCATTTGTGTACGGAGATGGGACCTTTGCCTGTCGCCATTACCTGTGTAGTAATAGTAGTCTCCTTGGAGAAGAATATCCTCGTCGCTCGCCTCTGTTGCCTTTGGCTTTCTCGGACGTAGTTTCCGTCGTTTTCGAGTCTCTTCCGCAGACTCGAGGCGGCATGGGTGGAGGTCACCAGGCCGAGACGTTAGAATGAATAGAACGGCCAATAGAGTCCCGCGGTGGATCCCCGCGTGCTGTTCGTGAAGCTTGTAGCTTTCCGGAGCTATCCTCCCATCTGGCGTATGTTCAAAATGAATATCATCAGGCAGGTCGAGTGCTGGGAGTCGGATGATTATGTTGACGTCGTCATGGCAGAAGGGATGGCGGATGTTGATGTATTTTCTATAAGGGAACGGTGGCAGGGGGAGGGGCTGCGGCTGCCACTTGTCGTACGCTGGTCGTACGATCATTGTCGGTATCGAAACCTTCTAGGCGAGTACCTAGTAGAACTGATGAGGGAGAGATTAGTATCGGCCCTGTAGGCCAACTGTCTGTCCAAAAGTGTTGTTGTGTGGTAGAATTAGATGAAGCTCCTTCGACGGATTGGGGAAGCTTAAGGCGTCTGGCTTGCGAGACAAGATTTTGGGTTTACCTTTCTATGGGCCCTGAAAATTCTACGCTGGGAATATTGCCTCATAGGGAAATTCTGGTCTGGTGGCTGCCAGTCTTGTAATGTAACCAATATTTTCCGAGCAGGTGGACTGGTTAATATCTACAAACGGGTATTGCAGCTTCAGAAACAGGTATGTACGGGATGATATTATCAGATTTGGCTCTATAGCTACAATTTCACAAGGTGGTTGAATAAACAAAGGGTACGTACATACTTTATCGACGGTACTAGATCTGGACCGGCGACCAGCATATTACGTACGTATCCTGAAGATACAGAGGCAGGATATCACCTCAGGACCGTATACGTAAGGTAGAGAATATATTACACGGTAGGAGGAATCAAGCGAGAGTGCAGTTCCCAGACGACGCGGACGGGAAGGGGAGGCGACCCCCCGCGACGATGCAGACGGGACACAGCCTGGTCACATCCTTATAGTAGGTCGTCGGCTCTAGCACCTCGGTGCAGCGGCTGCCGGAGGCGTAGCGGCGGTTGCACGAGCGGTCCGGGCTGCGGTCGCGGGTTTTGCGGCCGCAGAAGTACTCTGTCTCGTGGATGTAGTGGCACATTTTCCTTTTTGCGGGGATAGATGCGGTTGTCCGTTTATACGTGCGGAGGTTGTGTGTTATTTCTACTAGATTGGTATACTGCTATGTGTACGGTCTACAGATCTACGAGGAGAGATAAAGATGGTGGGAGGGAGGATAATATTGAGACTACCTAACTATGGTAAGAAACGCACCCGCACCGGTTTCATGGGTCCTCGAACCCGTGAAACAAATTTATTAAACATTAAGAAACATAGCAGGTGTCGATTCGTGTATATAATTAAACATTAAACATCAACTCCAAGTCCCGATTTTTTGATATGTTAGTATAAAGACCGGCCAGGTTTTCCCTAGTTGGTCAAGTCCATGGCGTCCGGGGAAGAATCATCCTCATCCTCCCAGTCGGACTCGGCGGGCTTCTTGTAAATGATCGTGATCCTCTGCCTTGCGACGGGGGAAGAAGCGGGGGAGCTCTGGTTCTCCTCCTCCTCGGGCTTCTTGTACTTGATGTGGATCTTGAACTTGGGAAGCTGGGCCTTGCGTGCCTGGAGCTTGGCGGCGCGGCGAGCGGCAGCAGCGGCCTTGCGAGCGGCGGCTGCGAGCTCGCGGGCCTCGGCGGCGGCCTTGCGGGCCTCGGCGGCGGCGGTCTTGCGGGCTTCGGCGGCAGCCCTGCGAGCTTCGGAAGCGGCCTTGCGAGCCTTCTTCTTCTCCTCGAGTTCCTTCTCGCGTGCCAGGGTGGCAGCGGTAAGGCACTTGCGGCAGCAGTTGACTCGCTTGAGCCTGCGAGTGAAGAGGCTGCGGCAGCCGTCCTTGAGGCGGTGGCAAGGATGGACGGAGAAGATGTAGGTGTGGTTGCACGCCTCGTAGGTCTTGATAAGACGTCTGCACATGTTGGCGGTAGGTAATATATATAAAAATTATATATAAAAAGAGTGTTTTTTTCGTAAAAAAAAATAAAGAAAGTAAGTTTCTTCAAAGAAAGTGGGGTATTCAAGTATGTAGAGCTTGACTGGATACTTGAAGTACGTTGGTATAAGTAAGGAATGATAGAAAGCGGTATACTCTGCTGGGGCTTTGTATACTGGGTGAGTGTTGTACTGAGGAGGAAAGAGGGGGCGGGGCCCAGTAGGGCAGGGGGGCTTTATATGGGGCTTCCATCCTGTGTCGACGTGTCTGGTAGATGTGGTCGTTGGTGGGATTGGTCTACCGTGGTTGACAAGTCGACTCTACAGTGCACTGTGGTTGACAGGTGGAGGGCCCGGGTGTATCCGGTAGGGCTAGATATAGCCGTCTGACTGAAAGTGGTATTGTTGGGGGTCCCTGATAGGGCGACGAGGGAGTTTGGCAGCCTGGTGGGGATGCTGGAGGTAGTGTGGTGTCCAAGTGGCTTCGAAGTGGCTTCGAAGTGGCATTTTGTGGATTTCTGGTAAGATATGTCGGTGAGGTGGTTTTGCGGTGTGAATAATTGGCGGGTCTGGATGTCTGTTGAGCTGGAGAACTCTGGGGTCGTGATGCTCGCGTGGATATATTTCCAAGTTCAAACAACATGCTCATGGCTGGTATATATTTACCGAGTTCGGTATGGGGACTATAGTCACAGCACAAGTCATTTAATTCGATTGCATACTACTGCTTGATAGCCAAGATAGAGCTGGATCGCATTCATGGAGTAGGTAGTTGGTATTGCCATCATGTGAGGCGAGTCTGGCGTCGGGACTGCTGTGAGCCCTAGGGCTTCAATGCCCAGCGGTTGACCTAGCCGGTCATTACTAATAATCAGAGCGTGCGCCTATTTCTCGATAGCAGCTAAAGAGCTATGGCTGAGGCTAGCTATGGACCTCTTATTGCACAAGTATAGCTCGAGCACCGAGCATCAAATCTGGACTGCTACAGATCTGGAGCTATGCATCGAGTTGACGTATGCATGAGATGTATAATGCGCATGACGGGTGTATATATGGGCCCAGCGGTAGGGGTCAATGCGGGCTGCAGGAACGGGCATGCACGGGCGATTCCCGGCACAGCTATTGGCCGAGATGCAGGAACCGGGTACGATACACTCTCAGAGTACACATGCCATTCGCATATCGCATTCGAATGCATTCGAGAAGGTATATGGGTGGTGGTTTGACAACGCACGAAGGGGGTAAAATGCAACAAGGTCTCGTGGCGGGGCTAAGAATAGACGCCGGCCCCTGATAGCCCGCATCACCAATGTAACTCCGAACAACAGAACTACTTAATTAACTCAGTGCACAGCAGACTGGATTGAACATCGTGGCGGGTGTTCTGGAGTGCAGCACGCGGCGGAGGGCAGCCAATCGCGACCGCGAGCTGTTGTTTTGGCGGCGGCCGAAAGCGGAGATGTAAGTGAGGTGCGGTGTGGTGTTGCCGGCCCAACCACCCTCTTTTAACCCTGTGGTAAACACGCCGCTACGTACGTAGCAACGGGCCCCGGCAATTGCCAAAATCGTGAGCAGCAATTGCCAAATCCGCTAGCAGCAATTGCTGCATCCTGGCCGCAGCCATGACATCTTTTGCTGCATCCCGGCTGCTTGGCGGCCAGCAGACATAGCAACAGCCTCACATCGAAACCTCGACTTCGGCGCCGCGCCCAGCTGGAACAAATTACGGCGGCCGCCTGCTCTAATCCCCTTCCATCGTCCCTCTCATCGCTCTCCTTCACCTCCCTCCAACCTCATCTCGTCGTCCTCTTTCTTATCGCATCGCCATCTCGCTCCTCCCTCCTCTTTCAACCTCCTCTCCGCCCCCTCCCGACTGCCGGCCTCCCTCCGTCCTCTAGCTCCAGCTTCAGCGACTTCCTCTTCTCCCAGTCCAGCCGTCGTCTCGGACGCTCGAAAGCTGCTGCCGTCGCTCGTTCGCATTCTTCGTCCGCTCGCTCGCATCTGACCAAACCAACCGCTCAGCTCGTTCGTGCGTGCGCACACTCGCATTCCTTCGCTACTCCGCCAAGACCCGCTGTCGCGCACGCTTTCGTCGCGAGCGGCTACACAGCTGCTGCAGCACTCCGAGGGCGATTCACTTCGCCGCTCCCGCCCGCTCTGTTATTCTCCCGATCCGAAGGGACGCACCAGACGGGAGAAGCCATCTTTCAACTTCTCTCCAGCCGCCTCGAAAGATCGAGTTGAGAATACGAGTCGAGAGAATTTCCCTCTTCGATAGCGACGTCGAGCGACAAAAATACCACACACTCAACGCACAATGAGGATACCGACGCTCCTCCTCCTCACCGCGCCCCTCGCCCTCGCGGCTCCGCTGGTCGACCTCGCGAAACGCCAGTTCTGCGACGCCGGCTCCCAGGTCTGCTCCGTCTACTGCTGTCTCGCCGGCGAGCAGTGCGTCTACGATGCATCCACCGCCTCCGGCTACAATTGCCGGCCCGTCTCCGACACAAACTACCAGCCCGTCGTCAGCGCCGTCTTCACCTACCCCGTCGCACCCACTCCCACCGCCCTCGTAGTCACCTTCAATCCCGGTGCCTCCGCGGCGGAGACCCCGGCCGTCACGCCGGGAAACACTCCCGGAAACACAGTCGTATTCACGCCTGGCACACCGGGAATCACTCCGGGTAACACGCCGGGAAATTCTCCCACGGGCATACTGGTCCCGCCCGTCCAGCCCACCGGTGCCACCACCACCATCTCTCGTGGGACCAGCACCGGCGCCTTCATCACCGCTACACCCACAAACAGCGGCGGCGTCGTGCCCCTTCCCGTTACTAGTGGCGGCGGCGGCCTGACCGCCGGCCAGATCGGTGGCATCATCGGCGGCGTCATCGGCGGTCTCGGCCTCCTCGGCCTCCTGCTCCTCTGGTGCTGCCTCTACGGCGCCTGCGCCATCTTCCGCCGCCGCGGCTCCGACTCCTCCAGCTACGAGGAACGCAAGACCTGGCGCAGCTATGTCCCGCTCGCCCTCGCAGGCGGCGCCGTAGCCGCCGGCCGACACCGTCATAGCCACCACTCCACCACCACCATCACGACCGAGAAGCGCAAGTCTGGCAGCAACCTCGGCAAGGGCATCATCGGCGGCCTCGGCGCCGCTTGGCTGGCCAACCGGTTCATGAAGGACAAGAAGCACGAATACCGCCCGCCAAAGGAGCAGATTGTCGCCGGACACTACTCCAGCAGCTCGTACACCGGCACCAGCTCGTACACGGGTACTAGCTCGACTTCCACCAGCGGCCACACGCACTCGGACACCAGCAGCAGCAGCTACTTCAGTCACTCGTCGAGCAGTAGTGGGTTCGCGAGCAGCGACTCGAGGAGTCCGCCGCCTGCCCGACCGGCGCCGCCGAGGCGCTATAGGTAGTGTCGTGTGGTTATGGGATCTGTACATTTTCGGGGTGTAATGTGGAGGCGGTCTCATATCGGTACTCATTCTCCGTTGTTTTTGTTTATTTCGTTTTCTTCCAAAAAATTTTGTTTGACACGGCGGACTCGAGAGAGCCACCGTTTGTTTGCTGATATTCGCGAGTTATTCTTTTCCTTCTAGTCACCGACGCTTGTCTTTCCAGCGAGTGATACGGCATGGCATGCATTTCTTGGTTCTTGACGCCCCGCTTCGTATCATATCAAGCCTGTTCTTCCGATATCGATGCCACGTACGATTCTGGATCCGAGCGAGCGAGCGAGCGAGCACTGTTTTCCGAGCAGACGACACCGGGTCTCTTTTGGAACGACGAAGCCGATTCTACGATCGTTGCAGCGAATCATTCGACCGATCGATACCCGATTTTCACCTTTCGGATTTTTTTTTTATTTGCACGTTTTCATTTGTACTCATCACGATCTTCGAATGAAGTTAAGGATGACTTTGATGTATATACTGATTATGTCGTTATTTTTCCATCCCATTGCAGCGGACTGCGGTCGCTAGACAGACATACACCACGACGTCTTCGTTCGGCTGTCTTGTCTACGGCTGTATTTTTTCCGCGAAGGAGTTTGGGAGTTATTTATTGCATCATGGGTTTCCGCCGCTACCTACCTTGGTCAAGCATCTGCGCCGTCGTTCCTTTCTGTTGGATAATGTGTTATACAATATAAATGCCCGTTCATGTATCTAAGATTAGCAACGCGATGGATCTTCCACGTCCCCAACCATATTTATTATCGTGAGACAAATGTAGATGAGGGTGCACGGGTGTGTAGACGGGTGTTCTATGGCCGGTGGGTGCATCTGCGCGAATTGTAAGAGCTTTGTAAGATGCACCTGTAGGCAGCGACGGATGATTGTGTGAGCATGAGGAGACTGTCCTGCAGCGACGGTATTTTGCGGACGGGATCGAGCTAGCTATAAATTCTGGTCTAGCGTGGCATTCGAGAATTGAGGCGTGTCCATGCATGCTCGGCCCAGCCTCTGGCCAAGAGTCCAAGGTGTGCATGGAATGTGCGGATGACGTCGCACGTTGACATTCGCGGGTAATGCTCGTTGCTTTGTGCTACACCGATATTGAATGTAGATCAATATCATAATTAGGGATCTTGTAAGTGCTATAAGATATACAGGCCAGAGACATATGTATGGTGAAAGATCTACTAGCATGAAGCAATCTACCAGATGTTTCTTTTCTTTCTCTCTCGTTCTCTCCCTCTCCCTCTCTCTCTTTTCTTTCTTTCTTTTTTTTTTTGGCTATAAGGTATTACCAAAAGAATAAATACTTTCTTTGTCTCCTTTGTGTAACCATTAATGCAGTACCGATCAATCCTCTGGTTTTTTGACTAGATAATCTTTATAGCATGCAAAACTGAATGCAGGTGATATCTCGTTCCAAGGGTTCATATGTATCACAAGTCTAATGAATACCATCATAGCTAGGACCATATTGAAAGATAAAGTTCACCCAAAATAACCTTCGTAGCTAGCGCTACCAATCGGCCAAACCAATCAAGCATAGGTCACACACTAGAGGCCCCGACAGAACCCGATCTAGCAAGCACCCGATAATAGCTAGCCAGGTACTAGTACTATCATTGAAGTTATAGCCCGGACACTTTACTTGAGCATACACTTACTCAAGTCGTACTCGTTATATATATCAATAAGTATTTAGATGGTGAATTTCACCTATAGCGTAGTCTTGGCTGTGAAGGCGTGGTGGGGTATATACTAGCATTGATTCGAGGCAAAGTGGTATGTATAGAAATAAAACCGAGTCGAGTAGCTGAAATGCAGGAAACAGTATATATAAATATGCACGCTAGACCCCCGACAGTATCCGGTATATAAATTGGTATGGTAGTAGCTTTTCCCCGTTGCCGGCGTTCCATGGAACGAAATATCATACACGATCGCCCAAAACAGCCAACAAGTAAGGGTACCCCGGGTCAGGAAGGGCGATGTGGAAAGTGCCATTCCTATTCATGAACGGACGCGGCACGCCGAAAACCACACCGTCAAACTGTTGCATACTCTGCACAATGTGCCCGTTGTCCCCAAAATTGAGTGTGAACTCAAGTTGCATGCCGTAGCCGAATAGAAGGTTGCTCGGCCGGACGACTTTCTCCCGCAAGTAATTCCGTGCGTCTGACCTCAGTTTTGGATAAGACTCTCTGAATCCATTCTCGTGCCTAATTAAGAAGATTAATGGGAATCCTCGATTAACGCTATTTAAAAAGATTTTGCAGCAGATACGGAAGCAAATAGAGGTTGGGCTCCCACCAATTGCCCCTGGTGATATCGAAGGACTTGATACCGGAGAACGTGATCGCGATCTCTTCCACTCGAATTGATATATTTTGCTTGTTGTAAACCATATTCAGCGTCGTTTCCGCCTCCCGCACATCTTTTTCTCCTTGCCGGAATTCTTGTCGGATATTCTTGAACCCCAAATCCTGCCACCGTACTTGACGATGTTTAGGTTTCAGCAGGTTTTCTTGCAGGACAACGATCCGCTCGTGGTTGGGCTGTAGATGGTCGTCGTTCCAGGAAATGACGGTATCGTCATAATCTTTGAGCCTGTAAGAAGGCTTATAAAAGCGATCCAGCTTTGCCTCTTTGTCGGTGGTACTTATACCTTTTGCATCCAGAAGGCGGTCGACTCTGGTCCTTTCAGCGTCCACACAGGGCATGTTGTATCTAGATACCATGAATCAGTTCTGTCAATATTCTTATCATGATTGTTTTGGCACTGTACCCCGGTACGCTTTCCAAGTATTGACGGGCCTTTGCGACTCCCTCGAGGAGAGTATTCATACGGCTCATCTCTGGTCCGTAGTAGTCTATTCGTGCCTGGTTGTAAAGCTGTGTGGCGAACTGCAGATTTCTTTGGACGAGTTTGTATCGCTCGTCGTGCGCTTCTACCCAGTCTGATAAATTTTTAATGTTGTCCCACGGCGTGGACTGGGTGCTCGTGGCGTCGATGTATGTCATGTATTTTTGAATCGACTCGCTTTTGATTCTTTCCAGGTCGTCGGATGCCTCTTTTAGGTTGCTCCATAGTTCTATCATCCGTGCCTTCGCCTCTTGGTCGCTGCTTGCCTGCAGACGTCAGTTTGTAAATCAAAACAAGCATATTCTAAGCGATTCATATATACTCACAGGCAATTGGGTAGCGACAGCGGCAAAGTCTAAATATCTAGAGGGCGGTAATTTACGCCACATTAGTAGAAATCAAAAAAGGGCTGCGGGAAAAAAAATATACGCCTACTCATTGTAGTAGCCAAAATAACTCCGCTCGTTGTAATGCCAAATTGGAGAACTGTCGGGCAATAAGGTATCGGATATCAGCCAAGTATGATAGTTCATCATCTCTATATAATTCGGCTGTTCGATAGGTATCCCATCTTCGAATAACGGCGCTACATAAAGGGCCTTGTTGACAGCCAGCAGATTAGTCTCCGGTGTGAAGAAGGGTCGCAGCGCTTGGGCATATGCGAACAAAAGTCTCGAATCGCCATAAAACGGGTGCGGAACGCCGTCATCCGTTTCGCTTTGAGCTTCAGGCGCTGGGGTTGTCGTTTGTGAGTCTCCGTCCAACAGCAGCGTTACGAAACTCAGAGCCCCCAGCATTACAGGGACGCCCAATGCTGAAATATATGCATTCCAGTTGACACTATCCATGGAGTAATTCGTGAAACTAGACTTTATAGATAGCACACCGGCATCGCAGGCGCAAAGTGGGTTCAGCGTCAGCTTTATAGAGAATAGTGTGCAGTCAAAACTAAACGACGCGAACAGAGCAAGTGAGATGAGGGTAATGGCTAAGGATTTTGAGATCCGCGCCATGGTTCGCCCGATGCCAACAACAACAACGACAAGAAAAATTCGACCCCTAGAAGAGGGAGGCAAAGAAAGACAATTTGAAAATGAACATGTGGGGGGCGTAGGTCGACTTTATACTTCACTGGTTCAAGATCGCGGGCGGAGGTTGGCAGGTAACGCGCCTTACTGAATCTGGAACATGAGGCTGAATCCAACGATTTTCAACTCAAGTTAGAGACTCTCGACGAGTAGATCTACAGACCTCTGATATTGATAACTATGATACTATAGCAGGTATCCTACTACTACTTCAGAAAATTTAGAAAGAAATCAAACTTTCATGACTGATTTCCGAACTGAAAGACAACGTTCAATCTGCCTTGGTATCTCTTAGGTGGTCTACGCAACTCGATGGGCCATAGAGCCCTAGGCTTCCGCAGATCATCTTCCACTTTGCTCTTCGGTTTGAGAATTGGCAGTCTGGCTTTCAAGACAACACAGTGTTGATTTGAGTGCATACATACATTGAGAGAGTGAATTAATGACAAAATGAAGAGAGTGACATAACAGTAAAGGTATCCGATTTTCTGAGCTCACGAATATGGAAACCTTGTCATGGTTGCATTCTAGAGAGGAATGCAAAGTTTTGTTCGCTTGTTAACAGATCACTGAGCTGCAACCTGCTTTTCGCCAACGACGGCGAGGATAGAAGAGTATCCATTGTTGGGGGCAGGAATAGTAAGCGTGCCGGTAGATTCATCGAAGCTGGCATCCTTGTTTGTTGTCTCTTTTTCGGAAGAGGCCTTTCCGCCAATGCTGAAACCGAATAGGGAGAGAGATGCTCCACCAGATTTCACATTCTTGAAGTGTTCCGAAAAGCTGTGGGAAATCTTAGAACTGAACTTGACTTCCATCCCAACGCTATAGGACATAGCCAAAAGTTTGGGTTGGATGATGGTCAGGGCCTCCTTTGGTGCGTCCTTTCGCAACTTGGGGTAAGTGTTCACAATATCCGGGATGTCCCTAATGGAGTTCATGATAAGCAACAGATATAATTCAGAAGCTGAGACGGAAGATCTTACCACTGGCCAGTCTTCACGCTGAAAGTTGTAAGGCCATAAATCAACAAGGTAATGCTGAAGTCATCCATATTAGCATCCGCACCAAGCTTCTCGAATTCGTCCTTTTGAGAGTAGTCGCCGGACGCGCTAAACCACCCGTTGCTCCAGCTCGCATCGCCGCCGACTGATGTAAAGCCACGTTCGGACCAATCCTTCGTAACGCCGCTTTTAAGGTCAAGCTGAACCCTGATGGGCTCAAGCTTGTTATTGCTCATTTGATCACTCCATTCCTGGACCTGGTCGTTAAAGCCGCCCTGGATTCCGTACTGAGGTCGCCAGAATTGGTCAAATTTGGGGAAATCAATTTTCTGGCCCTTGGCCGCAAGCAGGGAATCAGATGGGCTCAATGCAACATCGCTCAATGTAACAGGCATGTTCCAGCTGTTCAACTTGCGCATTAGTACGGTTTGATGAAATTTCTGGCACGAAGCCCTTAAGGTTTGTTCAACCTACCCTGGCTTTCCTTGCACAGCCTTGGCCATGTTAATGATGTTCAAAGTCTGTGTATTCAAAGGACCAGCTTTCGGTCCGTTGACCTGTTGCGAAAGATTCATTTCTTTGCCAAGTGCAGCAGACATGTCGTTCTTCGCGTTCAGATACCCTGGCCGGTACTCAGCAGCCCATGCATCAAGATCGTCATATCCACCCTTGAATTTGCTATATTGATCGAGGGCTTTGCTCATCTCATCCGCAAAGATTTTCTGATACGCTGCTGACATCTTCACTGCAGCGGTATAGGCATTGTATAGTCCCTTGTCTGGGTTTACGCCCTAACAGTCGGAAAAATTAGATCGAATACTCAAAACCAAGCCTATTTGGAATTAGTCGAGGTACTTACAAGGTCAACATAGCTCAGGTAGCTAATTAGATTTAAAGTAGATGTCAGCCCTTATGGCTCTTGATACCAGATACAACGAGTAATCGAAAGTCGAGGCTGCAGTCGTTCCGCTGCCGCTGGGCTAAAGCTTCTAGGACATACCTTTGCAAAGTATCGATATAGCTGCCTGAGCCACCACCAAGGTAGATGGGAGTATCATCACGTAGAGTTCCGTTCGCAAAATCATAGATTCCCATGTTGGTCACCTCTGCTGGAACATTGTCGCCAGTGAGGATACCCCTCATGCGTTGAGGGGCGATGTAGACAAGCTGGTTGTCAGAAAGAGGTGCATTGTTCGTAATCTGCTTTCTGATAGCATCAGAATATGCTTTCCAGAAAGCATCAGAAGTCTGGTTTTGTGCCATTGTTGATATTTGCGTTGAAGTAATTAACAATTTCTTTGTTCAAGGTATGAGGAGCGTGGAGAGCTTCAGAAAGCAGAGACAGTTGATACTGTTTTATGGAAGATGGAAGGCTTGATTCTGTAGAGCATAAAGTAGGGGGATTGAGGACCCTTTTATAGACGACTCGGTCCGACGATATGGACTCGCCGCAGGATAAAAACGATAGGATAGATAAGTTCTTACTTACTCACTCATTTGCAAAGCTACCCTACTTCAGCTTGCTTTCCTCAGCTCTCTCGATTCCCAGAGCCCAAACCTCTAAAACCCGTAGGCCAATCACCTCGTGTCGTCCTGATAGGTCTGCATCAGCTCGCGGACAGGAAGATATCCTAGCGCGGCAAATTCAGAGGCGTGCTATATTCGACCCACCGCATATTTATTACCTAAAATCTCGCCACATTTGAAAAGACGTACATCGAACAGCCCGGACCGGAAATTCTCAGCTTGTTTTTCTTTTACAGTCGACCGGTGTTAATATACAATCCTAAGATCGTCTGGTAATCGTTTGAGTGGTTTGGGTATGATACGTATGCGTCCCGACCAGCGACCCCGCACTACCGTGACGACATAGTATTACAGCATCACACGGACGTGTGCTAAAGCGATCAACATATCCACATACATATAATTAAATACACTGACAACTTATCATACTCTGCAGCTGTTTAGTACATGGATGCAACGCACGCGGGATGAAACCTTTGTTGGGATATTTTTATCTCAATGTGTTGAATCGCCACTCGCTTCACGGAAACTTTTGCCAGCACGAAGTACTCTAAATTATAAAAGAACACGAAGAACGGTCGAACGCTATAGTATACCGAGGCGTTCTAGATTTTAATACGCGTGTCAAAGATAATAAACTAGAGACATGCTTCCCGAGCTTCCAATAGCATTCGTTCCCGTTATCCCGTTAGCCATCGCGCAACGGAATATACCGATGGGGCTGGCTGATCGCGCGCTTCGGAATAGAATTTAAGCGGACTAGCGTGCCACCAAAACAAGCACTTGATCGAAAAAGGCCTCAGCCCTCAAATGATATCCGGGAATGTCGTTCAGGCCTATGCCTCATTTTGCTGATTGTTGTGACGAGAATGCCGCTCTTGCATGATCAGCTACTAATGCAATATTGGGAACGTCAAAATGTGAGCGTGGTCCCACCACGGGTGGGCAAACGCTCAGCTCAATGTTGGAGATACATACATTCAGGCGATCTACTGAGGATCAAAAGGGGCACGGATTGCTCGTTGGCCACCTTTGTGGTGACCCACTCGAAGACTAGCTCTAATGGGCTGATCTTGGAAAAGAACTACTCCTCGCATGCGCGCATAAGAAGGTCGCATTTCTCTTGTCCATCCTGTTTTCAGAATTATCTTTTTAAAGATACGATCCTCAACCCTTCTCAGTATCCAAGTGTTCGCGCACGGTGAAAAAAGAACCAAGATTCTATACCTCTAACTTATACCCGCCATCATATTTCTACACAGTTCACACCCCCTTCAGCATACCATTTCATATCAATTGGCGAGGGGACATTTCGAAAAATCACGATGCTACTCTCTAAGGTCCGTTCTCCGCTTTCCAATCAATGCGTCACTCACTAAACCCTCCGTGCACTTACCCTAGACTCTTCTCATTCTCTCAGGGTTCCTTTCGTTCGGCTTCGTGGCTGGATCCGAACAGGCTGAGCAGGCGGTTTTGATTTCCGAAACCGATTCAGTGCCAGCTCCAAACGTGGATTCCGTAGGAACTTCGATGTCAAAAATTCAATGCAAGGCAGGACAAGGCTTCCCATCTAAGGACCTCGCTTACAAGTACTGTGTCGTTGAAGGAGGGGCTTGCAACTGCTCTCTCAACACCAGGACAAAGAAATGCGATCTTGGCTGTATCGACGCGCGATGTTACGCAATTTGCGTATGTGCTTCATGTAAATAGTAAAATAATTGCCGTGTCTGGCCGGGCCGCATATGCGCATGGCTGTTGTCGGTGTGACGTTGACTGCAGCTACCCACGGCTGCCTTATTTCTGGCGAGCTAAAAGCAAAATCCCCGCTTTCGTTATGTATTCTTATGTATGCTCGATGCCTACTTCGGAGTCTGTGCGCAGCAGAACCAATATGTTTAGAGGATTGAAGATCTGGCTATCGTATGACGTGAACATTTGGTAAGCTGGCATCAATCAGAATCTGTCTATATCAGACCAAGAGCCTATGAATTATGGTCCTTTCCAACAATCTCAGCTCAATCACATCGATACAGCCACCCCGGGTCGGAGACTGGAGCCTATATATTGAAAGACTAACGTGATAACCTGGTACGAGCGCCGCAATCACACTAATAAACGTTCACCGGCTAACACGGGAGCTGAATCAGGTCCTGCCTTTTATAAATAGGTATATTGCAGACGCCATGGCGCCATGCAGTCGCGTTCGGGACAGCTGAATGACATGGGTCGCTTTTCGGAACGCGTGGCCCAATTATCGCCCAAACTCGGAAACCCTCAAATTCCAACGAACAAGGGTGTTGCTGGTCTCGCAAGCCAAACCCACTGGAAAAGGGAGGGTCTGGTTTACGAGATCAGGTGTTGCGGGACGACAATAAGGCAGACGGTGGAGACTTGACACAAAATCAAACGAATGAACCAAGACAGTAGTGAGTCAACTGTGTGCAGAAGCGGCTAAGAGCATAAGCTCCAGATACAGGAACAGCAATACAAATATTGATACAAAATGCAAAGGCGTTTGTTTTCGAATTTATATCCCGCACGCAGAACGGTGTAGGTGCCACTATTACAACCTTCGACAGGAAAATTAAAAGGGCCAGGCTGTCTGACACTCAAAGTAATTCCAATGACACGGTTAAAAAAATATATTAATTAGTATAAAGAATAGAAATCTAACACGTGAAAAGCGATCATAGATTTCGGCTGTGCGTCATGCAAGTTACAAGCAGCTGCCAGCCGAGACGTAGATATTATACATCGCGGTTCCTATAGTTCTTCTTCTAATGCCCTATTAGACGTTATGTTTTTGTGCCATTGATATTCTGCATGCCCCGGGGATTCGCCCATTGATCATGAACCCCGCCAAAATAGATCTGCCCAGCAGCATATAATTCGCAACTGCGAATTGTTACCGCATGTCTTCGCTTAATAGTATGCACAAAGTATATATTTATGGGGAGAAGCGGTCCAAAGTATCCTACTAGGCAGCGTAGACGTTCATTACAAACCACTATCCGCCTAATAGTGTCGTGAACGACGTCTACCTCCGTTGCGATTTCTATGAAACTCTGACAAGACGTTGAGTGTGGAGTTAGATAATTTGTTGGCATTCTCTCCGTCTCGCGGAGTTTAGACGGACGGACGTATATGTACTGGTTGGTAGTAGTATTGCAGCCATGCCGACAATATGGCGTGATGCTGCGGATGCGCCGGTATCGGAATTTCAAACTTCAAACCAGGCGTACATGCTTCGTGTGTATGATAGCGAATAAATATCTTTGAGTATTGATCAATTCCTTGCCAACGTCGTCAGAAGGGTCTTCAGCACTGGTGCCTAACTAGCCCTTGTGCTGCGCCGTGCTATTGCGCAGTTGATGGAAGATCCTAGTACGCTACATCCGGCGAGTTCGGAGACTACGGTAGATGAGTGGGAAAGACGTAAATCGGTTGGAAGTCAAGATGGGTCCGGGGGAGTGGAGTGGTTAAAACTTTGTGTTGATGCGCATAGATGTTCAGGTCTCATAATTCAAAATGATGAGTGCATGGATATCTCCAAATGCATTTGCTCTCGACAAGCTTCGACATAGCCGATCTCACCTTGTGGGCCCTCTGGGTTTACCTTTGCGCGTAGCCATCACCAATAGAGGCAAAAAACTATTGCGATAAACTGTTGCCAACATTTAGGCCTCGGGTGCGTCTGTAGAATCTCACATGGAGGAAAAGCTGAAACCTCGACGGGGGTGATTATTTGACATCTCCGCTTACCAGGATAGACGTCCGTACCTCGGCATATTATGAGATTTGCCTGGATGATAATAACATATTCGACCGAAGAACTAGCATCAATGCAAAGAAATAGTAAATATCTCACGGGCGAAAATCAGGCTGTAGATCAGACTACGTACCCGCTCTGTCATTTCTAGAGAACTGCCGACCGGGGAAACTGCCACATTGAGTGAGTCCGCCTTGAAACCGCAATTGGGAACCCAGACCGGTGGCGCTTCATTCCGCGTGTCCTATGGTCATTTCTGCTCTCTGCTATACTCTGTCTCGCTCTCTCTCCACATTCCATAAGCTTGCTATAAGCTTTCAGCTTACACGTCTGCAGCTGACCCCCATGCAAGGCCGGTCGATCGAAGTGTGGATTGTTGGTGTTGGTGTTGGTCTGGCGCGGAAGATGTCGTTTTTGATCCAGCATCCCCGAGACTATCGTTGATCGTAGCGCTAGACTGACGGGTAGTTCCTAGCTCCTGCGAGAATTCGACGGCTAGCTCGTGCACGGCCGTAATTGCCATTACACAAGCTAGAAACAGGGGACCGGAGCCGACGATCGGCGTTGTGAAACGCAATGTTGGGAAACATTCTGCAACAGCATGTTGTATGTTGTCGTGCACTTGCTGAGCGGAGAGATACGTGCAAGGGTATTCTCATCGCACATTTGCAAAACTGGAGCAAGAGGCCGTCAGTTACCCGTCGTGACGGCGTCGGGATTCCCTTTATTCTCGTTGCATCACGTCACATCATGTTTGTTTCCTGTCGTACGTGCTGCGCTTTCCAATCAAGTAGATGTTGTCGACATTGCCATGGACGGCTTGCTGCGTAACGTTACAACGTGCGGGTGGCCGAAGTCGCGATATTACGGGCATCGTGTTCCGATTTTTAGTCTCGGTGGCAGTTGAGGATTCTAATGTTAGTTAGTATCTGTGCAGTGCTTCCCCCTTTTTATCATAAGACGGAATTTCATTTGTGTGACTGTCTGGTACGGTTCTTATTCCCTGAATGTCTGCAGTCCGAGCTAAGCTTAAGTACCTGGCTGGTGTACTCGCGACGACAAGTAGACAACATCGGCATTTTCAATCCTGAGCCGGGTTGCGAGTCACATCTCGTCGGTGGAGCAGGGTACTCATACTAGTGAGGATGCCTAGTACAGGCACTCGCCAGCTGCCTCACTTATTCAGTTCCTCGAGAATCAATGAGAGCGTAAATGGCGCCGGCTGAGACTGTTATGTACCGCGGCGCCGCACGAGGCCCATAAATTCTCTGCTTCGAGAGATGCTTATAAGCTATGAGAATAGGTTTCGAAACCAGGTAGGAGGCGGGAACCCCCGAGCGGTGAAGGTCGCAGCCGCGGGTTGTAGGTTGCAGATTCTAGCGTCAGATTGCAGCCCTGCGGTTCCGAACTGGCCAGTGTCACCGGTACGCGACTCTTTGCATGTAGGGCAATCCTTCCATCGAGTCATGTCAGCCCTTCGATCTAGAGCGCATTTCAGAGTGCTTGATATGTTGAGATAACACAAGCCTCGCCAGCGGGAGGCATCAGCCGAGTGGCCATGCGGAGCGCCCACGATACCCACGATATGAGTTAGTAACTTTATCTCAGGGCCTTGATCAACGGAGAGATAATGAGGCGAGCTGGTGATACACTCACAGCGTGTCAAATTCGATGGCGACTGTGGGGGTTGAAGAAGCAAAGATGCCACCGTTTGAGGTTGTTGCTCAACACCATTTCCTGCGTCACTGGCTAGTCGTCGACGGAAGGGAATCTGTATGCAACAGATAGCTATGCAGCAAATGCTGGTTGCTGATAACCAGGCAGCACTATGCTATCTGCTGAAACGCTCTCCACCCATTCATCCACAGCCACTCCCATCGCAACGTCTCGAACTCAATGCCCACGCGGCACTCTCCAATCCGACTAGTCTTCATTCTCTTGGGACTCGCCATGCAGGTTGCAATCGCATAGAAATCCTATCATCCTAGTTTCCCGTATTCTGAGCTGGTCTTTCGCTCTCTTGCACGTCCGCTGGGACATCCAGCAGGCACCGCTAAACCCAGCCTTCATCTACAGTCCTCGTTCATTCCAGCATAAGATTCGGTTGCCCGTCCAGGCAGTTAACCGCTTGTCGGTGGACCCCTTCTGCAATCAAGCCTCGGTTGAGGTTCCAGCTATCTTGACTAGATTCGTTTCAGTAAGTATCTGCGCGCGTGAGTTGACTTTATCTCAGAGCAAGAAAAAGAAATGAGAGATAGAAGACAAGAAAAAGAAGCATCATCAGGGTTGAAGGGGCTTGTTAGCCGTCCTTTTAGCTTCGGCGACGTATCAGAATCGGGGCTACATCGTTATTTCTCTCACCCACTCTTCCTTCGCCTCGATTTCATCCATCCATGATCTGTCTTGGTTCTGGAACCGGCGATTGAGCATGGGCAAGACGAAATACACACTGATTGGTTTGGTTACATTGCGTATCTCGTTCTCGTTTGATTGCTTTTCTTGCTCCGGCCGAATATGCCGGGAACCCGCCGTTACGGATCGACCGCTCTCACTTCCTTGCAGGAGCTATGCTAATGAAGATTATTGTGTATAGTTTTCGCTCTTTGTATAGGTGCTGGGCATTTGGTGAATGCCTGAAGCCCGCCGCATTGCGATTGGCCGCGGCCGTATTCACCTTACGATTGTATCAAGACGCATATATTGCTAAGCACACTCCTTCTCAGATATATATAAGATGGGGAACTCTCCGAGTGATACGCACCTGGCAGGTGCTGTTGGTCCTACCCTTCCAACAACTTCGGAACCGGCCAGCGGATTCAGCAGCATCCTAAGTCGTCTGTCGCCGTCGCCCGAGACTCGTCGTCATATTAACTATATCATCCGTGCGTATCCGCAGATTCACGTACCGCAATCAGGTCCTTCTAGTTCTAGTTTCGTCGGGGCCTCTCTAGCCATTCGAGGAGCAGCATTTGCCCCACTTGAGATACCAGTTCTTGAGCGAGAGGAAGACTCGCAAGAATCGGAAAGCTTTCATTCTGTCGAAGGAACTGCTGAGGCGGTTGATGTTGCACAGGAACTAGAGCACGGCGCCATCAAGCGAGGCTTCACCACACCTTCTGTAGTCGGGCTCGAGTATATCGAAGAGACCGGTGTTTCGAAGAAAGAGAAGTCGCTATCGTTCACCGTCTTCGGTTGGCAAATAACGATGACTAGACCCAATAGTCTAACCGACGAGGCTAGCACATTGCGTGAAGGTGGCGCCGAGGAGAAAGTCGACAATGTCCAGCATTCTGAACAACAGGAGAAGCCGATCGATCCAGATGACTTGGACTTTGATGGGCCGGACGACGAGCGGAATGCGAAGAACTGGCCACTGTGGGAGAGGATATATGGGACTGTGCTCCCATCCATCGCGTGTTTCATTGTGTGAGTAGCCCCTCGGTTTTAGAAGGTTACTGGTGAAAGGGATAGCGAAGGTGATGTTGTCGATGAAGTCAACGAAGGATAAAGACACTGATGGGAATAAATTTTGTAGGAGCTTTGGCGCTAGCGTTTACGCTCCAGCAGTCTTCAGCATACAACGTCAATTTGGCGTCACATTAACTCAGGCGTTAGCTGGCGTTACCCTCTATGTTCTCGGCATGGGATTTGGTGAGTTCACCAACATTTTTCTTGTCTTCAGAACAAGGACTAACGTACTCAAGGCCCATTGATTGCAGGCCCGATCTCCGAGACTATTGGACGACGTGCTGTTTACTGCACTAGCCTTCCCATCGCCGGCGTCTTCTCGCTCGGTGTAGCCTATGCGAACAACTTTACAACTATCCTCGTATGCAGGTTCTTTTCCGCTATGTTTGGCGCTGGTGTGCTGGCCGTTGGTGCAGGCAGCGTTGCGGACATTTGGGATCTCCGGGGCGATGGGTCAGCAGTATATGCTAGTTGCCTATTCCTCGCAATGGCTTTCATGGGTCCTAGCTATGGACCGCTTGTTGGCTTTAATGTGATCGCTGACGGTCGCCACTGGAGATGGACAATGTTCATAAGTATGTTCTTTTGCAGTTCTCTATGATATGCTTGGACGACCAGCTGACACCCATTGATTCTTAGTGTGCATGCTGATTCTGGTCTTTATGTTTTTTATCTTCTTTGCGCGGGAGACCTACCGGAAAGCTATTCTCCTGGCGCAGGCACGTAGAGACAAGAGGCAGATCAAGAAGCCGCCGCCGAAGGAAAGCCTCAAGCTACTGTTTACCATCACCCTCTTTCGCCCCGTCCGAATGATTTTCGTTGAGCCAATCGTCTGCTTCGTGTCTTTGTAGGTACTCATTGACCCTTTTCTTATCAATAGTACCGTCTTACTAACATGTGTGAAGATACAACGGATTCTGCTTCGCCGTTTTCTTCGCTTTCTTTGAGTCGCTTCCTTTCGTTTTCTCACGGGTCTATAAATCGTCTGAGCGCGGCATCGGTAACGCCTTCCTGTCCATTTGGATTGGAGTCGTTCTCGCATCCATCAGCTGTGGTCTCTTTGAGCGGTTCGTGTATCAGCCTCGGCGTATCCATAGGATCGAGCAGGGTTTGCCAGACATCAGACCAGAGGAACGCCTGTACGCTGCATTGCTCGGATCGATTCTCTTCCCGGCGGGCCTGTTCATCTGGGCTTGGACAGCGAGGGAAAACATTAGCATTGTCGTCCCACTCATCGGCTGCATTTTATTCGGATGGGGCACCGTAGCGACTTTTGTAAGTATCCATCGATCTGCGACTTGCTCTACTAGGTCTAATTTGATGGCCGCGGACAGATTGTTACAGCGACATATATGGTTCAAATCTATAACGACCTGCTCGGCGCGTCAGCTCTTGGCGCCAACAGTCTTGTTCGATACGGCATGGGTGCCGCCTTCCCGCTCTTTACGGTGCAGATGTACGATAGGCTGGGCATCCAGCATGCGGGCACCGTACTAGCATCGATCGCAGTCGCTCTAGGACCTATCCCCTGGGTACTCTTCTTTTACGGTGACTGGCTCCGGAATAGAAGCGTCTTTATTAGGGAATCTAAGGGAGAGGCCACGCATGTTGGTCAGGAAGATGGTCGCCAAGGTGCTGATGTATGCCTGACAACTGCGTAGGTATCAAGACTCATCTTGTGTCTTTTAGAACACATTTTACGATGACAGTTACGGCTGGCAATGATGAAAGTTCCTATCGTTTGTATTCACATTTTCTAATTACGAATGACTTGTATGTTTTGACAGGAGCCTATTGATATCCTGCTCTTTTTCTTAGTTTCTGATGCCTCACGATCAAAGTTATTAGGTGGTCCGGTGGCATACTGTTCGCTCATTGGATTTTCTGTTGCGGCCGATGACTGTTGCCTACTGCAAGGCATGCATACATATTCACATCGCCCTTGCGCTACTTCTGTCCTTCCATTTTAGCACGCGGAGTTTGAACGTTTATGTACATTTTCCTGCCTTAGCTCTTGGTACGCTCAAGGTTCTGTATGGCCCCTTCTGGTTGCATACGCCTACGACTCGACTGACTGGTACACTTTCAAGGTACCTGTCACCGTTGTTCACGTGCTGCAGCGTTCCGTGTCTTGTACTTACTTAGCTTACGTATTTATTACTTAACCGAAAATCGAGATATTCCGCATCAGCCCTATAGACGAAGGCTCGACCACCCTCATGACGACCCTGGGGAAGCGAGCTAGCTGTGGACCTTGGTTTGCAGGAATCTGCCGAATATTTGTCTCCATTATCGCATTTATCTAAATACCAACACCTGCTCCACTGATACTGATACAAACTATTTCATCTTTGCATCATTGCTATCTGGTCCGTTCGACGCTCGCGTTGACTGTGTGGGATTCCTCCCCACCCACGATCGGAGATACCCCACCGGCACTCGGCTATTGGGGGCAGGAAAGAGTCAGCGAGCACCGGTTCAACCGAGGCCGTGAAACTCCCCTCCAATCAACAGGCACGCGGGGCCTAAAGGCCATCTCCGACGCACTGCTTCGTACGAAAGCCACCCAAGTCAAAGGGTTCCAAGGACCCAAACGACTCGGCTAGCCTGAACGGAATAGCCGTTTGTCATATACATGGGTCGAAGCTTTTTCGTCCCTTGGCGGCGCGACGCAGTGCGAGAAACCTGGAAGACGGGACCGGGCGGTCGGTTTTTTTGCCCTCTATCATGCCGAGTTGAGCAAGTATCAACGGCGAGCTCACCGGATCACGATGCTTACTAACTCCATTCTCTCCAAGATAACGGCTCGACTCTCCTGCACAGTAAGCTTTGCGAAATCGAAGGATCTGAATCCTGGCTACAAACGAGGGCTAAGGAGCATCGACGTTGCTGTTGTTATCTTTTGAGTTCGCTAGCTTGATAGTCATTGGGCAATTAATGGAGTCAGCGTCGTCGTGGCTCCGTGCACAGATGCATGTTCGGATATGGCCCCCGCATGTGCAGTTTTTCTTGCGGAGCGCACCGCTGTACTGCAGTGTGACGGTGGATACGAGGTCAGGGCGTTTCGTTCCTGCGAATCGCATGTATGGGACAAATATTTGCGTAGTAGCTATAGCCAGGCCGAAACCCAGCTGGACCGGCTTGCGAGACAAGTCAGGGCGTTGTAGTAGTATCGGACTTTTTTTCCTTGCGAATGTGGTGACGTGCTAGCTAGCTGCTTAATAATTCGTAGAGTATTCGCACGGCGACCGGATCCCGGCCTCAGGATGATAGATACTATCTCGGGGCTCCACAATTTTTCCGTTGTAGATAAAGATAGGTCGGCTTCCGGGTTCATGCATCATAGAATTCGAAGGAAGTTCTTATACGCGCCAAAAAATTTAATTCATTCGGAATTACATTGTCGACATCAATATATTTTTTCCACCTCGGTTTATTGATCAGGCGAGCTTCCAGACGGGAAGTACAGACGTCCGAGCGCAAGAGCGGCAATTGCGGCTCGAAATACATTCACTAGCGTAGGGAGATATCCGAGTCCGTTGACGGCAGATACAATCGGCTAGTCGTCTGTCTCGGCTTTCTTGCGCCCAGACGTCCTACATACATCACCTGGTCAAAGTTACGTCTGCTCAGGTTGGAACTTTTCTCTGGTCACACAGCTGTGGTATTTTATTACAGCCGGTCGCCCTTTGGTAAAGGACATCGATCTTCAAAGACAAATAACAGAGGACTAGAAGAGTTTGATTATATTTGAGATTTCTTTTCGACCTTTGCCACTTTATTCCTCGAAAGTCTGTGTTCCACATTTCCATCTTGGTCGGTTGTTTTTCTTGTGTCGGCTTGACAGTTTTTCTTTCGAGATCATATCTTCCTCGCTGTGCGACATCGGAGTCAAACTCGAACTTACCCTCAAGTGAGGTATATTGCGAGCGAAACAAAAAACGAACGCTACATTCAAGACAGCGTCGCGCGGTATCTGGGACCCGTCGACAGGGACACGTTCTTCGCATCTAGCTCAGTGCTACTGCTACCGACTACCCGCCTACCGACTCGCCTACTTGCCTGTCTGGGTATATTCCATATTATATACTTGCGTCTTTTCGCGTGGTCTTTCACCAAGCCGGAGGGTAGAGTCCCCGAAACTGGGTCTTGCATAGTTTTCCGTGCAACGTGCCGGTGGATATTGATCGGATATCTGGTTCACACTGTTTGATATCCTGGTTTCGCTACATCGCACTCGATTTGGGAAGGTCGTACACTCTCACACAACAGTGAGGTACCATCTCCGGTGGTCCCTGCAGCTTTCCACCGTTCCTGCCGAACCGAGCCTGCTTTGGAAGGTATCGACGGCATTACAAGCCGGGTAGGCACAGATCCATATATATTACCAAATATAATATCGATCCGTACCATGGATGAGAAGGGAGATCTAAGTCGGCAGACGAGAAGTGAGGATGAAAGAAGACTATCGAAGGAGTTTGAAGCCGGCGCATATGCGTCTGCGGGTAGCGCACGCTCGGAAGGCGTGCTGAGCAAGGAGGCAAGCATAAAGGATGACGAAGTTCCTGGCGGCGTTGAAGTCGCGCAAGAAGCTAAGGATGAGAGTGCACCGCCGGACGGTGGATACGGTGCGTACCAATATCCTTCTGCGGAATCGCAGCCTTTACCTTCGAGACTGGTTCAAACATAGTCCGAATAGATTCAGGAGCTAATTCAACGGTGAATCTTGTGGTCAATAGGTTGGGTTTGTGTATTCTGTTGCATGTTTATAAACGCTTGGTAAGTCGGCACCCGAGCTTGAGGGCACTCTGGCGTTACGAACTACCACGTAACGTAACGTAACACACAGCCGGTTGTATCTAGATTGATATGTATCGCTGAAAACATGAAAGCTAACGTAACGAACGCATTTATGTAGTACCTGGGGTATCAACGCCAGTTATGGTGTCTACCTGTCGTATTATCTCACGCATCAACCGCCATTATTCGCGGAAGCGACGTCGCTTGATTATGCATTTGTTGGTGGCGTAAGTACCACTTACCCTTCCCGGTAGCACAACATGCTCACAACCAGCTATTACACTGCTGAAGCAAAGGGATCCACTAACGTACATATGCCAATTATACTAGATAACCGTCGGCTGCGGCATGCTGATATCACCTGTCGCGAACCTGCTCACACGAAAGTTCTCCAGCCACGTCGCGCTGTTACTCGGATGCACTCTGCAATGCGCGAGTCTCATCTGTGCCAGTTTCGCCTACCGCATATGGCACCTTTATCTCTCTCAGGGCCTGCTGTTCGGCATCGGCATGGGCTTCATATTCGTGGCGTCGGTAGGCATTTTACCACAATGGTTCGACAAGAAGCGTAGCGTGGCGAATGGCATCTCGGCTGCTGGCAGCGGCATTGGTGGACTTGCGTTTTCGCTCGGGACGAACGCCATGCTGCAGCATGTTGGCCTCGCGTGGGCGTTTCGGATAACGGCGATTGTGGCGTTCACTGTCAACACGACATGCAGTCTGCTGCTGCGAGATCGGAACAAGAATATTAACCCGGATATCAAGATGTTCGACCTGAAAATCCTGAAGCGCATCGAGTTTTTATATATCGTTGGATGGGGAGGATTCAGCATGCTGGGATATGTATGTGCCATTATTTTCCAGCCTTTGACTGTCCACTTATCACGTCAAGAAGCATAATGGGACAATCAGCTAACGTGGTGTGGTCTAGGTTGTCATCCTGTATTCGCTCCCGAACTACGGCCTTTCTGTCGGCCTCACACAGAAACAAGGCAGCATCATGGTCGCCATTCTCAACCTAGGCATGGCAATCGGCCGCCCCGTCGTCGGCCTCTACTCTGACACCTGGGGTCGTATCAATATGGCAGGCGCGCTAACATTTGTCTGCTCACTTACCGTTTTCATTATCTGGATTAACGCTACGTCCTTCGGTGCGCTGATATTCTTCGGGTTGATTAACGGTGCTATTTGTGGCACCTTCTGGACGACTGTCGCGCCGGTCATAGCGGAGGTCGTCTCATTAAAGGAGCTCCCGTCCGCGTTGAATCTAATGTGGTTGTTTATGATCGCGCCGCTGACATTCTCCGAGCCTATTGGCCTGGCATTGCGGCAAGTCCGCTGGGAGAACGGGGTCGAGAAAATGAGTTATCTTTACCCGCAGATTTTTTCGGGGCTGATGTACCTTGTTGCGGCGGTATTAATGTTGCTTCTGAGAGTTTGGAAGATTGAGTTTGAGGATAATCAAGCCGGGGAAGAGGCCGAACCCGAGCAGAGATTCGGCAAGGGAAGGAGGCGGTGGTTTCGGTGGGTGAAGGTGTGATTGGAGCGGTACATTAATAGACTTGACGACGATAGAGCGCGCGGGCACGATATATTTGGCCACTTCAACTGGTATGATTCATCATTCCTTTTATATACTGCATCTCAACTTTGCACGGCTCATGATACCAGATTGTTATGGGAAAGTTCTTTTTTTGTATACACCGCATTTCAAGGATTTACTTGCATCGGGAAGGCGAATGATTGAATCTGTCCAAGTCGAAAATTAACATCATCTGCATCTTGTTACATATATCACAATATCTCAGTTAGATAAAAGCCACATTTAGACAAGCTATATGAGCTCAAGATCGCAAAGATTTGTCTCCTTCATAGTTGCCCTTTTGGTGTTATATATGACCATGCATCCGAATTCAGCGAGCAGGAATTGAATCCTGATTTCAAGCTGTTTTTGATGTAAGTCTTGAGACCAATGATAAATGCGATAACGAGAATGCGGGCGGATGTAGATTGCATCACTAAAGATGCAGCTCAGTTTCGATATGACTTGCCCTCGTTTTTACTTATCGCAAACTGTTCGCGCCCCTTTCCTTGTTCGAATCATAGATGTATAGCTACGAGTCAGTTCAGCGGGGCGCCTACGAGACAGATGTGTGAGCGTAGTTTTGCGTTGAAAACGCCAAGAAATGTTGTTAGGGCAAGGGCTTTCCGCGTTGATCGCAAACGGAAAGCGCATCACGTGGTCATAAACACAGAAATTTTGGTGTGCGTGCTCGATTTGGGTGTCTAGCGAAATTTCCATTGAAGGTCGACAACTCCAGCTGCGAATCGTCAACCCCAACATCGAACATCTCTCATCGACAATCTCCGACCTCATCACCTACCACCTCACTCCGACAAAATGAAGTACCTCTACTCGAGCGAGTCTCTGACGATTCCTGAGGGCGGTACGTGCCATATCGCCCCCCGCATCCCGCATCCCGCGAGAGTTCAAGAAACCATCGATGATCGATATACAACCCCTACACCAAGACAACGGCAAATAACGGAGAGAGAGAAGGGAACAGCATAGCTAATATGTTATCTGGTATGCTATAGTCACCGTCGCCATCAAGGCCCGTGTCGTCACCGTCACCGGCCCACGCGGCAAGCTCGTGCGAGACTTCAAGCACATCAACATCTCCTTCACCAAGCGTCCCGGCAAGCCCATTATCGACATCGCCCTGCACCATGGCAACCGCAAGAACATCGCCGCCCTGAGAACCGTCAAGTCCATCGTCGAGAACATGGTTACTGGTGTCACCAAGGGATTCAAGTACAAGATGCGTTACGTCTATGCACATTTTCCGATCAACGTTACCGTCACCAACAACAAGGAGACCGGCCTGTATGAGGTTGAGATTCGGTAGGTGGAATCTCTTGGTGTCTTGTTTTGTGGAAATACACAGCAGCCTATGTCGGAGCAGTGTGGTGTTAAAGCAGATTCGGAGCGCGAGTGTGGAATAGGCAGCCTCGTTGTTGCAATTTCGTCATGAAAAGAGTTGGGAGGAGCTATAGAAGCTGCTGATATCGCAATATTCCGACGACACCGCCGTAAATTTGTCTCGCAATACGGGTTGCTGATTGGTCTTTTGCAACAGGAACTTTATCGGCGAGAAGATTGTCCGAAAAGTCATCATGCACGAGGGTGTCGATGTTGAGCAGTCCAAGAACGTCAAGGATGAGCTCACCCTCAGTGGAAACTCGCTCGAGAACGTCTCCCAGAGCGCCGCCGACATCCAGCAGATCTGCAGAGTACGGAACAAGGATATCCGGAAATTCTTGGACGGTCTGTACGTCTCGGAAAGAGGCAACATTGTTGAGGAATAGAGAGATGGTATCATGGGTTGGTGTTATTAATGATGGAATTATCTTATTCTCCTGACGATGTTGCCTACTTTCTTTTGTCTGTCTTTGTCTGTATCGTCTATGGATATCTCTAATGCGGGTTCCTCTTCCCTTCCGCAACTTTTTTTTTCAACTTTTTTTTTACTTTCCGAGGAGTTTACCTTGAGACGACGCTGGCATATCATCCATGACAGAGCCTCCTCCTCCATAACCCCCTTCCTTGCTATATATACCTCACCCTCTCATCAGCGCGGAAGGCACATTCACTGTATAGCCCCTCCTTCGATAGAATCAAGAATTCATGGATTCCTCGGACTTGAGCGATATGGGAGCCTGAACCCACCGTAAAATCCTTGAGCGAACGTCTTGTTGGGAGGAACTGCTCTCTCAATTTCACGCGTGTTACTGCCGTAGAATACCACCCAACAGGAATATACGGAAAAGGGAGGTTTCGCCGTTGTAGCACTACCAGCCACTCTAACTATCAGGTAATATATGCTCCCGGGACGGATAAGCCATAAAACATAATCATTGGGAAGTACTGTGACATATAATCTCCTTCTGGCCCATGCGGATATCACCTCAGCTAGATGGTTCTGGGATGTTTTGAGATCTCTGCAAAACGTGGTTGTAAACCAGTTATAGAGACGGAACATATTTCATCCTCGCTCAGGTAGCCATGCCACAGCTCAGGCGGGCTATTATCAGACAACGAGACTACATAAGCCAAAAGTCGAAGAAAAAGAGTTGAATTTGACCAAGCCTATCGTCATCTGTATGAGATCGAGCGATTGATGCGTAGAGAAAATTATGTGAGTTTAAATATCAAATACTTGCTTTACCAGTTGCAACCGAGGGAGTCTTGCAATGTGAGATCAGATCTGATGTCTTACTCAACCCCAGCCATCACACAAGTAAGCGCTGTCGTCATGTCTCGATAGCCCGATTTCCAGATGACCTAGGCGCCAAACGCAATATAATCAACCTCCTGATTTAGTCCCTCCTGTTACTCGAGAGGCATGCCAATGAAATGTGCGTATACTCACACAGTTTTTGATCCTGCTGCAGCAGAACCCGACTCTGGCGCATACAGAAGCCGAAGATGCTCGATCCCGCGTTAACTATATACGTTTAGTGGACACATGTATACTACAGATCCAAGCGCCAAGATCATATCCGAAATACTCGAGATGCGGTACAATTGATTGACGCGTGGTGATGTTGGCGAGAGCTGCTTCCTTATCATCCAATACAATTGCCCGTTATCTATCCGTGGTGAGAGTTGGGCCGCAATGCTAACCGCTGTCATGTATAACGTGACAAAATATCCGCGCATCCGGGCCTTCAAGATATCGGTGCGCTTCGCGAATTCGTCCCATCCCCAACTCGACAGCCACACCCAACAAAAAGTGCCTAGCGTGATCTTTATAAAGTTATCTGCGAATCCATTCGACTAGTCGCGCCTCCTGGAAATAGGTTTTCTTGGTTTTTTTGGTTTTAGTCCGATAGCGTTCCAGTTGATCCCCGGTTTACTCGACAAAACCTGCCGTTGTCGCACGGGTGGCTTGAAGCTTCCCCCTTTTGCGGTCACGATGGGTAAAGATCATCGAATTTTATAGATTGTGACCTCAGACGCTATTAAAAATTCCATTCTTCATGATGTCGATAGATAGCAGACTGAGCCAATCGGGCGGTTAGTAGATTCGTATTCTCATTGGTGTGGACTTAAGGGTCCAACGTATCGCAAGAGGCCAAGAAAATATATTCTCCGAACTGTTGTCATGTCGTCTCGCTCGGCTAAGTATCGAACCGGGATCCGATTCCGAGTCGACTCCTGATACGTCTATCTGTAAGTTAAATCGACGACGGCTGCAGAAACTTAGATATAGACGGGCGCTATTGAATTACATAGGGAATCCTACATGTAACAATATAGTACAGCAAGCCGGCGGCTTGAAGCCCGGTTACGATGTTACGAGAAAATATATCTGCTGCCATGCAGGTGCGTAGCATCTGAGTAATCTTACAATTGCATTCCGCCCACATGACGCGACGGCGTACTAGGAAATTACTCGGTGCATTGCTTCGAAGTAGGCTAAAAGCCAGTGAGAAAAGTCCTCCCACTATCCTTCAAGCTGCAGCTTAGCCCCTCCTTACCCTTCTATCCGCCTATTCGGTTAGCTAATGCGGCGCTCGAGTAATAAAACCGACATTGTGTACGTGTACGTGTCCCGCCTGATAGCTTCGATATCTGCAGGCCTCAGCCATGGCTGGGGACTCGGTCTGACCAGCCGTGTGCGCACCGCACAAGCTGCGCATGCGGGACACTAATTGGAATTATTCTTTGGCCACATATAACGTGCCGGCCGGCCGCCCTTGCACGATGCAGTATCCAGGGACCGAAAACTACTTTTATTTTACCGGCGACGGATAGAGGGGATACTTCTATTTCATACAATTCGTTGCCTAGATCGATGCACATAGTACATTTCTGCAGTCGCGACACATTCCCAAGATAGACGTACCCACCACGTACCCAACCGAGTCGAATACCAACATGCCACCGGGATTTAAAGCAAGGTAGGCTACGTAACCGTATACCTAAAAACATATACATACCAATGGTTTCATATCTGACGCTCTGCTATCCTTCACAGCCTCGAAACCCTCCCGCTTGAGCTCCAGGAAGAAATTTTTGCGTACGTTGTGGGCGCCCCGAAGGTCAACATCATAATCCGCGACGCCGTCGTCCTGCAGGAAGAGAACCATTTCAACATTCTTCCGCAGAATCCGCCCCACAAGTTCGCGCCGCACGTCTGCCGACCCCGACATCTACCGCAATTACCAGCTGTCGCCCGTCGCCGTGAATGCTACAGCGCAGAGCACACAGACAAGGCACCGCAGAAGGGCACTGATGATGGATGCCTATTTTCTCTGAGGCCTAGGCCTAGGGCTCCGCAATATGGTTACACTGGAACTTTTGCGCTGTCCTTGATATACCAGTTCTCGCCGATACCCTCCAACGTGGTCTGTCTGTCGAAAAACCTGCATCGAGCTGTCGCAAGCATTTGGAGCATACTACGGCGACGGCTGAAGAAGCTGCTGGACAGCCAGATCGTTGTCACCGACGAACAGAACTATCGCTACTTTGGCACCTACAAGATTATCTGGTTCACGGACTTTGTCGAAAACCCATCCGAGGAGATGCTGAACCTCTGCCGCGAGAGCAGGTTCATCTTCGACCTGGACAACACGCACAGCTTTGTCGCCACGTTCCGGACAATCCGCGAACCGATTGCGCGAGCCATTCGCAGCGTCGTAACCCCAGATGAAATGGTCCTGTATCCGTGGTTCGCGACGTTTCTTAGAGGTACAGAAACCATCGGCGTGGTGCTGAACGAAGGGACGGTTCCGCCGGCGTGGTGTCTCGAAGCGCTGGGCGAGGGAGAGGTGGAGCGGTTGGAAGTGATACAAAGCCGATGGGGTAGATCTAGCGTCGAGCTGAAGGACCCTCTCCCAGACACGCCCAGGCTCAGTCGATATAAATTTAAAAGACAGGAGTTAACAGAGGAGGAAGTACACGATCGCGGAAGGTATATCTACAACTCATTTCGCAAAACGAAGACGTGTTACTATCAAGGCCGGGCGACGCTTGAGGATGTCGTGAGCATCTTCCAGCGAGATAGAGACGCTGCGGATCTGGAGCCTCAGATTATAGACATGAAGGCTTGACGAGCACACGCAGACACATGTACGCATATAATTTAGTGAGCGAGCTTTTTGTTATTAGAATCCGAAATGTACATGTACGTATATAAGATATATCTGGCATATATTCATATCATCCATACTACTCTCTCCGGGACATGTCGCCGAGCGGCAAGGTGTGCGTCTTACACATTCATCAACATATCGCATATTGAACACTTTCGGAAAGCAATATTGTTTGTCGACACGATGCTATCGCATTCGATCCGTTGTCTCCCAGAGTTTGGACGTAAAATCTACTTTATAATATTCCTCTTTTGTCTATTCCAAGCATCTAGACAGGACAAGGCCCCTCAAGCAGAAGTGTAAAAATCGTTATTTGATACAAAAAATCGACCGTCAAGCAAGCTGGAAATATCGCAACAAAAAGAAAATGATACAATGACGATCCAATGACAAAACCAGCAGCAGACGCTTCTAGTCGTCGCCGTTCGCTTTATGATGGGCCTTGCTCCCGATGAATCTCACCAACTCGCCTATTTACACTCTCGTCCCGTATAGACCGCCCCTCTCAATCACCTTCTTCGCCTCCGCCAGAGCCCACTTCTTTCGCCTCTCGAGATCTGCGTCTCCCGAGTCTTCTTCGGCTTCAAGAGATGCTACCGCGACTTTCAGCTGCTCCACGATCTTTGAATCGAGTTCGTCGTTCGATAGGCTCTTCTCATCGTATGCAAGTGGTAATGTGCCCTGGGCCTTCGCTAGGGTATTCTGGATGGTCCACATCGCGTTGGCGGCCTGGCCAGACGGTGGAGGCAGGATACCTTCCTTCTCCAGTCTCCGGCGGGCTTCCTCGAGCGCCCAGGTTTGGATTCTGCATTGTTCGCTGCGTTAGCCATGTTTAACTGCCCCAATGACGTGTGTACGGTGTACGGATAGCTGGCATGAAGGACGTACGATGTGTCCGGCTTGTACACCAGCGCTACGGAGAACGCCGCGAAAGCCCCGAAGAACCCATACCACATAAGCTTCTCCCATCCCTCGTTCGGCCGTACCTCGTTCGGCGGGACGCCTAGAAACCAACCGGTGGGCTCGTCGTAAGGGTCTTCATGATGGCCGTGGTCGTCATGGCTGTGGGAGGTCGATGCCAGGCCTCGGGCGGCCCGAGTGAAGTTGGTCGGGGTCCGGATGAGGGAGGCGGAGGAGAACGGAGACCGGCGGATCGGGAGGGGTATTCGAGGAGGCATTGCGGCTCGGGGTCGTGTCCGGAAGCTGTCGATGCGGACGGAGTAGCGACAGCCGGGGATTGAGGGCCAGGTGCTCTGGGCAGTTCAGGTCGCGGGTCGATGATGGTGGAGCATGCGGATGCGGATGTGGAGCAGCCTGAAAGCTTGCGCTGTGAGCGATGTTGTTGGCTCGGGTAATATTGCTGCCTGGGAGAATGGAAATTTCAACCGACGGTAGACGATTAGTCATCCAACACATCTTAGGGACGAGATTGGACATTGAACTGCGATCGTAACATCATCGATTTAGTCTATGAGCCGGCGGACAATTGGGAACCAGGAATAACGTTAAGAACAGCAACTGGAGCATATCCGCGGAAATATGCCGCCGCCTTACATCACCAGTGAATACGACAGCACATAGTTTCTCCAGCGAACTGAATGCGACATCCCCTGCAGCTCTTAGTCCTATAGTGGGGGCTAGCACCAGGATTCGATTTCTCTTTTGAGAGACTCTTATTAATAAACTGGACCAGTTCCCAGGTTAAATTTCTAGCCTGAACCAGTATTCCTGCTGTTCAATCAAAGAATAATTCTTCCTCATCTTTCGACCATTGTTTAACCCAAATTTGCCAAAGATGGCGTCCCATCTGCCCCGCCTCGAAAACCTTGACGGCCTGTCAGAGGCCTACAAAAACAATTCCGCCCTCTTCAATACCGTGGTTGGATACGCAGTCGTGCTTCTATCCATCATATTCCTGTGCCGTGAATACCTCCCGTTTGCAATCCGTCGCAAACCGGCCTTCGGGCTACCCCCGGCAGTCAGCAACATCAGCGACGAATTCAAGTACTCTAAAGACCAAGAACCAGGGCAGACCTTCAAAGTCAAAAGCCTATGGGTCTACCCCGTCAAAGGATGCAGAGGCATCGAAGTAACCTCGTCTGATATATGCCATACGGGGTACGTAAGCTCAGCGCGTGGGGTGTCCATCTATAAGCTTGTATCACCTACAGGGAAGCTATACGTATCGGATCGGAGCCAAGCTAACTTCTGGGGGTCCTCGTTACACAACAGACTACAGTACGACAGACAGCTCATGTTCGCAAGCTGTAGTCCCGGGACCGAAGCGTGGTCGTTCGCCTCGCAGCGGGGATTCCCCAAGATGGCACTGATACACACGGCCATTGACCCTGCTAAGAACACTCTGACAATTTCATATCCAGCCAAGCCGCACTTCCCGGCGTCTCTCATCTACGGAAACAGGTTTCGAAAGTCCTTTACGGTCCCGCTGAACGTCAATTTGCTACCGGAGAAGCAGTTGGCGAGGTACTCGGTCAAGAAAGTCGAGATCTGGAAGCAGGAGACCGAAGCGTATGATCTCAGCGCTCACATTCCACAGGAGCTGAAGGATGTGGTGTTTTCAAAGAACTATACAAAGGTGGACGTCGGGCTCTTTGCCGTGGTCGATGGGAAGAACAGAGGCATTAAGATCATGGGGCCGCCGGTAGAGCTTCTTGGACGGGAGGGCAAGATCGGGTTCGCAGACTTTGTAAGCCGTTTTGCAACGACCCAACGACTTTGTAGATACACCCATGCTAACGGCCGACGAATCCAATTGCAAGGCTCCCATCCATATTTTAGGACTGGCGAGCGTACGGGCGTTCAACGAGCTTGTAAAGGGCGAAATCCCAAGGCTGTCAGCGCTACGCTTCCGCCCGAATGTCATCGTTTCCGGCAGCCCTTCCTTCGACGAAGATAAATGGAAGATGCTCAGGATTGGGAACAACGACTATCATGTCATCTCGCGGACGCCGCGGTGCAAGGTCCCCAATAACGATCCGGACACCGGTGGTAAGACCCCTATGGCCGCGGTCATAATGTTGCATAGTCACTCGTTTCTATACTGACCTGTTTCTCGACAGAGCGGAACCGAAACGAGCCAGATGTGACTCTTCGCGGGCAACGGAATATCGACCCGGGAGCACCGCTTCTGGGGTGTATGGGAATGCACATGGTGGCCTTCAAGAGAGGTAAGTAGAGGTCTTCCCCCCCGATATGACGCACAGCCGCTAACGGAATGCAGAGGGCATCGTAAGCGTTGGAGACGTGGTGGACGTTAAGGAGCGCACTGAAGAGCATATGTGGGGGCAGAACCTGTGGCACAAGGAATACCCCACCTCCAACTAGTATTTAGGTAACACACGCATGTACGTTCTACTTGACCCGCTGCCAGGCTGTGATTGAGATTGTATTAATATTCTTGCATACGCGCGTCCATACACATGTTCCGAATAAATTACCACACTCGTTGTATATATCAGATCGGCACGAATCTAAGTTGGCCTGTCGTATTTGTTGAACGTAACTCGCCCCTCGACGCCGGACTTTTCAAAGACCTCCCTCATCGCTGCCTTTTCCGACTCTTCGGTAATCGGAATGTTCCGCTTCACGGTATCGATCGTGCTCTCCGGGTTCCAGTTGAATAAAATCTTGGTCTCCGGTGACTTTTCGCGAATGCAATTGATCATATCCTCCATCCAGTGCTGTCACGAAACATCACGATGTCAGCCATATATTTTATTCTTACAAGTATACGTTCGCTTTGATGTCTGTTGGTTGGTACAATATGCACTTACCGTCAAATCTTTGTTCCCGCGGACGCCCCAGCCGATGATCACAGCGTCCCACTTTGTTTCGAGAAGCTTGTCTTCGAAGAATTTGATCCCCTGTTCCGGCGCGATAAAGTATCCTATGGCATCGTAACCCTCTTGCAGGAGGATACCGACAGCCTCGAGTAAACCCGTTCGAACGCGCTCAGGCGGCCAGCCCCAGGCTGGGAGCGTGTGGTGGTCGTACGGGAGGCCCGTGAAGAAGACCTTTGGCGGCGCCATTGTCGATTCCACGTAGTTTCCCAAGCTTTATAGCTGTAAATTTTCTCAAATCGCAGAGTAGGATTGATGCCTTCGAGTTTTAAAGCACTGTAAACTCGTGAAAATAATATTACGAAGGGTTGGCAGCTTGCCTTTGGCGATAGCGGGATCAATCACGGCGGCGCGGGGCTGATACTTATATCATTTAGCCCGAGCAAGCCAGCTACCTAGCTAGCCCCAAATTCGGCATCGCTTAACCTGATCCCGCGAGCCATTTCGGCCATGGCCAGCCTGGTCGGCCGGCAAGCTTGAAGGGGAATCTCGAAATCGCATTCCCGTTCACGGCCGAGAGCTGAATTGAGAGGCGTCTCTGTACTACGTCGTTGTGCGGGCAAACCACCCCGCCGACCAATCACGCGCATTCCAGACGAAAGCAGGAAAGCTGCCCTGAAGACAGGCTGGGGGCAGCTAGCTAAGCTCTCGGCCGTATATCGTCTATATGCCGAGCCCTCTAGCTGCCCTAGATTATAACTAATCGTACGAGTGGTTCAGAGCACCCGTGCGGCCGTGTGAGTATACGAATAGCTACTCCAGGTGCCGAAGATATGGGAATATCACATCAGGAAGTACCGACTGAATATCAGGCGGAGCACGCAGACAAGACTACCGACAGCTAGATATCGGCGCCGACACGTCTTATTAATACCTAAGAGATATCCAAAGAAACGCATACGTCAGCACACCTCCTCGAGCTCGGAGAAGTAGAAGTGGGGATTCCCAGCAGAAGCGATATTCGTATGCATGCCCTGTCGATTAATCCTGGCAGGTAACACAGTGCAATACTAAATGCAACAACACGCCGCCAGTATCTTCGCCTCAGGTCCGGTTCAATGCACGCTAGTATACTAGGACTGCCGTCGAGGATTATATCCGTAGGGCTAGAGCTAGAAATATCTATAGATACCATGTGATGCAACTTCAGGGAATGTACCTAGGTATGTAAAATTCATGAAGACAACTATAACAGGTTATAACATTTGAAGGAAAGACCGAGCGCAAGTCCACCGCAGGTCGATCGAGTCAGGATGGCAGTATATCCTGGCCGATTCGCCTGCAGCTATGAAAACATTGACACAATAACTCGACCCATAGACAGTATATATATGCATGCAACGCCCCAATTTTCTTATAATTCCAAAACCAAAACTGAAAAATGTAAGAAAGAACCACACGCGAACAGTATCCCCGCACTCAAGATCACAAAAACTCTACGCCGCCATCTCGGGAAACTTCATACAAAAGCAAAAGCGGACCCTCCCAGCACTCGAAGTAAGACTCAGCACCCTTGAACTCTGCAACCCCCTCTTCAACAGCCGCTCAAAGTACACAACAGCCTCCGCCTTCCGATCCACAAGATGGGCGGGCAGACAGTCCGTCCAGAACTCGCATTCCTCACCGGGACGACGCACGAACTCCGGGAGGTTGTTCTTAACGATCCGGTTGGCGATGTATCCGCGGATCTTGTCGTGTTCGACTTTGAGTTTGGTGAGGATATCGATCGCCTGGTCGGAGACCCAGGTTTCGAGGGCGGCGCGCTCGCGGATGAGGGTGCGGGCCTCGTAGACGTCCGTTGTGATTTCCTCGAACCAGTCCGCGAGGAACTCGAGGCGTTCGTGGCCGACTGCTGATGCTGGGAATTCGGCCGGCGGCGACTCGTGTTCGATCGGTGTGGTTTCCCCGGTTGGTGTATTACCGTCGGTGTCGATGTCGATGTCCGGTTCCGTTGGTGTGTTTTCTCGGGAGGGGACTTCGATGTTGATGTTGATGTCGATGTCGTCGTCGGTGTTTATGCTGGAGGGGGTCCAGACGCCTGTCCTGCGGGGTATGGGGACCGGTGAATTGTCCTGGAAGGGCGTGCACAAGGAGTCCCACAGACTCAGGGGCCTACGCCGGGGTGGAGCAGTGGCTCCACTTAAGCCGAACATCGTGGCCACAGTGATGATAGTGAGTCTTTCAGGATGGTATGGCCATGTGAATGTTACGTGTGAGACTCCGATTGTTAAAAAAAAAAAAGGGGGGGGGGGCAGCTGCCTCGGAGGGCGTGCGTCCTTTTATGACATATCTTGAAAAGGCCATGTCGGTGTACAGTCTGTCCGTACACCTATGCTCTCAACAGCGAGCCGGCGGCTAGCCCCGCGACTACACCTATGCTATACATCTGCGCTGACAAAACTGCGCATGCGCATACGTCATGTCGAGAATACGGCCACCTAGGCATGAAAAATTCCAAGATGAGAAGCTAGCTCGACGGATATCGTGACTGCTCAAAGGAGTTTACAGCATTCGGAAGCTCCGGAGGCATGAGCAATATTAATAGCGGTATGTAAGTAGACAACATGCATATATTTTTGATATCTAGAAACGCCAAAACCTGTAGCAGAAAGACATAAGCCAGCCGGGAGCGGACGCATATTCGCGTCCGCATCCCCCTATATACCCCATCAATAGGCTGCTAACACTCTATCCTCGATAAAATACAAATACACTCATGAGCTCAAAGAATGCCTCGACCCATGTCTAATCCTATATATACAAAAAAAAAAAAAAAACAGTGGTAGAAGCCTCCTGCATATATTCCCGCCCCTGGCACCTACGGCGAGAGGCTGATCGGCCGCTCAGGGCCTCCCCGCGCTGGATCCTCGACACGACGCGGAGGCTCTTCCTGGATGGAGGATTCCGGAAAGCCAAAATGGTGGGGGCCGTGGTCGATGGCCGAAGGAGGCGAGAGAGAGCCAGAAACCAACGTGGCCGAACTCCCGTTGGAGTTTTCGTAGCCGTCGTGACCATCACCGTTGGCGGGGTTGAACATGATCGTGATGGTGACGGTGCAGGTGCCCCTGGATACTGAGGCTGAGGCTGAGGCCGGGGCACCCTCGAAGGTAGAGGCGCCGGCAGAGGCAGAAGCACCGGCAGAGGCAATGGTAGAGGTAGAGGTGGAGGTGGAGGTGGAGGTAGAGGGACCAGCAGAAGTGAAGATGAGGATAGAAGAAGGAGGAGGTGGTGGGGGTGTCTCCTCTCTGGTTGTCGCGACATCCTCAGCCCGCTGGGCCTGATGGTAGCATTCGGTGCAGATTGTCATGCACATCTTGAAAGTTGTAAGATATAAATATATCTTCAAAGGGTGAGAAATATCTTCAAATTGGAGGATTGGTTGGGAAGATGGACGGTGAGTGGAGGGATGATGCAGTTGGAGTCCGTTCGTCCTGGGGAACGGCGCCTTTTAAAGTACGGCGAGAAAGCTCCTAGGTGGCTATTTCCCTACACTCGAGCACGAAAGTCGACGGGGGATCATACGTGGACTGAGCGGATTGCGACAATATGAGGTGATACATACGACACCACCACGAACTGTCTACTATAAGGGCTCACTACTGCTTAGGAAAGCATAGCTACATTCAATATACGAGAGACCATAAGCACCCGTGAGCTACAATTTGCAGATCTGGAGCATTTTATTACTGTACGGAGGTCATGGTCAGAGCGACGAGTGCCCCAAAAACAGTGTTCGCCAATGCAGCGACGCAATATATACAGCCACGCCAATCTCAGCAGACGAGATGAAAGGTAGAGAAAAAAGAGCAGAGAAGCGCCCGACGCCGTCCTGGATATCTCGTACAAGCATACGAGATGGCGACTCTACCTGTTCTGAGCAGGGGTCTCCGTCGCCTCAGGCTTCGACGCAGGGAAGCGAATTTTAAGAGTAATTACCTTTTCTCGGCGTCCGTACTCGTACGTCTTAATTTGTGTGGTCGACTCTGGAAAGCCCATTTCTTTCAGCATGCGGTCGAAGAACCTTTGCGCATCGTCGGCCAATGATTCCATCGCGGTTGGCAGGGCGTCCGTGACCCAATCGTACGATAGTCTATCGTCTCGAGCGAAGCTGGGGAAATTCGAAATCTTCCTATCCTTGTTGTATTCCTGGAGTTGCATTTGTCGGTAGCCTAGCGATTGCAGAAGTTGTTTGCTTTGCTCCTGCAGCCACTGGTCGAGAACGCCAGACTTGCCGTTGGTCGATAGCGAGCTGGCGAGGTTGCTGCGGGCGGCGTGAAGGTCTGCTCTGAACCGTTCGCCATAGTTGGAGAGGAACTTTTTGGTGGACTTGTTGTCGAAGTCGGTACTGGGTATCTCATAGGGGCGCTTTTTATAGAAGTAGTGGAAGTATCGATTTTGTCCATATACGATGAGAGAAACTGGGACGGCCAGGATCATTCCGGTGGTGATGCCGCGGACGATATGTCTGCGCAGGATGGCGCGGGAGGAGAGTCTGGAAGCCATGGCGGTAGAGCTGGGCGGAAGGGCAGCTTGGTAGACAGCCGTGAGATGGGGGTCGTGGAGTGATGTCGGGAGGAAAGAAGGTTTGAATGAACAGACGAGAGAGCATATGCGGGCGATCCGATGTCTGTTCGACGGCGACCCGCTGCGAAATAATGCAACGTCGCAGTGTGTTGCACATTTGCGTTGCGTGAGGTGTTTGACGGCGTTTGACACTGTTTGACCGGAAGTTAATTACCTGTTTCGGGACAGCTAGGCTGAGGAATTGGCATGACAACGCAGCGTTGACGGCCCGGCGGGAATCCCGGCCAGCAGCCAGCAGCCAGCCAGCAAGCAGCGGGCCATGACGCCAGCGACGAGAGCGGCCTGTTTTCCTCCCACCCATCCATCCATCCCATCACTCACATCGCCCTCACTCACATCTACAGACATCTTGAACATCTCCTCTCCCGTTCACGATCTTGAGTTTTAAAGATCAATTGCGACTTCGCTCGTTTGTGCGACACCGACCGCTTACGGCTAGCTTCCCTGTCGCAGAGCATAGCTCTATCTGACGGACGGACGGACAACGGTACGTATCGATGGAACTTCCACAGGAACACGGCCGCCGTGGGCGCTTCTACAAATGACGCCTGCTAAACATAGACTGCACATTTACCAGTTCCACAGTTTTTACCAGCAAGCCCGCCTGCCTGCCATCAGTCAAGTCAAGTCAAAGTCATCGTGCCGTTCTTGACAGCCGGACAGACGTACATACGCACAGACGCCCAGATCTGCCGGTCTCCCCGTCTACAGCGACTACCTACTCCGCCCTTGACAACCACAAACCCGAACGAAACATTAATACGAACACTGCGATGCCGTCGCTGTCGAGAGCCGCCCGGATCGCAGCGATTCTCGCCCTAACCGACCTCGTCGGCGCCGAGACTCTCTTCTTCCCAGCCTTCGAGGCCGCCGCCCCCGCCGACAACCTTTTCCGCCGACAGAACAACGGCAATTGTCCCGCAAACACCAACTCGTGCGCATCCATCTCGTACCCGGGCTTCTGCTGCATCAACACCGCCCACTGCGCGCTCGACAACGCCGGCCACATCGCCTGCTGCCCGAACGGCATCGTCTGCAGCGGCACCGTCGCGCAGCAGGACGGCCGATGCAACAACGGCTACTACGCCTGTCCGAGCAGCCTGTACTCCGGCGGCTGCTGTCTGTCCGGCTACGAGTTCTGCGCGAAGAACCGCTGCATCGGCGCCAGCGATGGGATCGCGTCGGTCGTCGCAGCCGTGCCGGGTCTGGTCATATCGGCGGCTGGCAACGGCGTCGGCGTGTACCGGACGGTGACCAGCTCCGGCGGGGCGATTGCTACGAGCTTTGTCGGAGACGCCGGGGCCGTGTATTCGAGTTACATCGCGAATCCCGCAGGCGCAGCGGGCAGCTGGCTGGGGAGCTTGTACACGGCTGCGTCGACGGCGGTGACTGGCTTCCCGATCCCGACTATCGAGCCGAGTTTGATCAACAGCGTCACGAGCGCGGGCGGCAGCGCGTACTCGGATTTCCGCAGCGATTTGGGAGCGTGGTATACGAGCTTCACGAGCCAGTTTGGGAGCGGCTACACGAGCTTTTTGAACGGCGCGGGGCAGTACGTTACGACGATTGATACGATTGTGAACGGCATCGCGACGCAGACGGCGGTGACGGTGCAGTTTCCGGCCTTCGTGCAGGCGCAGCCGACGGGGAACGTCGGCGTGCGGAGCGCGAGGATATTCGGTATCGGCGGAGATGGCGCCAGCAGTAGGGGCGGCATGGTGTTTTTGTGGGTGTGGACGGTGGGGTTGGGTGTGTTTACAGCGGTCGTCGGGTGGCTGTAAGCAGATTCTACTATTTGAAGATGGTAGGTATATGAAGCTATGAAGGACCGCATTTTGCATCGTTACTTGTATTTTACCTTTTTGTCAGATCATATCCCCGAGACGGGTTGGATCATGTTTGTTGGATGGATCGGTTTTTTTGACTTTAGCATGTGCATTTTGATACCTCGCCGCATACGCCTTGATGTTGTCGTTTTTTGTGTGCTCTGCCTGTAATGTTACATGATGCACCTGTATGTATGATAGATCCGGAATGATGAGATTCCCACGAACGCAATTAGTTCGTGAAGCCAACAGGCATTTTGTGCGGTTCATGACGTCGTGGGTCTCAGCTACCTCGGAGCGGACTCGGCTCGCCAACTGGATTGAGATCATTCTGCTGCTCCCGTCGGCTGAATTGGCTTTGGCCGCGAGCAAAGTCTGGCGATCCAGCCCGTAAAGAGCAAGATGGTGACTTTTCTAGCGCTGGAAAAGCAAGGTGACTTTTCTCGCGCCCCGTGGGATCGCAAAGGCGGCATCGATCAGCCGCCAACGTTCTCGCAGCTTCATTCTCTCGAGCTCGCCCCGGCCGTCCACCCGAATATATAATCCCTTGGCGACACCTAGCTACCCAGTTACTCTAGCTACCTTCACATCACGGCTTCGGGCGCTTGTAATACTTACCTTTGGAAACACAGTGTGTGCATTGAGTTTCTATCTGTCTCCTTTGCAAACCCCCAAATACATTCCGTTGCTTCGCATCTGTAATTCTAGTCCCTCAATCGATAACCTGTTGAGGAGATTCGAAGTATACGTGCAGTTGGATCGCGATCGAGCAGGTGAGGGTTCTAAACTCCAGAAATGGACGCCGTCGCTTGGCTAGCTCATCAACATCATCGCTCACACTCTCTCGTCTTACAGATAGCCAGCTCGGGGTCCTCGAGAGTCCACGTCCTCTGTCATACCAAAGTTCACCATCTACAAGCGATTGCCTTCCCTGTCGAGTGGCCTAGGTGGAAGTATCAGAACGGAGAGTCTCCCTGCATACTATATATAATCTTGTTCAGCGACAATGGGATCACAGACCACGGACGGTACGCGATGCATCCACCCTCCCGCTGTCGAGTGAATGCTAACGCGGTCTAAATCGCAGGCGCCCTCCTCTCCGCCAACGGCTACGCTCCAAAGAAGAGCTCCAAGAAGCAACAGGTCGCCGACTCCTGGGACGACGAAGACTCCTCCTCCGACGAACTACAGTCAAACCTCCCCTCGGACCTCAACCCACCGCCCCTCACCTCGCCCGCCCCGCCGCCAGCCCCGCCAGCACCCACCCACGCCGCAGCCACACCCCTCTCAGCCGACGACAACGGCTCCTCCGGCGGTGGCGGCGGTGGCGGCGCGTCGTACTACGCTTACGACCCGGAAACACACTCTCGCGCGGGCGGCGGGTACGGGTACACCGACGCGGCCTTCGAAGGGCAGCGACAGGCCAAGACGGACGCGGTCGCGCGGCGCATGATCGCCAGCGCGCTGGGCGTGCGGAGCCGCAGCACGAAGGAGCAGAAGGACTACGAGGCCAGCTTGAAGAAGAAGGCGCAGGAGGAGCGCGAGGAGCGGAAGCGCGCGGAGCAGGAGCGCGAGAAAGCCAAGGCCGCCATGTGGGATGATTAATTCAGTCATTCAATTTATCATATCGACGGCCGTCGATGGTTGAGTCTGGCTTCGGACATTCGTGGAATCAGAACGACATGGTGTCTACATGTATATAATACCCGGTTGGTGCGGTGTGTCAATGAGCACACCGAAGGGATGAGTGCTGAATCGCCAGTGTACCTAATTGCTTCTCGTATCACGAACATCCTCAACCCCAAAGATCGAGATACCTCAACGGTCACAATTGAAAAGTTACCCCCGCGCGGGCGATACGGGATATCATTCCACTCACTCACTCGCTATCGTGACGCGTACGTGCGCTTACACCGGGCACTGCGGAACACCTGCCCGAGCGAGAAGGTGCCCGCCGTGCCCCTCACCCCGCCACTTTATCTAAGAAGTATGTACCAACATCGGCCAACGCCGCCCACGCTGCAGGAATCGATTGCGTGCATGCGGTATACGTATAAAAGGCTGCCCCGCGTCTCCGTATGCACGTCTTCGCCCGCCCGCCGGGAAGACGACTCCAATCTTTTCTCTTCAATCGTAAATTTATCGGCACACGGATACCGATACGGCCTGTGTCCGCGTCGAGATACAGTTACAACGGTACAGGTGGAAGGTATAGATATAGATACCACGCCATGGCCGCCGCCGCAGTCCCCTCGCACCTGCTCGCCGACGTCAAGGCGCCCGTCTGCCGGCTCGAGATCAAGCCGCACTTCGACGCCCTCTCCGCGCAGGAAAAGCTCTACGCGCACCACATCTCCCGCGCCTCCTTCGCGGGCACCCGCGTCGTCCTACGGCAGGTCTCCCCGGAATCCGAGCCGCTGTTCAACCTGATCCTCACCATCGCCAAGCACGTCGACTGCGACTTCGCACGGCTGGCGGGACAAGCCAACGTTGCCGATGACGACGTTGCGAACTTTGTAGAGTACGCCTCCCAGGTTCTCGCCAACCTCGGCAACTACAAGTCCTTCGGCGACCAAAAGTTCGTCCCGCGCATCCCGCGCGACGTCTTCGCCAAGATTGCCGCCGTCACGGCCGCGTCCAGGGCGATATACGAGCAGATCCAAGATGCCGTCTACCGCGTGCAGCCGGAGGGCATCACGCTGCTGGGATACCCGCCGGAGCACATGAGCGCGTACTACCCGGACTCTCCCAACATTCAAAAGGCCGACATCACGGCCGCCGGCGAGACGTTCGTCAAGAACGGCGTGCTGGTCGAGCACACGCGGCTCAAGCAGCTCGGCGACGGCAACTTTGAAATGCTGGTCGCGAGCGCAAAGACGGGCGAGGGGGCCTCGTACGATATGCCTGACGGCCGCAAGATCAAGACCGTCTACGGCGATCATTCGCGGGAGATGAAGGCCATGGCGGACGAGCTGGAGAAGGCCGGCGGCGCCGCGTTGAACGACACGCAGAAGAAGATGATGGACGAGTACGTTAAGAGTTTCCGTGAGGGAAGCCTCGAAGCACATAAAGAGGTAACTTTACCACCACCGCTACGACTTTATGCGTAGAATTCTGAAAGTAATGTCGATTATGCGCAGAGTCAACGGTACTGGATCAAGGATATCGGACCGACGATTGAAACAAACATCGGCTTCATCGAAACGTACCGCGACCCCGCCGGCACGAAAGCCTACTTTGAGGGCTGGGTCGCCGTCGTGAACAAGGAGCGCACCAAGGTCTTCGGCAAGCTCGTCGAGCGCGCGGGCGACTTTATCCCGCGCCTGCCGTGGTCGAAGGAGTTCGAGAAGGACAAGTTCCAGAAGCCGGACTTTACAAGTCTTGAGGGTACCTTCTTATCTGCCGTTTCTTAAGCTCAAGGGAATTATAATACTAATTGCGATTGATTGTAGTCTTGACGTTTAACAGCGACGGCATCCCGGCCGGTGAGTACTCCTATCCCTTCAAGGATGCGACCAATCGCTGATATATTACATGTACAGGCATCAATATCCCGAATGTATGTGAACAAACCGTATCGATGGTACTATAGCAGGCACTGACAGTCCTAGTACGACGACATCCGGATGACCCTCGGCTTCAAGAACGTCTCCCTCGGCAACGTGCTCAACGCCAAATCGCCCTCCGAGAAAATCACATTCATCGACGAAAAGGACCTCGCGCTCTTCGAGCGCCTGCGCGGACCGGCGTTCGAGCTGCAAGTCGGCCTGCACGAGCTTCTCGGTCACGGAAGGTACGTACCCACACACACCCCCATTCCCACCTCCATCCCCCCATCACTACCCGGCGAAACTATGCTATAACTCGGTGATTGACGTTGCGTGTTATGTAGCGGCAAACTGCTCCAGGAGACGGAGAAGGGCGTCTACAATTTCGACAAGGACCACCCGCCCGTCAGCCCGCTGGACGGCAAGCCCGTTGACACCTACTACAAGGTCGGCGAGACCTGGGGCTCCGTCTTCGGTGCCACCGCCGCCAGCTACGAGGAGTGCCGTGCCGAGTGCGTGGCGATGTACCTGTGTCCGGACCGCGAGATCCTCGCCGTCTTTGGCCACACCGACGACACCGAGGCCGCCGCCGAGGATGGTGAGCCACCTCTGTCCCCACTTCTTATCAAGTCCCGCATCAAATTACAATGTACAGCGCTGATGCGTTCATGATGATAGTACTCTACATCTCCTACCTGCAGATGGCGCGCGCAGGTCTGCTAGCCCTCGAATTCTGGGACCCAAAGACAAAGGTACCCCCCATCCCTCTCCAAACGCCAAATACCCTCCACCTCTAACACAATCCATCCGCAGAAATGGGGCCAAGCGCACATGCGCGCCCGCTACAGCATCCTCCAATGCTTCCTCTCCGCCGGCGACAACTTTGTAACCCTATCCTCCAAATCCCCCGACCACAGCGACCTAACAATCATCCTCGACCGCTCGAAAATCCGCACCCACGGCCTCAAGGCCGTCGAAAAATACCTTCAAAAGCTCCACATCTTCAAAGCGTCCGCGGACGTCGCCCGCGGCACAGCGCTGTACGATGAGATGACGAGCGTCAACGAAACCATGGCCGGTTTCCGCGACGTCGTCATGGCGAAGAAGCAGCCTAGAAAACAGTTTGTTCAGGCTAATACCGTGCTAGGCGACGGTGGAGAGGTCGTGTTGAAGGAGTATGAGGCTACGCAGGAGGGGCTCGTGCGCAGCTGGGTTGAGCGGGAGGATATCGTTGGGAAGGTCGCTTCGTGATAGCGGTGCCTTGCGTCGATTAGGGTTGTATGTATTGAGGCTGCATGTATCGGTCAATATGTGAGGGTATGATATATCAGCTGGCACCTTGAACTGGCTTGCAACATCAAAACGCGTTGTTTGTGATACTAGTGTACATCCCTACATTTGACATACACATCCCATTTCCAGCAAACCGTTGGCCAACTAGTAGTTAGGTAGAATGTCATAATACAATCCCTCACTCTGAAGCCATCAATGACTCTTCCCGAGCATCTCACTCGTTGTTTCATAAGACACCCAACAATAAATTTTCAAGACCAGCACGTCGTGACCCAATATTTTCACCAACCTACTATTGTACAATTGTGTGTGCTTTTGCCCGTTAATCGCTGTACATGTACCACCACTCGGCGAGGTTTGCAGAATTACCCTATTGCCAAAAGAACGCGGGCATAACCTGGTTCAAGAAGCCACCATATCGGAGTTGTGAGGGGGGAGCGCCATCGCCATCTTCGCACAGGGTAATAAGAGTAATAGGACCTGAGGAGGAAGTGACCAACCCGACAGGCAGCCCCACCAACAGCTAGCTGCGTATGTATGTATAATGAGGATGACATGCTTAGACAAGACGAAAAGTCGGTTTGGATCCCAAATGAGCATATAGTCTTTGCACTGTACCAGCTTGCCGCTCGTACGGATGGCCTGGTTCCACGTGCATGCTGGAGGGGAGGCAGAGGCTCCCCGAGCGTGAATGCAATCAGGCCGGTCGTGTCTCCTTAAGACTATATCGCATTCAGCCATGTGGTCGCTGATGAGAGCTTTCATCTGATCTAGTTGCGTCCCCAAGGTCCAATCTGAAGCCTGTACAGAAATCCCGCGCGTACGAGAATAGTGCCATAGACCAGGCGTCACCGATCCGCCGTTAACTACTTACATTCAGATCTATAGAACGTGCTAACGGATCGCGCGTTTGTCCGCTGCTAGGGCTTGTAGTTCATTGTTCAGAGAAAGCAGATTCGGCGGTCCATATAATTGTACAATCCGCTTTCAAGCGTTTAGTGTGTATTGCCTTCGGAATAACATTATCCAGGTTAGCCAGGAGCAGACTCAACTAGACTCATAACAATAATCAGGCTCGGCTCATAGGATTCTTTTATAATTTAATCAAGTTGACTTTGTGTAAGGCTCTTATCTTAGCTACCTGCTCCGTTCCCTATAGCTCGGCGTTAGAGATCGCCATAACCCTAGCTCAGATATCCCCAGGAAGCGGCAAGATTTAGTTGCCCGTAAAATCCACCTGCTCGTTATTCGCTCTCTGGATCCGCAGACGCGAATCGATATATCCAGCCACCGTGGAAAGATCAGTACAGATCACGTACAAAGGCAGCCACTGCACTCGAGGCAACCAGGGCATCCGCAGCTAGCCACCATCATGCACTACTATATGACGCCATCCAACCCCTCCAAGCCCGCGTTTCGAAAATTGGCTCACGGATACAAAGAGCTTCGATACGAGGCATCTACCCCTCCAACTGCTATCCGGCAGCAGCAGGGGCTGTACGGAACAATCCTATATCCGATAGGATAGACCCTGCCGGCCGGCCGCGTCTGATGTGCAGCGAGCTAATGACAATTGAGGCGAGGCGAGCTGAGATCGGTTTCACCGCCCTACTGTCTGCCTCTCCATACGTACATGAGGGATTTAAAAGGGCTCCTTGCAGTAAGCGTGCCGAGAGTCGACCCATCGTATGCATATTTCGACCGATGCAATGGCATTGCAAGCCGGACGGACGTACGGTCGACCGGAATGGAAATCCGCAGTCTCATCGTTATGGTACCAGACCAGTGGGACTAGTTGATTCATAAATGGGAGTGGCCTACGAGACAGCGTCGGTATGGAGCGTCCGAACGCCATGCTAGGATAACGTAAGCTAGCCGGCATGCTTATCATGATCTTCTGCGTGCATTGTGCGTGTTCCAGGAATGTTGCATTGTGGGCTAGCTAGCGCTGTGGCATCACTTCGGGGCGAAGGTGGTCCGTGGCGGCCGGCTGTCAGCGGTATATGGATTCGGGGTAGAGAGCGGTATATTACGCACGTCTTTACGAGTACGCACCCGTGCATAGACTCATCAGGATACGGACATCTCTCGTTAAGGACGATTGCGAGGCGTTTTCGTTTTGGGCATTAGGCCAGATTTCAACGTGTATTTTATACCCACAATGCACAAAGCCGTATTGAATAGTGCAATATTTCAAATTATAATTAGCTCTGGATGTGCTGGATGTGAGTTATAATCATATCGGTCGCTAGGATATCGGTCGCTAGCGTTGATAAATCCTTCTGATCTGCCGGCTCACAGATAAAATACCGATACGCGCATACACATGCAATTCTAGGTAGTAGGCCATTATCACAGCCGTTGATTACACAGGCGTGGAACTGTCTTGCCAGGTCAGCCAGCCATCATATAGTTGCGCATTTCCCAACATCGGTGTCTTATTGGTCGCCGCCACGACAGCGAACATCAAAAAGGAAACCGCAAGCCGAATGCTTGCATACACGTAGATCTGATAGCCAGCCCTACATTTAGACCTCATGTATGTACAGACGCACGGACGCCATATTCAAGGCATCCAATCCAACAAAAAATTCCGTGTAGTCAGTGTAGACACATGAAACCGACTCGGCTCGTCGAAACACATGCAATGCATGCCAGCTCATTACTACTTGTCATAGAGTTGTTCTGTAAATACACAAGTACCGCAGCTAAGAATATAAAATGCAAGGTACTTATTATGTACCAACGTTGGGAGTCTTGTAGCCACACGATAATAGGTACCTATCTGTCGACGTAGAGCAGCTTTATCTGCCTTGATTCAGGGGACGTATGCATGCACGCAGAGACTTTTTTTCGTCCCATGGACGGATGCGGTGGAATGGAGAGAAAAAAGATTGTTCGTGAAGCGGAGAGTGACACTGGTTCGGCTGCAAATCACCAGACATGACCAACGACAGCGTGATAAAACCGCAAATACGTCCATGTGATGAGTGTGGACGTGCGAGAGTGAATGTATGCCAAGCAAGTCAACTTGACGGTGAGAAATAGAGTTCGCAATATCAACAATGAGGAAATAAATAGAAAAAAATAAAAAACAGCCCGCTATGATGAATAAACCCAAACCCCGTCCATCTGATCTTATGTAAAACATACCGTTGGAGAATTAACATGCTAAGAAGAAAAGGAAAAAAATTATACCGGCTAGGGAAGAGGGATATGTTGTCGTAGTGGCTTAATAGCAATTAGGAAAAGTGGGCCCACCGAGGGCATAGGTCATTCAAGAGTGCAGCGCACAGGTATCATGATGTGTAAGAAAAAGACCAATAGAAGGAAATGGAAAGACAAAAAAAGTGCAAACACGCATGGTATGCAAAAGGACGAACAATCCGCGTAAAAAAGTCATGAGAAGGAGAAAATAAAAATTAAAGGAACAGAAGAACGTCCGTTGAGCATGTACAAGAATTGAAAGGCATCATCGAAAAAAAAAGTTAAGAAAGGCATGAGCATTATCTGAGCCCGCTCGCCTGTAGCGATGCTGCAAGGTCTTCCCACACCCGAGGGTCGACGGTCTCATCCTCTTCGTCGTATACGCGGAGGTTACCGCCTATTTTCTTGTTCTTGCAAGACGCAAGTCTGCGCACCTGACAGGTCGTCGACCCGAGGACCTCATCAACTTCGTTTTGAATGGTAACTAGTGCCTCCATAGAGCGTTGGAGCTGCAAACCACAACTGTATTAGTATGTTTCCCGGCATAAAATAATATAGAATCGGCGTGTTGAGTACTCACCGAGATGTCAAGATCGCGTTTGAGAATGCAATACCGCGTCCGCAATCCTCTCTTCTGGACAGCAAAGCCCCGCTGGCACATTCGCTCAGTAATTTCGTCCCAGTTCGATAAGCCTTCGACGTCCTTGAGATGCAACAGATACTGGTCGTCCTTAGCCAGAAACGAGTACTGACTGCTGTTGTCGGTAGAGGCAAGACTCTCCATTGAGGGTTTCCGGCCGAGCTTGTAGGAAGAAGATGCCTCGGACGGCGGACAGGAGATCGAATCCGACCCGGACTCTGGCGAGAGAACTGGCGTAGTGCTCGTGGTCGTGGATGAGGACCGCGACAACGAGAGGTCCGGCGTGGAGGAGCCGCTACTGGACGCTTTGTTCGCCCGTCGCTCGTTCTTGACGGAAGGCAGGCGGCTGAGGAGGCGTTTTGTCTCTTTCACAGGCTCAGTTTTGCGTATCGAGTTGTACGGAGTCATTTTATTCGTGATGACCGACGGCCGGGCGGGTAGAGGGGTGAAGCCAGTAGGACTGGAGGTAGACACCGGGCGAGGCGGGTTCAGAGAGGTGATTGCATCCGGAGTGTCTAGGTTAAGACGCTCTGGGAGCAGAAGAGGAGACGGAGACTCAAAAGTCTGCCGAAGGAGTTGTAATGGCGCTGTCGGGGACATTTTTATCTGGAGGGGGTTACGGAAGCGGTTATAGAAGGAAAAGAAGAAGTCGAAGAAATGATCCTGATAGTGGTACTATATACGTGATAGAGAGGCTAGCGCTGAATACAAGGTGTGGATCCCGTGACTGGACTGGGCCTTGTCTGAGCGATTATTCGGGGTGGCGGTGGGATGGGATTGGGATTGTGACAGTGGCGATATAGATAGGACGGACGGAATATGTGTTGAACGTGTGGTAGGAAAACGTATGGGTACGTTTCAGGAAAAAAGAGGTTGCTGCGACTGAATTGGATGACCAAAGGGGTCAAAGAGGAAAGAATCGAAGGGATGATGTGGTAATAATATGACAGAGCCGGATGGCGGGAGCAAGCGAGAGCAGGAGGGATATTCCGAGATATCAATGTTGTCGACGTCTGCGAATGGCGTAGGAGCTCCCAAGGTGTCCTTGACAGGAAAGCTGGGCTAAAGTAGCACAAGAAACGTAAACCTGCACCTCATGCAGACTGGTTGATATAAAGTATAAGTACAGTAAGCTGAGAGAAAAAACAGCCCTGTCGCCTGCAGGCGGTTCTGGCAGTCCTGTCGTCGTCTTTGGCTGGATTAAATTTCAGGTACGAGAGAAAATGAAAGATAAAGCAAAAGAGAACGTCCGTTGAGAAGATCCGTTACAGTTGGGTCGACCGCTTCCTTGCCAAATGCCTCAATGCAATTTCGATGCCAGACAATTTGCGAATGCTGGCCGAGTCCTGCACAGCAAAACTTGCTGCGGGCTTAAATTCCCAGGTTCGGCAAGCCCTCAACAGGGATGCTGCGGTACGTTTCAGCTCCGGCCGGTCCAGGCTTGGATGTCCGTTGCACGGTAGTGACTGGCAGGCCGAGTTCAAAGACGAAGGATCCCGGACGACCGAGGTTTCGTTATCGCGAGAATGCAGGCCAAAAAAAAAAAAGTTGATTCTGTTAACTTCCTGCCGGCAGCTGGGAGTCAGGTCGGCCCTTGGGTAGTCCAGTATACCCGTGTATGTAAGCACCTAGCAGTCGAGGTCTAGCCGTCGTACGTATGATAATGAAGTCAGATCTCAGACCAAGGCCGCACTATGTCTCCGCCTAAAACAGCGCTTGGCTGGTCCAGTCGGTTGAGGGTTTTATTATTGCTTTTTGAACAGCCCGTCGTATCGTGTCCAGAAAAAAATATTCTGAGAGAGCAAAAAATCTAGAAAAGTCTACCAAGAAGGTAAGCCGCGATCTGGCAACTGTGGGGAATTCGCTGTATATAAATAAACCCTTGAGCGAGACTGGTCTGGTGGTGGTTGGATGTGATATCTGGGGCCAGGGCTCATATATCATCCATCTATGATCGAATCATGGCCAATTTGTTGCCCCGGGCTGGACAGGCTTTTAAACCGCCCGCAACTCGATTTCCTCATCGAACCGACCAGGCCAACCAAGCAAGCCAACCTTACCGGTTAGCCTATCGCCGGTGCATACGGTTCAACAGGGCGCTTCACACCAGCCTGACTTTCTGACGACTGCTCAGTTCGTTCTTCTTTTTTTTTGTGTTTCTTTCCTTTTGCATAATCCGAAGCAGAAAAATGACCGCAGCTATCACGTATGTGTGCACTAGCTGCGTTACGTGAGAAATCATCGATCGATCGCCTCCCACCCAAACACAAATGTCAACTTGCAGATAGGATACGCTATCCGGACTTGGACAAGACGTAGGTAACCCGTCCATGCAGCCTCTCCTGGTGCTGGTTCGCCCTTGTTGGATCCACGTTGGCACAAGGGCTGTGCACGAACCGACGCAATCGGGCTAGTCCTGTTGGGCTGCTAGCTGATACTCGCTCGTTCTCGTGTATCCGCCCTTTCGATTCATTTCGATTCGGCCACTCAATTCATTCACGGCTTCAATTGTGCCGCTGCCTCGCAGGCGGACGGGAATGTACTTTAGCCCTATTGTGACCGAGCGGCTAGACCGACAGGTACCGACGTCGATGGCTCTGGTCTCGGTATAACCCTCCCGGAGCAGCCCGTCTCGCCCTTGTCCTTGACACACCTTCCCAGCAACGGCTGGCTGGGCTGGACTCGGCTGGTACGGTTCTGGTTCTAGTCATGGTGACGGCTACGGCTACGGCTCTTACCATTTATTGATACCAGTACATTCCTCCCACCACATGTCAGCCTGACATCAGGCATGCGTCTTGCCTGTTCGTTCGCGGTCCTCGATCGACATGACGAGGGTCGAGGTTGCGGATTCATACAACGTATCTGTGGCATGCCTGCTCGACCGCGTCCACGCCCCTCGCCTCAGCTCAGCCGATACTCGTGGCCCGTACGTAGATGCCCCGCTGCTTGGCTGCTTCCGGGCATCTTGACGAGAGCCAACAGCAATGATGATTGATTTTGTTTATATTGCATTGCCTTTGCAGCGAGATTCCATTCCATTGATCCGAGTGGCCATGCCCGAGCAGCCCACCATGCATATCCACGCTTGCTGTTTGGTTACCGGTGGGCTGGGGCTGACATGGAACTTCCGAAGCCACGACAGGCTGCAGAACCAGACGACACGCCAGCCCGCCAGCCCACCAGCCAGCGAGCCAGCTTAGCCCAGCCGCCGCTTCGTTCGTTCCTAAAAGTCCCGCATATGCATCGTGAGAATCCTAAACGGGAAGAAAGCACATGCCAGAATCTCATGCCCAGTGACTTGATCCCATTCGTTCGTTAATGCAGGCGGACGAACAGCTGCATCTGCGTTGTCACTGTACGATCTGTATCACGATGTGGACAGACAAGATGGATGGGTAGATTTTTTTTTTTTTTGGTTCCCCTGCTCGTCTGCATCCCTCGGGACATCCTGAAATCGAAACTCGTCAATCGCAAAGAACAGACAAGCACCAGCCGGTGTCCCATCCCCGCTCCACCTGGTAGGTCATATTTTAGTCCTGAACTTTTTTATTCAACGAACACGGTGAGGGATTTAATTTTCCTGCAAAAAATCTGACTCTCATCCATTCGCGATCCGATAAGCGTGCCAAGTTCGCAGGATGGATGCTGCAGGTGTGGATGTCCTGTTTCGATCATATGTGAAACAAACACCAAATTTAAACCTCGTCGAAGAAATTCAGGCACTGATAGACGCACTCGTCATATCATATCACAAAATACTACCTGACGGGATTACGAGTACGAACGGCCGCTAGTAGGTACTTTACGTTCTAACTCCAAAAGAGCTGATGCTGCGGTCGCCCGTGTAACCATCAGGATAAGACGACCATTGCATTGATTGCGTATTACCACTAGCATGCTGCATAAATGCAGCTATCAGCGGACCTTTTCTTTTCTGTCCTTTCCGTCCTATCTACAAGTGTGCATGTTTTCATCATATATTACTGAAGCTTTTAATTCTCTCGCGTGATCGATGGCGTCGTTACCGAAACCAAAACCGTCTGAATGTAGTACGATCCGTGTGTATACCGCGATCCGTATACGGGTACCGTCGACTCAACAAACAGGCGTTCTGCATATAAGAAACGTAAAAATTACGTCGGGACCTTTCTCTTGCCTTCCTCGTCAGGACAAACCGAATTCAACGAAAGCCAAATCATGTCAGCATCGTGACATTTCCAAAAATTTCGAGACTCGGCCCGTTTGAAGAAGTCAAACGAAGGCAAAAAAATAAAAAAAGAGAGGAGGCCAAGATTCAGGAAAGCCCCTAGCGCAAGCTCGGTCCACTGCGGCATGCTCTCCGAGGCTAGAGTCAACTTGACGACTAGGCTAATATCACCAAAGCTGCTTCGAACAGACTAGTCATTCGCTACAACTTGAACTTTCTGATGACATGGCATGTGCAAGACGATTAATTTTTTATTTCCTTCACAAAAAAAAAGTTAATGCAGCGCCGGTCCACAATTCTGGGCCCACAGTGGCTAACGAAGGCATGAGGAAGAAAGCCAAAAGACGTCGAAGAACCTGTTCTCCCGCCTTGGACGGTTCGCGTTAGCCGTCGACGCTAGCTCGGGCCACAACGAAATGCGCAGGCGACGTCACTACAGAGTAAAAGTGCATACTGTCGGGTACATTAATTACATGGGCGTACATTGTACGAGCGAGTAGCCTGGTGATTTTCTTTTTACCCGCCCGGTAGCTCAGCTGCTACGAGACAATGCAAAGGCTCCAGGCTGATGCGATAAGCTCGATAGATTATTCGCAGGGAATTATTTCCCCGATAAACATAATGTCGACATGATACGCATGATAGATCATGGTATGATATCCTGCCATGCCGAGAAACCATACCGTGCCCCACCATGGCGTTGTCGTCCGGCTCTTTCCTCACTGAGATACGTATGATATAATCCTGGTCGAATCGACCGAATCCCATCCAACCCTCCTGAACGAAGAGGGGAAGATAAACGGGAATTCCAGCTGCCCCGCATTTCGTTGACGGTTGGCCGGTTAGGCTCGTATGCAGAGTTTACACTGACACTGACCAACCTATTGTTACATACGTGCTTTCATCCATGACATGGATCGAGGCAATCTTGGCTCGGGCCACGGTTGGCACAAATTCCGCGCCAAGGACTGATAGGAGGGTCAGCTCGATGCATACCTACATACATGCAGCCGCAGCAGACGAGGGGTACATGTACGCCTGCTGCCATGCCACAGCATTTGGCGTCGACTGTCGATTGCACGACGAATGCCGGTATTTCACACGTGCCGCTGCAGGCGCGAATCGAAAAAACTGGGGTCCGGGTCGACGTCTCCTTCTGCTTTCTCTTCAGCCATGCAGTGCATCATGTTTGCTGATGCTACACCGAGAAATTGTAATCCTGGCAAGAAGAGTCAGTTTTACAAATTGTGTAGCACAGGATCCGTTACGCTGGATTTTTATGGGTGCATATCGTATGTCAATGTGGCCGGTATCACATTCACATTCCAATGCATGCAGGTCGACGAAGAGTTTTCCATCCATCTGTCGGGGTCCGAGTTCTCGTAACGTTGATGCGATCGGAAACTCTGTTTGCCAGAGGCAATTAATTACATACATACATGATATGATCACTTGAGCTCACGAGCTCATGGGATGGACGGGACGCCTTTGCAATTTGACGCTGCAGTATCCGAATTGCAAACACGATAACGTTGTGCTTGCAGTCACCATCGTCGTACAATTGAATAATTTTTTCTATGCAATGCGCAGGACCCTGTGATCCGTGGTCCGGACTAGCTTCGTGACCGACTGCAGTCGTGACCAACCATATCATGTATGACAGCCTGTCAAGCTGTCCCTCGATCGAGCTCACCGCTATCACACCGCATGCATCGAATTGATTGGGATTTCGAAATCAGACGAATTCGCTCGCTCGCTAGGAGGGAAAATTAAATAGATTTCCTCCCGCTGTGCCTTGTCGAGGCTAGCTCGTCTGGAAAGACGGGGCAGAAACGGGAACAGACGAACGAACCAGCAGACGAGACGAGTCGACGGTCCAACAATTTCGATGGAAGAATTGGAAAAGCCTGACGAAGCGTATATGCATGCACACGCACGGTCGTCTGGACTTGCAGCTGTACATTCCAGTCACGCACGCGTGCGCTCGAGCCTCGCTAGCTAGCCTGTCGAACGAACAGCTCGTCGCTTAGCGAGGAGCATATATCAACGACAGCACAACTGCACTGCACTGCGCACCGTCTCTGTTTCCAGATCTCGACACTAAAGCTTGACCGTCAATGGGCGGATGGTCGAGCGGCTCGATCAAAGGGAGCTCAATCCTTCCATTGTAAACAATGCAAGCCGCGGGTCAATTTCACGCACCTCGCAAAATGCTGCCAGACTCGCATGGGCTCGATTCCACTTGTCAATCCAAATTGGCTGCGGGCACGGGTCATCTCATACAACAGAACCGCAACAAAGGAGTCCTATAGCATGCGCATGATATATACTACTTCGATCACGTGTATGTACGTGTGGTCTCGAACGCCTTCCATTCAACGCATGCACAGGACGTGCCCCGCCCGTGCCGGGGAACGCTGCCTCCCTCAAAGTATGGAGGTAAACTCCGTTCCCCACAGCAGTCCCCGAAATTCGAAGCCTCACATGCAGTGCATCCTTAAGGCTTCCTGCCAGCGTTTGCAAGGGCACATTACCCTTTAACCGCAGGCAAATTAGCGTGTGGATATAGGAAACACTGCAATACCTGAGATATTATAGTATAGGCATTTGCAGGCAGCTATTATACTTCATCTAGCATATAAGTCCTAAAATACTTACTTATATATAGAGGGTATACGAATAGGAAGCTGGTGTGCTCCAGCGTCTCGCAACGCCACATGGCTACAGCGACCTACAGTGAAAATCGGTGAACTAGGCCCCCGTGGCGCTCGTGGCGTCCGTCCGTCTGGGCGCGAGACATTAATGGGTATGCAATGTAGCACAGCAGGATGCAAGGATAGGGGGTCGAGTATTAGTTTACCAGCGATATCAACTTTCATCTCATCTTAGCTTCAACTTCCTGTTCGATTCATTTCATGTACACGATCTGAGGTCCTAAACGCCCTGATCTGATCGATACCGCGACGAACCTAGTTACAGCGCCACAAGCTTAACAGAATGCAAATAACTGCACCTAAAATGTCTTCTGGCGTTTCACCACAGTCCGAACGGCGAGAATAAACCCAAAAGAGCAACTGCTTATACCGACAGCCACGCGGCAAATGCCGTCCCTTACAATTTTTGCCGAAGTTCCGTTTGCGATTCCTATGCCGGCCTCGAGACTGTGACCGTGTGTGTATTGGCCTCGGGACTTGCAATTGCTATAGCATGTTCTAGTATACATGCATGGACGCATTCTGAATCCTAAATCAATTCGGCCAATATAACTAAGTAACTAGTAACATTGGACACCGAAGGAATATACATAACCAGCGGCACTTCGCATTCGGAGAATTTACAGTCGACAAATTTGGCGTACATACACTCTAAAAAAAAAGGGAACTACTGCAAATCAACTGATGTCTAGCCCGGTGACTAACCCAGGTACGGCAAGCGCAATATCTATCCGCCGGAAGCAATAGTGTCTGCGTCTACACACGCCGATATATTCGTAGACACCGATCCCACACTAATGCATCGGTGATACACACACCCATCTTAGCTCGAAAAACACAGTATACCATACACATACGCCATGGATACATTGAGCGTTCTCTAGCTCTCTTGGTACCTGTACATATGAATACATGTTGATATATCTACATACATGTATATACCAGCAACCTCCCGCAGCGTAACGGCAACAGCCGCGCGAGGAAGCTCCAAGGAAGAAACGACAGTCTCTACCCGAATCCATGCACGAAGTTTTGAGCAGCGGTATGCGTTCAAAGTTAGCCAGTTACCCAGCTAGCCAGGGCAGCGGCATGCATGCCGGCCCGTGCAAATAGAATAAGAGAAAAATATAGGAGACCAAGAAACCAGCCGCTATCAAACGCTGTCTGTTGTAGTCGCGGCCACTAGCGACGTAATGTAACCGAGTAAATACCAAAAGTAGGTAAGGGATTACCACGTTGGACAGGTGTGCTGCGCTACTTGTATCGAGGAGGCGGCATGCATGGAGAGAGGACACGGCGTGTATGTTAGACACCGCCGCCATGATATCAGTACACTACGTACAGTAGCCTATAGAATATAATTCAAGATGAAGGGAAGAAAGACTCAATCGAGACGAAGAAAAGGAAAGAGCACGGTGCGCGGGTACGGATCCGAGCCCAGTGTCATAAAAAATCAGAATCCATGATTAAGAAAAATAGTCCGAAAATACTGATATATCCCTGGGTATCTCTAGTAGGTTGACAAAAGGAAAGCAAACAGCGTGAGAATGGAGGAGGGGGAAGAAGGAGGAGAAAGACATAAAGAAATTATCTGTGTCACGGCGTCGAAATTTGACGCCTCAAAGGAATCCCGGAAAGCAACGAAATACCCAAATTACCATCCCATACCAATATCCGTCGAAAGAAAAGAAGAGAAAAGTAGTCGATGAAATAGGAAAGAAGACGACAGGAGAAGAAGGGAAATAGATAGAAAAGAGGCTTTTTTCCCGAGTTGAAGTGGGTGCAAGCTCAAGGACTATTAGCATGTCCGATTACTAGTGGAAGCAAACAAAAGAGTCTACCACCCGAAGAGATAGAACTCGGTGAAGAAAAACGCATCAAGATGAAAAGAGTAGTTGTGTATGCGGAAGTTCGTAGAGAGGGAGCAGTCTAGTGCTTTTTTATATTGCCCCTGCAGTTTGATCTGTTCTGCGTAAAGTCATTCAGCGAGGGGAATGCCCGGTTCCCCTGCTGCACGCAACCTTGGCAAGTAAAGATTTTTTTTTAAAAACCTCGTTTACTGATGCCATTTCAATATATTTGTTGGACGGGTTGTCCATGAATGCCCGGGAGTCATGCGATAGTGTCGGGCCGTGGCGACGGTGATGAAGCCCGCAGCTCTATCGAGGTGCCGGTTGGCGGCGACCTCTCCTCTTCCAGAACGGGCGAGACGCTTTCGGTCGCTATTGTGGTCGTCTCTGTCAACGTCTCGCTGACTTGCTCGGCGGCCGTGGCCTGCATTTTGAGAGACTCCCGCTCCTGGATGGCGGCCTTGGTCGACCCCTTGGGCCTGCCGCGTTTCCTCTTGACGGGTGGCTCGCCTGCTGCTCCCGGGCTGTCCGCTACGGGGGGTAAATGGGACAATTCGCCCAGAGACGCGTTCCGCTTCATGCTGAGCAGCCTCGAGACCGAGCCGTCCTTGTCGGCTTCGGACTTGCGCTTCAGCTTGCGAGCATTGTTGGGCTTGTACTCCCGCGGCTCGAAGAGCTTTGGAGCGATGAGCATTCCGCCGGGCAGTTGTCTGGGGATCGCACCCGATAGACTGCGCCTCTGCGTCGTCGCAGGTGTCGGCAGCCGCGCGACGGCGCTGTGAGGAGCCGTATGGGGAGTCGGAGTCGACGAGGACATGCTGGCGGCTCCGACGGGCGTCATGCCGTTGGACACGGGCGTGCCGGCACCTGGAGCGGACGGGACGGGCAGCAGGCGCGGGTCCATGGCGCGGGCCTGGCGGTACATCTGCTTTGTGGCATCGTCGAGGAAGATGTCGCCGAGATGGGCGACGAGGGTGCCGGGCCCGGACTCGGGATGGTCGGAGAGGGCGTCGAGCAGCTTGGTGACGATGGCCTCGAGCGAGGTGGCCTGGATCGAGCGCACGACCTTGTTCCACTCGACGGATCGCGAAGGGTCGACGGGCGGCGGCGTGCGGTTGTTGTTGTTGCTGCTGTCGGCGAAGGCCAGCGCTGGGGTGAAATGTGTTGGCGGGACGAGCTTCAGATTGGGCAGCGAGCGGCGGGCTTGCTGCACACGCGGACGAATTAGCCGGGCGGGCTCACGCAGCGGGCAGGACGATGGAGAAATCGCGACATCGGGAACGATGCCGCCGTCTGTCTTCGCCGGGGAGGAGAGCTCACGAACCTTCGCCTTGCTGATGGCCGGGGCCAGCTGGGCCGACGACGACGAAGCCTCGCCGGGCTTCGGGGCCAGCGAGGGCCCGCCCGTCGCGGCACTATTGGCATCCTTCGACTCCATCCGCCGGTCCGAGCTCTTGTAGCTCGCGCCAGCCTGCTTCTCAGCCGACGCCGCCGCGTGAACATGATTCACATTATTGACGGCGGTCGAGCTCGCCGCGGCCGTGGTGGCGGCGGACGCGGCAGATGCTGCAGACACGGACGGCCTCTTGGGCGTCTCGTCGCCCGACGCTGCAGCCTTTGCGCCATCCACGTGCTTGCTCTCGCGGACGAACTGCGTGATGCGGAACTTGGATTTCATGGATGTCGAGTAGGCATTCGTGCTCGTCGGCGACGCTGCCGCGGCGCTGAGATCCTCCGACAGTGCCGGCGGGTTCGGACGCGTGAAGCCAGGCACTCTGAACCTGAACTCCGACATGGTATGGCTTATATGAAGGATAGTTTGTGCGGATGGTTCACTGCCCCCTGCGTGGGCTGCTTGCTTTCCTGCTGCTGCTCGCCTGTTCGCGATCCTCGTACTTATACGGGTTCTTCTTCTTCTTCTTTTCTTCCTTTTTTTTTTCTTTTCCCCTCAATCCTCGTATGGAGTAATGTTTCCTATTGTATTTTAAAATTTCTTTCGCGACGCTTGAAACGTTTGGCGGGTGGCTCCGCTTTCCGAGCTATGTTTCCGATCCGGCTCCCTTGCCTTCACTCGCAGGACTCCTTTTCGCTCGGCGTCGCTTTAGGGTTTCGAGGTTTGTCTTTGTCTGGACTCGCCGGCGGCCGGCGTCGTGTGTCGTCGCGATCGCAATGCCGTCGGGAACAGGCCTGGGACAGCGATGGTATCCGGTCAGTCGGTCGAGAGGTGAGAGAGATAGATAGAGAGAGAGAGGACGGTGTATACTCTCTGCTGGAGTTGCAGTCCAACCGCAGCTGAGGTAACAGCAGAAACAGGTTGCGCGATCCGATGCGAGCTGTAGGGGGTCCCCGGACCACGGCGACTGGACGATTAGTGCTGGAGCGACGCTTGCTTGTCTGCCTGTCCGCCTGTCTGCCTGCTGCTCGCTGGGGCGATTGGACGGCTGTCTGGTTCCAGACAGCCCTGACTGGCGATTCGTCTCCCGCCGCTGGATTGGGTGATGTTTGCGAGGGCTCGGCCGTTGATGTTCGTTCCTGTCGAAGTCAAAGAGTCGAATCGACCAGGCTCCAGCTGGATCCGAAAAGACCAAGCCTGGATGTGGATCGAGAGCGTGTATTCGAATTCAGGCGTGTGTCGCCCGCTTCCTCCAGCCAGCTTCCCTTTCCTCCGCCTCGCTCTTCGTGTTATCTTCGTCCTCGGAGTGTCGTCGGGTGGTCTGTGTCGCACTCGCACTGGCTCTCGCAGCAGCGCCTACATTTACAGCAGCCGCCGCCCGCCTCCAGCTGTAGCCGTGCCAGTGCCGGTGTCTGGGCCTGCGCAGACGGTCGTAGAGCTCGGGATGGTGCGAATGGGGGGTCGGGGCGAGCGATGGAGGTCGCGGATGTGTCGAGACGTCTCAGAGGAGCTTGCGGTGAGCCAGCAGCGACAGTGAAGCCCATATTATAGTAGGTGGTGGAATATGCAGCAGTCCCCCCACGAGCCCGATGCTAGATATCTGCGACTATATATCCCCGGAACGCCTGGCCTGCACGAATAAGAAATTTCCGGGCCGATAGAAGGCGACATACACTCTGTAAAATTTTAAAAACGCCGTCGAGGGGAAGTAAAAAAAGAAAAAGAAAAGAAAGAAAGAAATGCGCCAGCGACGGCCCTCAAACTGCCTGCTTGGTGCCCCGAGCTATCCCACCGAGTTGAATCCCACCCGATCTGTTCTAAAACGAAATAATTTCGAGGAAGAAGAGGGATGGGGACAGAAAGAAGATCGAGTGGCACAAGAAAGGAAGTTCAATCATTATAATTTAAAAGGGATTCCTCCGCGACGCTTTTTTTTTTTTTTCTGCCTTTGGTTCTTAGGTGTAGTACTACTACTACTCGTTTTTTATTTTTTCTGTTTCTGCCGCCTCTGTGTGCCCTCTCGTCAATTCTTCCCCCGCTGTTCATTCGCATTCGCACCAGAGTCAGTCTTGGGATGCCCTCAATAAGAAAGAGACTAAGGCAGGCAGGAGCCCGGTTTCGCGCCTGAATTCTTTTTTTTCTCTAGCTTTCAGGCTCTCTGTTCTTGACTTGTCTTCATTCGTCCCCAGCCTGATACAAGACAGGTAATCCACCGCGAATTGCAAAGGGAGTTTGCCCGTTCGGACAAAAAAGTATCGACGAGAGAGCGCACTTGTATATGTACGAGCTTCAAACCATTGAGGATTCATATTCGGGCACCAATGTATCCAAAAACGACTCAAATGAGGCGGCGCAGCACGAAAGACGGCATCGTAAGCACAGATTTAACGGACCACTAGCCAACCGTTAACCCGTTCATGCTAGCGTCTAGACAAAAGGGAGAGGCTACAGAGGCCGGTTTAAACCTGGAACATGCCAGCGGTATGACGCTTGTCACTGCTCTGCCTCTCGTAGCGGCTTTTTTAACCTTTTGCATACCGACGCTATACTGCTTCGAACCTACGAACTGCAACCTCGCGCGGACGTCTGTTCCTTTCATAATTTATTTTTTTAATTTTATCCTTTTTTTTTTCGTCCCTCCTGTGCAGTGGGCGAGTGACCTGAAAACCAAAAGATGGACTAGCAAGCAGTTTGGGGTTAATCAGAGTTACACGATACACGGATTAGATCCAATATCGAAAGTCAAGGCGGAACCGCGACCTGAAACGAGTTAAAAGCGACGTCGATGACGGAGAAAAGTTTCCAAACGAGGACGAGGAGCGCCCCCAAAAAAGAAAACGCACCGAAAAAAGAAACCCGCCGAATTCAAGGCGAAGAGGGGGAGCGAAGAAGAATTGGAAGAGCGAAAGAACCGCTCGTCGCTCGAAATTACTGGTGGTGACAAAAGTAAAATTGGCCCCGACCTGCAGTATGCGCTCACCCTCGCTCGGTCTTCTTTAAGAATTCCACGCTAATGGCTTGACAGCTAAACGACCTTGTTCGATTTGCCCAAACTAGACCCGTTTAAATCGTCGACGGACAGATGGGCTAGCATGACCTGCATGGGAATTAGGCAGTTTCTTTTGAAATGATTGGCGCAATCATAGCGTCAGCTTATCAGGCCATCCGGCCAGACCAATCCATGCTGTTTCCCACCCATAGGATTTGTGCAGTTGCAATTGGGGGTGACCGAGTTTACTTTGACTTTTACTTTTTGTCAAATTGCTTTTACCAAAAAAAAAAAAAAAAAAAAAAAAAAAAAAACGTGCATTACCATCGATAGAGCGCACGTGCCTACAAACGCGATCGATCTCGTCAGCGACCGATCGATATCCTGGGACGTTATGATACCCGCCGTCGCGATCGCAATTGCAAATCGACATACCGGCTAGCCTCGCACAGGCACCAGTTTATGTCACGGTATTACAGTGATGTTACATGCAGAGACAATTGATCTATAGAGGCTGGCCGACTCCCCCAAGTATACTAGCCAGGCCCTTCAAGCGTGCGTGCGTGCGTGCGTGCGTCCACGCGTGCATGCATGCATGTAGTGTATGTCCGTCTGCATGGACGCATGGCCAAGAGAGTTTTTGGTATATGCACCCGGGGCAATAAAGTCTGGTCTGCGAGGGTTCGTAAAATGTGGGGATCCTCCCATCGATTCCAGCGTGGCCCTTTAGCCTCGGTGGCCCTTAACCTTGGCCCCCCCAGCGTGCACTTGCTCTTGTTCATTTCGAGCAGTTGGGAGCGCTGCCCATTGACGGTACACACACATAAAATGGCATTACATGCGTGTATGCACATACCCACGCCCCCTTCGCATGCTTTGCCAAGAGACGAAGAGAGCCAGAGTCGAAGTATAATAAAAGGAAGAAGACATGCAAAATAACATACGATGTATGCAGGGGGTGGGCGTGGGTTTGAGCTTAACATGTCTTGTACGACTCTAATCTCAAACTAGCGCAGCCTGCACTGTACGCACAGTGCGCAGCGCAGCTTTGTGCAATGTATAGACCAGTGTGTTAATATAATCATCCTCCACCTCCGCTGCAGCAGGCAGTTGACTGCCTTAGTAACACTAGCTAATATTGTCTACATGCCCTCCGTGCATGTTATTTTTTCTCAACGGAACCTCCGTTTTGCGGTGTGCGGTGGGTCCAATCGCCCGGGCCAGGCGGCCTATGTGTCAATCTTTTCTACAGCGGCAGCATGCGCATGCGAAGGGCCGTCCATTTAAATTTGTTGCCATCAGTGGAGCCACAGTCAACCTAAAGCTAAGGCGGGGGGCCGATCATATGTACCAGCGCTGGCATCGCGCATCGAGGCTACTTTGTTGTACGCTGGACGCACCGGCTGGTGCCTGAGTCCCACCCCTACAGTTAAGTTGCACTGCAGGCAGGCCCTGATCTTATCACGGAGCAGATATAGACATACTTTCTGTATGCATGGATGGCGCTGGTGCCAGGCGTATATTACCGGTCGATGCGGGCTTGCTTGTGCAACGGGGGCGGCAGACATGAGCGTCTAACAAAAGTTGACTTTGTAACTCGCAACCTGAGTGGACTGGAGAGCTCGCGAACCGGCCTGCTTGGCTTTACCATCGTTATGCTGGCCACCGACCGTAAATCCTTCGACCTACCGGACCGGTATACGTCTTGCGATCAAGCTAACCAGAGCACCCCAGCGGCCATGTGGCTCGGAAAATATTTCCGTTCTATTATATCTCTCCCCTTTTATTCCTTCCAGCAGCGCAAGCAGGCGCGACGGGCTGATTCAATCGAATCTCGCACCAACCCAAGACGTACAAGACCGGCTGGATAGCGGAATACGCAAGTTATACATAGACTGGAGCACAAAGCGAGCGCGTGGCGGCAGGAACAGGTTAGGTAAGTGCCGCTAACTAGCACCGTATAGCTGGCGTGACGATATAGCCAGCGATTGTTCATTTGGAGATGCACTGATGCCGTGATTGGACTGGAGTATGTACAATGAGCCGTGGCGCAGACAATATAGGCGAGGTGTAGCGACAAATTGCTGTATCCTGATCAAAATGAAGGCAAACAAGTTCCCATGGCGGAGAGACAAAGAAGGAAGGAAGGGAGGAAGAAAGGAAGGAGGAAAGGAAACAAAGAAACAAAGAAAGAAGAAAGAAAGACGCGCTCGATAGTTACCATAGACTCTCTCTTGAATTCTTTTTTCCAACAGCACGAGAACAAAGGGCGGCAAAAGCAAGGCGGCAACGAAATGACACAAAAAGAAGAAAGAACAGGACAAAGAAGGAATAAAAACAGGGATAACGGCAGTGCGGCACGGTGTATCTTGGGAAGCAGTGAGCCGATATGTGTATGCATGCATGCAGAGGATAAATCAGGTGAAAGCCTTCGCTCAAGCTTGCATTTGACGAAATCTTAAATCTTAATCGGCTCCACTCGAGTCATTAACCCTCACAGCTACAATCGAAAAACCCGCGCGCGGTCACACAAACACGCCAACCAACCGACCGAGATGCTCTACCACCTCCCATCTCACGCGAGAATCATCCCATGCATGCGCGCAAATAGCAAAGATTTGTAATGGATGTAATATATGTAGCTTCTTCGAGGGCAGCGGAAGCGGCGTCTCATCTCCCTCGTTTCCCCTCGGAAAGTCTACCGGTCCGGAAAGCCTCCGCCGGGAGCCCGAGGGAACAGCCCCTGCGTGCTGTCCTGCCTATCAAAGCTCTCCACGCTTTGATACCCTAGATCCCCGCCTTGGAAGGCACCCCCACGGCTGTACGCCGTGTCCTGCTCTTCGAGACTGCTCCGGTCCTGCATGTACGGCGGCACACCGCCGTCTCCGGACTGCGGGCCGAACCCCATTGCCGCGGGCGTCTGGGACATGGGTGCCATCTGGTCTTCGCCAATACTGCGAGACATCATAGCTTCAGAGGGGCCGGTCCCGCTTTTCTTCCCACCGCCAAAGCCGCCGAAGATTCGTCGACCACCGCTGAAGAAACCTCGAGTTCCAGCTCCTGCCGCACCAATAACGCCGCCGCCAGGTGCCATTGGCCGCTTTCCCTTCCGCTTTGGATGGCGGATGCCGATGATTGCGCGCCATAGGACGAGGCCAACGATCACGGCGCCCGTGATGGCAGCGAAGACGATGCCGACGATGGCGCCGCTCGAGATACCCATCGGCGTGTACAGCGTGCCGTCGGCCGCGGCGGACGACGTGGTTGTACCGGCAGCATCCGCCGCATTGGTAACCGTGCTACTCTCGGTAGCTGTGCCCGTCGGGGGAGGGGAAGACGACGGTGCCGAGGTGTCCGTTGGAGCAGCTGTGGACGAGTCTGGGGCGCCCGAAGTCGTCTCTGGGGCGTCGCTTGAGGAGGGCGCCTGCGACGTTGCAGGAGCGTTTGTAGACGCGGGCGCCGATGTGGGAGGAGGCGCAGCTGACGTCGCCGGCCTCGTCGGTGGGGGGTTGGTGTTCGCAGGTGGCGGTGGGGGTGGACGACCCGGTGCTGCGGCGGGGCAGTCGCGAGTCGCGCATGTCTGTGAGTGGTATCGACGACAATGTTAGCTCAAAGCCTTTCTTCTCGTAATATGGCCGTGCGTATCGACATCTGCAAGCGGGACATCTCGCCCGCTGCGTAGAGCAATATAAAATCAAGGCAGGCGTGAAGAATCTATGTACTCACCCTGCCATTCGCGCAGCATCCACCACCAAATTCAATTGGGCATTGGAAAAATCCGTCACCACAGGACGAGGCCTGACGCTTGAAGAGCAGCAATGCCTCGTGTCGACCCGACAGCTTCTTACTGACGCCCATCATGTCATAATCCTGTATCGCCGTGGCGACATCCAGTAAGCAGAGCAGCTGAAGAGCTGCCACCGAAGATAGCCAGCGCATCTTGACCCGAGAAATTCCAGTAGAAGAAAGATATTATAAGCGTTCCGTGCGTAACGTGGTTGTGATATATCCAGCTTAGCAACAAAGGAGATTCGTGGCAGCTGTCGTCTGTCGTCCCAAGGCCTTTCCACCTCACATTCGATACCTTCGGATACCAAGCTTTTGTCGCGAATCGGTATTCTCACTGCTGCAGGGGCCGGCCAAGCGAGCCACACCACACAGACAGCAGCTATATGCTCGAGCTCGAAATATTAGACGTACCCGAAGCCAAGTCCCAACCACAATGGAAGAAAAAAAAATCTCGAAAAAACCGATGACCCCCGTGCGAACGAACGTCGAAAAATTACCAGGCAAAAGGGAAAGCAAGATCGCTCAGCGGCGGTGGGCAGGAAGAGGAAGCTTTTTATCGGCCTGGAAGCTGACCCAGCTCCAAAATAGCCCCAGAACGGATAGCCTTGCAGCTGAGGCTGAGGTGGGACACCTAGGTCCTTTTCTTACTTTTTTCTCGATACACCACAAGGGTCTTCCCACCGCTATCACAAATAGTTTATATGAGGATCCGCTTTCCAGAGTGCTCCCCGACTCGAATGCTTCGGAGAACAAGCTACCAAGCATTTGCTCTCTTGTGATGCTGGGCATACTGACGGGCTTCGGCGAACCGTCGTGGGATTTCGGGCTTGCCAGAAAGAACTCGGAACCCTGGTACCATCGATGGTGCCGGTTATACCTACCCGGGAAGTGGCAATATCAGTTGAACTCGAAGCCTTGGCTAGCTTTCCTGTCGGTTCCAGCGATTTGTATTTCTTCGCCGCTTCATTCTCACAGACGAGATGCACACCTTGATGACACGCGACTCCAGTTGCCGTCGGCAGCTGGCTGCGAGTAAGCTTAGATACTAGCATACTCGTTTGTAATAGATTGCGCTGGTCGATGTATAGTGCAGCCGCAATTCGCCTGGTCTGTACTTAGGGCGGCGACCACTTCATGCGACTCATGGCCGTGAACCGTTTGAACGCGAAGGATCATACAATAGCTCGATAACCAGCCCAGCCCAGCCCAGCCCGCGAGCTGCATAGTTCTACGATATGTATATTTGCCCGCGCTGCCTTGATGCGGGTATACTTTCCAGCCGGGAGCTCGCAGCACCAAGCATACGCCGAGAAATTTGATTTCGAGATCCACATAACGCGGTGGAGGGGAAGCTTAGCTCGGATCCTCAGCCTCGACGTTATGTCTAGTCCGTTAGTCCGGGCCTGGCGTGTACATGTGCGTACTGATTTTGTGTCTCGAACTTGTGTGTAGTTTTGGTGGAGAGAGAGGTGGGAGTCGGGTACCCACTCGGTACCATGGTGGGTTAAAAATGGAAACGTTTTTCGCAGCTTTCCGCTCTGGGAATTCCTGTTAGATTTCGGCACACTCTGGACCGAGGGCTCTGCTTCGCTGGATTACCTGTACCATGTATCTTTACTTAGATTTTGTACACCGGACATGGACGCTGCGCATGCAGGCCCCCCATTTACCTTGTGCAACCGGTCGCCGGGACACGGGTCAACTTCAGGTACGGTACTCCGTATTGCACGTCGAAGTAATTTTGGAACGATCGATCCTGTCTGTGGGTGGCGAACCGTAATATCACCATACCGGTAGATGCGAATTGCGCCGTTCGGTACTATACGGATAGTTAGCATGCCAGCATACTAGGCCGCTGTCGACCGCGCCCGTCGTTAAATTACTTTCCTGGCAACAAAAATCTGAAATATACGGTCAGATAACGTGAAGTCGGGCTCTCAGTGGGCGTCAACTTGGTCGCATTCTCCGCGGGGCAGGCCGGTGTTTGTCTCGGCGCTCACCATGCCCGATCGGGGCAGTGACATCCTCAGCTTGGCGCAAGTCATCAGCCGTATATTCCAAATTCCAAATCCCATACACTCTGCTCGTAGTGCTGCTTACTTACCGACGTACATGCCCCCAACATGCTATTATCAGGTCATCGAGCCAAGCGATTCTAAGTCTGTGACAAATTTCGGGCTGATCCATCTGGAGTTCGGCCGTGCATACACAATAGAGGCTGAGCTGATTGCCCAGCCTTCGACGGCTTCGCGACGGCATTGATATACGCGAGGCTTCGGTTACTGCTGCCGTCAGGCTGAGTGTTTAAATTCTTGACGTCGATGGCTTGAATTCCTTTTCCAGCCAGTGATAGGGGTGACTATGGAAATGACTGATGGGAAAGCCAGTTAACGGTCTGTTCGGTATAGGTGGGTTAAACGTTTCGAGGTTTCAAATCAGAACTGTGGTAGCACTCGTGCCGTTATCTGCCGATTTGCTGCCAGCGGACGTTACCTTACCAGACGCGACGGTTGGGCGCGTCAGCTGTCAACGACCACGCAACACGGCCGGATCTGGCGTCTCAGCTCAGCCGCGCCGATATATACGAGTGGGTACCTCGGTATGGCGCGGTGTGCGCACGCTACGCATGTTGAAGAAGAATGCGACTATACGAGAGGTCTGCGGCTTATTACACGATTACGACCCAAGCGGACGAGTGCAGCAGTCTCAAAAATTACAATGCTAAAGTCGCGTTCGCTGCTGACATGATCAGATCTAGCTGTCTTACTGGTCTCGTCGACCAAATTGCGAACCTCCCATTCATAAGTGTATATAGGCCTAATTCCCAAGTGAAGCGTGATATTATATATCGCAATATTTCGGGTTCAAAGCTACGTACCACGGTTTAGTAGTGATCTTGTACATACGAGGGAAGTCTGTTTATAATCCAGTGCCGCGAAAAAATCAACCTTGATATACTATGCAGATACTGGGTCAACGTGCAACCTCGTGCTCGCCAGCTAAAGTTCGGCAGTCTGATATCTTGCGATATAATGGATACAGCATATGGCGAACCGACGGCTAGCATTATAATTCTAAGGATCCTTCTGTTACTTCGGCCCAGCGGGGCTCTCTGCTATCTGAAATCGGTGTCCACGCACTACGTATGCACGTTGGCTGTAGCTATGTAGGGAGTCGATGGCATGTTTGCTTGATGCGTGCAATACAAGAATACTCATCATCTATGTAATATTAAAAGATAGAACACAGTTCTGTCAGTAGGTACGGTCTTGTGGGTTTGCAGCCGGCGCATCGATTGCGTCAGGGATCCGAATGTATCAGGATGGGGACTGGCATGCATCTAGGGCTTTGGCATCGCACGTGCACCAATTATATGCGTGAAACATCGCTTTTCAAGTCTACAAGGGCATCCACGTTCGCCTGATGCTAACATGCATATGATATTGAGAGGCCAGCGGAAGTCACGTGTCTTGGTTGCACTTATAGATTTTATGGGAGAGAAGAAGATGAGAGTGAGGCTGATAGATTTCGAGGTACGCATAATAATGATGAACGATCAGTAGAGTGGTATTGCCTGTCTTGATTGAGTATTGGGGAACATTTGCACTGCAGACTTGCACTGGGATGTTGGGTTATCGTATACGTAGGTATAGACACGACGGTCAAGTTGGTAGTCTTAGAAAACATAAGTTAACATTGCTATTGCGCCTTGGCGGGGCAGAGGATGGGAACCCCTGCGGCCAAGCTAGCTAGATACACGAAAGAGAAATCCACCATCTTGCGTAAGGGAATACAGAGTTAACAGGGGTCGAGGAAAGCCTGTTCGACTTTGGGTTTTATATCTGGCCGTCTTAACAGGGGAGCTGAAAACGCGCTCAGAGGCGTGAAAGTAGCTGGTAGTATTATAAGAGAAATCAACTATAGGCGGAGAAACAGCAGACAGATAGAGAAAAGCAGGATTGAAAGACAACTCCAGAGAACACCATCATAGAACAACCGTGTAAAAGGGTTCTTATTTCCTTCATGCCACTTCTTTTCCGTTCGTCATCTTTTCAGGCATTATATGAACACCACAGCCGTCTGACGCTGATGACCTCCGACGCAGAGCTTGAATCCACCCAGAGAGCGTCCTGCAAACCGCGAAGGAAGCATATCGAAGAACAGGCTGCGGCTACTTGGGTGGATGGTCCTGCTGTCGGATGTCTACCAGGAGCCTCCGATCTGCTCCTGGTGGACTTCCAGTGTATCGCCGTCTTGCATATCGAGCTGTATGATGAGTGGAGCGATTAGCTTTTGACTTTCTAGAGTTGGTGCGGTAGTTTCTGGCACGCGAAACAAGGAGACATCCTCCGCTGCACCAGCGGAAGCTAGTTTTCTCGCAGCCAGGCAGCGTGAACTCGCGGCCCATACCGTGCAGCTGAGGCGTAGTGTTGTTCGAGCAGAGGACAACTTACAGTATCTGGCGTGTCGCCAGGCTGGACTCGCGAGCCATCGAATAGGAAACGGACGCTGCTAGGTGCCTTCCCCTGACGCTCGCAGAACGCGTCCATGAGCTTCTTGAGCTGCGTAGAGCGCTTGATCTTGAAGAAGACTTCGTTGTTGTTATCCGTCACCTTGATGTTAAGGTGTTCGCTGGGACCGCCTTCGCCAGCGGAGGCATTCTCGTTCTTTTGAGGAGGAGGCGAGGAGTCCGACATTTTAGATATGATGTGATGAGGATGGTTAGGACGAGAAAGGGTTCACGGTGTCTTCTGCAATGGGAGATAGACGCGTGGGTGGAGATCGCGGTTGGAAGTGGGATTCTTCTTCAGCGATTGGAGATGGGAAGGATGGATGGATGAGGGAGAAAGAGGCGAGAGGTGGGTGACAAGGCGGAAGAGATATATAGAACGCCGAGAAGGATCCAGAAGAGGTCTGTAAAGCGCGGGGAGGGCAGCAATGGCAGGTGCTCGGAAGGGCGACTGGCTGCGGTGGAGATGGTGTGCAGGAGCGGGAAGAAGGGCAGACGGAAGCTGTTGGACGAAGCCGGTTGGGAACGCTTCTCTTGAGCCAAATTGTACGGGCTGTCGGGGTCACATGACCGCCGTCCACGGGAGGACGACACCAGAGTTCACGGCAGAGTCTCGGCCCTGTTACGTAACCAGCCAGCTCTCCACGGGCCCCGTCGCGAGGGGCGGAAAGGCCCTTCGTCGCCATACGTTTTGCACGGTTCATGCAGGTCCAGCGTGCCCGGTCCTGCGGGCGTGGTCCCTCTGCTGCGGGTACCCCCGACAGGCGGGCTCGGGGTTAAGTCTGGCTTATCGCCGGTTTGATGTTCGCGGGTTTGCCCTGCGCGGATGTGTAGTATCACTGCTCTATACTGACGTAGTATTGTATTGTATCGACCCGTTCTTAAACGACGACGACTACAACATCCAGGACTATAGTTGACAATGGTATACACCCACTCTCGTTGGCAGCAGGGTGACATAACCATCGTCGTTCACGAGTGCATGCTCACGCTGGCGACAATAACTAGGGCATATCCATCGAAGAGGCGGTCAAGCAGGATCCACCCTGCCATTCAAAGGCTGTATGTACGCCGAGTACTTGGAGCTCCCTCGCTCCCATCGGCGCCTGTCTACTGCAAGGCTGCTGACATATGCTGTGTAATGCGTCTGCCCTGCACATAGTGCGCCATCCAGGACTGCATCCAGAAGAACGGCTTCGATGAATCCAAGTGTCAACAGCAGATCGATGCCCTCTACGCCTGCTGCGCAGAGTTCTACCGATTGAGAGGCAGAGACGCGAGATCGGTCTCGTGCCCAAAGCCAAACCTGCTGGACTTGAAGATCAAGCAGAGGAAAGAAGAACGAGAGAGCGGTGGCGGTTCGTCCCCCAAGGAGACTAAGAAGCAGTGATGTCGTGATCCCGAATTGCAAAAGTTATATGCAGAATATACATGTACAATTCCTCAGACTCTCTTCCGCCAGTTTTATCCAATTCCATTCCAGCAAGCAAATGCATTGCCCCGTCTGAATCTCAGACTACTGCATAATTGCGCAAAGTATTTCGCATCCGCCATGTATCCGATCTCGACCCCCAGGAGGATGTCGTCAGGCCGAGCAGAAAGGCGGAGGCGTGTGGCTCTAAGGATCACCCGGAGCACGCAAAGAAACGATGCCGAAGCCAACTGGCAATCGGTCGTTTGAACAAACACTGAAGCGTAGACGAATCGTGTACTCTGTCGTTTGAACCGAGACTCTAATAGGTGCCTATATGACATTTTGATGAAGAAAAAAAAAAGAAGAGAAAGCGAAGCGAGAGCATCGCGCCAGAATTTTATATGCGGCGCCGCAACACATTTCGCTCTGCCCGCTTCAAAATTTCCAGCCGGCTGGCTCCATTCGTCATGGGCGTGTAAACACCGAAACAGCCCTTCCGCTTCCATCGACATCGACATCTCCAACATCACCCCCCTTCACCCTCACTCAGAGCCTAGCATCTCGCGCCGAATCGCCGACCGCTTGCATCTTTCAATTCTCCTTCCCCGAGACGCACCGGATCTCTCGACGAACACGCATGACACCCGGATGAGCTGGCATTATTGACCGCGATCACTCGCCTACTCCTAAACCTACATCAACCCCCCTCAATCCACGAATCACGCGTCTATCGGGCCGGCAGTCGCGACAATGTCTCCAGCGCTGTTCTCGCCGACAAAGTTCTCTCCTAAGAAGGGGAAGTTCGTCAGCAGACTCACCGGGAGGAACCAGGTACCGCCAGCCCTCGCGTACGCGCACGTGGAAGATCGTTTCCTGGGATCGGTGGGGGAACTGCCTCAGGCTGGCAGCTAACGCCAGAGACACTTTTTAGCAATATTCGAGAGAGAACTCGATGTTGATGTCCGATGACGACCTGGTATGTGCGACATCATTTATTGGACACTCGGTGAAGATAGCGCCACTAACAGGTTCCAGGACCAGCGAGAATCGATAGCCGGTAGCGATATATTCTCCCAGGATGGATCCAGGATAATTGTACCGTATGGCGGCGAAGGTTGGGCTTGTAATTCTTAGCGCAAGAAGACGTACAGGGACTAACATGCCGTTGGTAGGCTCCATGTACGGCTCAATGTATCTACCGGAGGACGACATAGAGGAAGAAGATGTTGCCATCGACGACGAACAGCTCGGTCCTGAAGTCGACAGCTTTGCGCGACACGTCGATATCTGCCGGCGAAATCCTGGCGAAGACGCGGACGAGGCTGCCATAGAACTCATAAACGGATTCCACAAGGATACCTTCGATCACTACCAGGACGCGCTGCGGCGGAAAAACACGTACCTCGGTGAGGACAACGACTTTATAATGGAAGTTCTGGCCGAAACCGATTTCTACAAGATGGAAGGCGAGACGTGGGATCTGGTCTCGAGGCTGGTGCCCTCACGTAGCGTAGACCCGGCTGCCGGCGCCCCTTCACGAGAAATCGCGGATTACGAGAGCAATGAGATCCTGCGGCGCCAACTGCTGAAGGAGTCGGCGGTTTTCCGGGAGCTCAACATTATCAGAGACTGGCTTCGATCGATAGCTCCTACCCCCACCATCCCAAATGAGAACACCGAAGACGAAGAGGCCATGGCATCTGGTCACATGTACACGCTCAACGCCCTGAAGACATTTAAACAGGAAAACATGGATCCCCTGGAGTTCACACGGAAAGGGCCCGGTGCGAGATTCGAGTACCCCGAACGCGGTATCCCCGCCCCAGACGACCAGAGTCGTCTTATCAACACTGAGATGGACCCCGATGGACCCCTGAGGCAGGAGAGGAGCGTCGCGGTTGGCGATAACTACTACGACTCGACGTTTTATAGGGTGCTATGGGCGTACATCCGCAAAGGCGACTTTAAGAGGGCTGCCGAATGGTGCAGGAAATGCGACCAAGCGTGGAGAGCACCCGTCATGTTGGGCGGACGGGACGGCATGGACTGGATCATCGATGAGGAAATTGCGGAGGACGGCATGTACGACGCGTCGCCCGAGCAAGGCCCCAGCGGAAACAGACGGCGGCAGCTGTGGAGACGAGCTTGCTACGCACTGGCGAAGCGGTCCAGCAAGGATCCCGGCGATCTTTGGGAGAAGGCTACGTATGGCCTGCTGGCTGGCGACATCGATACAGCTGCCTCGGCGTGCAACGACTGGCACGATCATATTTACGCCCAAGTCAACGCGTTGATCGAGGCTCACTACGAGAGGTTCCTCCTACAGAACGGCCGCATCCCGAGCCAACTTCTCAGCATCCCGATACCTGACGCCGTCGCAACGCTCGGCAATAGAAATGTCATGGCGAAGATTGTCGACAACCTCTCCCGGCCTGAAGACCTGCGGTTCGCCGATTCGATGCAGAAAACCGCCCTACGTGCAGTCCAAGGCGCTGTCATCTCCAACCGCATTCCCAAGCTTGTGAACATTTTCGCGGACCAGCTGCGGCAGTTCCGACAGGACCCCGGGTACGAGCCGGAGAAGGATACCAACACCCCGGTCGACTGCACAGATTGGAAGCTTCTCCGAGTCATCACACACGTTGTCATAGTCTTACAGCAACTCGGCCAGTGGCCGGAGACCGGGCCGGACGCGGACGCGGCGCAGGAGGTGATCGCGGGCTACATTCGCATGTTGGCGGCGGCGGAGAAGTATAAGATCATCCCGCTGTACGCGGCAAGACTCACTCGCGACCGATGCGTGGAGGTCATGGGCGAGGTGCTGCTTCATGTCATCAATGAGAACACACGGGATGATATGGTGCGGTCGTTCCGCTCTTACGGCCTCGATGTCCGCGCTACGCTCCGCCGGACGATGGAGAATGCGTTCATTCAGACGGAACCGTTCTACAAGTACGACGAGCTGCCCATACAGGTGCTGTCCGAGTTTTCGCTGCCGTGGCAGGATCGCCGGAAGGTGCAGCCGGAGGACGAGAAGCTCGTTAGAACGGCGGAGTGGATGTTGATGGTGGACGAGATGAAGGACGACTTGCTGCAGGCAGGCGTTATGATGTTCAAGAGATTTTACTGTAAGGTTACGTTCTGACAGCTAGAATTGAAGGCCTGCTAACGGGAAGTGTGCAGTGACTGGTCGTTTGGATGCTGCGAGGACGTTGGTGGAGAGGATCCCTAGCCAGCATCTAGTCCCAGGCGATCTGGACGACAACGACGACCTATCGGAGGAAGCCAAGACCACGGCGTCGGTCTACATTGAATATGAGCTGTTGATCGATGGCCTTGAAGCCCTTGACTCCTGGAGCAAGCTGCTCGCAGCATGGTAAGTCCAATTCCACAACTCTCAACTCAGAACCAAGCGCTAACATAATCCTCTACCCAGCACCGCCGCAAAACGCGAAGGAGGACTCGCCGGCGTCCGCCGCGGCAAGTTCAAGGACGAGCTGCAGGCATCCTACGACGCCGCCCAAGCCAAACTCGGCCTCCTCGTCAACAGCTGGCTCGTGCAGTGCAACAACCACGCGGACGCCGAGCAAGTCAAGCACATCCGCAACACCTACGTGCCGGATATCACAATGGCGCTGCACGGCGTCCACCTGGCTGCGGGGCATCATCTGAATAAGAGCCACTATGCCCGCTGTCTGGATCTCGCGGTGCTCGTTGCGAAGCCCAGCAGCGGCGTTGCCGAGACGTTTGTTGCAACGGGTAGGATGGCGAAATACGTGGACGAGCTGGCGAATGTCAGCTTGATGTGTCTGCAGGCTGCGAAGGGGGTGACGCTTGAGCCTGTTCTTGTGAAGCCGGGGCAGGAGGCGACGGTTGCGATCTGGAACGTCAAGGCGGCGCCGAAGCCTAGCGATGGTGATGAGAGCATGCAGGCGTAAATATCGCAACGAAGATAACGCCTGTCATCGAGGCGGTTAGACGTGGTGATATGCATCGTGTGGCTTGTTATTTTCTGCCCGCGGATGTAACCTTTTTCTTCTTCATTTTGTCGTTCGTCTTTTACATGTTTTTTACTTCTCCATCAGCACTTTGTTTTGAGGCTTTTCAGTATTTAACTTGTACTATATACCGGTTGTGCTCTTTTCCCTTTTTCTCAGTTCTGTTGCATTGCATTTCTACATATTCAAATCATACGATAAGGCGGCCAGGATGTGCAGTCTATAATTTACCCCCGGAACCATACGCGTGGTACTTTTCAACTTGAGACCGAGTTGAAATACAAGTGCATGAATGGCCCGCTGGCTTTATTTTGTCGAATTTCTCAGGGATATCTCCATGTATATTTCTCTGGATATCATGATCACTGCTTGTAACGATAGAAAAAGGCTCTATTGATGTGACCAACTTGCAAACCCTCCACCTGCCTACCTACCTGCCACTCTAACGATGTACGCATGCATCCAGAATCCGCGGATGACGCGCAAGTCCATATCCCAAGTAGACCATGATGCCAACGACCAGAATGACAGATCGAGCACAAAGAAAAAAAAAGGAACAAGTAATAAAACACGATGCGGAAGGAAAGAAGAAAAAAAAGGAAGGGAGGAAGGAATACTTCAAGTCATCCAGTTTCCAACATGTATTTATTCACGCAAAAAGAAACACAAAAGATATCACAGCCAGCATACCTACGTTCTCTACACAGCTTCAAACAGATACTCCACGAACGGCGTGTACTCGGCCCCGCCCATCGTGCCTGCCGCCAGCTCCGCCACGCTCGCATCGTCCTTCCGCACAATCTTCCCCTTCTTGTCCCGCCCGTACGCATTCCCGCCCAGATGTGCGTACTGCGTTTCCAGGCTCTCCTTCACCTTTCCGATCGCCTTCGCCCTGCCGACCCAGCAGGCGGCGACGAAGTCCAGCGGCAGGCCGTAGCGCAGGACGCTCTCGACGAACACGCGCAGCGTCTTGACGTGCACCCATGCGGCGACCAGCTCGCTGTATCCCGTGCGAGCGAGGCGTAGCGTCTCCCCCCACAGTTTCTCGGCTTGCTCTTCCGCAGACTTTGTCTCCGCTTGCTCCTGGACGTTGGCGTTCGGGGTGTAGGTGACGTCGCGGGGCACGTAGCGCAGCTCGCGGGCCTTGTGGGAGAGTTCGGCGGCGTGCTTTTTGAAGACGACGACGCCGAAGAGGGCGAATTCCGAGTCTTCGGAGATCTTGAAGACGGAGCGCGGGACGATCATGGGGCTGACGGTCTCGTAGGTTGCCAGGAACTCCTTCTCGCTCGTCTTGGGCACGGCCAGCAGGGCGGTGGTCAGGTACTCGGAGGTGAGGAAGTGGGAGGACTTGAGGATGGATGCGAGCGAGCGGGTGGACAAGTTGCCCTGCTGGCGGCGCTGGAGGGTCTGCAGGTTGGTTTTGACGGACTGGTAGGCGGAGTATTTGGCCTTGATTTCGTCGTCGATGGAGTGGATTTCGTTCTTGAGGATGTTGACGATGTCGGGGATGGGCCGGTCCGAGCGATATTTGACCTTATTCCAGGCGAAGGACTGCATATAAGACAGGAAGGACTCTATATAATGTATTGTCAGAGTGGTTTCGAAAGAAAATATATTGAGGGTTGGAGGGGTGGTGATACGGACTTTCGTTAACCTGCTTGTTTTCCGAGACGCGGGCCTCATTGCCGTCGAAGATGTGCTTGAGCACGTCTCCGGCCTTGATTATCGCTGCCTCGGCGGCGGAATCGAGTTTTGCCAGCTCATCGGCCTGGATGACAAGGGTGTCGAGCGTCCCGATCTTGAAGTCCGGGACGTTGAAGGGCAGCAACGTCGTCTCGGACGAGGACTTGTGGGAGTTGATGGCCGCGAAGGCGTCGTCCTTGTCGCTGGACTTGACGATCGATGTCGGCAGGGAGAGCAGCAGGTAGGAACCCATCTTGCGGCTGCGCAGGCCCAGCAGTCGCCGGATGCGGTGGTGTAGGCGCGAGAAGAGGAGTCGGGGGGTCGTGGAGGTCCGCGGGGTACCGCTTCGAGACTATCGAGGCATACGGCGGGACTCTCAGCGAACGGTCCGGAACTCGGCTGGATCGAACAGACTGGCGGACGGACGGACAAACTAACGGACTGACGAATGTCGTCGGATGTGGTGACGATGATGCTGTGCGGGCGTGGAAGTTGGTATGTTAGGACGACGTCCGTGTGCGGGAGGCTGGATGGATGGTGGGATGAGATATCTGTGGGGGTTGGCGATGATGTCGTCGGCTGCGGCAGCCCGCATTAAATAACCCGACGATAAGATAAACGCCACCACCTGACTTTTCTGCAACAATCACCCCGCCGAGCGTCGAAGAATTACGGAGTGCCATGCCGAAGCTGACGACCACGACCACGACTGCCTGACGGACGGATCGAATCACAGACGCTGCTGCAATGGTCCGAGGCGGGCTCGTCGTCGGCTGGCTTGCTCGCGCTAGACCCGCGACGGTCTGCACCCGCTGCTCGATCCGGTACGGCCTCGCAAGGCACTTGACGGTATGTCTCAATGCTCCCACATGGCGTGTCCCGCGTGCCAGTCTAACGTGGCCTTGCGCTTGCGACTCGACTCGCAGACGGACGGCCGGACGAGAGTCTCGAATCTGTGGCTGCCCGTGTCCAAGGCGAAGCCGAATCCGAAAACCGACCCGGACGACGTCCATTCGCTGCTGCTCAAGGCGGGCTACCTTCGCAATGCGTACCCGGGGGTCTTCCACATGCTGCCGCTGGGTCTCCGCGTCCAAGACAAGCTTGAGCGGCTGATCGATCGGAACATGCGGGCAATCGGTGGGTGTGGACGATGTGCTTGACGCTCCTCCGTACGTTGTAGGAGGTCATAACGTTGATTTTTGCGAATGCTGCCGCAGGCGCTTCGAAGGCTGCACTACCGTCGATATCCGCCCATTCGCTATGGCAGAGGACCGGCCGGGTGGACAAGATGGGCAAAGAGGTACTCGCACTGCACTGTTTCCATTCGCTGCGAAGTCTCTGAAATCGAACTAAAGACTCACACTCTAGTGATATTGCTTCGTGACAACGACCGCAGCTCTTCCAGTTTAGAGATAGGCATGGCACGCAGTACCTGCTCGGCCCTACGCACGAGGAGGAAATCACCACGCTGGTCTCGTCGACCGTCACGTCGTACAAGCAGTTGCCGCTGCGTGTCTACCAGATCAGTTCGTCTCCGTCTCCGTCCGTATTTCAAACTATTGTGATCTAGCTCAAATGACTGACTATGTATCTTGGGTGATTCAAACTGCAGCCCGCAAGTACCGCGATGAGCGTCGTCCTCGTGCGGGACTCCTTCGCGGCCGCGAGTTCATAATGAAGGACCTCTACACGTTCGATGCGTCGTACGACGCTGCGCTAGCCACCTACGACAGCGTCGTCGCTGCTTACAGGTCCATCTTCGACGAGCTGGCGATCCCATATCTCCTCGCGGAAGCCGACAGCGGCAACATGGGCGGCAACCTCTCGCACGAGTATCATTTACCCTGCAATACTGGCGAGGACACGGTTCTCACGTGCAATGTGAAGAAGGAAGACGGCAGCGTGTGCGGGTTTTCCGCGAACGTCGAGTGCGTGGAGAATCTGCCCGTCCAGCCCGGTAGATGGCTTAAGAGGGACACGAAGGTGTGGTATGCCGTCAGCAAGGACCGGAAGGTGCTCGTGAAAGCATACTACCCCAGTCACGTCAAGCTTGCCAGCGAGTCCGCAGGCGAAGGAGAATGGTTCAAGCGGGAGATCGACCCGCGTGCCATTCAACGGGTAGTCGGCGATGAAGGCGGCGGGATCGAGGCCGGCATGGAGGAAGCCAGCGCGTTGAACGCCTGGGAGGAGAACTTCACACCATGGACAGACACGCTGGACGAAAAGACAGGCCAGGCGAAGGACGGCGAAAGCTACAGCCGCCTCATCAGAATCTACGACGGCCACCTGCTCGACGGCGACGGCGGGGCCAAGTTCTCGACATTCTCAGAGCACGAAGCGGACTTTGGCGCCGAATCGCAGAGCGTCATCCGCCAGTTCTTTTCCGACAAGAAGATCCCGACTGTCGTCAAGACCAGCATTGCGAGCCGAGAAGGCGAGGGCGAGCAGCCGATCTTTCTCTGCAAGCCGATTACAGGGGACCCCTGTCTAAGATGCCCGAACGGGAGCTTGGAGGCGACAACGACAACTGAGCTCGGGCACACTTTCTACCTGGGCACACGGTACTCCGACCCGCTCAAGGCGACGGTAGGCGCCGTCGACGACACCGGCGCGCAGAGCCAAGTGAGCATGCAAATGGGGTGCTTCGGCATCGGCGTGACGCGGCTGATCGCGGCGATTGCGGAGGCTATGAGGGATGAGAAAGGACTGTGCTGGCCGCGGGTGGTGGCGCCGTACAGCGTCGTGGTGGTGTACACGGGGAAGAAGGAAGGCGGCGAAAGCATGAGGGACAGCGCGGAGGAAGTTTACGATCTCATCGCGCAGGCGGATAACAGACGGCTGGAGGACGATATCGTGCTGGACGATAGAGAGGAGTCCGTGGCGAGGAAGATGACGGAGGCGGATTTGGTGGGATATAGCGTCGTTGTCGTGCTCGGAGCGCGGTTCGAGAAGGAGGGCGTGATTGAGGTGCAGGAGCGGGCGACGGGGCGCAAGCACTTGGTGTCGAGGGAGGAGCTGTCCGGCAAACTGCAGGAGATTCTATTTCTATAACCGCCAATGCCCTGGTATGTACATTTATACAATTCCCAACGTCTACATTTATACAGTGACTGTACATAGCTCATCCACATGTACATAAGATGGTAAATTTGTACAGAAAAAAGAAGAAGGAGAAGAGTTGACAACCTCTCGTTAACGCCTGTATCACCCAACTTTTGCCGTATACCCAACCCCACTTACCGTCTGCGTATGCACACCGTATATATGTTCAAAGAGCACCGTCGCTGCCCTTGCGCCTCGCCGCAATTTCCCACCGCCTCATCCCCTCTTCGTACGCCGTCCACATCACCGCGCTGCTCAGCGCCTTCCGCGCCATCCGCAGACCCAGACCGTCGAACAGCGCTCGAAACCCTTCCTCGCCGATAACTTTGCGCCCGGCGACCCACATGTTCGAATAGGTCTCCGGGAATAGCTGGATCCGCGTCTTGAGGGCGTCGAACGGGTTCGTCACCGCCGTCGCCAGCACACCGGCCGTCAACCCCGAGGACAGATTTACCAGCGTCGCAGACTCGGGTGCGCCTCGTTCGGTTAGCGACTCCGGATCGGTGCCGGCGTACAGCCGCTGAAAGACGCCCTTTGATGCCTCGTAGAAGCTAACGTATACGCCGGCGTATGGCCCGTCGCGGACGGCAGTGGCGCCAAACCCGGCGAAGAAGCCGCGGAGGCCCTCGCGAGCGGCGATGTCGCGGGTGGCGTGCGCTAGGGAGGTGTAGGAGTAGAATGTAGATTCGTAGCGGACCTTGATGACGGTGACGGGCATGATCAGGAAACCGGCGAAGATGCGGGCCGCGGAGCCCGTGATGAGGTTTGCCGCCGTCGACAGCTTAGCAGGCTGCGACGACGGCGACGAGGAGGCCGGCTGTATGGATTTGCGCAGGGCATTGAGGGAGGCGAAGTAGAGGCCGCTGCCGAAACCGGTGCGGATGGCGGAGGGAACGGAGCCGCGCCATAACGTTGCGACGGGCGACGGGTCGGCGACGATGGCGCGGACGGTGGAGAGAAGGGTGGACGAGTGGGATTGCTGGACGCGGGTCTTGAGCAGGTCGGCGGGCTGCAGGACTATCGCGGAGACGACGCCGCCGGCGAGGCCGGAGGAAAAGTGCTTGAGGTTGTTGGAGAGAGTCAGGCCGCTGGCGGCGGGCGCGGGAACGGGAGCGGGAGCGGGAGCGGCGTCGCTTTCCTCGGGCGCAGGCGGCGGCGGCGACCGGAGTTCGGGATGGAGTGACGTTAGAGGATACGTCGGAGGCATTGCGGGCGGGAGGTCTTCGAGACGCTGTCGTGCGAATGCTTTCTGGGAGGAGACGCTGCGGTGGAGCGAGAAGTTTTTATGTCAAGTCGTGCTGACTGCGCCGAGACCGCTGGCTGCGGATGCACTTTTGTGTCTACGACTTCACGATACTCGTCACGATACCCACCCCGGGACAATCGAGTCATCACGACTATAATAATTGCGATCATGGACATGCATGCTATCTGTGAACCGGCACCTTCCAGTCGTTAGGAGTTCCATCCATCGGAATCACGACGGCAAAGCCGAACTCGGTGTCCTTGCAAACCGTAAAATGCAGTTCCAGCTCCACGCGCCCGCCCGCGCCCGCCGCCTCCTTCAAGGAGTAGAACTCCATCGCGCGTTCCGCCGCCCACTGCACGAACTGCCGGATCGTCATGCGGAAGTCCGGACAGTCGTCGTCGGCCACCGGCCACTGGTGCTTGAAGATTTCGTGGACAAGCATTCTGCCGTCGCGATCGAGTACAAACTTCATCACCATTTCCAAGGCGAAGAACTCCGGACCGTCATTTGCATCCGTAATGTCGTCTGAACTTTCGGCCGGGTAGAAGACCGGGTCGTCGAGGACGCCGTTGTCCTGGAGCGTTCGCAACTCCCAGATCGCGCGGACCTCGGGCGATATCTCGTAGTCGTCGCTGTCAAGGGCCGCGTAGCTATAGTCTGGCGGGGTTAGCGATGTCGATTGGACGCGGTCGATGGTCGTGCTGAATCTGAGCGCCCCGAAGGGCTCGGCGAAGATTTGATGGTGGCGCAATGCGCCGGCTTTGACGAAGCGGCTCTTCTTGAGGGGTACGGCGTCGAGGAGGAGGTTCCGCCAGAGGGTGCAGACCTGCATGCACGGCAGATGGCTTTCCCACGGGAGCCATGAGAGGATCTCGGTCTGGAGTTCTGTCGGCAGAGCGGTGATATACGTCTGGCCTTCCATCGTGTGACCGAATTAACTCTACCCTGGTAAGTTGAAGTCTACCCGAGATCTATATTGAATCTTGAGGTTGAAATGGCAAATATCCGCTCGATATAAATCACGATCGAAGACTCTTGCGGGTGGGGCTGATATCATGATGTGGACATGCTACAGGATTCAGTCTCGTTCCAGTCGACGTTATAATTATATTATTGCGGCTTTGGCCAGCCATTTCACTCTACTTCTTTTAAATTTTACGTACGGCTCGCGCACGCCATTTGATTGGATTACAGGTTCTACATATATGATACAAGCATTTCGAAAGCACTTTTCTATTCGGAACCAAAGTTGCGGGCCAAAATCAATCCGTGGGTCACCAACTCGAAACATATCAAGTGCGGCGTCGCCTGCGGCTAAATCGAGGAGTCAGTCAATCGATCAATCCATCCATGGTTCAACATCGGCATCCCGGCTGTTGGCTACATGGATCCGGGGAACCATCCCTTCGACACCTTGAAACTACTGCGACAAAGCGCTGGGCCTGCCTGAGCGGTCCGTAATTCCCAGATTAACACTTCGCGGGTCGATGCTCTCGCCAAATTTCCACGAATGACATGCCGAGGAGCGGTACAACACTGCATGGGTCCTTATACAACAGACTCGTATAATATATCACCGGGATGGCGAATCCACGAAGACCTGGCAGAAGATGACGGACGCCGCGACCTATTTCTCCTGTTGACGCTATTGACCCGCCCGGCCCTTGATATATAAAACCCTACCAATGCAATGGATCTGGTTCAGGATATATATCACCTTTGTGACGAAGGTCAATTGACGGTTGAATCGAGGTCGGATCACTCACCTCCACAACTATCTATAGGATACCAAGATGAAGAAGGGTGCAATCCTCCTGGCCGCTCTCGCGAGCTCGGTCGTGGCCATACCCGCCTTCCCTGGTGCTGAGGGCATGGGTAAAGAAGCTACAGGTGGTCGAGCGGGCACTCACTACCTCGTCACGAACCTGAACGATTCTGGCTCCGGCTCCCTCCGCGATGCCGTCTCGCAGTCCAACCGCATCGTCACCTTCGCTGTGGGCGGGACGATCAAAATCAGCTCCCGCATCGTTGTCGCCTCCCGCGTCACCATCCTCGGGCAGACCGCCCCCGGTGACGGCATCGCCACCTACGGCAACGGATGGTCCTTCTCGAACGCCCACCAGTCCATCGTCCGCTACATTCGCATCCGCATGGGCAAGGGCGGGGACTCCGGCAAGGACGCCATCACCATCGCCGATGGGGATGTTATGATCTTCGACCACGTCAGCGTCTCCTGGGGCCGCGACGAGACGTTCTCAATCAACGGCGCGGCGACGAACATCACGATCCAGGACTCCATCATCGCGCAGGGCCTCGAGACGCACTCGTGCGGCGGGCTGATGCAGACCGACGGCGGTATCTCCCTCTTCCGCAACCTCTACATCGACAACAAGACCCGCAATCCAAAGGTCAAGGGCGTCAACGACTTTACCAACAACGTCGTCTACAACTGGGGCGGCGGCGGCGGGTACATCGCCGGCGACTCGGACGGGCAGTCCCGCGCCAACATTGTCAACAATTACTTCATCAGCGGTCCGAGTACCTCCGTCACCGCCTTTACGAGAGGCAATGCGAATTTCCAAGGCTACGTAAAGGACAACTACTACGATCCAAACCAGAACGGCGTCCTCGACGGCACGATCCTCGGCGCCGCATCGTCCAATTACGGCGGCATGGTCATCGTCACCACGCGGTTCAACTACCCCGGTCCCGCAAACTTAATGACCGCGCCGAACGCCCTGACGTACGTCCTCGCGAACGTCGGCTGCTCCAAGGTCCGCGATGCCACGGACAAGAAACTCGTAACAGAAGTCCAGTCGTGGGGTAAATCCGGACAGTTGATCAGTGACGAGACCGCCTCGCCGATGAGCTATAGCTCGTCCGCGCTGAACGGCGGCACACGATGGATCGACACGGACGGCGACGGTATCCCCGACGATGCGGAAATTCGCATGGGCACCGACCCCAATCGTGCGGACTCGATGGAGGATAAAGATGGCAATGGGTATAAGAACATTGAAGACTGGGCCAACTCGCTGTTGTCGGGCTCGGGTTCGAACCCTGCGACCACTACGAGCGGGACTACCACTACGTCATCGAGGACGACGACTACGTCTTCAAGGACCACTACCACGTCGTCGAGGACAACTACCAGCAGCAGCAGGACTACGACGCTGGCGACGACCGCTACGCCGACGGGGGCGATGCAGACCCAGTGGGGACAATGCGGGGGGCTTTCATGGACGGTAAGTTTAGTATTCACGTAGACAGCGTGCTACGTTATATAGTCTCGAGACGGAAGCTACTTATGATGGATAGAGACTGACGACTGTTTGATATAGGGCCCGACGCTCTGTGCCCCGCCTGCGACGACGTGCGCGTATTCGAACGACTTTTACTCTCAGTGTCTGTGAGCGTATAAATCCAACTGTCCCACTATCTTGTTTATATGTAATGTATGTGTATATATGAAACTTCGGTCGAGTTACGACGCTATGAAATACGGTTTTATATTTTATCGTCATTGGGGATTCAGAGCCATTTTCTTTGCAGATGATAAACTTTTATTATCGGGTGCACGATGAATTATCGTGCAGATTTCAATGATATACCTACTATACATTACGAGCTATACGATGTCGATAACCGCAGATATCAATCCAATCAACTCGGCTTGTGATACTTTGACGGCACAAACGGCATCTTTGTAACCACCGCCTTCCGCACCTTACCCCTCACCTGCACACCGAGCTCCGTCCCGCTCTTCTTGTACGCATCTTCCACGTACCCCATTGCGATATTTGTACCCAACGTGGGACTCGGACAACCGCTGGTGATGTACCCGATTTTCTTCTCCCCCGTCGCATCGACGATGACGGTACCCTCTCGCGCCGGCGCACCCGTTACGGCGAGTCCCACGCGCCGCATCGTGCAGCCGTCCTTCAATTGCGACAGGATCTTGCTCGCGCCGGGAAAGTCGCCTCGTGCGCGACGGGTCTTCGCGACGACCCAGGCTAGCGATCCCTCGATTGGCGTTATGCTTTCGGTCAGATCGTGGCCGTACAGACACATGCCCGCCTCCAGCCGTAGTGAGTCACGCGCGCCTAACCCCGCGAGTTTCGTAACGCCGCCGTTCGCGGAGAGGAGGGCTTCCGTGAAGGCGTCGGCATATTCGCCGGGGACAGAGATCTCAAACCCGTCTTCACCCGTGTATCCGCCGCGGGCGATGTGCAGCGGCACGTGTCCCCCGTCGACAAGGGCAGTCGCGAACCGCGATTGCCCGAAATATAGAGTGTCGAGGGGTTCTTGATCGGCGGGCAGGATGCTTGCCAGCACGTCCTTGGCGAGGGGACCCTGCAGCGCTACCAGCGCTTGATCGTTCATGACATCATGTCGCACCTTGTCGCTTGCGCCGTCGCGGTTGTTCCATTCCTGCAGACGGTCGGAGAAGTATGCTAGGTCCTTGGTGCGGCAGCCGGCGTTGGTGACGACGTAGAAGGCTGTATCTAGGTGTTTTGTAATGATTGTGTCGTCGAGGATGCCGCCGTCCGGGAGCAGCAGGACGGAGAGCGTGGAGGTGAAGGGCTGGAGGGACTTGAGGTCTGATGGCGTCAGACTCTCAAGAAACGCCAGGGCCGACGCTCCAGTGAATTGATGTTGCTAAATTACAAGAAAACATTAATTACTACCCGTGGATGCGTAAGTGTACAGTTTGGTTTGGGGGACGCACCACCATGTGAGAGACGTCGAAGAGGCCGCATTTCTCGCGCACGTGGCGGTGGCTGTCGCCGATGCTCTGGTCTTGATATTGCACCGGCATATCGAAGCCGCCAAACTCGACCATCTTGCCGCCGTGACGGACATGCAGCGCATGCAACGGCGTCTTTTGGACGGCCGCGGGTGCGTCCGACGCGTGTCTAACCTGCTGGATGCGGGTGCATTGTCGCGGGGTAGGAGTGTGCATCGGGAGCGGGGTTGCCAGAACCCGCGGCCGGAGCAGCGTCGAGATTGTCCGCTGCTGGAGATGCAAATGGCATTGTCGCGAGAGGTCGACAGCCAGTCTGCGACTGCGGGTGAGCGTCCTTGAAGCCATATTGTGAACTGCGGGGTTGCAGGTTCTTTGTCCTGTGGTGAGGGTGCGTACGGTGTGGAGAGGTTGAAGTTTTGTTCCGACGTTGAGGTGTCGGCGGGGAGTTCCCGGCGAGTTCCCGGGGACGATGGACTCGCGGCGGCGGCGGGCCGATGAGCATCGCTCGCTCCCGGGAGCTGCCACGTGGGTCCGGGGGGCTACCTCGCTCAACACGGTGCGACCACAAATTCCAACAGGAGCCATAGACCCGGAGCACTAGTGTGATTTTGATTGGTGGTCTATGGCCTACATCAACTTTTCGGTGTAAGATCCATTGCTGAGGAATATTGAGGCTCAATCGCCGGGGCTAATCAGGCATTCTTGCAAAGGATGTTTAGTATATCAGATCGACTGAGTATTCCCAATCGGTCATCACAATGCTTCTCATTGGAAATTTAGGGCTTCAAGGCCGGGACACTTCGATACGTTTTAGAATTCTCTCCGTTGCAGCCACATCCAACCTACGCCACAAGCCCGTACATGCGACAAGTAATCGCCCTCTTTCCCTCAACTATCATACCTTATCACGACATCACGCACACTGCATAGCTATAACCACGATGGACGACCTTAACTCCAACATGCCAAAACGGAAGGCCGAAGCCCCGCTCCCCAAATTAATTCCCCCCGGCGCCCGTATCACAGTCAGGAGAGTTTACACCGCGGTGGCGAAATACCGCAAAGAAATCGCTGCCACTCCTGCTGCGCCAAAACGCAAAACTTTGGACGTCGTCGCCAGTGAATCGACTGGGGAGCCCAAGTTGAAGCAGCACAAAGGGGAGCATGAGTATGCTAGCGAGAGCAGTCTTGATGCATCGCCGTGTAGGCGCAAGGGACGGAAAGAGCCTACGCGCGATGTCCTCGATGGAAGAGATGCGAACACGGTATGTAAATTTTATGGTCGAGAAATTATCAGCCGACCCGAGAGTGTCGATTTCATTAACGCTATGGGTAGGACGGGTCGCCGACCAAGCATGGATCAATCTGAGCATATATTCTGCGCCGTCCTATGCTTAGATTTGTAGGTGCTACAACCGGGTGCTCATCCTGGTGAGTAGGATCCGACCGGGGTCCTTATCGCAGGTATCACGGCTGATGTTGCTGACTTGGGAAGCTATAGGCATTCTCCAGCCCGGATAATAGGTCTTAAGATCTTGCGGATGTGAATCCATGGAACCTGGGAACAGCTCGGAAATATGCTCCTCCTCTGAATCGTTTCTGTATACTTCTTTAAGTGCAATATCAGGCCTTTTATCATATGTGCCTCAATGCATGTGGCTGGGATCATTGTTTCATCCGATGTATTCTTTCTCATGCTCGATACGGAAATCCAGGTACTACGTATTCAATGGCAGATTATAGGCCGCGAGAAGCCGACATGTCGACACTTGGCTGATACACGCGTTTCCGGGTGCATACACCGGATGCAGTTAGATACCTCATGATATGCGAAGAAAAGCTTGAATTTCCCAAGAGTCGTGACTCGGGGATAATGAATTAATGCACACCCTTGTGCATCTCAAGGCAGACGAATGTTGTGATACCACATCAGGAAGGCAGAGAAACCGGAAGGCGCAACTTCTTAATCTCCCCACCAGAAATCGGTGCGGGAATATCGATTCCTGTTCATACCATGGCTTCAATATATATCAAAAACTTCTTCATTACGTATACCGTTGTTAAGTCCAGCGTTGAAGCCAGACGCTCTCATAGAAAGTCAAAATGCCAGTTTAACGTTTGCCCTTGCACGTGATTAGTACGATGCCGACTTATCGGCTCGATGCTACACTAATTAAATCTCACCCTTGCGGCCCGGCCCCGGCTGCATGATGTTGACGTAACTTTCGCTCTTTGGTAAGCGCGAAAACATGAAACTTAAGCAACTGCGCGGCTAAGTATTGGCAGATATATCTCTAGCCCTTCCTTGTTGCCCGATAAGGCAGTTGATAGGAATGAGGATCAGCGAGCATCTAGTGGGATTTCGAACTGTTTTTTGAGATTGCGATTGCGATCGCGATCGATCTCTTGTCTAGAAGTCTGGTCGCGAATTTCATTTATTGCTAGGATCAAAAAAATTTTGCGACTCGAGTCTCAAATGACATTGCACGCACCATGGATACAAATGAACGCCACCCCGCGATGTGCACCGGCCTTAATTTCTTTGGGCTGGAGGCTAGGTTAACGACGTATTTGAGTGTCACAACTAGTTGTACAAGCGAATCACGAAGCACTTCTCGGCCATCTCAAGATACTGCGAACGTGCACAGAACTGAAGGGAGGATGTCCATTTTATCGAATCAACCTTGTTGGGATCCAGCCCTGCCGCGTTGCGCGTAAACACTAGCGAGATAGCTTTACGTTAAGCTACCGGCGAGACATGTCTAGGCTTTCCGCTGAGGCGCAGATACATCTTGACGGAGTCGCCTTTGATAGATAGCGGTTACGATATCTCTTTTGACTTAATGACATATTCCTTACTGAACACCTTGCTTGGTTTCGTCTTATTGACTACATGTATACATTTGCTTTAATTTCGATATCGTGTGGAGGCCTGATGGAACCTTCCCTGTGTGATGCTTGGGCTTGGCTAGATATATAGATGATCAAGGCATTATTTCTTCGATCTTCTCGTTTGGAAATCAAAGTTAAATGCAGCGATATAAGCTCATGCGCTATATGGACAACTTTCAAGCTTCCTGAGATAGCCGCCAAGCTTCCTGCTCGAACCTGAGCAACCGTGCTGACCTGAAGTTAGTTAAAGCCCTAAAAATCTCGCGGTTCTTTCCTGCGCAACCTGGTAATTTATACCTTGCGGGCATGACTAATGCGGCAGGCTCACTAGTTATAATCACGAATATACACATTATCCTTGTATTTGCGACTGGAACGACATTTTAGGTTGAGTTGCTCGGTTCTGTCAATTCATGCTCGGACTATGGCGACTCAGACCTTCTCGGGAAGGGTCACCCAAGCGAGCAACCCTAGCCGGTAACTTGGATACCCTGGAAATCTTATTCTCATGGTAACCACCGAATTTTGCAGCTCTGCCATCAAATCGTAGATACTTCGGACAATATAGATAGACTGACCAGGCTAAGAGTGGCTGTGAGGCCCCGGAGCAATGGATTACGTATCTCACTGTTGCTTCAAAGAACTTACAAGCGCGTTGATTGATTCAACCTTTCATTTTTACGCAATATCTCTTCTAATGATCGGTATATAAACAACACTGTCTTTTTTATGCTATCGTTATCCATTCTTCCAAAATACGCCACTGTCTTTCCTTTTTAGTATCTTTCTCCGCGGTCTGCTCTATCTATATCTGTAGCTCTGTATCCGATCATTCATCCACACTCGTTGGCCGATTTCATGTAACCGCAGCCCTCTAGATAATTCTCCCTTAAAGTCCTTCAGGATCTGAGCTAAATATATAACCATATTAAAGATTCGACTCTGTATCAGTTAGAAGGCTCGACATAGCGTTATAGCTCCGAATGGTTGCTCCTAAGTTTTTATCACTATTATTCTCCGTTGGGTTCTTGAGTCTGCAAGTCGCTTCAAGCCCAGCACCAGTTCGCAATTATGATCATATCGCGGGGAAACGAGATGTCGATACTCATCGCTCCCGATCGAATGCTGCCGCTGCGAAGAGGCAACCTCACCGGCGCGGTAACCCAACCCCATCATCACACAGCCCTGCGATTGCCAAGGCCATGGAAGACGCGATGATATTAGCACCAATTCTTGAGGATGATCTTCTTCCACCGCACTTGGAAAAGAGAGCGGACGACTTATCGAGACTGGATCTTCTACAGGAAGTCACAATGATGTACGGCGGTCATGCTGGTAAGTCGCTTACTCCCCTTGTCATTATACATATATCTGTGATATATGGAGTTGTATACATCGGAGCAATCAACTGACTTTCGGATACTTTGGCTTGTAAAAGTTAATGAGCAGATGTACTTGGCCAACATGACACTTCATGCGCCGGACCCAAAGCATCCACTCATCATGATGGAGAAATTCGCCACGCTGACGTCGAGTTCGGCGTGCACCGTCCCCGACAAGGAGCTTACGATTAAGTTCAAGTCAAAGGAGGCGATGGATGTGGTGTCCGAAAGCTGGAACCACATCAATGGGAACGTCGACGATTTCTTCTACCTGATTGCGAATGATCGGAGCTGCTGCCCGGATGGACAGCGTCACCCATATAGAGTTGATGCCGTGAAGTATGAGCCGGCAGCTCTTACGGCAATCCTTACTATTGAGGGTATGGAGTGGGAAGATGTCGCCGGCAATTTTGAACTGAACCTTGGTCGATACAATGTTCCAAAGCACACTAAACGGCACGCCCACACTACCGAGCTCACGAAGAGATTCTTCAATCCCGGCGAGCTTGCTATCAAGCTCATCACCAAGCTTGGGATAGCTCCCCGTATTGACTATCTTGAGTCCCTCTACATTGATATGAGCATGGGCAGTTCAGAACGGAAGGAGATTTTATCCGACCCCTTCCACGAAGAAAAATATCTCGAGGTCAACTGCGTTGATTGTTACGTTCGCGGTGGGATGGAGATTGGTCTTCGCTGCAAGGCCGAGAAGGGCAAAATCAAGGATTTATTCGTCTTTGCTCAGCCGAAAAATCTCACGGCGAAGCTCGCCGTGGAATTTAAAACCGAAGCACCAACCGGAGAGCCGTTAGACTATTCGCAGAGTATGCTACCCGATTTGGCTATCCCTGGGTTGTCCATCCCCAAAATCTTCACATTCGGTCCCTCCATTCAGTTCAACGCTGGCGTCAACGTCTATTTTCTTGGCATCGTAAATGCGACCGCTGGCGTTGAGGTTAAGATCCCGGACTCGGCGTTCATAGTCGCTGATATAGTTGGACCCAAGAGCGGGGCCACGGGATTCGATGCTGTCAAAACTGACACCTCGTTCCGTGTGGATGAAGCCACCGCAAAACTAGAGGCCGGCGCCTACGTCGGGCCAGCTTTGGCTTTCGGTATCAAAGCCCTAGAAAAATTCGGATACGAGGCGGTCGTGCAGGTGAAGATGCCATATGTCGCCGCTCGGGGCTGGGTGGGATATGAATCAGCAGGCATCTGCCCCGACTCCGAGGAAGATAGCACCACGACAACTGGTGTTAGGGTTCATCTAGTTTGCGATTTCGAAATCTGGCTCGAGGTTGGCTCCGCTGACTCGAACATACCAACGCCGTTTTGGCTACCCGAGGTTAGTAGAATCCTTTGGGACTACGAAGGGCCAGCCAAGGAATTCTGCAAGCCGTTTCCGATCCCTGGGCTCTCGGATCGACCAGCAAAAGGTCTAGCTGCGGGCCCAGCTCCAGGAAAGGCTCACGTTGTACCTACGAGCCTCAAGCCTGCTGCTCCCGCTCCAGTGGCTCCAGGCTCGTCTGTCGTTCCTCGGAAATCTTCAAGCTCCGGAAAACTAAGGCCTAACAACGATATGATTCTCACTATGATTAAGCGGCCTCCACCGGCCGAGGCTACACCTTTGATAATCGACTGATCTTGCTACGCGCACAACTGTCACGAATGGTTTGGACTCGCTCATAGCCTTGTCTACGTATCACTTTCGATTGGCGTTATATTACTTTTTTTTCACGCACGGGTGGTATGATATGGACGATGTTATTCTCTATTTTTCTTCTCAGCGAAGATACCAGTTTTGAATTTTTGTTTTTTCATATACGAGATACCTAATGAAGGTTCTAGAATGCATACAACGATACTTTATGCTTGTATATAATGAGATTCGCGCACATGTACAATTTGCAGCCAGCTATAGATACCTTGAGTTCACCTGCGCAGCTGCGCATACATGCTTTGTTTACCTAGCGATCAACTTTACCTAAAATGATCGAATAGTTTTAATTTTAAATTGCAATATGTAGCTTCAGTTAGCGACACTTTACATTAGTGGCTCTAGCTATCTAGCGACGATTTTTACGAGACCAGTGATGCGAAGGTATCCGGTCGAGGTAATCGGAGCATGAGACTGAGGAACAGACATGTTGCATATTTTGCGTTGCATCTCTTCCGCCAAGCAACGCTGGTCGCACCAGTTTTTTTTTCCGCTTTCGCGACAAGACCGCGCACCTGTCAACGTTCACGTTTCCCACAATCTCCCAGGCTACCAGTCCACCAGCCTCACGACAAGATGGCGAAAGACTCGAAAAAGAAGGCGGCGAAGGCCCCTTCAAGTGCCCCGGCACCAACTCTGGAACTTCCAGACTCCAATTTCCTCAGCAAGCTCACACAGCGCATCGAAGCCGGCGTGCGAGAATCCAAGACACCATCCCACTCAAAGAAGACCTCGAAGGAGCAACCCTCAAAAACCAGCTCCAAAACTGCCCATCCTCCACCAAAGCCGCATGGCGCAAAAGTCCAGATCAACGGCAAGGCGGATCATTCAGCCCAACTGAACGATGACAAGCGGGGGAAGAAGCGCGACAGGAGCGGATCGATCATCGAGAGCAAGTCCCCAGCGGCCGCGCCGCCAGCAAAGAAGACTCACATACGATTTGACAACGACGACAGCTCCAAAGCCACAGTGACCAAACCCAAGTCTGCCAAGAAGGGCGGCGACGCCGCCCAACCCGACGGAGACGGCAACGGTCACCCAAAGACAACGAAGGACGCCCTTCTGCAGGAGATCATCGCGCTGGGCGGGACTGAGGAAGACCTGGAGCTTGTTGAAGGACTCGATACCGATTCAGACCAAGAGGAGACGGTGGTGAAAGAGACGGGGAAGGTCAAGAATGCAAATCGCAAGGATATCGAGGCTTTCATGAAGGAGATTGGTCTGACTGGCGCAAATTTCGAGGATGCCAGGACCGCTGATGATGCGGAGGAGGCAGAAGACGAGGGCGACGGGTGGACAGATGAGGATGGTGCTGAAGATGACGGTGAAGACGAGGAAGAAGAAGACAGCGAGGAGGAAGGGGATAGCGAGGATACCGATAGCCCTGCTCCTCTCCCTGTCGCTCCAACCCCTACAGCACAGCTTACGAAACTACCAACTAAAGGTTCTCTGACGCTAGACCCGCAGCAAGACTGGCACAACATCATCTTACCGGGGCTACCATCCTCATCCGAGACCCTTACACCCCCCGCGATTTCATCTCTACATACTCGTGGGAAAGATCTGCTGGCCGCTGAGAATGGCGCCTACATGTCCCACAATCTGTCCAAGGACAGCAACCTGAAATTCCTGTCGGAGATCATGAAGTCAGGTACCGTGGAGGACAAGATTTCCGCCCTCACAATCGTCTGCACGGACTCGCCGCTACATACGTATAAAACCCTCGAATCGCTGCTGAACCTCGCCAAGAAGAAATCGCGGAACCAGACGATTGCATCGTTGACCGCCATCAAAGACTTGTTCGCCAACGGTACGGTACTACCAAGCGACAGAAAGCTGCTGCCCTTTGGGAAACAGCCGCTGGCTCAGCTCCTCGCTTACGAGAAAGCGAATGGCGCGAGTCAAATATTCAAAGCCTACCTCCTGTTATGGAGCTTCGAGGATTGGCTGAAGGACTTCTACTTTGAGGTCCTCAAGACGTTGGAAATCGTCGCGAACGACGAGGGCGTTACGTGGGTGCGGCAGAAGGCGGTAGAAATGGTCTTCGAGCTGCTGAAGCAGAAGCCAGAGGGCGAAGTCAATCTCATGAGGCTGCTCGTGAACAAGTTGGGAGATCCGGATCGGAAAGTTGCGTCGAAGACTTCGCATTTGCTGCTACAGTTGATGGTGGCGCACCCCGCGATGAAATCAACAATCATATCCTCCATCGAATCGGACGCTCTGCTGAAATCGAGCAAGAACGCTCATGCGAAATACTACTCCATTATCACCCTCAACCAGACAATCCTGACTCGAGCGGACGACCATGTTGCCAATCAGCTGCTGAACATCTACTTTGCCTTGTTCGCCGACATTCTAGGGCAGACGAAGGCGCCACCGCCAAAGCAGGTCAAGCCTGCCGATGGAAAACTGTCAAAGAAGGCGAAGAAAAGGCTAGATCAGGATAAGAAAGACGCCGCACTGGATGAAGAGCATAACTCCAAGCTGATCTCGGGGGTGCTCACTGGCGTCAACCGCGCGTTTCCCTTCGCCTCGATTGATGACGATGTATTTAACAAGCATCTTGACACGCTATTCCGGATAACACACGGCTCGAATTTCAACACGAGCTTGCAGGCGCTGACTCTGATCTTCCAAGTGTCAAGCAGTAAGCAAATGGTGTCCGACAGGTTCTACCGCTCGCTCTACGAGTCGCTGCTAGACCCGCGGCTATCGACCAGCTCCAAGCAGGCGATGTACCTCAACTTGCTCTTCCGGGCACTCAAGTCCGACCATAGACTCGCCCGCGTGCAGGCGTTCGTCAAGCGCATTGTGCAAACGGCAGCGATGCACCAGCCGCCGTTCATATGCGGTGTGCTGTATCTCCTTCGCGAGCTGGAGGGGACCTTCCCAACTTTGAAGAACGTGTTGGATAAGCCGCTCGAAGACGACAGCGACGAAGAGGTCTTCCGGGACGTAGATGACGGTGAGGGCGGTAATAGCCGCGACTCCGCCGCAACCTCGAATGCCCAAACGGAGGCGACGCCAGCAAAGAAATCGCATGAATACGACGGAAGAAAACGAGATCCGCTCTTCGCCAATGCAGACAGAAGCTCCCTATGGGAACTGGTACGTTGTCGCTCGCCACGTTTTACATAAGGCACACTCACTGATCTGTATTCTAGATACCTTTCCTGTCACACTTTCATCCCACCATCGCACTGTACGCGAATAGTCTTCACGGAAACACGCCCATGCCGTCCAAGCCCGATCTATCGCTGCACACGCTCACCCACTTCCTCGACCGCTTCGTCTACCGCAATGCCAAGACCGCAGCGACGAACAAAGGCTCGAGCATCATGCAGCCGCTGGCCGGCGGCGATACTCGCGGCATACTTCTGAACACCAAGGCTGCCGGCCGCGGGCTGGTACCCGTCAACTCCGAGGCGTTCTCCAACATGAAGGAGGAAGACGTCAAGGAGGATGAGGTCTTCTTCCACAAGTTCTTCACCATGCGGAAGCAGGGCGATGCCAGCCGGACGAAGCAGGACAAGAAGAAGAAGAATCAGGACGGAGATGAAGAAGGAAGTGAGTTCGACGACGATGAAGTTTGGGGTGCGATGGTGGAGAGTAGGCCGGACCTTGATGCCGACATCGACGACGATGGCGACGTGGATATGGACGACTTTGACAACGACGGCATGGATGAGGATATGAGTGATCTCGGCAGTGACGAGGAGTCCATAGAAGGACCCGCGCTTACCACCGACGCGCTCGGAGAACTGGACGACGAAGATATGGATGAGGATGGCGAGGAAGATGATGGAAGCGACGGGGACGAGTTTGATGGCTTCGGGCTCGATGATTCCGATGCAGAGGCAGGAATCGGCAGCGAAGACGAGATACCATCCGACGTTGACGCAAAGATACCCAAGGCACCCGCTACGAAGAGCGGAAAGTCCGCTGCTGCTGATGCGAGGGAGGAGGCTAAGGAGCGGCGAAACAAGTTGAAGAATCTTCCGGTGTTCGCATCGGCGGACGATTATGCCGCACTGTTAGCCGATGAGGACGACGAGGATTTGTAAGATATGTATTGAGATACTCAGTTAAGAGTGTATATATTATTGCTTAGCTAGTATATATCGATGACAGCGTCAAACGATGGGATTCATTGCAAGGACAGCATTCAAATAAGTGTCAGGCCCACTGGCTCGCATGCATACTTGTAACTGAGTATATACGACGCGATTGTCGCGATTCTATCTACATATCACGCTCTGAGATCACTGTCATTGCCGGTCTCCGATTAATTTTCCTCAGATAGCCACCAGTCCCATTCATGACGATCTTCATCCATCGCAGCGACGACATCATCAGCCCACTCATCATCCGGTCTCGGCGGTTCGTACCGGTACGGCCTCTTCAAATCCGAGCGGGGACGCCACCGCTCGCGCAGCAACTTTTCCACTGCCGCCTCCAACCCCTCACTAGTAAGCTGCGGCTCCTGCCGGCAAACCCTCTCCAACAGCAGTCGGCGGTCGACGGCCCGATTTATATCGCAGATCGTGCCATGTAGGCCGTTGAACGTCTCTCTCTCGTAACTGAACACCCTAAGACTCGCAGCGTTATCTCGTATGGTGGTGAAGACAGTATTATAGCTGATATGACCAGGATTAAAAGGTGGGCCGTCGCAGATTGTAATGTCCTCGATGGCCAGCGCTGTGAGCTGCGGTGCGTGGATGCGTAGAAAATCTACGAACGACCAGAAAGACCGGATGTAGACTCGGCCGAAGTAGAGAAGACGCAGATTTGGGAAGTTCAGCGTCGAGTCGAGAGTTAGATGTAGCTTATCTCTACTGTCCCTCCTTTTCAACCGCCTCGGGTTAAACACTAGCTCGCGCAGCCGGCTATCACTACCAGACATGGCGTGGAGCAAGCCGTCAACCTCTCGGGGATCGTGCGACCGCCACACGTAGATGTTGAGCCGCGTCACCAGCTTTCCGATATTCGGCATGATGGTCTCAAAGCCTGCGCCGAGGCGACCGGGGACGGTGAGGACGAGGTCGCCGGTGTAGCTTGCAGGGGAAGGTAACCGTAGCTCCTCAAACAAATTCGTTGGTCTAATTCCGAGAGTTCGTAAAAAAGAGAGATCGTGAGACAGTCCCTCATATGGGTCCGCACAGATTTGTATCCGGCAAAGTTTACCATGGGCAGTCTCGTCGATAACACGGCTGAGCAGCGCGATGTGCTTCGCCTGCCGCTGTTGCTGTCGCATGATCACGATTCGCGCACATCCTCTGCGAGTCTTATTAGCTTTACGATCCTGGCACCAGAGATACCATTCAGTATTATAATTATAATTAAAGCCGTCGGGCGTCCACCTAAACATGCCCTCCACCCAAAGACCCGGCAGAGGGTGAAACCGCAGGGAGATCGTGTGAAAGTGTGTATGGTATCCGTGGGCAACTAAGGCTCGAAGCTTCTGGAGGGAGGTGGAGTCGCGCTCGTAACCACCAAGGAAGACTTTGCGGGTGGCTGTGTCTGTGTCTGTGAATGTGGTAAAGATGAAGGAGGTTGCGACATTGCAGAGCCGATGGCAGGTCAGATGGATGGCTTTGAGAGTCTTCTTATCCGATGTGGGGATGACGGTGAGGATATGAAGGAGAAGTTCGTCCGGGAGGACGAGAATGGACGACGGCGGTGGCGTTGCGTTGAGTGTGTGATATTTTGCTTCCGCGGCCAGCACTAGGTCAGGCTCCAGCTGTCTCGTACGCGTACGTATACGCCAGCCCTTCGTAAACCAGCGTTTCCAAAATCGCATCTTTTGAGGGGGGTCCATTGTAGAGATAGGATTGAAGATGTAGAGCTTCTGGTGCCTGCCGTCTGCCGAAATATTTCACTTTGTCGAATCCAGTAGATCCAGACATGTCGACATGCTACACCCTTTAAATGCGTAAGGGTACCAAGTTATATACCTAGGTAAGTATATAGCTATATAGGCGTATTGAGAAAGTTCAAACATATGGGACTACCACGAAAAGGGCGCAAAAACGCTTTAAAAAAGTGTAAAAGAAGGGTATTTCCGAAGCTTAACTTTACAAGATTCTACGAACAGCCAGCCCAACAGAGACAGCAGCAGCCCTACCACCACCCTGGAGGCACTAACTCAAGAGCCGCCTAAGTATAGCCTAGATTTATTGCTTGTCATGCCTCGTACATATAATTATTCCCTAATCAAAATATCTAGAATTGTTGAGACTCTATAGATCTATAGCTCCGTTCTTACGAGGTAGCTGGATTCACGGCATGTATGCCAAATTACCTCAAAAATTCTGTAATCACAAAAGTCTAATACACATGCAGTTCCCTTATACCATCGTAGCTTGATGATCTGGTTGACGCAGTGATCATGTATCGTTAACATCTACAGGCAGATTGCAATCACGTTACCAAGCGTTCGAATTTGCAAGGAGAATTGAGGACACAAGTACTCGATTACAAGTCTAGCACCAACTTGAATTCCTATACTTTTAGTACACTCTACACTTTTTTCCCAAATCCCTCTCGCGGGCCGCCGTCGCCAGCGTCCATCGCACGTAGAAATTTACACTATTTACACAGCATTGCTCGCATACGTAACCACGGGCGTGCTATCAAACTCCTCCTTCAAGCTCCTCACATTCACGAACCGCAGCAGCAAATTCAAGCTGCCAGCCTTATCGTTCGTCCCGCTCGCCCTGCCGCCACCGAACGGCTGCTGTCCCACAACGGCACCGGTGCACTTGCAGTTCACGTAAAAGTTGCCGGCAGAATCCCGCAGCTTCTCCTCGGCGTATCGCACAACCTCGCGGTCCTGCGCGAAGATCGAGCCCGTGAGCGCGTATCCGCCGCCCGTCGTGTCGACGGCCTTAAGCACGCTTTCGAATTCGGCGTCCTTATACACGTAGACGGTCAGGACGGGGCCAAACAGCTCGCGGTTAAAGAGCTCGTGGGTCGGGTCGTCGGTCTGGTAGATGGTCGGATGGATGAAGAAGCCTTCCGAGTCGTCGTATTTGCCACCCACGACGAGGGTGAGGTTGCTCTTGGGGTCCTTTGCATCGTCGATGACCTTCTTGAGCTTGTCGAAGGAGGCGCGGTGGATGACGGGGCCGACGAAGGTTTGGAAGTTTTCCGAGGCGCCGACGGTTAGGGCTTCGGTTTCGGCGACGAGCTGCTTCTTGAACTCTGGCCAGATGGATTCGGCGACGTAGAGGCGGCTTAGTGCGCTGCATTTCTGCCCGCTGTACTCGAAGGCGCCGCGGACGGAGTGGATGACGGCGTTGTGGACGTCAGCGGACTGGTGGATGACGTGGAAGTTTTTCCCGCCGGTCTCGCCGACAATGCGCGGGTAGGAGCGGTAGGTGCCGTCGGCGACGCCCTTGGCGATGCGGCCGTACAGATGGCGGAAGACGGCGGTGGAGCCGGTGAAGTGCAGGGCGGTGAAGTCCTTGTGGGACAGTACGGTGTCAGTGATGGCCTCGGCGTCGCCGGGGACGAACTGGATCACGTTGGGGGGCAGGCCGGCTTCGAGGAGGATGTTGTATAGGAGGTAGTTGGAGTAGACGGCGGCGGGGGAGGGCTTCCAGACGACGACGTTGCCGAGCAGGGCGGGTGCGCAGGGCAGGTTGGCGGCGATGGCGGTGAAGTTGAAGGGGGTGACGGCGTATACGAAACCCTCAAGTGGGCGGTACTCGACGCGGCTATAAAAATAAACTTAGCATGCTCTCATACACGTGTATGTGTAATAGACGATTTGGAAAAGGATATCAATATGAAGATGAATATGGGAGCGCCTACTTCCATACGCCAGGCGAGTTGAAGGCTGGCTGCTGGGCGTACAGCTGCTCAGCGTACGCGCAGTTGAACTTGAGAAAGTCGACGGCCTCAGCGGCAGCATCGATCTCGGCCTGCCAGGCGTTCTTGCCCTGGCCGAGCATCGTGGCCGCGAGCATGTCGTAGCGGTACTTGCCACCGATCAGGTTGGCGGCCTTGAGGAAGATGGCAGCGCGGTCCGCGAACGGCAGTGTAGACCAAGCCTCGCGGGCAGCCAGGGCGGCGGCAATGGCATCGTCGACGTGCGTCTTGGAGGCCTGGGAGCAGGTGGCCAGCTTGGTGCCATGATGCGAGGGCATCGGCTGGGGGACCTTGTCATCGGTCGTGATCTGGAGCGGGATATTAGCAATGGTCCTATGAGAATGTAATGAAGCAGATGGAATTCTCTAGATTATGGATTGAGCTTACCGTCTTCCCACCGATGACGAGGGGGATGTCGATGGTGCCCTTGCTCTTCAGCAGGTCGAGGGCCTCCTGCAGCTTCTGGCGCTCGGCCGTCCCCTTTGCGAAATGTTGCTGTTGGATTATTCAATTAGCCCCGAAACATACAACAATGCATTTTATATATCTCCCCGCACGAAGCTCGAAGGAAACGATGTCAAGTACTCACGTTCGGCTCATTGGCGAGGGCCGGCAGGCGGAAGGTCGCGAGAGTAGACATTCTGGACGTGTACGAAGATGAAAACGGTGTTCTGACGATGGGATGAAGTCGAGCCCCGCGATGCAGACTGGCTTTAATATTGAACTGGGCAGCTCGGCAGACGGCGACGGCCAGGCGCGATGACATCGAGATCAAAAGCAACCAATCGAAGACAATCGAATCGAATCGGTCGAGATGGCGTGTTCGTCCTAGCGAATCGAACCGTTTCCTCTTCGCACTCGAAAATAAAAACGTCCGTCATTTATACTTTGGCCGCACCGCTTGACGAGCCGTCGATATGCGCAGGCCCGGCCAATCAGAACTCTGCCCGCACGGCCATCGACGACCCCGCCGGCATCGCGAGCCAGCCGAGCTCCTTCCATTAGCACTCTCGTACCTAACCATTACTTAAGTCCACGACCCCGGTCCCGCCAGCCGGAGCGGAACCGAATTCGCTTCGACGGGGAATTTGCGACAATTGCAATCCCCGTATGTCTACGAGCTCGAGATGGCGGATGTTATCGCCGTCGACGCCCCGCCGAGGCTCCCGCTCGACCTCCAGCTGCTCGTCCTCGACGCGGCCGACGCGGCCGACCAACAGACTCTCGCCGCCGTCTGCCGGACTTGGCGCTCCTTCCTGGTGCAGTCCGCCGCCGCTCGAGCGAAGCGGTATCTAGTTGCCGCCATTGACCACTACGACCTCTCGTCACACGTGAGCGACAGCCGCTGGATGCCCGCCAGCGTCGCTGAAAGGGACCGACCGTTCCCCAAGACACTCTGGGTGCATCGGCAGGCCACCCGCCATGTGCAGCTGTTCAGTTTTCAAATCCAGCCGTGGCAGCGGCGCGACGACGGGTCCGTGTACCATATGGTCGTCTGCACCGGTGACGAGAAGCCGTTCACGCCCTTCGCGGACGACCCGCTGTTTCTCGTCGATCCTGCGACTGAGGAAACGCCGGCCCACGCGCCGAGGGTGCCCACAATCTTCATGAACGCTGCTAAATGGCGGTACAGGACGTCCGACAAGCTTGTCGAGGGGAATTACACCCTCTGGCGGCAGCCGAAGCGCAGCCCTTTCGACCGTCCGACCGTCGGCGCGCACCTCGCACCAGATACCACAAATCCTGCGGGGCATCCTCGAGCCGGACAAGCTGAAGCCGCACGTCGTCGAAGGCGTCGAGTTCGGTATTACGACGTTCCTCAAGCTGTCCGAGAAGGATACGGCGGCGGCGATGCCTGATGAGGAGAGCGAGGAAGGGCGGCTGGATGTTATGTTTTCAAATACGATGCTGTATAATGATGTGTATGAAGTTTCGGCGGAGGGGCCTGTGACCCGGGCTGACAGGCAATATGTTGTGAAAGGGGACAGGCATCTGACTTGCGATTGCACGCTGTGCTTTTTGTGGGCCTTGTAGACCCGATCTTTTCTGTTGTGACATTAGCATATATATACGTGCTGTCCTTGTGAATTGCGGACGGATAATTTGGGAAGGATGTAGGATTTCTATACATCTCTAGCTGTATATTCACCAATCCACGTATCAATACGAACAAGATTATATAATGCAGGTGGGGATGCAATGTCGCAATAGATTCTCCGAGTATCGGTGCTACATTCAGCCTAAACGAGGTTCTTTATATTCGAGCTCCAAATGCAACAGACTCCCACCAACTGAACTTAACTAACTCTACGCATCGTCTGTGATCGATTGTCCCACTCACGATCTCACCTCGATATACCTGCCGGCGCCTAATCCTCTAACTGCATCGATTTCTCTGTTTTCTAAAATTTACTCATCATGTCGGAAGCGGAGAGCCTACCCCTCACCCACGCCCCGCCGCACCGCATCCCCCGCCTCGGCCTCGGCGTCTTCGAAAACCCGCAACCGCAGTCCGCTGTCCTCGCCGCCCTGGCTGCAGGCTACCGCCACCTGGACACCGCGCAAGTCTACCGCAACGAAGCCGGGACCGGCGCCGCGGTCGCCTCCTTCCTATCTGCCAACCCGTCCGTCTCGCGCTCGGACATCTTCATCTGCACCAAGCTCTGGGAGAAGCCTGTCATCGACGGCCAGATCCTCGCTGACCGCGACACCACATTCACCCGCGCTGGCGCCACCGCTGGGTTCCAACAGTCCCTCGACGCGCTGGGGCCGGCCGTCGGATACATCGATCTGTACCTCCTGCACACGCCGCGTCCGGGGCCGACGGCGCGTCTGCAGGCGTGGCTAGGCTTGCAGGAGGCAGTAGCAAGCGGGAAGGCCCACGCTATAGGTGTTAGCAACTGGTCAAAGGCGCATATCGAGCAACTTTTGTCCCATCCAGACGTGACGGTCACGCCAGCCGTAAACCAGATCGAGTTCCACCCGTGGTGCCAGCAGCGAGCGCTGGTGGAGTACTGTCAGAGTAAGGGGATAGTGGTGGTGGCGTACTCGCCGCTGGCAAGGGCGGCCCGGCTGCAGGATGGAGTCGTGGCAGAGGTGGCGAAGAAGTACGGCAAGACGCCGGCGCAGGTTGTACTGCGGTGGTGCCTACAGCGCGGGGTGGTGGTGATTCCGAAGAGCAGTCGGGAAGAGCGGATTGTGGAGAACGGCGGGGTGTGGGGGTGGGAGCTGGCGGCGGAGGACGAGGAGCGGATCACGGCGCTGGACGAGGGGATCGAGGCACGGCAGGGCGAGTGGGATCCCGACGCCTGGGAGTGATACTTTTATTCTACCTTTATCCATTCGTTATGTCTTTCATTCTTATCAAAATATACAAGCCAATTCAATGTGCATTTGTCTTTTCCTCGAGACCACTTTAAATGTTGTATCTGTAGATGAAGCGGAATTCAGTATCTGGCCAAATAGAAATACGCAAGAGCAAATTGCGACTGGCAAAAATGCGTATCGAACGCATCCTCCAATAGTAAGGAACATATCGAACTAGTGCATTGGCGTACTTGTGATACGCTATCCATTCCAGCCCTTGCAAGAAGCCTCACTATCGCCATAACTGGATCTAGACCGTGTAGTAGTAGTAGAAGTAGTGGTGGCGCTGTGTAACGTGGGAGGACCCGGCCCAAAGCGGGAAAAGACGACGCAGCACAAATTAACAGCTGTGTCACCATCCACCAACCTCAATCCACAACATCCACGCAGCTTGTTCCTGCCCTTTTCCTTCAGATTCAATTCTCGTGATCGAGTTCAGTCCGCTATACGATTAATTGGAAATGTCATTGGTCGGGTGCCCGATCCTCGGCTATCGTCCCCGCTGTCGTCCCCCACAACTGCATCCCTGGCAATGGCTAGCCCGCATCCCTGCCTCGCCCCCCGCATGACTAGCTGCAGCACCAACGGCGACAGCGACGACGACGGCTCCAGTCTGGACGCTATGGATGCATCTTCGGTCTGTTGGCGCTGCGAGAGTGGAGTGCTCGCTGCAACGGGCATCTTGGCTGCATGCTCCAGTTTTCAGTCCCGGTTCGACGCTCCTCTAGCCTTCTTTTGGCCGTTGTCCGCAGAATCGAATAACTGGTGCTCTCTTGTCTCCACCTGCAGTTGCATTTGCCTCCTCCTCCTCTCCTTCCACTTCCTACATTCTCTCTCTTTTTATTTCTTTATTACAGCCCCCTCGATGCTGTCCTTGGATGGCTTGTCCAATGGTTGCCTGTTCAGCGGCTGTTGGCACATTCCCGATTCGATTGATAGTTGGATCGATTGGAGCATCCCGCTAAATTAAGCTTAGATACTTCCTTATCTCCCACATATATACACAATTCACCTTCTCCACCATCGCCTGATACTCGGACATCGTACATCTCCATTAACATTCGCGCGCGTGGTGTCGCCTCGCTGTATCGATCGCATGCGCATGCTTCGCAATGGGGAACTGTCTGTCGTCTCGCAAGAGCGGCGGCCAGAACGCCAACAACAACAACGATGCTTCTCGAGATCCGAATTCCAACAATCCCGACGTCGACATCGGTGTTAACGCCAACGACGACGACCCGGCCGCCGCGGCGGGCAGCCACGAACTCGAGACCCGCAGCCAGAGCCAGCGTCCTGTCCGCCATCAAGCACCTCAGCCTCCTGCCGCGGTGGTCAATCGCACGTCGCGATATCGCCATCTCCCACTTAGCAAGCGGCCCGACAAGCCTCTGCGCCGCCACGAGTGGTCGCACAATATCAACAATGAAGGCCGGGCCCCCACACGGCGCGCGCTGGAGCGCATGCGCGAGGAGTTCTGGCACACGCGCGTCGAGGGCCGCGAGGAAGTCTGGCGCACCGTACGGACCGTCGTCGAGCTGCTGCAGACGGACCCGAGCGAGGGCGCCCTCGTGTTCGCCCGAGAGATCCTCCACGCCGCCGAGATAACCGTCCCGTCGGGTATGTTTTCATCCCATTCCCATATAATATCTCCCTCAGATGTGTATGTATGCGCATGTTGGATGCGCATGCTCAACCGCATGTTGTAACGAGCATCTGCTGGTGGATATCTCGCCGTAAATAGACCGCTGACGGGGCGTATAAAATCACACCGGCCAGGCGACCTCACCAACGCTGCCTACGACGTCTTTGGGAACAAGTACAAGTTCCCGGCCTACGTCCTCTCCGACCCGGATAACCTCTCTCCAGACTCGCTCCGCTCCTCGAACGACAGCCTGCGTTCCTATAATTCTTCCGGCAAGTCCTCCTTCGAGTTCAGTGAGACCTCCCGCCAGCGTCGCCGCGACATGAAGGGCAAGGGACCAGCCGTCACGACGACGGAGAAATTCACACCAGACATGGACATGGACCTGGAAACTATCACCGTTCGCTTCCGCCTGTCAGACGGCACGGACCACACCGTTGAGGCTTGGCAGTACGAGAGATTGAAGGATATCACTGAGCGGCTTATGGAAATGGCCGGTATCGATAGACGCACGCATCGCATCAAGATGTTTCTCGCCGGTCTACTGTGAGTGACAGTTATACTGATCTCCACCCAAACTCGCCGCTACCCTCACCTCATTCTACGACTGTCTCTTATATCCGCAGGATTGTATGCTGACTGCGTGTGCGCTAGACTGGATCCGTATCAATCGCTGGAAAACCAGAGATGGCAGCCGGATAGGATCGTCAACGCCATCGTGCAAGACCTGCGCATTGTTGCCCCGCAGCTGGTGCAGTCATCACGCCCATCCGACACTCCCTCCAGGCGGTCCATCCCACCCGCTCTTCCCCGCACTCTACCAGAGGCCTGCTATCCACGTGGTGTGCAACCGCCCAGCACTCCACAGCCCATTCCGCAGTTGCCTCCAGTCGCTAGGCCGCCTACGTTTCTTGAGCCTCTGCCGCCACCCGTAGCTAGACCGTCTACCTTTCTAAACCCCCCGTCGCCACCCATCGCGAGACCGTCTAGCTTCGAAGAGCCTCCGTCGGACAGCGAGTCCGACTCTTCATCGCCGGAGGAGGGAGCTGGCTCTCCACCACCGCCAGAGGAAGAAGTTGACTGCATTGACTGCCGTGGAGTCCCAAGATACGAAACTGTCTGTTTACCGCCTGGCGTTAGACTGGAGGACTTACTATCGTCTCAGCCCCTCCCGCCGTGGTCGAGAAGAGAGACTCCCTCTGTGCCACCCGGCTTTTCACTAGCCGACCTGATACGGCCCCGCCCTTCAGCACAGCCAAATGCAGGGAGTGCCTCCGGATCATCCGACTTGCCAATTGACGGCTTAAAGAACCTTCGCACTTCATCGCCTTCTCCTCCACTGCCTCCCTCTGCACCGCAGCTAGAACCATCGAATCACCCTACGCCACACAGCGCTTTAGGCTTCCACAACGACGATATGCCGTCGCCGGACCGCACGGCGCCGGCCCTTGCAGCGCCTATATTGCCTACTCGGCCTCTTCAGCCGTCGCATCACAGCTATACGCCGCTTGAATTGATCCAGCACGGCCTCTTGGACCCTGAGTATCCACCGCGTCACCTGGCGGCATATCGCCCGATACCGCCCAGCCTTCTGCCACCTCGGTTGGCACCATCCAGCTCCAGACCGGGTGACTTGCTGCCAAGTGATCCTGCACAGGCTAGTGGTCCGGCGGGAAGCTCGATGCCGCCGCCTCCCCGTCCGAATATTCTGCCACCTGACCATCCGACGTTTCCCTTCCCGCAGCCTGCGCAGGCCCCGACCACGCAGACGCAGCAAGATCCTGAGGAAAACCGCAGGCCCCGGATTCCTCGTCACCAACAACCCGGTAGACGAGACTGTGATAAACGAAATGGGGGTAACCAATGAACCCGCGGCTCGAGCGCTCGCAGTCGCACTTTCTTATGATGGGATGTTAATTTTCCCGCTTCATAATGCATAATTTCATGGGTGACGAGGACATGCTTATCCCTCTTTTCCTTCTCTCTTTTGTTCTTTATTCGGTCTATCGTGCCCGTACTGCTGTATCCGTGGCGTTTGGATGGCGTCTGCGATGTTACGGAGTCTGTCTTCTTGGCTGTTTTTGTGGCAGCTGATGTCATGCCGATGTCCGGCTTAGTTGTGCTCTTGTCGTTTGCAGGGCTTCTGACTGTTCAATTGTCTACGGATGGGTATTGATACTGTCACGTTGAATCTCCGCTATCGTTAATGTTGTACGTGAAAAGCGATACGAGTGCCTGATTCGTTTTTGTCTGTGGATGAAGTCATGCTGCCAAGATTACTTCAATTATTGTAATTTCTGTTTTTGAAATAGCTGGACGGACGGATGAAAGTCCGAGATGTAGTAGTGGTCAATTGGGGATACTATGTTCTCGTCTCTTTGGCGTGTGCGTATCTGCTTCGCTTGTATATTCTTCAGCCTCGTTCTTGGGCATGCCCTGCATACGTAACAGTGTCTTTTTGTGCCAGATCAGGATCGTATGATCCTCGACATTAGATAACGTCTAATACATATAATCAATGCAGACGCCGACACGCTCAGCCCACCTTACTACTATCGGCTACAGTACGAATAATACTGGTATTATATCCTATCCGCTGGCATTCCCCGCTACAAATACAGCAGCCATAGTCAAAAAAAGTCCTACTCCGTCACCGTCGTAACCTTCTCCCACGCGCCCTGCAGGTTCTCCTTCCACAGCGTCACTTTATTATCCCCGCCGCTGACAGCGAGTACATTCCCGCTCAAGCTCCAGCTGACGCGCCAGACAACAGCGTCCATCTCGAGCACCTTTTTCTGGAACGGTCCACCGGCATCGGACGTCCAGATTATCACCGTCTTGTCCTGCGATGCCGACGCGATGTACGTCTTCGCGAGGATGGACGGCGCCCAGGCGACGTCGCGCACCCAGTCGTGGTGGCCGTCGAGGACGGTTTCGACAACGTAGTTGTCGGCGTCGGGACTGTAGCTCCAGATCTTGACGAGGTTGTCGGAACCGCCCGTTACGAACTTGCGGATGCCGGAGTGCGGTGTCGCGGAGGAGGTCGTGGAGGAGGATTGCACGATGGAGCCCGGTGAGACGTCCGGGGCCCAGGAGACGGCGTTGCAGCCGGTTGCGTGCGCGGTGAAGAGGCGGAGGTCCCATCTTTCGTCTTTGAATTCGAGGACGGAGACTTTGCCGTCTGTTGAGGCGCAGGCGAAGATTGCGCCGAGGGTGTGCGGGGCCCAGGCGACCATGTTTACTATCCGGCGAGTGTCAGCGAGCTGTTCTCTCATACCTCTATCGCATTATACCCATATCACGTCCTCATGTCGCAGCGCGTCCGTGTCATGAAGAATAGAGCATAGAACAGTAGGGAAGAGAAGTACGGCAGGAGAGGAGGAGTAGAGGGGGTAATACCGCTCGCCTGGTGGTTTGTGTGCTCGATAGCCTTCCCCCATTGCCCGTTGTTCTCCTTCCAGATGATGACCTTGGCATCATAGCTCGCCGACGCGAGGATGTTGCCGAACTTGGGATGCGCCCACGACACACACCACACGGGTCCGTCGTGTCTATACAGTTACGCCGTCAGCTCGTCTCCTTTTCTGTTGGTGCTATTACAGCATGCAATTGGCGCGATTATGGTAGGTGGGGCGTTCGGGTGAGTAGAGTAGGATGCGCACCCCTTGAGCGTGTCGACAAGCGTGTGGTTGTTGCCCTCGACGTCGAATATCTTGATCGTCTTATCGGACGAGCAGGTCGCCAGTCTATTGCCGTAGAAATTCAGAACGGCATCATGCTGCCGTTCGTAAACCCGATCCGTTAGCAAAGTTACTTCACGATAGCTGATAGCTCGAGCAAGCTAGCTAGCTAGCTAGCTGACGGAACGTCGGTCAGAAGATGGAGCGTACGATCATGTCCTCATGGCCACCGCCGGATTGCGCCATTGCAAAGGTAAGCTGTGATTGTCGTGGAGGGTTTCGTAGAGTGTGTGGATGGATGTCGCGGGATTCGAGGTCGGCGGGATGGATGGTGGAGTCGCGGGTGGTTTGGGTATGTTAGTGCTTGCAGCGCCAATTAATTGGATACAGTCGCCTGAGCTTGACGACACGTTTTGGGGAGGCTGCAGCCACACGTCGCTGTGGCGCCAACGCGCAAACTGCAACACTTAGCTTAGCCGCCCACCAGCTTACCTGACAACTGATGTGTATCGATATCCAGGCTGGTAAATCGCGATTCTTCTTGGGGCTGATAATAAGAGGTTATCTTGCTATTGATAATTATGCGCGATGGATCTTTGCAGTCTTGCAAGTCAAACCCACACAGCCCACGAAGGGTTTGGTGGACGAGACCCGACCTTTGCAAGATCGATATTATATAACTCATTATCATGTTGTACTCGCCTCTAATATTGCTGTTTTGTGATTTCCGGACTACTTCAGGGCCCACTTCTGGCCTGCGAGACAAGCCCAAGACCTAGTTTCTTGATATTGTATCCCGAATATCTGATCTTGAGGTTGGTCTTGTCTCGCAAGCCAGACGCCTTCCGGGTTGGTCTTATAGTGATCGGTATATATAGTCGTTCGCGGATATCCCCTTTTTGTCTACTAGGTCCAGCAGCCGCTGGCTAGACAGATTCGTCCAAGGCCACGACTCGCGCTCAATATGATTGAGACATGCATCAAGATATTATAAGACGATTTAAGAGCAGACAGAAGCCGATATCAGAGGCTAACTATATACAACAAATGCAATTATGATATTATCAATATAGTCGTAAATCCAAAACATTATCGCCAGCCATTATAGTTTGTATCCTGTAAACATGCATGCACCGCCTCGGTATATAGTTTATCGATCGCTTGAAGTCGTAAAAAATGCAAAAAAGTCACAGATCAAAGACACCCGCCTACATGGCGACGCTCTCAAACTTCTCCTCGTTCTTGCCAATCACTGGCTCCGCGATATTCTCAGCGCTATTGCCATCGTCCAGCCGCTGGCCGCGCAGTTCCTTGACACCGATCTGCGAGACATCAAACCCATTATTGGAAAGATACTGTCGGAACGCGACGTCCTCCTCCATTATCGTGTCCTGTCCGATATGCGGCACGCAGAAATACACCAGCGCCGCGCTGAACAGACACAGCGCACTGCTGACCCAGAAGGGCGCCTGATTGCCCTTGATGGTCTTGTTGCCGCCAGCGTTCTTGATGATGATTGGAAAGACGTACGTGCCGACGAAGGCGCCGACTTTGCCCATCGCGGCAGCGATGCCGTAGAATTGCCCGCGGATGGCCGTCGCGCTCGACTTGGAGGCCAGAAGGCCGATGTTGTCGCCAACGCCGAGCTCGCCGAGCGTGAGGAAGACGCCATAGACGACGACAAAGGCGGCGACATGCTCGGAGGTCGCAAGCTTGCCATAGCAGCCTAGGACACAGTTGTTAGTTTATATCACTACGATATACACGCATGCACAGGGGGTTATCATATGAAGCTTACCAGCCATGATGAGGCCGACGCAGCCCTGAGCGATAAGACCAACGGTCATAGCCTCTTTCGCGCCAATCCAGTCGCTGATGAAGGAACCGGCAACAGCACCACTACACAATCGTTAGAATAGACATTCGACAGCGAAGTGGGGCAGATGGACATACGGGATGTAGAACAAGTTGAGAACAACGTTCCAACCGAACGGCTTGTACAGAGCCTTCTCATCGCCAAGAACAATCTCAAGAATCGAGGAGCCGTAGATGCCGAACGAGTATGCGGAGAACTACACCGATGGTCAGCATTCAAGCAATCTATATCACCGCTGGATATGGGCGTCACACATACATCATAGATGAACCACAGGATGCTGATGGTAGCCAGCTTGAACCAGTAGAACTTTATGACCAGCAGCCATGGAACCTTGGTGTCCTTCATCGTCTCCTGCTTGAATCGCTCCGGCTCCTTCAGCTTCGTCCGGAGATAGATGATCGACAGCGGCGGAATCACACCGAGGCCGAGAGACACACGCCAGACAACACCAAGTCGGTCCATGCCAAAGATCCAGAGCACGCATAGCGGCGCAAAGGCCGCAATGACGAACCCAAAGTCGATCATGACGTTCGTGAAGATGATGAACCACCTGTTCCGCTGCCCGGACTTGATCTCGCCGGTAGCCTCAGAGCAAGCTACAGAGCCGGCGGGGTATTCACCGCCGATACCGATACCGAGCAAGAACCGATACGCCGTAAGAGCCGCGAGAACACCATGAGCGCCTACACCGTAGGCACCCGCGCAAAGCGCCGCGAACACGATCAAGATGACCGTCGATGCTACCATGCCTATTTTACGGCTGCAATTGTCACTGATCCAGCCGAATACCAGCATACCGATGATAGTGCCCGCGAAGGCGATCGAGGAGACATTGGATTGCGCGGGGCTGTTCTTGTAGTCGTCGCCGTAGACGCGACCCAGAAGAGTGTTAACCGTTCCGATGACACCTGTGATCCACGTTAGCATACTCCATATCTCTCAGCCAGTATCGTAGGGATGTATGAACGCACCATTGAGGTAGCCGTCAGAAAAGAGGCCGGAGCCACAGACTATGACAGGCATGAGGACCTCCCATTTCGACTTCTGCGGGACGGTAGCCGACTCGGACATCTTGCTGCTTTGCGTTTTCCGATTATGCTATCTTATCGTATCGCAGCTGGATATATGGAAGATTAAGTGTAAAATTTGCACCTCTTGCGGTCGATGAGGCCGGCTCCCAGTGTGATTTTGACTGATCTGGGGAGGGAATAAGGATAGTAACGGCAGCGCTCCAAAGGGAATGGGGGAGACCCCAGGCCTTTTTATGATCGTGAGCGGGTGACATGCTGGCGGCAGGCTCGAATAGGCAGCATCTCTGCGAAACTGTTTCTGAGTTTTCCATGGGGGCTCATGCCATTGACAACCAGACCGACAGAGAGAGCCCGGCCACCATAGACAGGCACAACGTGGTCGTCCAACGACGGGGTTCTGCCGGGGCGCGGCTTTTGGAACTTAAAATTTTCGCACACTGGAAATTGCCTTGTGAAACCTTCTCAGTCTGCGGAAACCCCCCCACTTTGGCCGCCGGGGCCACCGCAACTAGACTCAGGGCAGTAATTCTCATGCACCGCAAGGGACTAGCCGGGTCGTTGTCGGCACTTGAGTGACAGGGAGTGAAATACTTTCGACCTGTCATTCACGGTTCTTAGACATTCTGCGCTCGAACAAAGAATGCTGAGCCGAGCAGGAGTACCAAAGGCAGCTAGGAAGCACCGGATGCGGTCAAGGGGGCAGTTGATATCGAGCTGCTCATGATCTGACGGCCAGGGCCTACGTGAATTCCCCGACGATCGCATGCATTTGTGGACAAGTGCCCGTAGCTTAGTTTGGCCTGACCACTGCAGCTGCTCTTATTGCTGTTGGCGTAGATCTCGAGATCTGGAATCCTCTGTCGCGGCCTCGAGCCAATTGCGAGACCACAGCCCACGCACGAGGTGTTTTCCTTTGAAACTAGCGATCATGCATGTCTCAAGCAACCGCTTTAACGCGTACCGATGAAGGGCCCGGTCTCATAGTGTAATTGAGCAGGACACGCACACCGGGTAACCGATGCGCAGGCGAGATGCGCCAGGCAGCCAAGATTCGAGGGGAGTGGCGGTCGATGAACGTCGGAGGCAGCTGCGCATTGCTCAATGCATGCCATCCACGTCCAGCGGGACTTTGGATCTGCAGGAAACGCATAGGAGGCCGTGAAGAAACGGGAAGGAGGCTTCCTTCGCCTCTGGCGGTTGACGACGCAAGCCAGAGACAAGCTTCTTGGGCCCAGCAGTTGAGCCGAAGTCCCGAGGCACCGTCGTCGGTCGACGCCTGGTAAGGAACCCGGTGCACCACGTCAGAAAAATGCTCGTCCATAGCTCCTTCGTGCAATGTCGTTGAGGAGCCCACGCACCTGCTGTTGGATTTCGAGTCTTGCAGGATGGCGGCGCGGAGACTTCCTGACAAGCTTCCATGGTGTCATCCAACAGATCTTGGAACGCTGCCCTACGCCTTGGCGCAGGCGACGTTTTGGAAAATTATAAAGAGAGACCTCGGGCCCAGTGGCCTCTGCGTCCACCGTCGATATGCGATCGTTGACCGTCCGCGCGGGCCAATCAGAGGGCTTGGATGCACCACATGGCCGACCGAGAACCTTTTTCGACGGTGCTGGCGGAGTGTCTGAGTTCTCAGAGGTGCGCTCTGGGCGACCTTCTGCTTTCGCATGTTTGAGACTGGACAGGGCAATTTCCGGGTGGAACAAGCAGTTGGAGTTGGATCTTCCATCGAGGACCTCGGCCCAGCCGCTGCAGCTTCTTCTTCTGAGTAGCGTCGTTCGAATCCTGTAGAATCATCCCGAGGCCAGAGCGCTGGCCACTCGTATGTTCCTGTTTCGCAGTGGATGACGTTGTCTGATATCGAAATCATGGCTGATAACTGTGGCGTCCGTGGGTGTTTCTCTTCTGGACGGAGACGACCTGCCAAGAAAAGGTTGGCTGCAGGCAAAACTTTTAGCGGGCAGCCTTTCAACCACACGACGACCAACCGCCTGCCAGAGCCGCACGTAGCCATCAGCTCAGATATAGCATCCCACCTTCGACATGACGAGCATCAAGCGCATGCTGGTCGACGCGGCCGGTCATGACAGCATCACCTCCAAGGTCTACATCCGCTCCGCCAAGAGCGGCAAGGTGACCAAGATTGTCCGCGAGATTTACCTGCGCACCGACATCCCATGTTCGTCGCGCCTGTGTCGCGTCTGTCTGCTCAATGCGCCGGTGGACTCGAGCAACCGATGTACGCTGATAACCCGCTTCGTCCGCCGTGAATATGATCATTCGATGCCGTACATATGCTTACTCGTTCGTCTTCGCGATGTCGTGCAGCCCGTCCCTTCATCCTGTCCGAGAAGCCTGCAGGCACAGCCGTCTATCAGCATGGCCACTATCTGATGCCAGACACCAACATTTTCCTGCAGTGTATGGACGCGATCGAGCACAAGAGCGCCTTCTACGATGTCATCGTTCTGCAGACTGTTCTTGATGAAGTCAAGAATCGAAGCTTGCCGTTGTACAATCGGCTCGTGTCGCTGACAAAGTCGGACGAGAAGCGGTTCTACGTATTCCATAACGAGTTCCGGCAGGAGACGCATGTTCGGCGCGGGCCAGAGGAATCGATCAATGACCGGAATGACCGCGCAATTCGTGTCGCGTGCAAGTGGTACCAGAAGCATATCGAGCAGGCGGCTGCCAGTTCGGGCGTTAGAGCCCCGGCTGTCGTCATGTTGTCGAACGATAAAGATAATCTTGCAAAGGCGGCAGCGGAAGGCATCGATTGCGTCAATCGTGAGTATTGAACCTACGTTCTACCCGTTCGTATAATGCTAATGTCGGGGATAGTCCAGAACTATGTGGGAGGGCTCAAGAATGCGGACGAGCTGCTCGACATGATCAGCTCGTCGCTGCAGGATCAGGAACGGAAAGCCAACAGAGGCGATAACATTTACCCTGAGGTACTGCTCCTCTCATCTTTTCTCCAAATTATAACGCTAATCATGGCTAGTATTTCTCCATTGCCAAGATGAACACTGGGGTTCGGAACGGTACCCTGCACCAGGGCACCTTCCACACGTCCACATACAATAGCTTAGAGGTATGTCTCTACCCAAATGTAGACAATGCTTTGTGAGTACGCGCTGATTTCGTGTAGGGCACGGTTGGTGTGCCGTCATTCGACAAGAACCTGCTGGTGACCGGCCTGGAAAACATGAACCGTGCTGTCGATGGCGACTTGGTTGTAGTCGAACTACTTCCGCAAGACCAATGGAAGCGCCAATCTGACAAGCTCGTTGACCAGGACGCGCTAACGAGGAATGAGAATGCGGATGTCGACGAGGTTGAGGCCATCGTCACGGAACGAGAGCGACGGGCACTCGTGGAGGAGGCAAAACGCGTCCATCGATCTCAAGAAGAAAGCCAGAAGGTGCAACCGACGGCAAAGGTCGTGGGAGTTGTCAAGAGAAACTGGAGATCGTACGTCGGGCATATCGATCCAGGCTCCGTCAACCGTGCAAAGTCTGGCGGCCAGCAAGTCGTCTTCTTCCGCCCTCTGGACAAGAAGATACCCAAGATCCGCGTGTTCACGCGCCAGGCCACCCAGCTGCTAGGGCAGCGGATCGTTGTAAATGTCGACAGCTGGGATCGGGCTTCAAGGTTTCCAGTGGGTCACTTCGTCCGTTCCCTCGGCGAGCTCGAGACGAAAGAAGCCGAAACAGAGGCATTACTCCTCGAGTGGGATGTGCAGTATCGGCCATTCCCTAAAGCTGTCCTAGACTGTCTACCGTCAGAAGGCCACGACTGGCGAGTCCCAGAAGACAAAAGCCACCCCGGGTGGCACAAAAGGACCGACTTACGGGATCTATTGATTTGTAGCATTGACCCTCCCGGGTGTCAAGACATTGACGACGCCCTACACGCAAGACTACTGCCGAATGGGAACTATGAGGTTGGCGTGCACATCGCAGACGTCTCAAACTTTGTGAGGCCAAATAACGCGATGGATAGCGAGGCGGCTCAGCGGGCGACGACAGTGTATCTGGTCGACAAGCGCATCGACATGTTACCGCCCCTTCTAGGAACCGACCTGTGCTCGCTGAAGCCATACGTCGAACGATACGCATTTTCAGTGCTCTGGGTATGATAGACCCAGTAGCGTCCGTATTATCACAGAATGCAGCTAATCCCGTTACGCAGGAAATGACACCGGAGGCAAAGATCGTGAACACCCTCTTCACAAAGTCGGTGATCAAGTCGAGAGAAGCATTTGCGTATAAGGCTGCGCAGATGCGAATCGACGACAAGTAAGCATAACTAAAGCCACATCACATAAATAGAGGCTAACATTTCACATAGATCGCAGACTGACCCTCTCACGGAAGGGATGAGGATATTGCTCATGCTCTCGAAGAAACTCCGTCAAGCAAGGATGGATGCAGGCGCACTCAACCTCGCCAGTCCGGAAGTCAAAGTCCAAATGGAATCGGAAACTTCCGACCCCGCTAGCATCGAAGTCAAAGAACTCCTCGAAACCAATTCCCTCGTTGAGGAGTTCATGCTTTGCGCTAACATTAGCGTCGCCCGCAAAATTTACGAAGCCTTCCCGCAAACCGCCATGCTCCGCCGCCACGGCGCCCCTCCCGCAACTAACTTTGACGACCTGCGCAGCCAGCTCCGCGCGCGCAAGAACCTCGATCTGCACGTCGAGTCCTCCAAGGCCCTCGCGGACTCCCTCGATGCCTGCGTGGACCCACAGGAGCCCTACTTCAACACTCTCGTCCGCATCATTGCCACACGCTGCATGGTCCCCGCGGAGTACTTCAGCTCCGGCACACAGGCATACCCCGAGTTCCGCCACTACGGCCTCGCATCAGAAATCTACACACACTTCACCTCGCCGATCAGACGGTACGCCGACCTCGCCGCGCACCGGCAGCTCGCAGCCGCAATTGACTACGAACCGCTTGATGAGAGCCTCTACAACAAGGACAAGATGGACGCCGTCGTCAAGAACCTAAACGTGCGGCACCGCAACGCGCAGTTTGCAGGCCGCGCGTCGGTCGAGTACTATGTTGGACAGGCGTTGAAGAACAAGAGCACGGAGGAAGAGGGCTTCGTGGCCAAGATCTTCTCAAACGGGTTCGTGGTGTTTGTACCGCGGTTCGGGATCGAGGGCACCATCCGCGTAGAGAATGCGAAAGTGTTCGATGCGGATGAGTACATTCTTGAGCTAGAGGACGGGCGCAAGGTTGTGCTGTTTGATAAGATGCGCGTGCGCGTGGACGTGGTGAAGGAGCAGGCGACTGGCAGGCGCAAAACGGAGCTGACCCTGGCCTGAGCGAGCATTATGGGGCATGCGCATTCGATACATGCATGTCTTTACAGATATCGGACGCAGAACGTGTGTCTTCTCGGGAACGTCCGAAGCTGAGGCTGAGTAGGTTTTGTCTCTGCTCCTGTTGACTATCGGCAGGGATCATACAGTGCAATTTTGACATCGTATGCGTGAGAAAGGGATGCTTGTTCTGTGTAGGTTTTCGGATGACATATAAAGAACGCACCTGTGTATTCTCACGAATAGCCACAGCTCAAAGGATGCTTGCTTGAGGCACGGGTGATAAACGTTGTGCTATATAGCATCGATAGTGCAGGGACTGACGTGCGATGTAATCAGCAGCCATTGTACATATATTTCATGTTAAACTGCATGACGGTTATGCCTGTGGAGTAGACATTAAGTAATTTCGGCCGGCAAGGGACGCCCTCGCCGTTATAAATTATAGTTGATAAGGAACAACAGCCGTCATTAAGATCGCAATCAAACGAGAGAGACGTCGCAACCGGAGATTCCTCGATTGCCCACTTAACGATAAACTAACTACGGGATATATCTTCGGGATACCTGCCTGGTTGCACAAACATAGAGGATTTTTGCAGGGACTTCCTTACCAAGGCTATACAGGAATAGATAGCAATATCGCAGCACACTTTATCGTTGCCACTATCGTGAACTTAGACTGCAAAGTTACTCCTTATTGCTGCACGTTTTATGATATAATACCGCCGCCTCCGGTATAGCTGGGAAATTTCGCATGAGATTAAAGTCAAAGTTTAAACGTGCAACACACATGGACGTGGATACAAGCCCAAGCCATGACGGATGGACGTCAGAGCATGGGCCGCCAGATTGAACTCGGAGACAAAGCCAAGGCTGCCTCTTGTGATCAGCCGAAGAGCAAGCCCAAGCCCACTTTTGCCTCGTGTTTTGCGACGGGGCACCTCGGCTCGAGAGGGCGTGGGAGATGTGGGTCGAAACGACATCCCTGCTGGCCTATATTGCTATTGAGATTGCTGGACCGACTGACGAAAATCAAAATACCTTGGTTCGTGTCAACGTTTGGGCTTTTCGGGTTGACGTTGTGGATGCACGATCTCAACTGCGGCTTTTCTTTCCCAATCTTCCTTTTGTTGCTCTTTGGGACTAGTGCATTTTCCCTCAACAGACTTTTTCTTGTGCTATTTTACTCAATTTTTAAAAATGGGTTAAAAACTGTTCGGAAAAGTTGCATCTTCGGCAGGGGGAGGGCGACGAGACGTTGATATTGGAAAAAATACGCCAACACTGATAGCGTTAGCCTGTGCAAGCTTCAAGAGCCCATGTTCCGTTGCCCCATCATCATCCTCTTGCATGCATCCGAATACATATCAGCTGACGAGCAAGAAAAAGAAACACCGGCAGCGAAATCAAGGAAAGATGGCACTAAAATCTCGAGGGTGCGCTGCGCTCGGGAGGAAAAAGACCCAGGAATAAGAAATTATTTATGCAGACAGTGGGCTCCCGTCTTGATTGGTGTGTGGAGAACGGCTGCTGGCCAACCATGCACGGCTGGTGTGCAAGGGTGGGTTCTGTTGAAGGGCCGGGGTTGGAAATGTCATCCATCTCGGGACATTGAGCTGGGTTAGTTGCGGTAGACGGTACTTTTCTGGGCGTTGATATGTCATGGATGCCGTCGGCGCAGCGCAGCGCGGTGCATTAGGTGATCGATCACAAGGTGCAGTGAGAATTTCGCTAGCTTCTTTGGTAGAAAAACGGATGCTACGGCAGCGAAGAGGCGCATCCAGGGCATAAGATCTTAGGTCGGTTAGATGACTCGAGAAGTGTCGAACTTTTATTAATTCTTCCGCTGTGAGGAGAAGAAAAAAAATTTGGGTTTGGAGGGCTACTTTCAAACTTAAGCGGAAGGGGAGGAAACGTGCACGGAGAGCCAACGATAATGTATCGGTTTATTGTTCGTGTCTCGAACTCGGGCCATCCTTGGCCCGCGGAATGTGGAGTTACTCATCTGCTAGAAGATTGCGAGAGCGCTTACGCCATCACCGCAGCTTTGATTGGCTAGCGGGCTGCTACCGGGCCGGGAACAGGGCCTTAGGTCACTGCTCAGGTGAGATGACTTGAGACCCGCGCTGGCGGCGACACCCAGAACTCTCTTTGACACTGACGACTTGCCGGCTCGAAGCGGTTGACGAGAATCGAGATCGTTAGTGTTCCATACAGCCTACCGAAAGCCCTGCTGCTTCCAGCAAAAGATTTCCGTACGAGGCGCCGTGCATACGGTCAGATGCTCGTGTTTTTCGTCGCATTACGCGGCAGCGGCGGCGGCGAGTCCGTTTTGCGAGCCCTCTGACGGAGATGTTGTTTTCCAAGAGTTGCGGTTATCGATAAGCAAGCCTTCCGTGAATCTCCCCTTTTATCTATTGACACAAGACCCTCTGGGGCGAAATCATCTGTTCGGCCTTTCCTAGTGAAACCTGTCGCAGGCGAATCGTGCATCGAGTTGGTGTGCATGAACCCGAGTCCCCGGGCGCCATGAGGCCAACGTCTGTGTGAATGCACCGATTTTGACTTGCTGATTTGCCATTCATGGACGACAGAGAGGTTTCAGTCACTATTACTCTCGCTAAGCATTCGGCCTGCGAGGGTTCTCGTCTTGTGGCACGTTGACATGCATTCGGGCACCTGCGCCGCAGGGATAGAAAGATAGCGAGAGCTATTGATAGGGATTGTATCTGTCGAGCCAACGGGTGTTAGTTTAGTATATCGATCGATTAGTCCATTCTGACTAACGGCACAGGCTTATCTGAATTTTTTGCTCCTCTCCGTCGCCTACAGGATCCTGGGATCAGGCAGGATTTGTATTTCACGAGCTTCCGAAAGCTAGTTGGGCGGTGCCCAGCTGCACCTTCGCTGGAGAGCTCATCACGGAGCCTGATTCGGTGTGATGCAAGCTAGCTGGCTAGCTAGCCTGCCCGCCTGAGTTGTTGTCGTATACCGTTGAAGCGCCCTCGGTACATGCGTCTATACCGCTAGCTGATATGATGCGCAGAAATGGCATGGTGTGCGTGATATGAGACGATGATATGATATCGTGTCTCGGTATCCCGTCGTCCGCGTCTCGATCGGCGGCTTTTTTTTTTACTTCCCGCGAGCTGAAGAATCTTCGACAGGAGGTTGACTTGGTTAGCTCGACTCGCCGGCTGGGCCCAAACAGGTAGCAAGCGCTTCGAGGGTGGTCATGAATGGGTGCACTGCGAACGAGTTTGTCGAGGCCGCCGCTGCTGATTGACCAGGTCGACCCGAGGATCTGGGCTGGTGGGTGGTGGACCTGAGCGGTGGGGACGCTCTGAGCAGCCTGAATGCTTATCCATGGCTTCGTTTCAGGATTTGCGGGTGCGAGACTGGAAAGCGAATTGGGCCATCTGCCGGATGTGATTTGATGCGTCGGCGGGCTTGTGTGGCAGGCAATATATATCACCATCTCGTGCATGTGTATGCGCTTCCTCCATCGAATCGAAATATCACCACTCTGTAGAACGCCCCCAGCCGTGACATCAAATCCAGCAATATACTCGAGCTCCATATAGACCTGGCTTCATAAGCATCACCACATCGTGCATATCAAGGATGAACTCGGTTTGAGGGTAGACGAGCGTGGGTGTGCGTACATACGTGCATGCATGCGCATGCGACGTTGACAGGCGACTGCGCCGATTGCAAGGGAGAGACCTCGACGTCGTACTCGGGAAGGAAGGCAGGAAGCTCAGGAAGGAAGCCTGCACTGACCCAGCTATTTTTACAACTTCGCTTACTCTCTGATGCCACGGTTGAAGCAATATCACACCTGCCGGATTGATCGGTACTCGTCCCGCGCCTCTCCCCCGTATTATAAACTTCGGCCGGCGAATTTTGATCGTTGTACATAGTTGCCCCGCGACGATATCTTCAAGAGGTACCCGGATCACACTTCCTTTGCCTATTCGAAAATCGTCAGTGGACGTTTGTGGCACATCTCGTTTCGTCGATATCGCGAATAGCTAGCAGCCCTTCTATTACTTCATTCATACAACGACGACAATCTTGAAACGAGCGATCTCAAAGATAGGGAATAGGGCGCTACGATAACCTGCTTGCAGAACATATCTCGTTCAGCCGCTGCTGCATTTCTTACATTTCAGGGCGGTTGCCTCGACGAGATACAACCAGTCCAACAGTCGCGTCCACTTCCCGTAGCAGCTCGAAAGCACCAGGCCATGAATGGATCAATGCGATTTGTTGGAATCGCCAGCCGGTAATACTTGTTGCCTCTGTTTGGTTTGGTTTGCTTGCAGATGCGCACGGGTCACGAAATGCTTCTTGACCGTATGCGGCCTCGAGTTACGCATTTCGACAGTCTGTAACCGCGATTGAGCGAGGTACGTACCGATACTGGCAGCGAGGTCTGGCTACCTTTGGTATGTTGTTGCATGCACATGCAAATGTCAAAATGCACTTTTCTTCTTCTTCGTCCTCGTCCTCTTCCTCTGCCCCCTCTTTCTGCCTCATCTTCCTCTTGAGTTTTTGCTTCTTCGGTCCATTCATTCTTGGAGTCATCCAATGTCTTCTCGCCCATGGCCGGTCGTCCGTCTGTCTTTAAATTTTGCAACATTACTGATGTGTCTACTGCTTACCTGATCAGTCGATTCGAGATATCCTGCTCAACAGACATATTTCCCAACCCCTCTCCCGGCGTTCCTTTTCCTTCACTCTGATCGTTAGACTTTTCTCTCAGCCATACCTGCAAGAGAGGGAAAAGGTTTCCAGGAAAAAGAAACGAGCAGCAAGTAAGGTTCGTCATTTGAGTTTTCTCCCTCACCCGAATTTTCAGATTTCATCCCATCGACCGCCGCATGGCACAATTCTTATTCCTGTTCTTCTCTCCCTCGGTCTCGTGTCGTCTGCATGGTCGCGTCGTGGTGAAGCTGAGTACCGCGATCAACGTTTGTCCGCTAGGCTGGAGTTCCTCGGTTGTCTGACAGAAAGGATATGTCCTAGCTCAGGCGAATCTTGGACCGAATCGAATCTCGGGCTAAGAGTCTTGCTGATATTTCTAGTGTCTGGGGATAAAAAAAGTTAGATAAAACATTTAATCAATCCTGTTCCCTGGATTTTCCAACCCACCGCCGGCTATCTGCCTTGTCTGTTCGTCCGGGGATTAAGGCTGCTTATTGTTCTTTGGTATTTTATTTTTTTACCTTCTCGGTGGGCTGTCAGCTCCTTCTTCCTTTATCTACCATCACCGTCAGATCCGACAAACAGTCTCTTTTTCTGATTCGATAGATCATTCCAATTTGCGTCCAGCAAAAAAGGTACGTACCGGTGTCACACACGCACACACACAAGTCCACTCGCTGCACACCCCTCCACTTCCACACCTCCCGTGCAGTCGGTCTGCTCGTCTCTTCACACCGCACTCCCTGCACCTTTTTTGCGAGCAGCGCGGACAGGCAGAGGTATCACAGAGGGCGGAGAAAAAGCATAAAATGGTGCATGCATGCAGACGGGTTGCGGTGGGGAGCAGGCCGACGAGCGCCCCTCCTCCTCGCTCATTTCTTTCTGTCATTTCAGCCTTTTTCCCTGCCCGGCCAGCCCAATAGGCGGCGGCGGCCCCCCTCCCCCTCAGCGTCCCCCTCCATCCTCGTTGGATATTTCTTCTTCCTTTCGCCTGATTTCTCTCGCAGACAGGCAAGGAAAGCTGCACACCCTCTCACGCGGCGCTCTCTGCCTTCCGCTCCACACCCCCCTCCGTCAAACCAAAGCGAGCATCCTCTTTCCTTCTTCTTTCCTGGTCCGGGGCAAGTAACATCTTCCTTCAGCCTCGCTTGGACCTGGACGAGAGACTGAACGGGTGAGTGATTGGTGCACATGCGTTTGATTAGCAGATCGATTTTGATTGATATATTGATATCGCTGTGTCTCTCCGGCTCTGGTTCTCCATCCGTCTCTCTTGCTTGTCGCCGCGCCGTCGGCCTGCTCGTGCTGCAGGTTGTCTTTGTTTCTCGCTCGCTTGATCGCTGCTGGCTTCTGTGCGCCTGCTGTGTGCTGCGTCAGGCGGCCCCGGCCGACTGGATCAGATACAGGGAGGGAGGACGTTACCGCCCTTCGAATCCAAGCATCGTCGAGAGGGGCCGGTCGAGAATCCGCATCGAGATTTGGCTCGGGCCGGCGACTGGCTGGGCGCGCCGTTCGAGCAAGAGCCAGACACAACTGACGGCTGACCGCGACAGTGTCGCTGATATATTAACTGGCCTTAATATCAAAGCCTGTTAAATATCGATTTTTCAGCTCGCACCATCGTCATATCACCATCAGCACTTGCGCTTTGAATTTATCGCCCCCCCAGTTCGCGCTACTCGGCTGGCTGCTGGCTGGCCTGCAACTCTTACAGAAACCGTGTCCCGGCCCCTCGCCTGGCTTCCCCTCCCTCCACACTCCATCGCACAGGCATTAGATTCCACGTTATGTTTCGTTTCCCAACCGCATCGCTGCCCTTTGCTCACGCGTCTTGAGCCTGAGCCTTTCCAGCCTGGCTTGCTGGCGCTGCGACCCTGCTGCACTGGTCCAGCATTAAATCACGGAGTAAAAAATAAGATGGCAGAGTAAAAAATAATCTCATGGTTGACGCTCTTTTGGCTTGCGGAAAACAGGAAAAAAAACATACCCGGAAAAAACAAATACCGGAGAACAGCCATTCCATCGCGAATCCACGCCCGCCGCCTATCGCGATAACGTTTCATCGGGACGCACAGCACAGCGGCGACCGTCGAGCGAAGGGCAGCCGCCGTAGTCTGCTTCTCATTTTCCATCATCCGGTCGACTGTGGCTGCTGAACGGGGGCGCACTTGGTGTCGGCATCGGGCGTCGGTGTCGTTGTCGTTGGCGTTGACGTCGGACGGGACGGAAGGCGACAGAGAGTAGTAACACCCTCAGCAAATCGGATCGCTGGGCCGCCGCAGCATCTGCCCTCATCCCCTCCATCCCATCCTTCTCTTCTGCATCTCGGCTCGTCCGCGATATCCTTCCCCTCTGCTGCATCCCGTCTCCGACCACGGGTCAAGGCAAACTCTCCTCCTGGACTCTGATCCCAGGCTGGCCTGCAGCCTGCACGCCCATCGCGACCTAGTGCTGCGATCCTGCATCGCTCGCGAACCTATCTTTACCCGCAAAACATCATGAATCCGCCACAGTCCTCGACGTACCAGCAGCAGCATCTGTTCACCCCACAGCCGTCGCCGTTAATGTTGAACACGACGTCACTCGATGGAACCGGAACCATCAATCCGGCGACGCTGAATCCCGCAGGTGAGCGCTAGCATTATCCCCTAGATCCTTCATAATCGCTTCCCTTAGCGCCTGCCTCTCTGTAATTGCAGTGACACGTGTGTGACGGCATCGCGATGCCTCTTCTTCGCCTGCTTGACTCGATCGAATGAAGCTGGGGAAACCTGCGACATCGCGCGCACGCTCTTATTCCCGTTCTCCGCCTTCGAGTGATCCGCTGACATTTCTTTCGCGCCGCCTCGCAGTTCTATCCAACACCAGTCCCCGTGGAATCAAGCGGAGTAGATCTCCAGACTCCTACAAAGACACTCCGTTGAGCGAGAGTGCCGGAAATGGTATGTATAACGGCGGCCTCCCAGCTGGTTCGACCAGCTCCTTTTGTTCATTTGTCTGTCTGCACGATGTGCGATGCCGGGATGCTGACGTACGGAGACCCTGTAGATGGCGAGCCTCCTGCGCGACGGAAACGCGGCCGCCCGCCCAAGGCCAAGGGAACAAACTCCGCGCAGACATCTCCCCAGCAGGTCTTGAGCACTCCTCTTCAACCACAGGTGCCACCACCTCCGCCGCTAGCAATCCCTCCACCATCAGTCCCACAGCAGCCGGTAGCCGTTCCGCAACCGCAGCCACCTCAGACACCATCACAGGCGCCTCCCGCTGTACCTGTCACGCCCACACCCATCGCTCCTGTTGCGAAACCGACGCCAGCAAAACCAGTCATTAAAGCCTTGCCAACCGTTCGTGATCACACAACGGACCAGCTTACTCCCGAGGGTGACGAGTACATCCCACGCGAAACCGACGAGGATGGTGAGAAGAAGGTTATGCCGACTGGCCACCTCAAGAATGGACGGGAGTACAAATGCCGGACTTTCTTAGTGCCGGGGCGTGGTGAGAAACTGTTTATGTTGGCAACCGAGTGTGCCAGAGTTCTAGGGTACCGCGACTCTTATCTCTTGTTCAACAAGAATCGATCGCTGTACAAAATCATCGCGACGCAGAGCGAGAAAGATGACCTCATTCAAAAGGAACTACTCCCATATTCCTATCGGTCCAGGCAGATTGCAATCGTCACCGCGAAGAGTATGTTCCGGCAATTTGGTAGCAGGGTGATCGTGAATGGTCGAAGAGTTCGGGATGACTACTGGGAAAGTAAAGCTCGTAAACAGGGTTTTACTGAAGATGACCCGGCAGGAGAGAAGCGTCCGGGCGCCGCGAAACAACGAGCTCAACAAGCCAGCGAAGCAGCAGCCGCCGCCGCTCAACATCCCGAACCTCTCTACGCTAACGATCCCGTCACTATCGACACTCAACCACAGCCTCAAATGGTTCAACCGGGCTTAGGAGGGCCGGCTCCCATCAATCTGGCACCACTGCCGATGATTCATCTCATTCCCGACGACAGCCGTCTCAAAGATGCATTTCCAAATGTTCCGAGGCCTCGCCAGGAAATTACCGGTCCTCCGTATATTGATCGAACGTCCTCGACACCCCATACGCAGCTGCTGGAACAGGGTCAACAAGCCGCACATTGGAATAAGGAGTTCGGGCATCAGCGCGCTATCCGACGGCAAATGTATGCCGACGGCTACTGGAAGCCTAAGTCGCCGCCGCCGATAGCGACTCAGACTCAGGCGCAGGCGCCAGCGGGGCAGAGTGTACAGCAACAGATACCAACGCCACCAACGTCTCTCCATGGGCAGCATGCGCCAGTGCCTGCCCAGCCGCAGATGACGCAGGCCCCGATGATGAGCCCACAGCAGATCACGAACCTGCACCATCAGCAAGCGCAGAGCCACCAGTTGCCAGTTACCCAATCGCCTGCCAGAATGCAAAGTATCAAGGCCGAGCAGCTGCATCAGTCGTCAAATCCATACATGCACCAACCACAGATGTGGCCACCACAGCAGAGCCACCATACGCAAGCACACATGTCTCCTCCTCAGCCTGCCCATCAGCAAACTCATCACACGCAGCCGCATCTGGCTCAAATTCCACAAGGATACCAAATGCATCAACAAACCCAACAACCACACTACCAGCCGGCAATGTACTCTCCGCAGCACTTTATGCCGCAGCAGCAACAGCAGTGGAAGTCCCAGATGCAGCAACAGCACCAACCTCAGTGGGGTTATCCAAATAATCAATAATCCGACTTTCGACTGAGTATATATTTGACGGCCCACCAGATCTCAGTCTTCCACGAGCTCGATGAACCGATGCACGCTATCGAATGGACCGTTTCGTTGTGAATACCTCTAACAAATCCCATAAAAACCTACAAATTCGGAGCTCTAGGCTTCAGTTCTCAGGATCGATTGGGGCGCTCATTTCATTATATTTTCATACCCAGAATTAATCCGAAGCAGAATCATCGACAAGCCCAAAGGATCGCTTTCATATCACACAGCCAAGGCTCAACGCTCCTAAAACAATGCTGGCCATAGTTAGAATCCCACTCTTTGAAAATCCGTCTTCTGGAGCATCTACTTGACAGCCTGTAGATGTCCATCCGTCTTACTCAATCGCTAGTACAATCCTCTACAGAATCCACATACGTTTCCCTTTGTTTACTCTGATTGTTCACATTTTCTGCAACAACGGAGGCTAAGACCTTCGCCGAACGGTACGCTTCTAAAATATATTTATGAATTACCGAAGCGTGTCCAACTTTCTCTCCACTGACCCTTTCCTAATCGACTTTGTGGTATGCTTGCTCTTATCATTTCCATTTTACCTCACCACACATATCATGGAGTCCGGATGGTCCTTTTTTCATTTCCCTTTCCTCTACATTTTCTATTACTACTATTACAACCTTTACTATTCCTCTTTTCCTTACGGGCAGACTCATTGACAGGTATAACTCATTTTGATATTTGGACCCCTTCCATGTCGTTTATTCACAGTCGTCGTGCAATGCCGTTGCTTTTATTCCCCTGGTTATTGAATCCATCGTTCTGGGCTTTCTGCTTTCGCAAGGTTTCTGCTGGTTTTTCAAGTATGTTTATTTTGTCTGCTTTTTGAATCATTTTCAGGGTATGCACAGTGCGATGGGATCATTTCTGGGATACTCTTCCGTTTGTTTTCCGTAAATTGGGATTTTTCGTTGGTATTGTTTGCTGTTTCGTCTTTCGTGATACTTGTCTTTGGGATTTCCTTGTGCTGTTCTGTCCGCAATGATTGAACTTTGCCCGATTATCGTTTACATTTAAAGGACCCTTACCCCTTTCCCCCAGAGGACGCAAGTCAGTCTTGGGGAGCCTTCTAGCTGCCAATCAGCTACAGCGTTACTTATTTACCGAACTCATTTTTCCTTCTCGAACACCCCTTTTCTTTATCTCTCTATAGTCTCGAATTGCTCCTAGTAGTGGCTTCAATGGTAATGTTTTTTTATTCCTACTTTATTGTCTACTTGCTTGTTGCTCGCGACCTGTTTGCAAACACCATGTGCGTATTCAGTTCTTATGCGGCTAGCATCTCGCATCTCTTGCGGAGGCTAGACTCGTTCCTTATTGATATTTATTTGGTCCCCATTCATAGGTATTTTCTCTATAAATAAAACTATCGCCTTTCTTTTGTCTATACTTCGATATATAAAGTGGGATTTCCTCTTACGTACATGCATTCATATCCCATGCGAGCGCTATATTTTCGATCACAATGCTAGTTAGTCGATAGTTTATATATCGGTTTGCGGCTCGTCGTGTCGTCGCATGTCTGTTTGGTTTTGGTTCCATTTGATTCTGCGTGGAGATTGGATGTTCCTTCGGTAGGGGCGAGAGGTGGTTGAAGATATCGATACCCGCATATGCATATCGTCATGTGTGCAATTGCATTAGGCAATTTGCTAGTTCTTGGAATTACAAAGGGTTAACGTTAGTTATCAATCCCCGTTTTGCTTCAGTTGTAGTGAGTGTTTTTTAAACTTGTGGATGGATGTAATTAAGTGAAGTGAGGGGCATATGTGCGATCGAGTTTAAAATTCCTTGGTGGGAGCTCCTTACGATGGTCAATTTCATAATGAAGGGGGGATCTGTCATGCCATGTCCCCATTGAATTAGTAGTGTCCCCGAGACCACGGAATCGTATAGGATTTAGGGCAGGAATAAAAATCCATACCCCAAAAAGTTTAATTCATATGGTTTGCTCCGAGCCTCATACGCAAGATACATTTATATATATAGATGCATGACTTAGGTATATGCTGTATACGGTTTGGATTAGTTGTTGAAACTTCGTGATATCATACGTCTGTGGATGAGACCCCCTGTTTGGCTTCATTACCAAGTTATCGATCCATCGATCGAGAAATGCAACATAATATGAGAACATCGTGGTTGATGACCGTGAATCATTAACTATTTTATCATGGTGTGCATTACGCTAGCGGGCACACATACCCGGATGATCGATGGTGGCGGAACTATCGATACATCTATCATAATAGACGAAACGATCGATGCAGCTAGTGACGAGATCCCGGGCTACTATCCCGTTTTGTATGAGACCCAACTCGTGGATGCTAAGCATGTGTCCCTTGCAGACTTGGGAGATTACTTGGTCAGCTTGAAGAGCGCCGACAGATTGATGACATCGTTTTCTTCTGCGGTCGCTGTTCAATTGACGGCTTGCTCCTCAAGCTGTCTAACTTGCTCCTGGCTTCGGACAGAGCTGGCACTGCCTGCCTGTCTGCCTGTTCCCGAAGCTACTGCTTGCCTGCAGGCTTCATTGCACTACTGCATGTAATCACAATAATGCATGCCTGTCAAGATCCGGATCCTCGTCGCTAGTGGGATCAAGTTGGAGCCCGCGTCCGCCAGTTGGCCAGCCAGCATTAGCCCGCTCCCCTAGCGCTGTGTAACGTGAGCAACACAACACCCGCAATCACCAACACTTCGGGTGACGAGACCAACATCTCAGTCAAAGTCAATCAAGATCCAGGTCTATCGGAGATGAAGCCTCCCGCGCCATCGGCAGGTCAAAGCGAAGGGGTATCGGATTGCGGCTATAGGAGTCACGGTCTGAGTCGAACTCCGCCTCAGTTCCTGACGACCGGACGGTCGAGGCCACATTCTGTCGCGCCCCTGGGGAGCTAGTGCCATCTTATTAGCTAAGGCAGGAGGCGGAAGACCTCGTTAGCCAATATGAGCGCGAGGATTGTGTCGGCGTCGTCTAATTCGCACGCAGGAACATACGCAGGGGGAGGCAAAAACCCCGACAAGACGAGAGAGGTGAATTCATGAACAACAACGAGACTTGCGGATCTGCGAGCCGTGTCTTTATGCTTAATGTACTCTCATGTTCTTTTTTTTTTATTGTCTCGTAGAGGATAGAGGCTTTCCCGCTCACATACTCGAACTCGAGCGGTCGCGGCTGGTCATTAGTCCCTCGCTTGATGGGCTTGGTGCATTCCTTAGACGTATAGCGCGAAGCAAGGGCGCGAGGTAATCAATCAAATCTCTCAAATTACAGCCCCTATGGGCGCTGGGAATCCGCTCAGCTACTGCGAACGTTGGAGGTTTTGGGTTTTTTTCCTCTCTTTTGCGCTATTTCGCCCACTCGGCTGAGTGGTTGGATGGCCACGCGGAAAAGTCATGGTTGGGCTGTCGCACAAGGGCAAAAAGTGGGAGCGGACATATGCCACGATAGAAGTACAAAAAGGCTTGACTTTTCTCTCCCCATCCGATTTCGATTAACTTTTTGTTCGTGGCCAGCACGTCGTTAGAAACCAACGGTAGACTACTTGCTAGCTTGGCTGCTTGTGAGCAACCGGCTAGTTGGTGTCTATCGTGCTTGTGTTTCGTCCGTTCCTTCCTTTGGGCTCTCCTTATTGTTAAGTTGCACACGGTGTGAATTTACTTTTTTTTTTCTTTGGGTGTCCGAGATCCGGATTTTAGACTTTTGGCCGGCCGTTCCTTATACTCGCTCAATAGCACTCCCGTTCAAGAGCTTAGACGCACGGACGTCGGTCTGCAGAATTCCAGTATCGCTGATAGACAGGAATGCAGGTCTGTCGGTACGGTATCTCAAGGATTCTGCAGTCTATCTTTCATCTCATCCCATCTCATCGCTGGGACATTTATTTCAATCTGTTTGTTATTGCACCACATTCCATTCCAAGCTAATAGCTGGCCCTGCCTGAATGCACGAGAGCCGGTCAGTTGATTGACAGCTGTCCGACACGTTATATAGACGTGCGAACTCGTGCGGTTCCAGCCTGGAAACTGCTGCATCAGGGGGTTTTTGGCCTGTACCCGCACATCGTCCGTTCGGCTGCTTGCTTACGTCTGGCTTCCCGGAGAGCATTGGTTATTTTCCTTTATTTGTTGTTTGCTATCGATTGTTGTACTTGCGGGGGGCTGCAGACACCCTGGTGTGTGCAGCTGGCTGGCTACGTTTGACCGCCAGCTCACTAGACGACTTCCGGTCTATCCGATTATCTTCTTTGTTCGCAACGGTTTAACGAACTAGTCGTTGAAACGGTCTTGCTATTCCGTATAGCAAATTTATTTTTATCTGTTTTGGTAAGAAACTTTCTGCAGGTTAGCGGGTGGTTGTCTTAGTTAACTGTAGCACTAACGTGACGGCGTTCCGAACAGCCGCGATCCTAAATTTATATATATCAGTCACCATGTCGTCCAGCATACCCTCAGTACCTCATATGGCAGCGGCTGCACACCATGCCTCGATGGCTTCAGAAGACGGCACTATAGACCCTCAATTCTTCGGCACTGATGCGCCTCTAAAGCCCACACTCTCTTTAACCGCCACGATACCATCAGCGACACCGTCAACGCCGTCCAACAATTCGCCGACAATAAAGATACCCATCCCCGCGAAATCGCAGTACGCGTCCTCCTCTGCCATGGTTGCCGCTCAAACAACACCATCGATAGTCCCTTGGAATATGAATGGAAACGAAAGCTCGGATAAAGGCATCTTCGGCTGGGGAGTCCCCGCCGAAATCACTTTTTTCGTCTGCCTTGCCTTCCTTGGCTTCTGTTTGCCATTAGTCCTGTTCTTATATCTTCGTCGACGGCGCAGACAGGCGAAGAAGGCAGCGGTCGACGAGGTCACCAACGCCAGCTCTATCGACCTCGAAAGCACGCTCTACAGCCCCAGCAATGGCACTACCCGCCCACCTACCGCGTCCAGTTGGCTCGAGATGCTCAAGCACCGTACTGAAACACCCGCACCGCCCCATGCGAACAACGAGGAGATATACTACGAACCGCCGAAACAGATCAGCTTTGCGCGCCGCAAGTTTTACTCAAGGCGTAGCGGGCGACTGTCGGAAGCCGAGATCGAGCGAGAAGTCAGAGAACTGGACGAGGAAGTAAGGAGGCGGAGTAAGGCCACTAGGTCGCGGGGACAGAGTGTCGGGGTACTACCTGATTTTGAAGACCCGTGCAGCCAGTGCGCTCAGGCGTATACGCATGACGAGAGAGGCCATACACAACCGATAGAGGGTAGGAAGGCTACGCCTGTGCCGTTCCTGGCAGAGCACGAGAAACCCACACCCGTGGCAAATGAGGATCAGGCGGATAGCGTGGAAGTGGAGCAGGGCAAATCGGATGAAAATGCCACAGAACCTGAGAAGGAAGAAAATGAGGCCAAAGATAATACCGAGTCAAGAGAGGATGCCTTGGGGGTTAAGGTGGACGCATGAGTGAGGGATGGATAGACGTGGTTGATATTGAGATGGTGTCTGACATATATCAATCGGAATCCTACGCATGGATGAGGTTTGGATGTTGGTTTTTGGATCGCTCCGAGTTGAGCCTTAATGTTCGTGATCTTGAGGTCATGATTTTCTTCTTCAAATATATATATACGGTATTGTACGTTGGTGATATTAACTAAGGCGTTTATGGCGGACTTCAAGGCTTTTCTTTTATATATGTGTAGGAAGTATCCATATCCGGTTCTCTTTCTTATGTTCTCAAAAATATTATATTCATGCGTCCTAACTTCCTTCAGCCTCCTGTGTAACGCGGGTGATGTTGCATTTCAGCAGTTGTGTGTGTTGCTGCTTGCCCTGTTGGCACCAGCCCGCTCTGCAGAAACCCCCAACTGCTTGTTGGCTATGATCGTGATGCTCCATAATATGTGACTTCCTAGCACTCGGCAAATATTCCTCAATCCTCCATCTGCTTCATCTAAGTGCTCTACCCTTCCTTCATCATGTCTCAGCAAGTGGTAAATATGTCCTCCACGCCGGCCGCCCAGAATGTTCCCCAGTCCGAGGCCTACCCAGATAATGTCATAAGGGAGATGCTCGAGGGAAACAGCTCTCTATTCATCGACCTCTCCCACTGCGAAACCTTGGACACCGAGATCCTAGGCACGAACACGTAAGTCCAACAGCAAGTAGCGGCATAGCAGCTGTGCAGATGTGTGATCGTATCTGAATTTCGCTGACCTTGACTTCCTCGCGACATATAGCACGATTGGACACCTTCCCGATGAGACCAGGGTTGTCATTCAGATGCTCCATAGCGGACCGATGTCCATGATCAATTACGGGTTCTTTAAAGCGCATATCTACGGCAAGAATCTCAACTGGCTCAATGGACAGACAATTTACTATCCCGAAGCCGACAAGTATAAGCCCGCCTGCTTCCTTCCTATGGGCGATGACCATTCCGACAACCGCGACTATGGTATCGATATCTCCTTCCGCAAATCTCGAGGCGGCACTTGTATGCTCCACGTCTGGGGCATCGCAGAGATCCCCATCTTCATCGGCGGCCTCCCGCTCCGCATTTCCTGTCTGATCGTAGACTGTCTTCCAGTCCACCGCACCAACCTTGCCGTCACTCAGATACCCGACGTGCTCCTTCTCGCCAGCATCTTCAACGGAAAGACAATCCCGCTTCGTTTCCACAACGATCTCATCCACTGCCCCACCGGCGTTGCCGCGAACATTAACACCTGCGTTATCGCGGAAACCAACCATGTCGCGCTAGAGGTCTACGCCGACGTCGCAAATACCAAGGCTCACAAACGCGGCGCTCTCTATGACGTCGGTTATGGTGTCTGGTTTGGCGAAGACTCCATGTTCAACACTAGCGGGACTATGGAGACAGGTACTCCAAGAAGCGACATCTATCTCGAACTGCGTGGAGCTCTGCAGGTTGTCTACGCCGTCAGAGACATGTCGGTGTATGTCTACAGCCACTTTGATTTCACCAACGTCATTATCTACTGTTCGTCGGATCATATTGTCAAGTGGGCCCCAGAGTGGGAGGCCCACTGGGAGACGAAGGGGTGGATGCAGAGTCTCAAGTTAGACCAGCGCACCAAAGACCTCTGGGACGAGCTGATGTACGCGCAAAAGGCGGCCAGGCGCACCTTCAAATGGACCTACTTGGAAGCAAAGTACAATGAGGAGGCGATAGCACTGTCTAGGACTGCGGTCCTTGGAATGGGAGGGCCGGATTGGCAGGTTCTTATGAACGAGACGTACTGCCTGAATGAGGTCCGCAAGCAGCTGAAGAAGCGACAGCGGCCGGGGAATTTCTTCCAGGGATTGTCGTTGGAAGGTGGTATGTGTCGAAAGAATCACCCAAAGGGATTTGTCATCGATACGTGCTGCTTGTGCTCGAGCGGGCGTAAGGGCTGGGAGCGACATATTCACTTTTAGGCGGGCTTTTGAATTCTTGCCGAACTTTTCACATCTGATACGGCCGTTTGTACAACATTCGCTATAGTTTTCATTCTGGATATTGCGACAGAGGAGATCGGCGGTGATGGTATGATATGGGTGGGTGTTTCGCGAGAATATTGACTCTCGTCCCTCTGCTCTCTGATACTGTCCTTAATGCTATCATGTCATCCTTATCACCGACAGTGGCATGCATCGTCTGTTCATGCATGCGTATGACAGCAGTATCATGCCCATAGAGTTAGCAGCAGCTAGTCTAAATCCGGGAGAACACTATCAACGTGATCAAATCAAATACTAGTTCGCTTTTGCTCCACAGAAGAAGTCGTTCAGATATATCAAGTCTCAGACGCGCTCTTACTCGAATTTGGTATGCTACCGGGACTATCATCAATCTTCGTATCTACAGAACCTCCCTTATGTGACTCTACCTCATCGATTTTCTTGAGTAAGAAGGCGATCGTGTTATCTCGCGCCTTGTCTATCTGCTTCAGCCTCTCCAGCGGCATCCCCTCATAATTTATCTCCTTATTCGCAGCCTTACTTGTAGTCTCCTTCCCTCGACCCATCTTCTCGTCTAATAGGGCTCTCAGCACGACGATACTGTCATCCCGTTTCTTTAGTTCCTCTACAAACTCATCTCTCTCCTGAAGCTTCCCTTCCTCATCCTCCTTCGACACCTTTGCCTTCTTTGCGGCCGCAGTTTCCATCGTATCCGATGTTGGTTTGCCGTCTACATCCGCAAGGTATCCACGGATTGCCTCTCGCGCGGCAGTTTCGATGTGCGTGAACCGCACAGGTCCCAGCAGGGTCCCGCCGTACCAGCGCGCCACGACTATCGCGCCGGACACCTTATAATCGTCAAGCAACTTGAGTAGCTTGCGGCCTGCATAGTTCTCTCCGTCGTCGTCAAAGCCGGAGTAATACGTCGGTAGGCCTGTGAGCGTCTTCTGAGCCGTGGAGGGCCGCCGCCACGCAAGGATGCGGTGCGTGGCGGTAGCTAAATCAGCGTGTGATTGCAGTTTGCGGTGCGGAGCCGTTGGAGAGAAGTAGGCGGTGAAAGTAGAGGAGCGGTCGTGGATGGTCTTGGAGATGTAGAGGGCGGATGCGGCGAGATCCGTGTTTGCACCCGTGGTGGACGACGGGGCTGGGGAGAGAGGTCTCTTGGGGGGCATTGTGGGACTTCGAGGCTGGCTACGGCGGTCTTTGATGGTGGTGCTGCCAGCCGGGTGCCTGACGCGTCATGTCATCTGATATCGCGATGGTGGTGCATAAGGATGAAGCGAGACTTGAGGATGAAGGTGAGAGTGATGTTGGATGTTAAATGCATCACAACACAGCCTTATTCAGTTTGTTCTAACTAATGTACAGGATGTGCGGGTGGCGGTAAGTCAAAATGCAGGACGTCATGAAGATGATGCAGTCGCGACAGCACTTTTAGATGGCACACCGAACGCCAGGAGCTACATGTATATACTCATCCAGTAGATAAAAGAAATCCGAGACTCCCTGCATAATGGACGGCTCTACTCCGTAACCGCAGCATCATCACCCCAAAGTCCTTCTATCTTGAACTCCTCTGCCCATTGGGAGACAATCTCTTTCGAGTCTTTCAGTTTACCAGCGGAATCGACAGCATCGCTGCTGCCTCCGTTGGCCTCGATTTCCAGCTGAGGTGCTTCCACCCAGCCGATAATTCTCCCATCTCTCCAGTCGTTTACAACCGCCCTTGCGGCGCTTTCGATATTGGGAACACCTCCTTTGCCCAACCTACCCTTTTTCCTAGCTACATGTATTAAGAAGTCCATTGTGAGATCTTGTTGCGTGCTCTCAGTGATCAGCGGCGGCAGACCGTACAGTTGAGTCAAGTGCTCAAACTGTCCGGGTTTATCGCGCAGCCTCGAAAGCAGTAGAGTGACAGCAGGGACGGTCGACTCCGGCATTTGCCTAGGCGGCAGTGCATGTAGTAGTGTCAAGGCGGCCGCATCGAGCTCCTTCCCGGGGAAAACGATTCCGGGTGAATCCAGCAGTTTCAGCTTCGAGTCCAGCTTGACTTCCCGTACCGATGTGGTGACGCCAGCCTCCGCACCGACTGGACAGGCCGTCTGAGCGGCGCTACCTCTCGACAGGATAGCGTTGATGACAGAAGATTTGCCGACGTTAGGGTAACCGACCACCCCGACAGTGACCGCGCGTTTCAACTGCTTCAGCTTCGCGTAAGACTTGAGCGCGTTTACGACCGTTCGTGCCGTCGACGCCGTGGTGAGTTCTTTGTGGTCGAAGGTTTGGGCGCCAGTGGCAGGTTTACTGGCTCGTATAGGCAGCGTTGGGAAGTATCTCCGGAGGTGTACCAGCCAATCTTTTAGGATCTGTGTTGGTACAAGGTCGATTTTGTTGAGGAGCAGTATAAGCCTTTTGGAACCAAGCGAGTCCGCGCGGATTTGCTGCTCGATAGCTAGAGACCGAGTTCCAGCTGGGTCGCGGGCGTCTAGGACGTATAACAGGACATCGGAGGACGATAGGACGTTTTGGAAGTGTTTCGAGAAGGATTTCAGCGACGAGTCGGGGCGGTTGGCGGTTATAGCTGATGGTATCGAAGGCTGTCTATCTCCCTCTTCGTCGTCTTCGTCCATCGCGTCGTCGGATTCGCCGTCCGAGCCTTCAAACTCTCTCGCCCTAGCACGCGCCGATGCCAGTAGTGCGGCCATTGCATTTCCATTGCTCTGGAGTGTGCGCAGTTAGTATCTCATGGCTAACAACCGCATACAAAGTGGCACCCTACCTGTCCAACGTCTTCATCCTCGTCCATGCCATCGCTTCCGCTGCTATCCGCCTCCTCCTCATCGACACCGACCATGTCCTCAGCGTCCGACAGGTCCTCGGCTTCAGGCTCAGCGTTCTTCAGCTTGCCGGCTTCCCTTCTCTTCAAGCGTTCTCCTTCCTTCTGTCGTTTTGCCAGCTCGATCTCTTCGAGCATCTGTTCCTTATATGGGAACAGGTTAGGGATCCCCGGGTCCTTCTTCAGGCGACTCTTCCATGTCGGGTCTTTTTTGGCTTGCTTTCGGTCCTTTTTGGCTTTCGCGGTAACCTTCTTCTCAATCTTATGTCGTAGGCGCACAGGCACCCGCTTGCTTTGCTTCTCTACGCGGTGCAATCAAGATTAGCTCTCGTCTATGGGTACAATTGTCAAATGTATATCGGACGTACTTGGGCGAACCATCGTTCCGCGATGTCTGGGGTATCTTGCGGCACTTGTTTCGGTGGAGTTCAAAGGCCTAAAGGTGTCTGTCGCAAAACTTGTCGCGAGCGATCCAAAAAAAAATTTGGGGATTGGCGAGCGAAGAGCGCCAAGACCGCGCACATCTTCCAACGTCGCACAACGCATACTTCCAGCTGCCAACATCAACACTGCTTCGAGGCTGGCGGATATCGCGATGCACTGTACAATCCTCCGACACCGCTGTTAATCAGCTTCACGAATCCTCTTCACGCCTCTAGGTACTTTCGTTGACCAGTGCCACCGGAGTTTCCCTTGCCGATTCAGTCCAGAATCAGCTTCTGACGGATAGTCGGTATGGCGGTGGCAGAATCATTCATGCGCATATGCGCATATGCGAAATAATCTATCAAGATCGAAGATTTCGTTGCTATCGCGCATATCCAAAGTAAGATCGATTGTGTATCGCCCGTCACCTTAGCTTCGCCCCGGCTTTTTTGATGAAACAAATGTCAGAAACAAGTACCTGCAGGCCGCGCTAACCGTATAGTAATATCAGGCAAGCAGGTTCTCCGGCGGCCCCGGGACATTCAAGGACCTTTCCCGGACACGGGCCTAGTTATCTGATACGAACTTTCGATATTCTCGAGGTGGCGACCCCCGGTATACCCATTTTGAATCCTCAGCGACGTGCAGGCCCGGGATCCTGTTTCCAGCCAATAAACTGAATGCACCATGTGTTTCCGTCGTTTCGGACCTGCAGATGCAGATTTATTTGCTCTCCTGCGCAGACTCTGCGGAGAAGAGCAGGGCTGTGCTGTCATTTCTGCACCACGATAATTACAAGCCTGTTCAAAAGTTTGTCTTTCAACGGTGCCTTGCAGGACTCAAGCCCGTATTATTAATCTGTTGAGGCTTTTGTGAGCAGCGCCGGGAAAGGCGGACGTCGACACAACACATCAGCCAGCTCCACCCTACTGACACATACCACATGCATCATCCTCGAAAAGCAGCGCGCAATCGGTAATATTGGTCCGCATATATATCCCATGGGTCCTGCTATGGCTCGGATTGCTTCGAGAAACATTTCAAATTCTCGGCCTTATCGTCCCCCTTTCAGCTGCAGTCTGGATGCTTGAATACGTCACAGGCAATCAAGGCGTAATTACCCCCACGGTACATACTGGACAACAACAACAAGGACTGCAGATATCGCGATGGCGACACCAGAACATGTCAAAAGGGTAACAGTGCGCTTTCTACGCTCAGCTGTCAACGCCCTCCGCCGGAAAGCCCTGGCCATCTCGGCTAGTTCATCAGGCGGGGGCAGCTGAGTCGTCGTCCTAGCTTCAATTTCCCGATGCATCCTCTCGATCTCCTGCGCTCGTAACCCCCCTGGCGTCGACCGCAGCATTTCCCTTTGCCCTCTTAACCGTTTTAAATCTCGTTCTAACTCCCGAAGCAACAGTTCTTCTGATTGCAGGTTCGTTCGCTCGTCATCCGAAAGCACATGCGGCCTGTAGCGGTTTCAAAATCAGCCACACCTGTGCTTGTACACCATTGTCGACGTGCATGCATCTGCAATCAAAGGCTGCAACGCTAGCGTTGTGTCCGTATGTATGTACCTCGACGAGAGCTCTGCGATGCATCGTCTGCTGCTCTCAATGGGCTCCTCCAGACCCCAGATCAGACGACTGATCCGTTCCATTTCCCTGTGGTATGCTCGCTCCTGGGTTGCGGCTGCGACGTCGGCGTCCGCGATAGCCTCATTCCCATTCTCCCGAACCTCCAAGGTCACCTGGTTATCTGTTCGATTCCTGGCGGACGACATGGTACCCCGGCGTAGATCTCGATCTAATCGGTCGTTGAAAATTTCTATTACGGACTTAACAGGCAAACTGGGGTTTCGTAGGATCAGACGATATTCTGACAAGCCCCATATGCAGAAAGCAAGCCATCGTTTGCCATCCTGCAAGCTTTAGCTTCCGGAAAGTTCCTTGCATGTCCTCTGTCCGGGTGACCGAGCTACGGTCATTAATTCACGACATATTGGACAGCCATCAGCCTCGATAAGGTTAATCGCACCCGATTAGTGTAACATCTTGATCGCAAACAGACGGCGACGCTCGAATAGGAGACATGACGCGGGTTGAGTTGAGGCCAAAACGTCTGACCCCTCATCTTCGCTTTCGTGCCGTGTTTGTCGATACCAGATTACGGGTCTGATTTCTCTCCACAAACGAATCAAAAGCTGCAGAAAAACGGCAGACCCATCCTCAAACATCTGCAGCGGCGTCAAGAATTCCTCCCTGTGTCGGATTCCCAGTTGTCAGTGGTTGCTCGCCTGGTTTCCCGCCACACCTCCGGGTAAAGGAAAGGAACAAGATCGCTGAAAGGGAATTTTTCGTCCATTTACGAGTTTGTATGCATGATACGGTGGTACTAGCGGGGCGTGTCAAGTTTCAATAGCATCTAGAATCGACGTCAAGGCCAACGGTTTCTTGCATTGCTCCGTCAAGGCCCCCTTCGAAAGGCACCCACCGATGGTTAAATTGCACTCTACATTCTTTTAGGCGTTGGAATTCCCGCTTAGTCGACTCGAAATACCAAACAAGATATGCGGAGATTTTGATAAGAGGGAAAGCAAAATATTTGATCGGCCAGGTTGTATTGCGATCGCGCCTGGCATGTAACTGTTGAGCATTGCCATCAAACTGGTGCTGATCCAACCGAAGGATATCGCCGGGCATCCAACTCGGTAAGGCCCACCCACCGTTCGTTTACTGGCTGGAATCCACCACCCCTGGATCGGGACGCGGAAAAGGAGCGGTCTCTGCTTTTTGGGATGCCGGGCAAATGGTGGCTCGGAGGCCAAGGGTGGCTCTGTGCTGATGCAGAACCGAACGGGCCAATTTGGCAAATCCTGGTCAATAAGCGAGACACCAGGAATTCTGGAAGCTCCCCCACCCTACCGCGAGGAAATCTTTCTACCTGAAGATGCATTCCCCGTAGCCAGTTTCACCGAGACTTTTGGGATATGACGACAACCACAGGAGGCTGTTAGTCAGTTGTTAGGCTAACTTTCTTGATATTATGTTCACAGGAGGTCAATAGGCACCACTGCTGAGCACATGACACTTGCAGGCAAAGATGCACGCAATAGCTGAGGAAACAGGCCTCAACGAGAAGCCCCTACGTTGAATCAGAAAAATTTGCTAATTTCTCGAGCAAGATGAGTGTCATCTAACCATTCCTCAGAGAGCTACCCTGTACACCAACACCAACTGAGGCATCTGTGGGTCAACACTAGCCAATGTTAACGCTGATCTTGGTGGGAGCCCTGGTTGTGTCTGGTGGGTTCGCCCGCGAAAGAAACAAAGGAGACTCTTTGGGGACGATGGGCTTTTCAGGCCAAGAGCCTCCCCAATTTGGTTTGCAGCAAGGTACGCAAATTCGAAAGAGAGGAGGGAACAAACAGGTGTGCAAGACCTCCCGAAGCCGCGCAACCAGGCCCTGGACTGCGCCTATCAGGGCAGCTTGACTGTCTCTCGAGATGGGGGGTGGTGACTCGGACTCTTCTGGTGCAGCCCCGCGGTCCCCGATGAGGGAAATATATTAATATCTTGACCCTCCCCGGGATCCCACCTAACTTTCTGACTCTCAGGCTCGCCAAATCCTCTCATTCTCAGAACATCGGTCTAGTCTCTCCTTTATATGTTCGCTCAAGATCCGATATTTATCCTTTGATTCTTTTGCATCGCATTTCCCCCCCTCACTCACGACAGTCGCTCCCTTTGTGCAACGGTCTATATACATACATACATACAACACCCTCGTCGCTGTTGACAGATTTCGATATCGATATTCCAACAACATTATATGCAAGATAACTTTGTTGCATTCTTCTAGCGTTGCCGAACAAGTTGTCATTACCTCTGTGAAACGACTCCACCGCTCCCGCATTCAAACCACACGACTTATTTCCCGTCGGCTCGACATATCTTTTCGAGATACCATATCACGTGCTTTGGCGTTTTGTCTAGAACATTTTAGAAAGGGTACGTACCGTCGTCTATGATCTATGATCTATGATCTATTTTGATTCGCTTTTACGTTCTATCCGAAACGCGTTACATCACGGCGGGCAGTATTTCGCGAGTCCGTCGTTGCGTCTTCTGCGCGAACTGTGCAACGCTGTTCCCCGATTGGGCAGGCGAATAAGCATGCTTGCCCTTGTCGATGACTTCCATCATCATGCGGTGTGCAACAGAGGAAATCTTGCCGACGTGCTTACGCGCCATGCGGACGCCCGCGGCGATAATTACATCACGGCTCGCCCGTCTTGTCCCTATTCTTCACGTTAAATCCCGATCCCAAAGATGCGGTAGTTGCCTCCAGAGAGACGTAAACTTCCTAAGTTGCTGCACTCTCCGTGAGCCGACAGCGATGGGCAAAAGAACGGGTGGCGAAGACAGCAGCGGCCGTTTCAGAACAGGCGATCTGCCTGGCCCAACGTTGCGCCGTTGGTTCAAACCGTCGATGCTGTCTGATAGGTGCCTTCATTGGTCGCTTCGAGCAGCTGCAGAGGCCCGGGGCTGAAGAGAGAATGACAAAGACTAACATGTTTCAATCGTCCCGTCTAGCTGCAACCGACCTTGAGCATCTAATTTGGTTCTGCAGTCTCCAGAACGTCGCCAATCCAGGCAAGATTGCGACGCTGCCCAAGCAGGCTGCAGACGGCGGCTATTGGCCAAGGAGCGTACCTTGCAGCCGATAACATCATCGTGCATTGGAAAAGAAGCAAACCCACAGTAGCGATCTCCGATTCCAGGACCAGCTCGGGGTGGTAAGACTTGATTGAGAGACATGGAGGTTCTCCCATACGAGAATAAAAGCGCCATGCCTGCGCCGCCGACGTCCAGTCTGTCCGATAGAACCGACGTCCACGTAACCTCAGGAGCGCCCGCCCAACACATAAATTTGCCCCAGCCCCCCGCCTCGACTGGGCATATCGAAACCTACATTGGAGCGCACTACACAGCTATTCCTCGATTTACACCGTCCATCGCAAACGAAGAGGCCACCAAAGAACCTCGTCGTTTCAAGTGCAGTCGTGAGCAGACGCTTGCCCTCGAGAGATTATATCAGCAGTGCCCAAAGCCGAACCAGGCTACAAAGCGTGATCTTGCGCACGCTATCAATCTGTCACCGACAAGAGTCAATGTAAGGCTGCTTCTATTCCTCCTCCCCCATTCGAGCGCATCATCTGATCATCAATAGATTTGGTTTCAAAACCGGAGGCATCGGGCGAAGAAGCACAAAGAAATCCAAGAGGCAAAGATGGCGAAGATTCTTGAAACCGCTGGGCGGAAGCGAATGGCGAAAATTGCCATGGAGGCTCCACTATCTGAGTCTTCTGTCGAACTGGAAACACCGACTTCTGCGACTTCTGGCCACCATTCTCTGCCTTTGCTCACTACTGAATTCAAACCTCATGGCCCTGACAATCATTCTGGCCAGTACTCCTCACCAAAGGAAGCTGCCGCCGCTTCATTGGCAAGGTCGATTGCGATTGCAAGCGCGTACGCCTCGACTTTCAGCCCCAGTGGGGATGGCGTTGCCAATGAATATCATCCTCCAGCAGGACCGTACGATGGCACTCCACCAGCAAACTATTCGCTGGACCCATACCATCCAAACTTCTACCCAGTCTCCACGTTTTCGGATTGGGGTTCGACCTACTCCTCTGTCGGTTACACCCCAACCCCGGCTAACCAAGCGGAAGATCCGTTCGAGTATGACAAGCTTTCTACTTTGAATTCGCCATATCACAACGGCCCGATGTCGGGTTTGCCACCTGTCTTTCACGATGATTATTCCGCTTTCGCAGCTGCCGTGCAGATGAATGCTATGCCGAAAGCTATGAGTATGAATCTCAAGTCCAAAGGGCCGGTCCCATGCGGGCTTGTGCTGAAGAACAACATGGACGAGCGCCCGTTGCTTCCGCGCGTGACAACCTGCCCGGATATGTCTAATGTAGATGGGTTCCAGATGCAGCATGGCCCGCGACCGATGCAGACTGCTTCTGAGGCGTCCTCTCCTATCGACCACGGATCAAAGCTTCTTGCTCCCCAGATGGAGCGATCCCAGTCTTACACCGACAGGCCGACTCTTCAGCAGGAAATCGCTCTCCGAAGGCTCCGGCCCATACCACCAACCATCAGCGCCAACTCTCGAGCCCAGCGGATTTTCCAGAACAAGGTCTCTGTCCCACAATCGCCACTTCGATCGGAGCACTGCACATCTCTTCCAACACCTCCTTCCGATGCCGACTTTGCGACTGCAACTTTGAAGCACAACCTCAAGCGAAAGCCATCCGATCTCTCTAAGGAACACTCGCCAGACGTTCCTGACCTTGAGAGCGATGGTGGCTTCACGAACTACGAGGACGCACCATCCAAGCGGAACGCTGGATCGCCGCCTCCAACCCCGGAGACCGCAGGACTAGCTCAGGCAACATCGGGTCAATTCAAGGAAGAGAATCCAGAGCAACAGTACACCAGCTTTACCAAGATGCTTGAACAGAACTCCCCGCTATTGACTAGCACCGGCTACAGCGAACACCCAAATCAACAGCCACGTGTGGAGGACTGGATCAACGGCCATCACCCACAACAACAGTACTGGGGTCCACAGCACCACAGCCGCAGCGATACCCGGATGCCTTTTGAAATTCCAAGCATAGATGTTCAGCACCTGCCCCCGCTGGCTTACGGGATGCATGACGGCCGGCAATAAATTTAAATAATAAGATCAAAAAAAATTCACACTGCTACTTTACTTTACCAAATATTTCTCATTTGTCATGTTACTTTTCTCTCTTTCTTTTCTTCTCATCGTGCACTCTTAGCGTCTCGTTTGTGGGCTGTGCCAGAAGTTCTTTGAAAAAAACACTTGTATTTGCTTTGTCTATATCTGTCTGCTGTTACATTTGTGTTTTGTCTTTACATCTGCAAATTTTGGCGTATAGTTGCGGCTGTGATTGTGTTTTCCCTTTTGCTTTGACAGGTGGGAGCGGTCTGCATTGATGAGGTTTTTGCAAGGGGAAAAAAAAAGTCAGCAGACGGGCCGACGGTGAGTGTTTCTTATCAAAAGATGTTCCAGGGTCGCCCCTAAGTTGCCTATCTGTCTTTTGTTCGGGAGGTATGGTGTTTAGTGCAGTCCATTTCGCTTGTCGATTTCTTCTGTCGCATTTTAGATAATAATTGTTTTCCAACTTGTCTTTCCAATCCCCTATGTATTATAACCACTACGTAGATAGATCTAGCTAGCAAAGCGGCGAGTAAATGGTTTACTCTGAACTCTTGGTTCTCTGTAGAAGACACGTGAAGGCTGGCTCGTCAACAAAGTTCGCTCTGCAAGAACGCGCATGCATATACACAGTATATTGTACGCAACCTTCTGCCTTTCTCCCCGCTTCTCGCCTTAGCCGTTCCCTCCCCACTGGACGTACAATAATCCTCTCCAAGTTAACCGAATATGCATTTGACATGAAAAGAATTTCCGTCTCGATCACATGCATTTGGGAGCGCAGCCTCTCGGAATGAAGGCTTCTCTGTCTCTCGTCCAATCCCGTCAATTCGGTATCGAAAAGGAAATAATATCCTTCAAGCCTATATCGAACCCAAGAAACCTTAGTTTAAAACGGGTGTACTCGTATATGTACCGGTATGCCAGGGTGCCGAGTACTGTACGCATACGTAGCGTGCAGGGCGTGCATGCGTTCTGAGCGAGATGAGATGAGCTTATTCCTCCTGTTGGAACCTCTCACGTCTCCGGCACCATGGAAAATTCTCCCAATGGGGCTTTTCCAGTTAGCGTACCCTGTCATGCATGCATGTCGTCTTGCCTGTACAGGTAAAGATTATAATACGATCCTCTAAGCTAACGGTGATATGATGTGAAAATACGAACTCCTGACGTCTATTCACCGGCCAATCACCAAGGCTGTTTGGACAGCTTTCTCATACTCATAATAGTATATACTTGTATATTCCCTTCGTTTCTGGTCCTCATTTACTTGGAGATCAATCACAATGGACTTGTGGGTCACGGGATTCTTCAATGCTGTCGCTGTGTCTCCGGTGGAACTATCCGGATACACACCATACATGTAGTTCCCCCCTTATTGTGGATCATTAATTCCCTCTGGTGGTGAACGAATATATCGCTGGATTCGTACGACTGCGTCCGAAGAGACCAGCCGAAGGGCCATTGCAACATTCCCGTGACGTTTCTTCTCTATTGTCACGCGATGGGCGGTGATCGTTATCCGAAATGGTCAAAAGTGCCCTGTAACTAGGCATCTAGTCTGACGTCTACAACAGACGGGACAACCAAACCTTTATATTTTGCAACAGTGTATAAAATCGCCTTTTACTGCCTTCATTGTGGGCTTCAGCCAGACGGGTTCACACAAGTTGACGGGACAAGACACGACAAGCGTGGTTAACGAATCATGCGTGGTGTGCGTGTTCAATTTCACGATCTGCCGCGTCTGGATCCGTGCGCAGCTCACGGCTTCCCAACCGTGCCCCCGGGGCCTACACCTAACCAGATTTTACCAAGAGCGTAGATCGTAAATGTGTAAACGAACTGGCTCCGTCATCGAAGGTCGGTGGCCCTTGTCGCGTCTGTCTCCAATGCTGCGGACTGGGGTTCTCTCCTTTCTTCGGGGCGGTTTTAGACACAGCCTCGGTGGGACCCGATCAGTCTTCAATCTTATCTGTCGGGCCTCGCGGACGGGCGCTTAGGACGGCAACCAAGGTTCCCATTCCTTCGTTCTGGTCGGGGCCGACGCACGGATATTTCTACCAACAGGTTTCCGGGGCCTAAGCCCCGATGGACGGATGAGACCTGCTGCCTCAGCAGTCAAAAAAAAAAAAAAAAAGGGTTCTTCGAGCCCAATCCACAGAGGCCCCTGCGACACGGTTGGTGACACTGACCGTGTCTGTGTCTGTATGCATGTTGTATGTATAATGTACAAAAATTCCTGAGAATCATCCTGAATGAATGGGCTGCAAGGGGAGCCAGCGATCGAGCTGATTCGTCCTCTTGCGCGTCAGAAAGTGGCGATATGTGCGCTGAGGTTGCATGGAGAGATGTTTCTTGCGACACCCCCATCCACCTTGCGCAGCTAATCTTGCCCCTCGCCTTCGATTTTAAGCTTGATTCCTTCTGCCTTGCAAGCCTGTTTGACATATTGTACCACCTAAAAGATATGCAACATTCCTCGTCAGTGACGGCGATAAAAACGGGGATCAAGGTCTATGGAATGCAGCATGCAATCTCGGAGGGCGGTGTTCTGGAGCAATAGAGATGTTCGCGTCTGGCTTCCTCGGCCCAAATCTCCAAGCATCCCCTTGCTCATGGTAATTTTGCGAGGTTTCCAGTAGATCAACCGCGACAGCTACGGAGTATTAACAGACGCCTCGTATTGCCCGTCGACGCCCCACTAATGCAGCTGCCCGGATCCCTGGACCATGGTGACAGCAGACGAGAAAGAAATGTGGAAATTTGCCCAGGAATGCCCCAGGAAGACACAGCCAGTCGGTCCCCCCGGTCATCCACAAATCACGGGTGAGACAATATAACCAAAGGCTGAAGAGCAGCAAGCAAGCGGAAAAGGAAAAATATCATCCCCTTCAAGCAGTCCGAAACGAAACAGAAGCAAAGAGAAGGCAAGGGCGAGGCGAATATCCAGCTCCACTCACCTTGCGATCTGATGGTGCAAGCTCCCACCAGAACTTGTCATCATCATCCTTCTTTTCCTGCTCTGCGCCGGCTCTCAGCAGCTCCACCACCACGTCGCCATTTCCTTCGGCCATAGCGTGGTGCAGTGCCGTCTGGTTGGATATATCTGAGGTATTTATTGGAGAGTTGTGCTGCAATAGCAGTTTCGTTATCGGGACGGAGCCAATCGCGGCGGCGCGGTGGAGGGGTAGCTGCGAGCGGCGGTCGCGGATCCGGGCTGAAGCACCATTTGCGAGAAGCAGTTTCACGGTTTGCAGGTGATTCTTCGAGGTGGCAAAGTGCAATGCTGTCTAGGCGAATTTCGAGGTCAGATTGAATGCAAGTCGATCCGATTGGAGAATAAAGAAAACGAACCTGGCCGTTGTTATCTGTCGCGGTGGCGAGCGAATGAGCGAGCCATTAGCAACTATAGAAACGGTATTTTATAATATCATATTACATGCGGATGTGTCTTCCGTACTTTTTTGATCCACATCAGCTCCTCTCTTGATCAGCTTTTCGACAAGGGCGTCGTTCCCGGTACTCGCGGCGATGTGAAGTACCGTCCACCCGGAGCCGTCTGTCTCATCGATATCGAATCCTTTGACCAGTAGCAGTAGGTCCACTACCGCGTCGTGGGAGTTTGAAGCGGCCCAGTGTATAGGCAAACGGCCGTCGTCATCCTTCTTGAGGGCGTCCTTCGGATTCGACGAGAGCAGGGATTCGACGAGCTGGGCTGATCGAGCTTGGTCAGCTGGGAGGCAAATTTGAACGAATCAGAGCGGTACATACTCTTGCCCTCCCCCGCTGCATCGTGCAAAGGGTACTTCGGCTCATCCTCAGCTAGAGTCGCTGGTGTCGCTGTCGACATTATCGTTGACGTTGACAGATGGTGGGGTTTTGGTTTGTCGTTCAAGACGGGCAACCGAACGCGGTAGACACGAGAAGGTGCCAGCAGCTTACAAATAAATGGCCCGCCACTATACGCGAGGTACCGCGGGGTCTTCGCGCCCCGCCAGGTATCTCAGCGTCGATGGGGTATGTTGAAAAGAGGTAGATTATAGGATAGATACAGCGAGTAGCAAGCTTGGGTATCAAAGATGGTCACACAATGGTGATCGCGGACAGCCGCTTATATAAATCATCCAGCCCTGTTCAAGATCTTGTTCATGTGATCTGATGCGTTCGTGAAAGTCGTCTCCAGATAGTTCTGCTTCTTCTTGAGGCCTTTGATATCCTCTTCCAGGTCGTTTCTTTCGGTTTCCAGTCGCTTCTTGATCTTCGCAGGGTCTTCCTGAACGAACCTGCAGGCGCGATCACACATGTATCAGCATCTACATCCGCACACAGTCGGAATGGGAGGTAGACTGGACTGACATCTTTCCGACACCCTCGTAGACCTTTGTAGACGACGGCAGCGAGTTGAGCTCGGCTTCCGTTAGCTGTAGCAGACGAGAATCCCGCTGCTTTGATGTGATCTGCGACTTGACCACCGCCAGCTGCTGCTGGGACAGGATAGCCTGCGTCTCGATCTCTTGAAGGACCTGCGAACGGCTCGGTCAGTTACTCAGCCGGATGTAATGGGCGGAGGACGGGCAAGCGGACCTTCTGTAGGGCCTCGTTCGGTATCGACATCTTGAGCGGCTTTTGAGAGATGTTATCTTTTGAGGTTCGTCAGCTTGCGCTGGAGGTTCGGCCTCTGATAGCACGGCGTCAAAATGCAACGTCACGCAACGCAACTACCTCAATCCAACGCGAGGATGCATATGTGCCTTAGTATACAATATCTCAGGTTTCCTACGCCCAGGCGTTCGAATGTCTGCACAATCGGACACCTGCTGCATAATGTCGATATGGATGCTCTTCACACAGATCCATCGCTGCTCGAACGTCGAAACGACGTAAATCCGCACTGGTCTGACAGACAATATGCGACGGCTGATCTCGGTCCAAGGACGCTGAGAACCCAACTTGACGTATTCTCTGACTCGCTTCATCTCGGCTGTCTCTGCACTATCAGGATAATTTGCCTAATCGTCCTCCCAAACTCTTGATCTTTCATTACACAGTCCCGGTCAAACTGTCTACTAGGCCATCGCCTGTGGACCACGACTCATCTTCGGTAACCTCTTTATCGCCCACCATTGTGACTGAGCGCCGATCATTACTAGCACCTAGATACATCCAACTGTCTCTCTTTGCCGACTGGCCTTCTGTGCGACTTTCGACAGCAGTCTTCCAGTAACGCTTCAAGCGCATCGCGGCTATCTTCACGATGGGCGAATACCTTGTCTCGAATTCCACCGGCCCCCAAATTCTCGGGTACAAGGTGATCCTAGTAAACACCCACCCGGCAGATGCAGCTTCTACAAACATCACGACCTCCCTCACCGGTACCTTTGACATCCTCTACCACCCGTTCGCGGACCGCTACCTCGCCGGCACGCTTGGGCAGCTCTGCAGCGCAATGGACGTCGCACCCCACATTGTCGAGGAGGCGCACCGTGAGATTACCAAGATCCAGGCATCCGAGACCGACGCGCACGTCAAATGGGTGTTCGATCCACGGGTGTACATGCGGGACTCGAATTTTACCTTCTGCCTGCAAAAGGTGATCGATCCAGCTGTCGCGTTGACATCGCTGACGGACCCTGCCCACTACCGCCTCACTCCTCTCACTCCTCATCTGGGAACGGCGTCGGCACCACCCCTCGATCCAGATCTCTACCAGGCTGCCGCTACTGTGGGAGGTTGCTGCTGCGGCGGTGATATCAAGCAGGGAGGGTGTAGACGGCTGTCGTTCAAAACGCAAGAGACCATACATACCGACGATGAAATGGACGTGTCATCAGCAAGTGACGCCTCGAACCACCGAGACGTTTTCATCTCACGCAATAAATACACCGGCGAGACAGTCACAAGAGATGGAGAAGAGGATCGCTATTCCGCCCAGAGGACCATCAAAAAGGAATCGGGGTCAGCAGAGGCCGATGGTGGTACTTGGAGGTCTTTGACGAGGGACAGGAAGCGTGCGCGGATCGGCACCGATGGACTGGTGGCAGTCAAACCGGAATCGCACGATGGTAGCGGGCACGATTTTGTTGAAGGGCCGTTCGGGGAAACCGCAAACTGATATTCATCCATACATTCATTCATTCATTCATTCGGATGTTCTTTCATCCATTGCGGATGTGCGTACGCATCGGCAGATCGATCGTCGACGTACGTGACAAAGTTGGGCTTCGCAAACGGACATAAATGCCGGGGAAGCCACTGTCGTTTGAGCAACTAGATCGGGACTCTCGTTTCGCACTTGGGGTTTTCTTGAGCTCGCGTTCTTCTGTTTCTTTGAGGGATCATAGTTGACCGGAGAGTATACCTGAAGGGCGGCGTACGAATGTAGGCTTTTTCCACTACTGCCTCACGCCCATATACACCGTTATCGTGCTATCATTGCCTGATTAGTTGGGCTAGAAGGATAATTGATCTAAAAGTAGCGGCTGCCGTTTCTCACGATTACAACCAGGCCTCATCGCAAACACACTCGTACCCAGACCGTATCATTAGTACTGTGATATAATATACCGTTGTAGGTCTAATTATAATCAATCGATCGCCTTGCCGACAGCTATACAACGATCCTGACGCTGGGAGAAACAACTGTACATTTAAACGTACAGATTTGTACAGCTAGATACCCAGGTGATCTCGTACAGCACCGGCTGCGTCAATCTGCCTTAGGGAATCCACACCAGTAAACCGCCCTTATCGGCAGCCCTAACCCCGTCCGTCGCCGCGATCCTCAAGTTCTTATTATAGTACTTGTCCACGACCCGCAGCGTCGCCTTGATCCAATCGTGCCGTATCCGCGGGTATATCTTGAACTCCATCACGTGCCTGCTCAGCGGCATGAGCTGCAAGGTAGGCTGCTTAGACCCTTCGAAGAGGAATGTCTCGTTAGGCTCCATACTCACGTTGAACGTGAGGACGTGCAGTGTGGGGTTCTCGAGCGTGTAGGTTAGTAACACGGAGTTGGTGTCCGATACGTATTCGGAAGCTTCTGCAGGTTTCGACGATTGTTAGCATCTTTGCTGGGAGGTGGAATAGTGATAGGAGTAGACTTGCCAGCTAGCACACGGGGCTCGTTGCCGGGGATGAGTAATCGCGGGACGGCGAGCGGCGTTTCCACGAGGTTCCCGTCTGGGCGTTTCCATTTGATCCGGAGGTCCAGGTCGACGTCGGACGACCTTCGGTCTTCCAAAGCGTGTTTTGTCACCTCGAGCATGTAGATTATCTCCACTATCGAGTCCGCTTTGAGTTCTACAAACGACAAAGTTAAATACTATCGTATAGGCTTGTATTAAGAGAACGAGTAATACCTTGATCTTCCTCTTTAAAGTTGTCTGCTCGAGAAAGTTGACATGCAATACCGCCTTGAACGCTCGAGACGTCACAGCTGAAGCTACCGAGGATTAACGGCTGCTCCTCCATTAGCGACATCTGGCACTTGAACACCCATCGTTGCGATAGACCCTTCGAGACGTCATCGTGCGCCTCGTACTCCGCCTGGCTCTCCGACAGCCGGAAGAGGTTCAGCCACGGCTTTGGATGCACGCTTGGCGAGAAGTCAAATTTGGTTCGGAACGGACGGCGGACGTGGAACGGCGGAAGCTTGATAGACTTGGAGATCTGGGTTTCGGGGTCGGATGTCAAGACGTATAGTGAGATCACTTCCAGTGAAACCTCGGCTTCCAGGATCGCCGATGGGATTGTGAACGACCGCTGCGTCTCTCCGGACGGAGCGATGCGGCCGAGTTCGTACGGTGTTTCTGGGTCGTCTTCTGTCGCTTCCATTGTGTCGGTGGCATCCCATGTAATCAATGGAACTGAGGAAACATTAGCACAACTTCGCAATATCAACCCGTGAGAGGGAAGCATACTCTCATCTGGATAGCCCAATATCCGGATCTTCATCCGCGCGTCCACCTCCTCATCCTCCTCGTTGACAACACCTAGACCGACTTTGATTGGCTCCCCAATGTAAACAGGATCGTCTAATCGAAGAATATTCACCATAAGTCGAGGGGGCCGCGGTAAGATCTTGAGATACATCGGTCTATGTGTCTTCAGCGGCACCTTTATGAGCCCTGCATCTGTCTGTCGCCAGAAATGCACCTTCTTAGTCTTCAGGAGCAGCGGGTTGTAGTCGTCGATATCGATCATTAGGTCAACATCGTAGCCATCGCCGCGGATCGTTAAGGTGATAGCTACTGCTCTGGCGTCACCGTGTTCTCGCAGCTGTGAACTCAGCTCCAAGATTTTGGTTTGGCCAGCATTCAGCGAGAGGTCCGCGGTACCCTCGATGAATGGCTTTTTGCCATCTTCGGGGGATACCTCCTTCAGGGATGTCTTCAAGTCCTGATAGTCTGCGGAACTCTCCGACGCTCTATGATGGATGATAATTGGCTTAAGGTACCCTTTGTATTCAACTGCAACCTCGCTGATTACTAAAGGCGAGGAATCGGGCCGCGCCAGCGAGGTGAGCACGAGTTGGGAAATGGCAGTTTCGCCAACTGACACTTCTGTGGCGAGGAATGCGTAGTTCGCTGAGATGACGGGGAGGATATCAGGAGCACGTAGAGCCAACGTAGTAACACCCTCGACACCACCCTCGATTTCGCGTAGGGAGCTTGCTATATCCAGCGGCTTGTTGCCTCCGGACAGAACTTTACTGTGCAGTTCGAGACTAGCAGCAACGACTGAAGATGCGTCCGGGATACGCAGTCCGCATTCTCGCACACGGGACAATGTCTCTTGCAGGACATCTGGGGTCCATCGGTCCGATCTGAATACTCGCAGGCTCTGTTTCAGACTATCCAGTGCGAGCTGCCAATTCTCTCTGGTCATTTCCAGACAGGCCATATCGTACAGCACTCGAGCTCTGAGTCTTGGTTGGCCTTTTTCTTGAAAAATTGTCGCGGCAGCGTTGAGGTAGCTGATGGTCGTTGATGTATGATCCACCGCTTGCTCTTCTTCGGGCCCAGAAACAAGATACAGGTCAACCGGAGAGTCGGACTCTGGCAACCTATCAACTCTCCGTTTGTACAGCTTGGAATATGTGACAGCCATCAACCAATAGAATCCCGCATGATGTAAGTGTTCTATTGCTGATACCCTCTCATCGACTTTGATAGATCGGTCAATCGGTGCGTAGATTGCCGGGATATCTGTAGCCTTCTGGTCCGGCGTGAACATCCGGGATGCATGGACTATGGTTGCCATTATCGCGGCCCATCTAGTCTGCCATGCAGCCCAACCGTATGTGCTAGTTCCTGCACCCTTGCGGTCGAGAATGTCCGCCATTCGCCGCCTGTGGGACTCCCACCGCCGCGCCGCGAGCGTGCCGTTCTCAAAATACACGTAACACCTGATCATCCGCGCGGAGATGATATCAGCCAAGAGGCGGATATCGTTCCATCTTGGGCCCCAGTTGTTGGTCGTCTCAAATACCTCTAACAGAGCCTCGTACGCGGTCTCATAGTGTCGGACTGCAACATCCATCTCGCCTCGAAACTCGCCAAACAGTGCCAACTTCATCTCGTACCGTACCGTCCAGCCGGTGTTGCTTAGTGTCTGGGACATCGAACTGGGCGGTACGGTTGCCGCCGGGACGGACGAGCGACTACGCTTCCTACGCGCGTGTTTCGACAGTTCCCGGTAGAATTCGATGGCTGACGGGGCTAGGGCCAGCTGTATGCTCTTAACCATCTGCTGCAGTTCAACACTTGATGCTCGGGCGGGGAGAAAGAACAATGAGCTCTTCGTGTCGAGTCCTGTTAATCGGCGGACAAGCGCGAATCGATTCTCGAGGGACGGGGCTTCCAGCAGTGTTTTCTGGGCAATCAGGACAACTGCAAATTTAATCTTTCGAGGATCGGAAGATAATATTTTCTTCATCTCGTTAATAGAATTTGCGAGTGCTCTATCGACAGCTTCTTCTTGGTCGCTTGGGACGACAGCGAATTCGTGGAAGGAGACGAAGGCGCATGGTTGGAGATATAGATGTTTTCGCAGCCATATGTGGCTGAAGACGCCATCAGGGTAGAGAGGCGAGTCCGGGGTGAGAGGCGATATGGGAGAATGTAAGGGTCGTCGCAGGAAGCCACTGCCGGTAGGCGTCCTGGGGGACATGAGCTCAGGCATCGGCGAGGAAGCACCCGAGTCCGAGAAGGGCGGATTTGCTTTCCGGGGTGGTAATCCGAAATTCTGCTCATCGAGTGGTAGCGTCCAGAGCTGTCAGCGATTTCCTCCGAACGCCCAATGTACGAATGTGACTGAAGTATATGGTTACAAACATCATTCGTTTACACTGGTGGTATTTGCGTGTGTGAGGAAGGAAAGAATACCCTTCCGACGGCAGCGACCCTGAACGCGGACGAATTCGGCGGCCTCCCTCCTCGTTTCACGGTCCCTCTCCATGATGCATCCGCGCTGCTCCTTATGAACCATTGTAGCAGGTCCTCGCCGACTTGTGAAGTCACCAGAGGCTCGTCGCAGCTTATCAGTGTCGCGTTCTCGAGGAGAGGATAGGGCGGGAGCGCGGTGTGCGAATCTGGTTCGCCTAGACCGGCCACGATAAGTAGCGGTAAGGGGGTTGTGAAGTATTCCGGTGGATACGCCTCCATGGCTGGCAGGACAGTCCTTTGGTAGCGATGCTATGTGGTTGACGGACCGCCTGGCTTGGAGGCAGCGTAGCTGGGACGGAGCTAGCTGTACGGGAAGGATATGGGCGTAAACGGAGCTGCTGGAGGTAGCGGTAGACATTAGCACGGTTATTCGGCAGCAGCAGTAGGGGCAGCATCCGAACTTACATTGTCGAATACGCCTGATCGCGTGATGAAGCCGAGGTACCTGCGCGGAGAGCTTATCGGCGGCGGGCTGTTTTATATCGCAGGCGGAGGGCGGATGACGAGCGCTGGCTGCTGGCGTGGTTGCTGTGTTTGGGTCGGAGCTAAGAGAAGTAAAGACCGGCTGCCGGCTGCCTTTCTTTGGCCTGCAGGTGCCTCCGGAGCCCCTTCCAGCCTCCACAATCGACTTGCTCCCGCACTACACCACTCAGAACACCGGCTTTCGATGTCCCGACGCCCGGAATAGGATCGCGAGACCCCAGGCTTCCTTCCCGACACCGGCAACATGGCGCAGACCGCCGCTGAAAAGGCGACACTTCTTCAGATCATCGCGTGAGTGCAGGCGCGGCGGGCCCTTGGCGAAAATCTAGCCTGCTAATGACCTCGTCGTTCGCAGGGACTGCAAGGCGGCCGTGAAGCGACATGACGACTGTAAGGACGAGAGATTTGCGGCAGGAGCTCTCAGATGCCATTCTAACTCGTGTTATTCTAGCATCGGACTCGGACGAAGCGGATGTCGCATACGGTACAAATCGTGGGAACAAATTGAAGCGGAAGGCGCGACAGGTGCACGCGGGTACCCTCGACGAGCCGACTGGAAAGAAGCTCACGCCGGAGGTACCCCTCCATCTACCTGTTAAATCTCGCAACTGCAACGGCGGCTGATCGTGGAATGGACTACAGTTGATCGATTACAATGGACGGCAACGGATGGTTCTCTATCGAAACACTACGAAGCGGGACGAGCTGGAGGACCGGCCGGCTCAGGCAGGCAGGAAGAGGAAGCAGAAGCAAGTTTCTACAGGGGCAGATGAGGACAGTCCTTCCGAAGAGGATCCTTACGCCGGCATTCACCTCGAGAGTATGACGAACCCGTGTCCGCTCCCCCCCGCGCGATGGTCGCCGGTGTGCTAACTGAATGCTCCAAGCTCTTCTCGCGCCTGCTGTCGAGCCGAAGGATATACCGAACCACCCAGCTTTATCGATACCGTATAAATCACGGCACTTGACGGACCTGTGCGCACAAGCTCTGGATATAATATGCGCGGAGCACAAGCACCTTGTCACGATCAAGCGGTTGTTGACCCACTTCCTGGGCGACGACCCGTGGGTCACCGGAGACAAGATGGAATCGACGGTGGTTCCAAGATATATACAAGAAGCGCAGAGGATGATTGACGAGCGGGAACGGTCGAAAGTAGTCGCGGAAGAGGGAGGACGGTCAACCGAGCCTCAGACGCAGTCCACCGTACCGGACAATGATATCGAGATGGTGGATAGCGAGAAGACGGGCGAGAATGCTGAAAAGGCGGCCAGGGCGCCTGCAAAGTCGCCAATACCCAAGATGGAGCACCCCTCACCGCCAGACGGCTTTCCGGAGACTGCCGCCGAGTCTTCCTCGTCGACGCAGAACCGGGCTGCTGGCACGACGGCTCAAAACCCGCCGGTTGATGTCGCGGACCCGAAATCCACGCAAGGAGCCAGCTCTGCTATCCCGGCGACCTTGCCTGCTGGGGTCGACCCTTACGAGATTGTAAATTCAACATCCCCGTGGTTCTACCCGCCGGTGCGTGACGAAGAGGCCAGGAACTTTGGGCTGCCGGCGCAAGAAGCTGAGGAGACGCGACAGCTGTTGCTGTTGGCGGTACAGAAGGAGGAGGAGTTCATAAGGGGGTTGGAGCGAGTGCGGGCGATGCTGCTGAGAGCCGATCGGCGCAGGAAAGAAGTGTGGAACTGGTGCCGGGCGGATGGGGCGCCGGAGCTTAGTGATGGTGAAGATTACGTTGATCTTGAGTACTGGGGGCTGAAGGAAGGGGATCTGATCAAGGGCGTGGAGGATGAAGAGGAGGAAGATCCGAAGGGGAAGCGAACGGCGCGTACGAGTCGGCGAAATTAGCTAGCTCCATCCATGCAGGGTTGGGATCTCTTGGAGTTTTTACTTTTCCATCTTGTCGTGTCGTTCATGTATCCGTCTTTTGGGAGCATCGCTCGAGGGGTTTCGCGGGGGGTGTACAGCGCGAGTTTTTGAGATATATCATCCGATTGGGCACCGGTCAGTTGAAATGCGCATGCATGTATGTACTGTAATCAATGCCATCCCAAGCTATCGATACAAAGATGCACCAATGCGCGGTAGATACTAGCACATCGAGAAAGACAAAGTACCGTGGGAGGTTCCCCTGAAAGAAGACACGCGGTGGCCAGGGAGGAGTGACCAGGAGTCGACTAGGCCCAAGCGGGCAAGCAGCTCTGCTGAGAAAATTTGCTGGGAGATAAACAGCAGAACGGAGAGCTGCAGCTTGTTGGCGTTCCCCACCTGCTCGCTGAAATTGGCACAGACTATTGCTATCACCTTTGCCTGCCAGCACCGCTCCCAGCTATTTATTTACGCTCCCATCGCATCCTTCCTCCCTTTGCTCCCTCCTCTGCATACCCATCGCCATCTCCATCGCCATCTCCATCCATCCGCCAGCCCGCATACCACCGTCTACCGCTACCGTTCAAACACCGCCAATACCGCCATCATGAGAGAAATCGTAAGTCTCCTCTCGCCCTCGACCCCATTCGCCTCTCGCCCCCTCGTGAACACGCACCCCGAGCTCCAGCTGGGGCGTGTAGCTCCGCTCCTGGCCATACCGCGTCTTGCTTGCTGACTCTGTCCATCATCATCAACCAGGTCCATCTCCAAACCGGCCAATGCGTGAGTACTCTGGATCACAGCTCGTGCTCCGTGAGATCGAAGAAGAAAAAAAATACTAACACTCGTCGAAGGGCAACCAAATCGGTGCTGCCTTCTGGTAAGTAACACCCATCTTCGCGCTCATCCAGAGCTTCCCGGGAGCTAGCAGCTGACCCACATCCGTGCAGGCAAAACATCTCTGGTACGTCCCAAGCTAGGTGCATCATGCTTCCGTCCTGCTCGGACCGCTAATCGACGGACATTCACAAAATAGCTGAACACGGCCTCGATGGCTCCGGTGTCTACAATGGCACATCCGATCTCCAGCTGGAGAGGATGAATGTACGCGTCTCTTCCCCATCCCATCCACTCTACCGATCTCTGTGACTAACACACATCTTGCTTGCAGGTCTACTTCAACGAGGTCGGTCTTGTCTTGTTGCGCTGCGGATTTTGTAAACTAAAGCAACATCCCCTAACAGACTGCGCAACAGGCTTCGGGTAACAAATATGTTCCGCGTGCCGTCCTTATCGATCTTGAGCCGGGTACCATGGACGCCGTCCGTGCTGGTCCCTTCGGCCAGCTCTTCCGCCCGGACAACTTTGTCTTCGGCCAGTCGGGTGCCGGAAACAACTGGGCCAAGGGTCATTACACCGAGGGTGCCGAGCTTGTTGACCAAGTTCTCGACGTCGTCCGCCGTGAGGCCGAAGGCTGTGACTGCCTCCAGGGCTTCCAGATCACCCACTCTCTCGGTGGTGGTACCGGTGCCGGCATGGGTACCCTCCTGATCTCCAAGATCCGTGAGGAATTCCCAGACCGCATGATGGCGACCTTCTCCGTCGTCCCATCTCCCAAGGTCTCTGATACCGTCGTGGAGCCCTACAACGCCACTCTCTCCGTCCATCAGCTCGTTGAGAACTCTGACGAGACCTTCTGCATTGATAACGAGGCCCTGTACGACATTTGCATGCGTACCCTCAAGCTCTCTTCCCCCTCGTATGGTGACCTCAACCACCTGGTCTCTGCCGTCATGTCCGGTGTCACCACTTGCCTGCGTTTCCCCGGTCAGCTGAACTCTGATCTTCGAAAGCTCGCCGTCAACATGGTTCCCTTCCCCCGTCTGCACTTCTTCATGGTTGGGTTTGCTCCTCTTACTTCCCGTGGTGCGCATACTTTCCGTGCTCTCACCGTCTCGGAGCTTACCCAGCAGATGTTCGACTCCAAGAACATGATGGCTGCCTCTGACTTCCGCAACGGCCGATACCTCACATGCGCTGCCTTCTTCCGCGGCAAGGTCAGCATGAAGGAGGTCGAGGACCAGATGTTGAACGTCCAGAGCAAGAACTCTGCCTACTTTGTTGAGTGGATCCCCAACAATGTCCAGACCGCTCTTTGCTCCATTCCGCCCCGCGGACTGAAGATGAGCGCGACCTTTGTCGGAAACTCCACCTCCATCCAGGAGCTCTTCAAGCGAGGTACGTCTGCTTGCATATCGATAATAACCTGAAACGAAACCGCTAACTCGATAATATAGTCGGTGACCAATTCACTGCCATGTTCCGTCGCAAGGCTTTCTTGCATTGGTACACCGGTGAGGGTATGGACGAGATGGAGTTCACCGAGGCTGAGTCCAACATGAACGATCTCGTTTCCGAATACCAGCAATACCAGGAGGCTGGCATCTCCGATAATGAGGAGGAAGGTTACGAAGATGAGGTTCAGCAGGAGGAGTAGATTACCAATAGGTGATCTTCTCTATGCCGTGGTGAGGAGGTGGTAGATTGGATGCAGCTTTAGATCATTTCTCTTGCGCAGGCCTTGCTTTCGAAGCCTCTGCGACATAATTTGCTTTTCTGAACACTCGAGAAACTTAGGGAGCTGATATTTTGATCTTCCCTTCCTTTTCATGCATGCAGGCTCTTTTGCTCAGCCATTTGTTTATCTTTTCTCTAATAAAATAAGAAGACCGCTTCTTTCGAGCTGTGCAGAATCGTTTACCAGTCACTTCTGTACACAGACGAGGCTCTCTTCTTTTCATCCTATGTCTACTAATGATTCCCCGCAAAAATAAGAATAATACTAGAACCGCTAGCACGGTTGGTTGACTAGCTGTCATACATATACCTAGACATGATACGTCAAGCCTGTCCCCACCGGTGAGCTCTCTTGCCTGTATTCTCGCTGCATTTCGGCGGGACAGGAAGAAAATTTTTCTGCTCCCGCAGCTAGGAACCGCGCTAGTTTGGGCCCCTCCATGCATGTCGGGTAGCGAAGCAGGGCGAATGCGACTAGGAGACAGCTAGCGAAATCGGCAGGGCAGCAAAGATAACCCGCTCGTTCGACGAGATATGCACACGACAACGTGCCAGCGGGGCAATATATATAGCCTATAGAGCAGAATACGTAGATACCCGACGATAGCCATTTGGCATGAGGCCATTGTGGGTGTCATAGCGGGGATTTTGAATATATAAAAGCGGGTGTCCCCTGGCAATTTTGGGGGTTCTACTCCGTCTCTTCTTTTTGTTACATCGATAATTTAGGACTCCGGAGCTCCAACACTCGTTATCGACGAACTTTACTTTCTTTCCCACCAAAACTTTTTTTTCATCCTCACGGAACTTGGTGAACGTTCGTACTTAACGACAACTATCGATCCCCTCGTGATAATTAATTTATGGCAACCCAGTTACCAACCATGTCGAAGGGAAAAGTGAGCTATTGCTTTGTTTGATTATATTGTGCTATGGGACGCGGCGAGCTAACGTTGGGTTATTGCTGCAGGTCTGCTTGGCTTATTCGTAAGTTGAATAGCGATAAATTTCCACGACGCGTAGTTCTTCACGCTGACTTGATACTTTACTTGTGCTTTCAGTGGTGGCTTGGACACCAGCTGCATGTGAGTACCTCTCTGGATCAATAACTCGTGAACGGAGCTGTTCTGACAGTGTGGATATAGTCTGGCATGGCTGCTGGAACAAGGCTACGAGGTCGTCTGCTACAGTAAGTGGTCATAAACAACATGTCCTATAAGGTTGATGCAGTGTGCTGACTGTCTATTGTAGTGGCCGATGTCGGTCAGGAAGGTACCAATTTACCCATCCGGTTAATAGACGGTAGGAGACATGGGATGGCTGACTAGCATACCCGCAGAGGACTTTGAGGCTGCCAAGATCAAGGCGAAGAAGAGTAAGATATATCCCAACATGCACTGTTTAAAGCCCGATAGTGGGAGCACGAGCTGATACAATATATTCTACTGCAGTCGGCGCAACAGAATGCTACGTTGACGACCTCCGCAAGGAGTTCGTCGAACAACTCTGCTTCCCAGCAATCCAATGCAACGCCATCTACGAGAACGTCTACCTCCTCGGTACCTCGCTCGCCCGCCCCGTCATCGCCCGAGGCCAGATGGCCGTCGCCAAACGTGAAGGCTGCTTCGCCGTCTCTCACGGGTGCACGGGCAAGGGCAACGACCAGGTTCGGTTCGAGCTCGCCTTCTACGCCCTCGACCCCAAGATCAAGGTGATCGCGCCGTGGCGTGACCCTGTCTTCTACGAGCGATTCAAGGGCCGGAACGACCTGCTCGAATACGCTGCACAGAAGGGCGTCCCCGTCTCGCAAACAAAGGCGAAGCCGTGGTCGATGGACGAGAACCTCGCCCACTGCTCGTACGAGGCCGGTATCCTGGAGGACCCAGACGTGACGCCACCCAAGGACGTTTGGAAGTTGACAGTGGACCCGGAAGATGCCCCGGACAAGCCCGAGGACTTTACCGTCTACTTTGAAAAGGGGCTTCCGGTCAAGCTGGTTGACGCGGAAGGCAAAGTCATAACCGACTCGCTGGAGCTGTTCCTCAAGGCGAACAGCATCGCGCGGAAGCACGGTGTCGGGCGAATTGACATTGTCGAGAGTAAGCACGCCAGCCCCATATAATACTCTATTCAAGGCTAACGGGGTTCGACACGATTTATAGATCGCTTCATCGGGCTCAAGTCTCGCGGGTGCTACGAAACACCGGGACTGACCTGCCTTCGCAACGCCCATATTGATCTCGAGGGCCTCGTGCTGGACCGCGAGGTGCGCGCGCTGCGGGACCAGTTCGTGACGTTCAACTACGCCAAGATCCTGTACAATGGCCTGTACTTTTCGCCCGAGCGCGAGTTCCTGGAGAGCTCGATTGTGGCGTCGCAGAAGACGGTCAACGGACAGGTGCGGTGCCGGGTGTACAAGGGCTCGTTCACGGTGCTGGGCCGCAGCTCGGAGACGGAGAAGCTGTACGATATGAGCGAGAGCAGCATGGACGAGATTGGCGACTTTGCGCCGAGCGAGACGACGGGCTTCATCAGCGTGCAGGCCATCCGGCTGAAGAAGTACGGGCTGAAGAAGCAGGAGTCCGGCGAGGCCATGTAGGCGGTCTGACGTGGATTTACATGTTGTTCTCTCATTCGACTGTCATTTATATTACGGAACCCGCTGTTTTTAGAGTACGCTTTGCAGGCTTGCCATTGCGTTTATTGGCTCTCTGCAGCTTGTAGCCGTGTAGATAGGTAGAATGGATTTTTTTTTTCCTAAATGATCACTTGCGTATTCGTAGTCGTAGTCGTGTGTGGTATATTAATCGGGTGGTGCTGTGTGCGTTGTCTTTCTGATGCCACTTCACCAGCTTTCTCCGTCGCCTTCCAGAGCTCGGCCTCCCTCCTCCTTTTTCTTCTCTCCCCGCGATATTTAAACTCTCGACGCCGTCAAACCGCCTGCCCCTCTTCGACGGAGAAATCCCCACCAGCAATTGCCTGCAGACGAGCCTCGCGTGGATGGGCACCTGAGACCGATTCCGCATCTACCCCAGCTTGACATCGCGAGTTCAAGGCGGCATCCGAAGCTTGCCTGCCCGACTATATATAAGCATCACGCATATACACCCCACCGCCGTTCTCCCGGCCGGCTCGATCATCTAGAGGTACCGTGCATACTTTCCATCTACATCTCTCCGCTTTGAATCGCATCCACGATGAGGGAAGCAGGGCCGCTGTCGCGTTTGCGCAAGATGCTGCCCAACCGCCTATCATCGGCCGCGCCTGTCGCTGGTCGAGGAAACCCCTCCTCATTGGCATCCACCTATCTTGGTAGCCTCGCTGACAAGCTTCCAGCCCCGCAGGCCGTCCGTCAACAATTCTCCAATCTTCCATCCTGGCTTCTCGCCCCTCCGGAGACCCCGCCGGCCCCTCCCCCTCCTCCGCCTCCGCTTCCACAGGACCCTCCCGGCAGCTCGACCGCGTCCAGACTCCTCACCTTCCTCTCCAAAACCGCCAGATCATCAGCATCCCGCCTCCCCCGCCCCGCCATCATGGATGACTTTATCGTCACAGCCTACCCGTACGCCAAAACCGCCGGGCGGCAGCTAACGCTCGCCTTCTCGCACATCCTCAAGCTGCTGTACCCGCTGCTCAACAACCTCTACAACACGAACCCGACGCTCGTCTCCATCCTACTGCTCATCTCGACCGCCTACATTGTCCTCGTCGTCATCACGCGCATCACAAATTTCATCTGGTCCGTCACGCGGAACCTCTTCCAGCTCTTCTTCATCCTCGGCGTCCTGCTCACTGTCATCAACTACTACAACAAGCGCGCGGCCGGTCGCGTCGCCGATGACGGCACCATCGTGCCGGGCTTCGACTGGGATGGGACCCTGGCCGACTTCCAGGGCGTGTGGGGGCTGATCCAGAATATCGGCGGGATGCTAATGGACCTGCTGGAGAGCGGGAGCAATCTCGAGGACGGGAATACGTTCAACAGCGGCAGGAGACGGACGATGGGAAAGAAGGGCGACGGCATGTTCAACGATCCCGGCAGCCGGCAGAAGGGGCTGTGAAACAGGCAGCGAGTTCCGGACGGTATGCGAAGCGGTGCTGTATCGATGGTATGCAGCGCTAGCACGATTGTGATGCCCTGTTATGATTACGAATGAGTGAAATGGCGGTATCGGTCGGTACGGCGGCATTGGTATCCTTGGGAGAATGGAAAACACTGTTATTGAAAGCAAGCACTGCAGGCATATTCCTTCTAATCTCATGATGATATAGATTTTCTTTATTTTATATATCTTTATAGTCTTTTACTCCGCCGCGACGGCGAAATGGCGTTCTCTGATATAGCAATCGCTCGGTCATTTACTATGGTTTATCCGATTTCTCAGAAGCTAACTACATGTATGTCCAATCGATACCTGTACGGTCGCGTCTCTATTATTTTAGTAGCCAAAGGTCGCTGTGTAACGAATGATATCTACAGAGTAACTAACAAAGACTCCTGCCGTTCAACGCCGGCTTTGCATGTAAGTAAAAACAGGAGATGGCAAAACGGGAAAATACCGATATAAATGTGAAAAAGTGTAGTAACTCCACGCAGGAGGCAGCCAAACTGCAACCTTATACCAAATAACATATCGATTCAAACCCATCAAACAAACCAATCAGACAGATCGATGCATCCAATCAAGCAGTAGTCGTCTGGCTCATGATCAAGTCGCGGTACATCTGCTTCAAGTCCGCCACGTCATTCCGCAGCTCCTCCACCTCCTCGCTCTTCTCACCGAGCATCACCAGCGTCGCTTCATGAAGTGTCTCCTTCTCAGTCAGCGCGGCTTCCAGCGCCTGCACGCGGGTGTCGAGCCCCCGCTTCTCCTCCACCTCCGTCATCAGCTCGACGACCTCGGCGCGCGCCTCGTCACGCTGCGCCGCCATCCGTAATAGCTCCTCGCGGCTGCTCGCCATCTCGCTCTCCAGACGACGGACGGCCGCTGACATGCGTTCCACAAGCTGCACACTGGGGCCTGCTGCCACGGTCGATACGCTGAGCATGTCGCCGATGAGTGCGCCGTTCCGCCCTTCGTGGCTGCCGGGGCTGGCGAGGCCGCCGTTCGCGTTGCCCTCGAATACGCTCTCGCTATCGTATTCACCGATGGCGCCCGGGGTGCCTCCGCCGCCGGGGCTCATGACTGAGGATGCGTGCAGCGACGGTGTGCTCGGAGAGGTGCCCATCGAGATGCCCATTCCGAGGCCGCCGAACCCGCCGAATAGCGAGTTCTGCCGTGAGATGCCGCCGCTGCCGCCGCCGCTATACCCTGATAGCGAATCCAGCCGGGGTGTTGTAGCCCCCCATGGTGATGGTTGGGGGTAAGCCCTCGCTGCCTCTGGGAGGGTGAGGCGTCGGTTTGCGCCAGCTTCGTTCAGGCGATCGCCCGACTCGGTGCGTGACATGCGCTTGGATATATATGGCGGATTGACGTCTGATCCGAAGCTCTGCTTGCGCGGCCGCGGGTTCGGCGAATTCGGGCGGATGGCGCCCTCGGCCTCGAGGATGGACCCCGGGCGGGACTTTGGGCGCAAGGCGATGTCGTCGTTGGGAAGTGTCATGGGAGTGGTGTTCCGCAGAGAGTCGCGCAGTTCGCGGATTTCTCGCTGCCAAAGGGCGCGCTCGTCGTCGAATTTCTTGGTGAGCTGGGTTTTCGAGTCTTCGTGTATGGTAATTTGCTTGCGTAGGTCGTCGCAGAGGGTGAGTTGGGTGGTGAGCGAGGACTCCAGGTCTTGTATTTTCAGGTTTGCGGACTCGAGGTCCGATTCCAGGCGCTTGACTTTTTGATTCTATGAGAGACGTTCCGTTAGAGTGGCTTTGAGGAATTTGAGATATAGGGCTTGAGGTATGCGTACAATTTCCCGCGCCTTCTTGCGGACATCGCCCTCTTTCCGAGTGAGGTCGTCCCGTTCCTTCTCGACGGCCGTTAGCCGCGACATCAGACTGGCTTCAATTCCCTGCCAGTTCTCGCTAGCCACGGCGTACTGCGACTGCAGGGTCTCGATCTGCCGGAGGAGCTTTGCGTGTATGTGGCCTGAAGTGCCTGTTGAAGCTTCCTCTGCGTGGGTTCGCATAACCTCGAGCTTGGTTTCAAGAATCTACTATTATTAGCACGGTGTAAGGGCATGAGTGCCTGAACACATGGAATCCTCACCGAGATCTCGTTCTCGAGCTCGAGCTTGACGGCTTTAGCTCGATCGCCATCACGCTCGAGTTTGCTCTGCAGGGTCCACACTTCGTTCTTGTAGCGTTCCTTCTCGGCTAGAGCGTCGTTCTGCGTCTTCTCTAGCTTGTCGCGTAGTTCTGCCGTGGTTTTTCTTTCGGCTTCCAGCGCCTCGGTCTGCACTCTGCTCTCGGCGTCGTCGGCTCTCGCAACAGCTTTGGCCAGCTGCAGCTTCAGATCGCTCGTGCTGATCTGTAATATATCCCTCTCCCGCTTCAAGCTCTCGTTATCCACTTCCATCTTGGCCATGGCCTTCAGCCGCTCGTTCGCGCGCCTCTCAGCATCGACGGCCTTCTTTGTCTTTTCTCTTAGGTCTGCGGCTTCTTTCTCCGCCTTTTCCTG